>OZ038382.1:26848274-27448274 GCA_964036045.1 Eutreptiella sp. 'Long Island Sound 2002'
GGGGGGGGGGGGTGTTTCCCAAGGGATTGATACACAACCTGCTTATGCAGTTTTTCAACCTGGGCAGCTCAAAAATCGAAGTTTTTGAAATCACCTAGCAGAGGTTGTTAGATCAAAGCCAGGCAGGCGTATATATGGGGAAAACGCCACATACCCCCCATTTTGGCCTTTTTGGGCCTATTCGCGTACCCTACCCCAAGGGGTTCAATTGTTAGTTTAACCCCTTGTAAAATCATTATTTTGTCCAATAAACGCATCCCCCAATGAGTTTTTGGTCCGGACCCCCCCAGACCCCCCCCCCACTTGAAACCCATTTTTTTGAGGTTTTGAGGGAGGGGGGGGGGGGGGGGGGGGGTGGGGGTGGGGGGGGTGGGGGGGGTCAAAAATGTCGAAAAAATGACCCACCCCTTTGTTTGGGTCGAAAATCATGAATCTTTTGGTTTTTTTCGATTTTGAGCCGAAAAAGTGTTCCTGGGTCCCGACTCTTTGGGGTTTGTATGGGGCGGAGTGGGACGAGCGCTATTGCAGTTTATGCACTTTTCAGCCATTTCTGTGATGTTGGCGGTTTTGGCGACCTTGGTGACCCCGTGGTATCCACTCTGAGGGGTGTGAGTGGGGATGTTGTGACAATATATGCCTACTAGGATACAAAAGCACGTTTTTTGCAGTCTCTACCTTTGCTTAGGGCCGTTCACCACCCGTGCCAAAGACGCGAAATGACTGTTTCCACCAATAATGGCCTAGTGAATGGGGAGGTACACAACCTGCTTATGGGTATCAGGTCCGGGGGGGGGGGGGGGGGGGGTTCCCAAGGGATTGGTACGCCACCTGCGTATGCAGTTTTTCACCTTGGGCAGCTCAAAAATCGAAGTTTTCGAAACTTATTTTTTTGATATTGTGACCACCTAAAATTACCATCCAAGCTATATAAAGCATGTTTTTGGCCGTATTTACATGTTTTTCATCCAATTTGGGTATTAGGTCGGGGGGGGGGGGGGTGGGTCCCAAGGGATTGGTACACAACCTGCTTATGCAGTTTTTCACCCTGGGCAGCTCAAAAATCGAAGTTTTTGAAACTTGGTTTTTTGATATTATTACCATCTAAAATGACCATCTAAGGTATGTAAAGCATGTTTTAGGCTGTATTTACGTGTTTGTCACCCTATTTGGGTATTAGGTTGGGGGGGGGGTCTCCCAAGGGATTGGTACACAACCTGCTTATGCGGTTTTTCACCCTGGGCAGCTCAAAAATGGAAGTTTTTGAAACTTGTTTTTTTGGTATTGTGACCACCTAAAATGACCATCCAAGGTATGTAAAGCATGTTTTAGGCCGTATGTACATGTTTTTCACCCTATTTGGGTATTAGTTCCGGGGGGATGGGGGGGCTCCCAAGGGATTGGTACACAACCTTATGCAGTTTTCCACCCCGGGCAGCTAAAAAATCGAAGTTTTCGAAACTTGTTTTTTTGATACCGTGATCACCTAAAATGATCATCGAAGGTATGTAAAGCATGTTTTAGCCCGTATTGATGTAGTTTCCATCCTATTTTGGGTGTGTTTTGCTCGGGGTAGATTCTCTGCGAGGTGGACTTGCCGAAGGCAATAGAATTTGTTTTTTTGATTTTGTCACCACTTGAAATGACCATCCAAGGTATGTAAAGCATGTTTTAGGCTGTATTTGCGTGTTTTTCATCCTATTTGGGTATTAGGTCCTGGGGGGGGGGTCTCCCAAGGGATTGAT
Organism: Eutreptiella sp. 'Long Island Sound 2002'; assembly: GCA_964036045.1. Lineage (NCBI taxonomy): Eukaryota > Euglenozoa > Euglenophyceae > Eutreptiales > Eutreptiaceae > Eutreptiella > Eutreptiella sp. 'Long Island Sound 2002'. The sequence continues at coordinate 26,850,017 of OZ038382.1, forward strand.
ACACAACCTGCTTATGCAGCTTTTCACCCTGGGCAGCTCAAAAATCGAAGTTTTTGAAACTTTTTTTTTTGATATTGTCACCACTTGAAATGACCATCCAAGGTATGTAAAGCATGTTTTAGGCCGTATTTACATGTTTTTCACCCTATTTGGGTATTGGCCGCACGGGGGGGGGGGGGGGCTCCCAAGGGATTGGTACACAACTTGCTTATGCAGTTTTTCACCAAGGGCAGCTCAAAAATCGAAGTTTTCGAAACTTGTTTTTTTGATATTGTCACCACTTAAAATGACCAATCAAGGTATGTAAAGCATTTTTTAGGCCCTATTTAAATAGTCTTTACCCTATTTAGGGTGTGTGTGGCTTGGGGTAGAATCTCTGCGAGGTGGACTTGCCGAAGGCAATAGAATTTTGCGATTCCCCACTTGCATCCGGCCTGGCTGTGCAACTGTGTCTGTTGCATCCAAGGCAATACATTTCTCTATCTATTTCGCAGAATGCTTCGTGTTTCGGAATTTCAGGTTGTTCCTGCACCGCTGTGACCCGAGAAAGTTTTATAGTGATTTCAACACTGTGTGTTTGTTGTGCCTCTCCTGCTGCTTGCTGCTGGTGTAGGGTTCCTGCTGCTTGTTTTTGATGAGGAAAATGTTTTATTGTTGAAATACAACCAATCCAGGACAACCCAAGCAAGAGATAAGCAAGTAGAAGAAGATCGGGATCAAAGCATGAAGGGCTGCAGTCACAAAGAGTTAGATAAAGACAACTATCAACAATAGACCACAGCAATTAGCATACATTGCAACTCAGGATGAAATATTTTACATGTTTGAGAAAAACTGATTGGAAAACTGCCCCAAGGGCTCACTCTCATCCACAGTGCCATCTTGAGATGTGCACTCTTTGTTTTTGGGTCCCATAGGTGCTGAGGTGGCATGGCTTGTGGCGATGAGGTCACTGCCATGTCACATGGGATATTCCTACTTAGCTAGGCTGACTGGGTATTGAACCCAGGACCTGTCAAAAAGAGGTGCCCCAGCCCCCTAGGGTGCATACCACTAGGATAGCTAAGAATTCATGAGAAAACATAGATAAATGCATAGGCTCTGCCTTCAGTACATCAGTGCCTCAGCAACCCAGGAAAAGATGTTTTAGTGCCTATAGCTTGGGGATAAAGGGGTCCACACCACATCCTGATTTAGTGTTTGGTTCCATAGGTCAAAATGTGTTATCAACCATTTTCGTTGGGCCAATACTAAGATAAAAATGCAAGAGTGCTTAGAGCACCTCTAATACAACTAAAGTATACCCCAAAGCATTGGAAAAGCACTTTTTCTTACTCCCCCCTTGTGCTGTGGTGGCCACCACTGTCGCATTTTCAGGAAAAATGGATTTTTTCTTGGCCTTTCCTTGGTTTCCACACCTACTTTAAAATACCCATAGCTTCCCTAACACTGGAAAAGAGCGCTTTACCATGGCCAGCGACCCTTGCTGCATTGTTGATGACAATCTCCAACAGAAAACTCAGCGCTCTTGGCGCTGCCGGGGTTCCTGTGGCTTGATTGGGTTAGAGTAGGGCATGCCAAGACCACATGCATGTGCATCCCTCCCTCCAAGCTGCAGCGTAACACAACCCAACGCCAGACTCTCAAAGGACGCTCGACCGAAGTCTCAAGGAACATGATGGAGACACCTGTCTCGGTACTGGGGCGAGGGTGCGCTGAGTTAATTAGACTTGCCCCTTGGAGGGGTCTTGATTCCGGTTCAGTCTCCTGCTGCTGCTTTTCGGCCAGAACAGCGGCCTACTCAACGAGGCTTTGCGAGGAGGTCTGTACAACAGAGGAATGGGAGAATGAGGGACGAATCCACGCAAGCGCAAAGCGACAACACCTAAATCCGTCAAATGACGGCCTAGAATTAAAACCAGACCGGGTGGTCAGGAGCAGAGGTCACAGTGGCATGGGCAGCAACATTGCTTGGCACCGAAGACATAACGATAGTGTTGACTGAATAGTATCGTGCAAACAGATATGGTACACATAGCCAATGAAATACCTGATATGCACATATGAGAAATCCACCCTATCATCCACTAATTGAATAACTACTAAACATCCAAGATTGCCTTATCTATCCCACATCCTATGTTCCTAACAAGGAAATGGAATATGATATACCCTATCCCACATATATCCCATATATAGGGCCAAATAATGCTCCCTTAGGGGTAAAATGCCAGGGTAGGGTTGTGACCTGCTTCACCCCCCCACTTAAAACGACTGCCACGGGCAGGAAGTACATGCCCAAGAGGAACGTAGCAGTCACAAACAGCATCAAATTCCACGTTAGCAGGTTCCTACCACGGGGAATGGAACCTACGCAGGCAATCTCGAGCCGGCCGCACGGCCCCTGGAGTAGCTCCGATCGGTGGGAATCGAACCACCGCCGGAATATAGAAATTGACGAACGGGATCCCGCAGTCTGGTCCCTGCGTGTCGCATGAGGCATGTGGGGTCCAGCAGGTAAGGGCAGGTAGTTTTTCAAAGAATTAAAACTAAAGGCAAAGTGAAATCACACTTTTAAACAAAACTGAAGGTAATGGTACATGCGAAGCGGTGCGACGCGAAAGTGCAAAAATTTCACTTTTTGAAAAAACTGCCAGGAGAATTGACGGGAGTGTCAAACAGCAACGTAGGACTGTGCCTGCACAAGGGAGCACGAGGGATAGTAGAGATAGAGGCCAGGGAAAGGATCACAAGGTACACAACAAAATCTGATGGCCCTCGGCCAGGGGACTGTTACCACGGGGGGCTAACGGTCCTGTCCTGCAGTGCAACGCGGGGCAACCGTGGTAACAGTCCTTACAGCCACCACAGCCCTTTTTTCACAACCTGGAACAGTGAACACTGTGATTGTGTCTTATTGTTGCCTTGCGATGCATTACTGTCTTGCGCCTGCCTCTGTCTTGTGCATGCTTAGGCCCACCAATAAACACGGCCACGATGGCCCCACAGTGCGCGCGGTAGCTCACTAAGTAGAGGAAAGAGGTCACGATGGCCTCAGGGTAAATGATCGACGATCATTTAGGCACAAACCAAAACACGGGTACGATGCCCACACCTTGCACCCACGTGCTTTAGATCGTTTATGAGGGCTTGATGTGCTTGATGTTCTTGATGTGCTTGCCCGTAACGCTTGTAGTAATGAGTGAGCTCTTGCTTGTAAGATGTAAACTTGCTTGATTACTTGCTTGTAAAAGACCGAGACAAGGCCTAGCCAAAGGCCCACTTGTCAAACAGACCAGACACCAAAGAAAGATGATCGTGGGGAACGGACCAAGATGATTGAACCAGTCACGGTTGTGACTGTACGATACGGGCACGGCTCAGCCAAGGGTCGTGTCCGTTTGGATGTCTAACTTAGCATGTGTGTCACACGTGATGCACCACATAGAGGGTAAAGGAGGAGGTACGGAGACGGGATGAGGGTGTGAGTAGACACACTTAAATAGACAAACCTCATAACCATGTAATAATAACCTGACCTCACTGCTAACCCCTCACCTAGGAGCCATACTACGTATATATATCATATATACACATAATAGAGCGATGCACACCGACAAACACAAGACACACTTGTGCGCGCACACCCATTGGCAGGGCCCGGGGGCACACACTCGCCCGGAGGGCATCACAGAGTGTGGGTCTCGCGGTGGCGGCCTTGGGGCACGTGATGGGGGCACTCCACACATACGGCACGTGCAAGAGCTTCCACAAACTACTCACGTACACACAACAAACAGTAAGCATATCCACAATAGAACACGTGTATAGATACGCCACCTTGTTGCTTGGTGTTCCTGTGTGTCTTGGGGGCGTGCGTATAAACACTTAGGTTAGCTTGCGTGTTACCTTTGTCGGTGGGTGTGCCACCGGCCGGCCGTAGCGCAGGGGGTCACCTCCAGGTTGCAAATTGGGGAGGTCGCCGTTACGGTCCCGCTGGTGTATCAGCCCACCCTGCTCCCCGGGGGCACGATGACACGCCCCGAAGGAGTTTTACTCCCCCAACCCCTCTACACCGTGTATGACGGTTCATGTTTACACCTCCGTGTGTAAACTTGGGCCGGTGTACACGGCTACAAAACCCCAAAGGTAGGTGTCAACCTAGGTCTTGCTTGTTCGGGGGGGCGGGTGATAACCAACGTAATAGGCAACCATATAATCCCGTAACTAAATTAATGGCATGCGCACACACACGCTACCATTGGCCACGGGCACACCCGGTTTTGGTGTGTCTTGGACAGAGAGACTCGTGTGTGTTGTGGAAATCCAAGTCCACGCACGGGTCTCTATAAAGAAAAATGCCACGCCCATATCCCAACCCGTTTGGTTGGGTGTTGGGATAGAGGACCCCTCGGGTGTTGTGGAAATCCAAGTCCACTCGTGGGGAACTCTAGAGAAAACATTAATATACATATTCTCTCATAAACATATGCATGTGCACACTCGCCCTTTTCATCATATTGTTTGTTCCCTCTCGTTGCAGGCAGGAATTCCCCCGCGAAATTCATCAAGGACATGAAGAGCACACTTTCTGAGTGTCTATTTTTTTTCGGTCATGGCCATTTGAGAATTTTCTTTGCCTTGCTCCGCGTGTTGTCGTTTTACACCCAGCCAGCATGCGGCCCCATGCAATGGCAATGGAGGGTAACCACTCCCAACCCGGGCACGCATAGCGACCGGGGACAAATACCCAGGCGGCGGAGACGGCCCAAATCCGCAACGCCACTCTTTGCCTTTGAAGACCCCACCCACTCATACAGTGACGGGGCAAAGGCACCCATTGCAATTCATATTAGAATACTTGTATTGTAGAGGACGACCCCTCCCTCTAGGCTTAAGTCCTCGCCGTATGTAGTGGCAATTTTGCACGCCACGAAATTTTTTCCACGTAATGTGAGCCACACGAGTACCTCGTACCTCGTATACCTACCCTCGTGTGGATAAGGGCAAATCGGTGGAAAACCATCACGCCCAACACAAAAAGGGAAAATGGGTTGCACCAGCCAACCCAACGAAGTTTTCAAGCCTTCGCCATTTTGAGCAAATGATTTAGCTCGTTGGCTTGGGTCACGGGTCAGGGACGGTCGTGGGGTCGTGGTTTCGGTACGGGCCGGCACTCCGAAACCTTGCAAACACCACCATGCGCACAACCCGGTAGAGTCTTCGGGAAGTGCTTGCCACGTTGTTAGCACCCTTGACAGGGGGCGTCATCGTGGGCAGGACTGACGGCAGTAGTCCTGGTGGTGGTAGGATTGCTCCAGTAAGACCCAAGGATAGGGGTTTGAATGGCATTAAGACCCCCGAAAGAACACGTCCCACTTCCGCCCCAGGCTATATGCCACGCCACCCCACCGCAAGGACTCTCAAGCCTTTAGCGGTGAGAGAGGTAGACGGTGGGGTAAACCTGCGGTACCCACCGCCCTGCTCCGGTGGGGATTTTTGTAACCGAGGAGCGCGCCGTGCATGCACATCTTCTTTCCTGTCTCCCACCGCTTCTCGCTCTCTCCTCCCTTCCCCAAACAACAATATATCCATATTGGTTAGGGTTTTCTTTTCGTGGCACGCTCATGAGAGCGGTCCACCAAGGTGGGCAAGGATGTCAACGGTTTGGGTGAGATTCTGTTTCTGCAAGTAATCTCTCCAAACTTTGTTGTAGGATGGTAAGAAGGTTTCAACGGGTTCCTCGGTATCCCAATCTTTGGTATAGCCCTCCCACCGCACCTTGAAGAGAAGTCTCTTGCGGTAAGTACGGTGACTTAATATTTTCTTGACATTATAGGTGTCCTCCTCAAACTGGGAGGGCACCCTAGCAACCTCCTCCGTGTAATTTAGAGGCACGGGGGAGCGAGGGGAGTTGACCGTTTTCATTAAACAATCAACCTGGACGTCAACTAACCTCCGTTGGTCCACTTGAATAACATAGAGGTCGTGCGCCTTCTTGGCCACAACCTCATAGGGCCCATCCCAATAGGGACAAGTCTTATCGCCAAGATTTTTGCGTTGGCGACGGACCCATACGCGGTCCCCTTTTGAGAAATTGGGGGACATCCTCCTACTCTTATTATACTTACGAGCCATTGTCTCTTGCACTTGAATCATAGCCCTCCGTGCAAGAGCAATAAGCTCCTCACGCCGTTGGAAGTAGTGAGCGGCGTCTTGGGCCACCCCCTTAGGCTCAGCAAGAGGAGGCCCCTTAGTACGGTTGTGTTTACCAAACACAATCTCGTTAGGTGTATAACTTGAAGGACCTGTAGTCTCATGCCACGCTCGTACAACGGCGGGCAAAACCTCTACCCAATTAGTTTTCTTTTTCTTCAAGGTAATGGCTTTAGCAACGGCACGCCTTAGCTGCTTGCCAGTATTTTCGGCCTTGCCATTACCTTGGTGCCTACCCGCGAGACACATAGTCGAGCGGGCACCAATCTTAGAACAAAGGGTTTGGAAATATTGGCTCACAAATTGTGGCCCACGGTCGGAGCATATTTCACGAGGGGCTCCGAACCTATGCACCCAGCGCTCCATTACCAAATGGGCCGCTCTTCTCCCCGTTAGCCCTTCATCCTTGTCTTCATGACGGGGTTTAGGAATAGGGATCGCGATGAGGTAGCCGGAAAGCCGGCATACACATAGGAGCATTCGGTCATACACCTCTCCATCGTGGGAGGTGGAAGGGTAGTGAAACACATCAAGCCCTATGGAGTCCATGGGCTCCATAGGTATGGGCATAGGGGTCATGTACCCTTGCTTGCGCTTGGTGCCATGCGTGTGAATGGCACATGAGGGACACGTTTGACATTGCAGTTCCACTGCTTTGTACAACCCCTCACCTTCCACGCCATGGTTAATTTCCTTCCAGTGTTTTTCCACACTGGAGGTAGTTAAGTGAAATGCATCATGGTATTCGGCTACCAAACGATGCACTAGCGGCGTAGGAACACACCACCGTCCATTACGGACGAGCTTGTTATCCACCAACCTCACTCCATCTTGGAAGCTCCCATTCAAGGCATCTTGCCACATTTGTTTGTGGCGTTGACAATTTGGGTAGTGTTTAGCCCAATTTATCTCAAAAACATTGGGAGCATCCTCCCCATGTATAGGAGTTGCTTTCTTGTGGGACTTCCAAGATTTTTTTATCTTGACAACTCGCTCCAGTCTCCGAAGCTTTCTCTTTTGCTTCGTCCCCCCCCCCACTGGAGGCGAAGCCAGAGGGGGTGGATCACACGCGGGTGCCCCATGAGCCCGAGGCGCCGCTTTAGACCTAGTAACAACGGGCGCCACAACCGCCCTAAATACAAGGGGGCGGGCGAGAAGTTCCTCCTTCTCGGCCGCCATCATGTCCCGCACATCCCCGGCCGCTTGGGCCGTCCCATGTATGGACACATCACCCAACGCCGGGTTAGCAGGGTAAGCCCAACGGGACAAGAAATCACCCACGGGGTTCACTGGCCCCGGAGTGTAAACCACATGGAGGTCGAATTTAGAGAACAATTCATGCCAACGTGCTTGGCGTGGAGAGGGACCCCCCACGGTTTTGAGGTCCTCCGTAGCCCAATTTTCAAGGCTACGGTGGTCCGTACGGACCTCCACGCGCTTGTTCCCCACCCAACCATGCCATTTCAAAAGCGCCGCCACTATGGCGTAGCACTCTTTCTCCCGAGGGCTCCAATTCAATTGGCTGCCTGACAATTTGCGGGAGAAAAAAACAAGAGGGCGTAGGGCACCATCGGGACCTTCCTGCTGTAGGGCCGCCCCCACCGCCCAATTACTAGCGTCCGGGGTGAGGACAAAGTCTTTATCCCAATCGGCTAGTTGGAGGGGAACAATATCCGTAATAGCACGCTTGAGCTTCAAAAAGGCCTCGTTAGCCGAAGCATTCCATGTTAGGCCTATCTTTTTGCCATTCTTATGCTTAGGCAAATCCTTCAACATATTAATCAAAGGGGTAGCTATGGAGGCGTAGTTTTGGACATGGCCCGAATAATAGTTGGCGAGCCCCAAGAACCGCCGGAGCTCCCGAACATTATCCGGTTTGTCCCAACGCTCAAGCGCCAACATTTTCCCTGGCGCCGGCCGACGTGTGCCATTTTCCAACACATGGCCACAAAACTCAACCGAACGAACAAAGAAATCGGTTTTGCTAACCGAAGCAACCAACTCCTCTTTTCGTAGCCCATCCAACACGGCACGCACGTCGCGGTCGTGGTTAGCCAACAGCTCCTCCTCCGTCGCACCGGAGGAACCAATAATAATATCATCAATATATACGTCCGCACAATCCAAACCCTGCAAAACATGGTCCATGACCCGTTGAAAAATAGCGGGCCCATTCTTGATACCCATAGGCATAACACGCCATTGGTATCGCTTACCCGCCAAATTCATGGCGGTCTTAGCCCGGGATTCAGGGTGAAGGGGAATTTGATGAAACCCTTTACTCAAGTCCACAATAGTGAAAATCTTGTGTTTGGATTGATTTTCCAACATGTTTTCTATGAGGGGGAGGGGGTGTGCGTCGGGCAAGGTAGCCCCATTAAGTTGGCGGTAGTCCACCACGAGGCGCCATTTTCCCTTCTCTTTCTTGGGCACAACGAAACCGTTGGACGCCCATTCGGAGGCAGGGCACGGCTCAATCCAGCCACGAGCCAAAAAGTCCTCCACTATTTCTTGCTCCGCCGCGGCACGCTCCCCCACCAACCGTATAGGTTTTACGGACTTGGGTTTGGCGTTCGGGTATAGGTCAAGTTTAGCAAACCCCAACCGCTCCGTACCACGGACCTTAGGGTGTTCCTGGCCCGGACGGAGACGAACCTCCCCACTAAAAACATCCCGCTCATAGTCCGCGAGGATGCGCCTCCTCATGAGCTCCACCTCCGGAGACACAATAGGCTCTTGGGTGGTGACAACGCCACCCACACGAGAAGCCGCCAACAATCGTGTGGCGCCTTTACGTTTTCGGTAACGCTTAACGGTAGTGGCCCTCCCACCCAATAACTCTCGTTCAATTTTCGCAATGCGTGAACGCACGCATTCTTGTGCCTCCAAATCTTCGGGGGTAGGATCAAGAGTAACGGGTGCGAGGAGTTTTTTATGGGTCGCCTGATACGTGAGGGTGCGCACCGAAGCCAAATGGTTAGGCACCCTTTCATCCTCCGACTCTTCCTCCGAGGTCATGCCCGGCTCGCCATCCGTGTTGGGGTTAGAGACGGCCGGTGCCAAAACGGAGGCCACATGACATTTAGTGGCCGCCAAATTTTCCTCCGCAATACCACCGTCCACGTATAGCGCCACCGTGGACCAACCCCGTTGAGGAAGGGGCGTGAGGTGGTCATTCTGATAGAGACAGGCTTTAGTCTCTGGCCCAGGAAGGTGGTACCCTTGCAAAGTAATTTCCATAAGGGTTTCCACCACTCCCTATGTGTCCACTTCGGCCCTACGACGATGGCTCGTAGTTTTTCTTGCCGAATTTTCCGAACACAATCGGAAAACCGATGATAGGGAGGGCACATCCAATACAATTTGGAGGGGTCCGCGGGAGTGGAAAAGAAATCTTCAAGCGGCGAAACCCAACGGGTAGCCTGGGCCATACCCGGGACCCTATTGAAGGGTCCACGTCGGGGTTTTTGCCAAATTGTTTTTTGACACGTGCGGCCCAATACCGCGTGAGGCCATAGTCAGACTGGGTCCACATGGACCCATCACGCCGCGTAGGTAGAACATCACGGGCAAGGGCTTCGGGAGCAAATTCAACGAGCTCCAAAGCACAAGCCCGGTCCTGTACGGGGGCCACGGAGGAAGCGGTCAAGGCATAGGATATGTGTTTCTCGGCCTCAACATGGTTAGGCGGTTCGCCACCAGGGGGCGTAACCACAATGGCCGGGGCAGGGTGCGTAGGAGCGACCGCCCCAATGACTGGAACGGTTAGGCCCCACACGGACTGACGTGACACCTTACCATGAATGGGTTTCACCAAAAATGGTTTGCCGGTTCGTGGAGCCTCACGGAAGTCCTCAATCCAAAAACGGGGGTGCACTGGATGGTGAGAGTACAAACAATTGAAACGGGCAAAATGGCTCACACAATGTTCGTAACCCCATGGGTGCCCCAAAACCATATCCCAAGGTAAATTCGGGACAAGGTACGGGGACACGCCATACTGGGCAACACGAGGAAGTGAAACACTACCATCCACAACCCCCGTAAATTGAATTTTGACGTCTATTTGCTCGTCCCCCCCCGGCAAAGGCGTTTCATTATCGGCTTGGAGTAGGCGCCTCCGTTGGGGGGATTCATATTTTTCGGAGAGTTGGTCTCCAAAAACATTGGGGTTGGCCAAAGCGACCGCTTGGCACCCAAAATCCACCAAAACACGGAGGGCCTTGCGTTCTCCATTGGGCAAAACAACCTGAACGGAAAGTTCGGTTTGAATCTCACTAGTCACTATATGCCCCTTCATGACTCTCGATGGAACGAGAGCCACGGTAGTGTCACAGGGGTGCCCGAGGTTTTCTTCTTTCGAAGGGGGCGCCTCTGGGCACTCCTACCAACGTCTGCGCCCGTTCGGCGCTCCCTTGCCTCCTTTATCGCCCTTGCCGCCGCCACCCTTATAACCACCACCACCCTTATCACCACCGCCACCCTTATCGCCACCCTTAGGCTTACCACCTTTAGACTTACCCGCAATGTTCCAATGAGTGTCATTGCACGGAGAATTAGGCTTACACGTCCAAAGGGTGGTATTGGTGGCACCCCAATCAATCCAAGACATGTCCATCTCCGTTTGTTTACGTGTTTTCCAATGTTTGGAACACGGAACCCAAAAGGTAGGTGGCGGTTTAGCCCCGGGGTCGCGGTTTAGAGTGACGCACGGCGTTGACGGAGGTGTCAGCGGGTTCGGAGGTGTCAGGGTCCGCCGTAGCCTCCGCATTAACCGCATTCACCGCTTTTTTATTGTGAGAAGGGCGATGAGTGTACGTCACCGTCGTCTTGTCTCCTTTATTGAGGCGTTCGAGAGCTTACCTCTCCGACACGCTTTTATGGGCAAGGGCGTAGATTTCCGCAGGCTTCAAACGAGGCCTACGTTGCTCCACTTTCATAGTGTAGCCGCGTGTGTGAGGTGTGTTGTTGAGTTTCAAGATCCACTCCTGGAGAGCCGGGTCTTTGCAGTCAACTATCACCCCCGGCCCCGAATAGGAAACAATTTCAGCAACCGTAGTAGAAGCTTGAGCGCTATATTTCCTGAGTTCTTTTTCGAATGGGGCGCGACCCGGCGAAGGGTCAAGGCCACTAAAATCCACCACATAGCTGTCTGGGCTATTCTTAGCCTCTTGCTTGACGACCTTCTCCTTGATCCACGGGAGCTTGCTTAGGAGCTGCTCCCGGATCACATGGGGACGAGTCTCATTGCTCAGAGGCAACAAACGTTGCCAACGAGCATAGAAATCTTCAAGGTCGATGAGGGTCACTTGCCCTTTAACCACCCTGGGGGTGAGGGCTCGCCACCTTTCATCAGCCCTTGAGGGGTCATACTCGTGGAAACGTTGTTCCAAAAAGTCCCACAACTCTTTGAGGGTGGGGGCCGTGCGTGTGTGGTGGGTGGCCTCGGCAACCCGGGCGTTGATGATCGCCTTTAGCCATGGGGGCAAGGTACTCAAAATCATTTTTGCCACGTTGGCCTTTCGGTACATGGGATCACACCCCCCCAACCATTGTTGAAGCTTCTCCACCCACTCGTCGTAGCACTCTAGCTGCCCATTAAATTGCGGTTTAGGCATATCACTATCCTCCACCGCTTTGGTGTAACTATTTTGCACCATAGGCATTTGGTACGGGTGGTAAGCAGGGGGAGCCATGGTTGGGGGTGCACTTCCACTTGCACTTGGTGCAACCTTCACTGGAGAGACTGTACACGTATCCGTAGGATGAGAGGGCGTGTACGAAGGTTTCCCAGGGGAAGTGAAAACATTTTTCGTGAGGGGATTAATGTTCCCCAACGAAGAGGTGTTCTCCTCTTCATTGGCCCACGGGGCCGTAGGCTCTGTGGGGTGTTCTTCGCCCTTAGGCGTCGCCCTCCACTCGGGAACAGCACGTTCCTTCTGCTTTTCGGCGATTCCCCTCCACGATGTAGGTTCTTGGGGGTGGGGGTGTTCGTGGTGTCCTTCCCCCCCCCTCGGCCACCCCGAATCGGGACAAGCGTTCGGATGGTAGATGCAATCGTGGGATGGGTGGACGGAGAAAGGAAGGACACACCCACCACCGGATGAACCGGATGGCGCGCCCATGGGCGCCGTAGGCGCCGCCTGCGTAGGATCAGGAACGGGCGGAGGGGCCGATGGCGGGGGTAGGACCACCGTAACGGGTTCCGCAGGCGTGGAGTACCAGTGGTCCCACGCATCGATCCTAGATGCAACGGCGGCGTAACGTGTAGCGAGCGACTCCACTGCGCTAAAACACTAAGCCGTGTTGCCGTTGGACATCTTAAGATGATCTGCCACGCTAGCCTCCACCACCTTAGAATCCCGGCGGTAGCCCTGAACCGCCGCGTCAAATTTAGCCAGTGTAGACAAGATTTGGGTCATCCGGTCCCCGTAGGACTGACTGATGCCCACGGTAGAGGCTACTGCCTGAGAAAGTTCCTGATGGGATCGCTGCAACTCCAGATTCTGATTTCGCAGGTCCTTCACCTGTGCCATCAGAGATTGGATGCACGTTTCGTAGTGCACCACACACCGGGGACAGCCACAGGTGTGCTGTAGGTCTTCCCCCCCCCGTGTAGGAGTGGGGCCCCCAGAATGTCGAAAGGATGGACCCCCCCCTCCACGAGGAGGAGATGACCCACCACCGCCCCCCCCAGCAGCCCCCCCTGCCACGGAGGGACCAGAGGGCCCCCCCGCAGGGCGAGACGGGGGTGTGGGGCGCGCAGCAACAGGTGCTGGCGCCCCCCCACTAGAGGGATGTCCCCCCCACGAACCCCCACCACTAGATGGCCGAACCAGGTGCGGGATTCCTTGCACGTGCTCGATGTAAGCCACCTGGCGGTGGCGGGGTGACGGCGGAGGGGGAACATGACCAACAGTATTCGGTCGCGGCGGTGGGGGTGGGGAATCGTCCACCACAATATACTGTGGTGACTCATGAACCACCATAGGTGATCGAGTTCTCGGATGGGAAGCAAAAACAGGCTCCGATCCCGTTGCAACCTCTGGATCCCCCCCCCAATTGGGCAGTTGGGGGTCCTCCGTAGGAGATGTATTTGTGGGGGGAGAGACCAAATTTATTGGGAGGGTTGCTGAACCTCCCTCCACCTGATTCCCTCCCCCCCAGCACAGATTGTTGACCTTCGGCATTGCCGGAGAATCATCCACCAGGGATGGACGATCTTTCGTGCCACTCATAGGCACCGGAGATGTAGTACCGGCCGGGTGCTCCGTAGGCTCCGGAGATTCCACGACAAGACACGGGCGGTTTTTGACGCCGCTCATAGGCACCGGGGACTCCTCCACAGCAATGAACTGAGGGGCCGGAGAGTCCTCCACCGTGATGTAGTGGGGGGCCGGGGATTCTTCCACAAGCATGGGGCGATCCCTGGTCCCTGACATAGGTTCAGGAGGTGCAGGCGACGAGGCAACAGAAATAGGAGAATGATGGAGTTCATGACGTTCCAACACTCCAATCTCCTCCTCCTCATCGTCGTTCCACTGCTCCACCGCCAGGGGGAACCACTGGTCACACTCATCCTCCTCGATTTGCGTGGGGGATTCCTCGATGATCGTAGGATTTAGCCTGGATCCGCTCGGGGGATTGGGATACGCTCCCAAGGCAGGATATTCCTCCACCAGGGAGGGAAACCGCCGCGATCCACTCATTGGAGTGGGCGACGATTCCACCACAGTGGGGTTCTGCCTAGTCCCCGACAGGGCTTGCTGGATCAGGGCCAGGGCCTCTCGAGCCGGACCCAGATGGCCATGGGGATCAGGCGTGAGCGCGAGGACTCGACGGTTTTCAGCGTCGAGTTGGTCAACAATGGGGCTGATGGGCCCTGCCGCAAACAGGTTTTTTCTGACCTGAGGCTCTGGCAACCCCCCTAGCGACGGAGGAGTGCCAGAGTCGACCACGATAGGCCCCATTGGCGAAGCCATCGTACCCCAGTCGGCAGCGCGTGAGGGCGCAGCGTTCGTACGCTCGATCACCCCAGTAGATTGGTCGATTACTGCCCGATTCTCGGCGCTAGTAACGGTTCCCGAGCCCATAATAGGCGATTGTGGTCCTCTTATCGCTCCCTGAGGGTGGCCATCTATTTCCCCCCCAACCATCCCAGGTACACCAGCTGGATTTCGAGGATGGGGGGCCCCGATGGGAACATTCGGGGATTTCGGAAACTTAGGATTCGTAGCCACTTGGGGCTTGGCCCGTTTTTGCGGCCCCTGCCCGGTCGATGGGGTCAGGGCCGAGGAGGTCCTGAGAGTGGGGACCTGGACACCCTCAGCTATCCCTCCCGGGGAAGAGATTTTAATTTGGATTTGGTCCACGATGTCTTGGACCGATCGCTTTCCGCGATGCCAAACGCCCAACAGAGACGAAAAATTTTCGCCTCTGCTACCATGAAACCAGACCGGGTGGTCAGGAGCAGAGGTCGCAGTGGCATGGGCAGCAACATTGCTTGGCACCGAAGACATAACGATAGTGTTGACTGAATAGTATCCTGCAAACAGATATGGTACACATAGCCAATGAAATACCTGATATGCACATATGAGAAATCCACCCTATCATCCACTAATTGAATAACTACTAAACATCCAAGATTGCCTTATCTATCCCACATCCTATGTTCCTAACAAGGAAATGGAATATGATATACCCTATCCCACATATATCCCATATATAGGGCCAAATAATGCTCCCTTAGGGGTAAAATGCCAGGGTAGGGTTGTGACCTGCTTCAGAATCACCTCGCAGAGGTTGTTAGATCAAAGCCAGGCAGGCGTATATATGGGGAAAACACCACATACCCCCCATTTTGGCTTTTTTGCGCCTATTCGCGTACCCTACCCCAAGGGGTTGAATTGTTAGTTTAACCCCTTGTAAAATCAGTATTTTGTCCAATAAACGCATCCCCCAATGAGTTTTTGGTCCGGACCCCCCTAGACCCCCCCCACTTGAAACCCACTTTTTTGAGGTTTTCAAGGAGGGGGGGGGATGGGGGGGGGGTCAAAAAATGACCCCCCCTTTTTTTGGTCGAAAATCATGAATCTTTTGGTTTTTTTCGATTTTGAGCCGAAGAAGTGTTTCTGGGTCCCGGCTCCATAGGGTTTGTATGGGGCGGAGTGGGACGAGCGCTTTATGCAGTTTATGCATTTTTTGGCCATTTTTGCTATGTTGGCGATTTTGGCGACCTCGGTGACCCCGTGGTACCCACTCCGAGGGGTGCGAGTGGGGATGTTGTGACAGTATATGCCTCCTAGGATATGGAAGAACGTTTTTTGCACTCTGTAGCCTTGCCCAGGGCTGGTGAAATGCCTTGCCAAAGACGCAAAATGGCTGTTTCCACCAATAATGGGCTAGTGAATGCGCCGGTCCACAACCTGCTTATGCAGTTTTTCACACTCGGCAGCTCAAAAATCGAAGTTTTCGAACCTTGTTTTTTTGCTATTGTGACCACCTAAAATGACCATCCAAGCTATGCAAAGCATGTTTTAGGCCGTATTTACGTGTTTTTCACCTGATTTGGGTATTAGGTCCGGGGGGGGGGGGGGGCAGGGGGGTCTCCCAAGGGATTGGTACACACACAACCTGCTTATGCAGTTTTGCACCCTGGGCAGCTCAAAAATTGCAGTTTTCGAAACTTGTTTTTTTGAAATGGTGACCACACAATATGACCATCCAAGCTATGTAAGGCATGTTTTAGGCCGTATTTACGTGTTTTTCACCCCATTTGGGTATTGGCCGCACCTGGGGGGGGGGTCTCCAAAGGGATTGGTACACAACCTGCTTATGCAATTTTTCACTCTGGACAGCTCGAAAATGGAAGTTTTCGAAACTTGTTTTTTTGATACTGTGATCACCTAAAATGACCATCCAACCTATGTAAAGCATGTTTGAGGCTGTAGTTACGTGTTTTTCACCTTATTTGGTATTGGGTAGGGGGGGGGGGGGGGTCTCCCAAGGGATTGGTACACAACCTGCTTATGCAGTTTTTTACTCTGGACAGCTCGAAAATGGAAGTTTTCGAAACTTGTTTTGAAGCAGGTCACAACCCTACCCTGGCATTTTACCCCTAAGGGAGCATTATTTGGCCCTATATATGTGATATATGTGGGATAGGGTATATCATATTCCATTTCCTTGTTAGGAACATAGGATGTGGGATAGATAAGGCAATCTTGGATGTTTAGTAGTTATATCAATTAGTGGATGATAGGGTGGATTTCTCATATGTGCATATCAGGTATTTCATTGGCTATGTGTACCATATCTGTTTGCAGGATACTATTCAGTCAATACTATCGTAATGTCTTCGGTGCCAAGCAATGTTGCTGCCCATGCCACTGCGACCTCTGCTCCTGACCACCCGGTCTGGTTTCATGGTAGCAGAGGCGAAAATTTTTCGTCTCTGTTGGGCGTTTGGCATCGCGGAAAGCGATCGGTCCAAGACATCGTGGACCAAATACAAATTCAAATCTCTTCCCCGGGAGGGATAGCTGAGGGTGTCCAGGTCCCCACTCTCAGGACCTCCTCGGCCCTGACCCCATCGACCGGGCAGGGGCCGCAAAAACGGGCCAAGCCCCAAGTGGCTACAAATCCTAAGTTTCCGAAATCCCCGAATGTTCCCATCGGGGCCCCCCATCCTCGAAATCCAGCTGGTGTACCTTGGATGGTTGGGGGGGAAATAGACGGCCACCCTCAGGGAGCGATGAGAGGACCACAATCGCCTATTATGGGCTCGGGAACCGTGACTAGCGCCGAGAATCGGGCAGTAATCGACCAATCTACTGGGGTGATCGAGCGTACGAACGCTGCGCCCTCACGCACTGCCGACTGGGGTACGATGGCTTCGCCAATGGGGCCTATCGTGGTCGACTCTGGCACTCCTCCGTCGCTAGGGGGGTTGCCAGAGCCTCGGGTCAGAAAGAACCTGTTTGCGGCAGGGCCCATCAGCCCCATTGTTGACCAACTTGACGCTGAAAACCGTCGAGTCCTCGCGCTCACGCCTGATCCCAGTGGCCATCTGGGTCCGGCTCGAGAGGCCGTGGCCCTGATCCAGCAAGCCCTGTCGGGGACTAGGCAGAACCCCACTGTGGTGGAATCGTCGCCCACTCCAATGAGTGGATCGCGGCGGTTTCCCTCCCTGGTGGAGGAATATCCTGCCTTGGGAGCGTCTCCCAATCCCCCGAGCGGATCCAGGCTAAATCCTACGATCATCGAGGAATCCTCCACGCAAATTGAGGAGGATGAGTGTGACCAGTGGCTCCCCCTGGCGGTGGAGCAGTGGGACGACGATGAGGAGGAGGAGATTGGAGTGTTGGAACGTCATGAACTCCATCATTCCCCTATTTCCGTTGCCTCGTCGCCTGCACCTCCTGAACCTATGTCAGGGACCAGGGATCGCCCCATGCTTGTGGAAGAATCCCCGGCCCCCCACTACATCACGGTGGAGGACTCTCCGGCCCCTCAGTTCATTGCTGTGGAGGAGTCCCCGGTGCCTATGACCGGCGTCAAAAACCGCCTGTGTCTTGTCGTGGAATCTCCGGAGCCTACGGAGGACCGGGCCGGTACTACATCTCCAGTGCCTATGAGTGGCACGAAAGATCGTCCATCCCTAGTGGATGATTCTCCGGCAATGCCGAAGGTCAACAATCTGTGCTGGGGGGGAGGGAATCAGGTAGAGGGAGGTTCAGCAACCCTCCCAATAAATTTGGTCTCTCCCCCCTCAAATACATCTCCTACGGAGGACCCCCAACTGCCCAATTGGGGGGGGGATCCAGAGGTTGCAACGGGATCGGAGCCTGTTTTTGCTTCCCATCCGAGAACTCGATCACCTATGGTGGTTCATGAGTCACCACAGTATATTGTGGTGGACGATTCCCCACCCCCACCGCCGCGACCGAATACTGTTGGTCATGTTCCCCCTCCGCCGTCACCCCGCCACCGCCAGGTGGCTTACATCGAGCACGTGCAAGGAATCCCGCACCTGGTTCGGCCATCTAGTGGTGGGGGTTCGGGGGGGGGACATCCCTCTAGTGGCGGGGCGCCAGCACCTGTTGCTGCGCGCCCCGCACCCCCGTCTCGCCCTGCGGGGGGGGCCTCTGGTCCCTCCGTGGCACGGGGGGCTGCTGGGGGGGGCGGTGGTGGGTCATCTCCTCCTCGTGGAGGGGGGGGTCCATCTTTTCGACATTCTGGGGGCCCTACTCCTACACGGGGGGAGGAAGACCTACAGCACACCTGTGGCTGTCCCCGGTGTGTGGTGCACTACGAAACGTGCATCCAATCTCTGATGGCACAGGTGAAGGACCTGCGAACTCAGAATCTAGAGTTGCAGCGATCCCATCAGGAACTTTCTCAGACAGTAGCCTCTACCGTGGGCATCAGTCAGTCCTACGGGGACCGGATGACCCAAATCTTGTCTACATTGGCTAAATTTGACGTGGCGGTTCAGGAATACGGCCGGAATTCTAAAGTGGTGGAGGCTAGCGTGGCGGATCATCTTAAGATGTCCAACGGCAACACGCCTAAGTGCTTTAGCGCAGTGGAGTCGCTCGCTGCACGTTACGCCGCCGTTGCATCTAGGATCGATGCGTGGGACCACTGGTTCTCCACGCCTGCGGAACCCGTTACGGTGGTCATACCCCCGCCATCGGCGCCTCCACCCGTTCCTGATCCTACACCGGCGGCGCCTACGGCGCCCATGGGCGCGCCATCCGGTTCATCCGGTGGTGGGTGTGTCCTTCCTTTCTCCGTCCACCCATCCCACGATTGCATCTACCATCCGAACACTTGTCCGGATTCGGGGTGGCCGAGGGGGGGGGGAGAACACCACGAACACCCCCACCCCCAAGAACCTACATCGTGGAGGGGAATCGCCGAAAAGCAGAAGGAACGTGCTGTTCCCGAGTGGAGGGCGACGCCTAAGGGCGAAGAACACCCCACGGAGCCTACGGCCCCGTGGGCCAATGAAGAGGAGAACACCTCTTCGTTGGGGAACATTAATCCCCTCACGAAAAATGTTTTCACTTCCCCTGGGAAACCTTCGTGCACGCCCTCTCATCCTACGGATACGTGTACAGTCTCTCCAGTGAAGGTTGCACCAAGTGCAAGTGGAGGTGCACCCCCAAACCATGGCTCCCCCTGCTTACCACCCGTACCAAATGCCTATGGTGCAAAATAGTTACACCAAAGCGGTGGAGGATAGTGATATGCCTAAACCGCAATTTAATGGGCAGCTAGAGTGCTACGACGAGTGGGTGGAGAAGCTTCAACAATGGTTGGGGGGGTGTGATCCCATGTACCGAAAGGCCAACGAGGCAAAAATGATTTTGAGTACCTTGCCCCCATGGCTAAAGGCGATCATCAACGCCCGGGTTGCCGAGGCCACCCACCACACACGCACGGCCCCCACCCTCAAAGAGTTGTGGGACTTTTTGGAACAACGTTTCCACGAGTATGACCCCTCAAGGGCTGATGAAAGGTGGCGAGCCCTCACCCCCAGGGTGGTTAAAGGGCAAGTGACCCTCATCGACCTTGAAGATTTCTATGCTCGTTGGCAACGTTTGTTGCCTCTGAGCAATGAGACTCGTCCCCACGTGATCCGGGAGCAGCTCCTAAGCAAGCTCCCGTGGATCAAGGAGAAGGTCGTCAAGCAAGAGGCTAAGAATAGCCCAGACAGCTATGTGGTGGATTTTAGTGGCCTTGACCCTTTGCCGGGTCGCGCCCCTTTCGAAAAAGAACTCAGGAAATATAGCGCTCAAGCTTGCACTACGGTTCCTGAGATTGTTTCCTATTTGGGGCCGGGGGTGATAGTTGACTGCAAAGACCCGGCTCTCCAGGAGTGGATCTTGAAACTCAACAACACACCTCACACACGCGGCTACACTATGAAAGTGGAGCAACGTAGGCCTCGTTTGAAGCCTGCGGAAATCTACGCCCTTGCCCATAAAAGCGTATCGGAGAGGGAAGCTCTCGAACGCCCCAAAAAAGGAGACAAGACGACGGTGACGTACACTCATCGCCCTTCTCACAATAAAACCGCGGTGAATGCGGTTAATGCGGAGGCTACGGCGGACCCTGACACCTCCGAACCCGCTGACACCTCCGTCAACGCCGTTGGTCACTCTAAACCTCCGGCGAAGAAACCCGTCGACCCCGGGGCTAAGCCGCCACCTCCCTTTTGGGTTCCGTCCTCCAAACATTGGAAAACACGTAAACAAACGGAGATGGACATGTCTTGGATTGCTTGGGGCGCCACCAATACCACCCTTTGGACGTGTAAGCCTAATTCTCCGTGCAATGACACTCATTGAAACATTGCGGGTAAGTCTAAAGGTGGTAAGCCTAAGGGTGGCGATAAGGGTGGCGGTGGTGATAAGGGTGGTGGTGGTTATAAGGGTGGCGGCGGCAAGGGTGATAAAGGAGGCAAGGGAGCGCCGAACGGGCGCGGACGTTGGTAGGAGTGCCCAGAGGCGCCCCCTTCGAAAGAAGAAAACCTCGGGCACCCCTGTGACACTACCGTGGCTCTCGTTCCATCGAGAGTCATGAAGGGGCATATAGTGACTAGTGAGATTCAAACCGAACTTTCCGTTCAGGTTGTTTTGCCCAATGGAGAACGCAAGGCCCTCCGTGTTTTGCCGGATTTTGGGTGCCAAGCGGTCAGTTTGGCCAACCCCAATGTTTTTGGAGACCAACTCTCCGAAAAATATGAATCCCCCCAACGGAGGCGCCTACTCCAAGCCGATAATGAGACGCCTTTGCCGGGGGGGGGACGAGCAAACAGACGTCAAAATTCAATTTACGGGGGTTGTGGATGGTAGTGTTTCACTTCCTCGTGTTGCCCAGTATGGCGTGTCCCCGTACCTTGTCCCGGATTTACCTTGGGATATGGTTTTGGGGCACCCATGGGGTTACGAACATTGTGTGAGCCTCTTTGCCCGTTTAAATTGTTTGTACTCTCACCATCCAGTGCACCCCCTTTTTTGGATTGAGGACTTCCGTGAGGCTCCACGAACCGGCAAACCATTTTTGGTGAAACCCATTCATGGTAAGGTGTCACGTCAGTCCGTGTGGGGCCTAACCGTTCCAGTCATTGGGGCGGTCACTCCTACGCACCCTGCCCTGGCCATTGTGGTTACGCCCGTGTTGAGTCCGAGAAACACATATCCTATGCCTTGACCGCTTCCTCCGTGGCCCCTGTACAGGACCGGGCTTGTGCTTTGGAGCTCGTTGAATTTGCTCCCGAAGCCCTTGCCCGTGATGTTCTACCTACGCGGCGTGATGGGTCCATGTGGACCCAGTCTGACTATGGCCTCACGCGGTATTGGGCCGCACGTGTCAAAAAACAATTTGGCAAAAACCCCGACGTGGACGCCTTCAATAGGGTCCCGGGTATGGCCCAGGCTACCACTTGGGTTTCGCTGCTTGAAGATTTCTTTTCCACTCCCGCGGACCCCTCCAAATTGTATTGGATGTGCCCTCCCTATAATCGGTTTTCCGATTGTGTTCGGAAAATTCGGCAAGAAAAACTACGAGCCATCGTCGTAGGGCCGAAGTGGACACATAGGGAGTGGTGGAAACCCCTTATGGAAATTACTTTGCAAGGGTACCACCTTCCTGGGCCAGAGACTAAAGCCTGTCTCTATCAGAATGACCACCTCACGCCCCTTCCTCAACGGGGTTGGTCCACGGTGGCGCTATACGTGGACGGTGGTATTGCGGAGGAAAATTTGGCGGCCACTAAATGTCATGTGGCCTCCGTTTTGGCACCGGCCGTTTCTAACCCCAACACGGATGGCGAGCCGGGCATGACCTCGGAGGAAGAGTCGGAGGATGAAAGGGTGCCCAACCATTTGGCTTCGGTGCGCACCCTCACGTATCAGGCGACCCATAAAAAACTCCTCGCACCCGTTACTCTTGATCCTACCCCCGAAGATTTGGAGGCACAAGAATGCATGCGTTCACGCATTGCGAAAATTGAACGAGAGTTATTGGGTGGGAGGGCCACTACCGTTAAGCGTTACCGAAAACGTAAAGGCGCCACACGATTGTTGGCGGCTTCTCGTGTGGGTGGCGTTGTCACCACCGAAGGGCCTATTGTGTCTCCGGAGGTGGAGCTCATGAGGAGGCGCATCCTCGCGGACTATGAGCGGGATGTTTTTAGTGGGGAGGTTCGTCTCCGTCCGGGCCAGGAACACCCTAAGGTCCGTGGTACGGAGCGGTTGGGGTTTGCTAAACTTGACCTATACCCGAACGCCAAACCCAAGTCCGTAAAACCTATACAGTTGGTGGGGGAGCGTGCCGCGGCGGAGCAAGAAATAGTGGAGGACTTTTTGGCTCGTGGCTGGATTGAGCCGTGCCCTGCCTCCGAATGGGCGTCCAACGGTTTCGTTGTGCCCAAGAAAGAGAAGGGAAAATGGCGCCTCGTGGTGGACTACCGCCAACTTAGTGAGGCTACCTTGCCTGACGCACACCCCCTCCCCCTCATAAAAAACATGTTGGAAAATCAATCCAAACACAAGATTTTCACTATTGTGGACTTGAGTAAAGGGTTTCATCGAATTCCCCTTCACCCTGAATCCCGGGCTAAGACCGCCATGAATTTGGCGGGTAAGCGATACCAATGGCGTGTTATGCCTATGGGTATCAAGAATGGGCCCGCTATTTTTCAACGGGTCATGGACCACGTTTTGCAGGGTTTGGATTGTGCGGACGTATATATTGATGATATTATTATTGGTTCCTCCGGTGCGACGGGGGAGGAGCTATTGGCTAACCACGACCGCGACGTGCGTGCCGTGTTGGATAGGCTACGAAAAGAGGAGTTGCTTGCTTCGGTTAGCAAAACCGATTTCTTTGTTCGTTCGGTTGAGTTTTGTGGCCATGTGTTGGAAAATGGCACACGTCGGCCGGCGCCAGGGAAAATGTTGCCGCTTGAGCGTTGGGACAAACCGGATAATGTTCGGGAGCTCCGGGGGTTCTTGGGGCTCGCCAACTATTATTCGGGCTATGTCCAAAACTACGCCTCCATAGCTACCCCTTTGATTAATATGTTGAAGGATTTGCCTAAGCATAAGAATGGCAAAAAGATAGGCCTAACATGGAATGCTTCGGCTAACGAGGCCTTTTTGAAGCTCAAGCGTGCTATTACGGATATTGTTCCCCTCCAACTAGCTGCTTGGGATAAGGACTTTGTCCTCACCCCGGACGCTAGTAATTGGGCGGTGGGGGCGGCCCTAAAGCGGGAAGGTCCCGATGGTGCCGTACGCCCCCTTGCCTTTTTCTCCCGCAAATTGTCAGGCAGCCAATTGAATTGGAGCCCTCGGGAGAAAGAATGCTACGCCATAGTGGCGGCGCTTTTAAAATGGCATGGTTGGGTGGGGAACAAGCGCGTGGAGGTCCGTACAGACCACGGTAGCCTTGAAAATTGAGCTACGGAGGACCTCAAAACCGTGGGGGGTCCCTCTCCACGCCAAGCACGTTGGCATGAATTGTTCTCTAAATTCGACCTCCATGTGGTTTACACTCCGGGGCCAGTGAACCCCGTGGGTGATTTCTTGTCCCGTTGGGCTTACCCTGCTAACCCGGCGTTGGGTGATGTGTCCATACATGGGACAGTTCAAGCGGCCGGGGATGTGCGGGACATGATGGCGGCCGAGAAGGAGGAACTTCTCGCCCGCCCCCTTGTATTTAGGGCGGTTGTGGCGCCCGTTGTTACTAGGTCTAAAGCGGCGCCTCGGGCTCAAGGGGCACCCGCGTGTGATCCACCCCCTCTGGCTTCGCCTCCAGTGGGGGGGGGGACGAAGCAAAAGAGAAAGCTTCGGAGACTGGAGCGAATTGTCAAGGTAAAAAAATCTTGGAAGTCCCACAAGAAAGCAACTCCTATACATGGGGAGGATGCTCCCAATGTTTTTGAGATAAATTGGGCTAAACACTACCCAAATTGTCAACGCTACAAACAAATGTGGCAAGATGCCTTGAATGGGAGCTTCCAAAATGGAGTGAGGTTGGTGGATAACAAGCTCGTCCGTAATGGACGGTGGTGTGTTCCTACGCCGCTAGTGCATCGTTTAGTGGCCGAATACCATGATGCACTTCACTTAACTACCTCCAGTGTGGAAAAACACTGGAAGGAAATTAACCATGGCGTGGAAGGGGAGGGGTTGTACAAAGCAGTGGAACTGCAATGTCAAACGTGTCCCTCATGTGCCATTCACACGCATGACACCAAGCGCAAGCAAGGGTACATGACCCCTATGCCTATACCTATGGAGCCCATGGACTCCATAGCGCTTGATGTGTTTCACTACCCTTCCACCTCCCAAGATGGAGAGGTGTATGACCGAATGCTCCTATGTGTATGCCGGCTTTCCGGCTACCTCATCGCGATCCCTATTCCTAAACCCCGTCATGAAGACAAGGATGAAGGGCTAACGGGGAGAAGAGCGGCCCATTTGGTAATGGAGCGCTGGGTGCATAGGTTCGGAGCCCCTCGTGAAATATGCTCCGACCGTGGGCCACAATTTGTGAGCCAATATTTCCAAACCCTTTGTTCTAAGATTGGTGCCCGCTCGACTATGTGTCTCGCGGGTAGGCACCAAGGTACTGGCAAGGCCGAAAATACTGGCAAGCAGCTAAGGCGTGCCGTTGCTAAAGCCATTACCTTGAAGAGAAAGAAAACTAATTGGGTAGAGGTGTTGCCCGCCGTTGTACGAGCGTGGCATGAGACTACAGGTCCTTCAGGTTATACACCTAACAAGATTGTGTTTGGTAAACACAACCGTACTAAGGGGCCTCCTCTTGCTGAGCCTAAGGGGTTGGCCCAAGACGCCGCTCACTACTTCCAACGGCGTGAGGAGCTTATTGCTCTTGCACGGAGGGCTATGATTCAAGTGCAAGAGACAATGGCTCGTAAGTATAATAAGAGTAGGAGGATGTCCCCCAATTTCTCAAAAGGGGACCGCGTATGGGTCCGTCGCCAACGCAAAAAATCTTGGCGATAAGACTTGTACCTATTGGGATGGGCCCTATGAGGTTGTGGCCAAGAAGGCGCACGACCTCTATGTTATTCAAGTGGACCAACGGAGGTTAGTTGACGTCCACGTTGATTGTTTAATGAAAACGGTCAACTCCCCTCGCTCCCCCGTGCCTCTAAATTACACGGAGGAGGTTGCTAGAGTGCCCTCCGAGTTTGAGGAGGACACCCATAATGTCAAGAAAATATTAAGTCACCGTACTTACCGCAAGAGACTTCTCTTCAAGGTGCCGTGGGAGGGTTATACCAAAGATTGGGATACCGAGGAACCCGTTGAAACCTTCTTACCATCCTACAACAAAGTTTGGAGAGATTACTTGCAGAAACAGAATCTCACCCAAGCCGTTGACATCCGTGCCCACCTTGGTGGACCGCTCTCATGAGCGTGCCACGAAAGGAAAACCCTAACCAATATGGATATAGTACTGTTTGGGGAAGGGAGGAGAGAGCGAGAAGCGGTGGGAGACAGGAAAGAAGATGTGCATGCACGGCGCGCTCCTCGGTTACAAAAATCCCCACCGGAGCAGGGCGGTGGGTACCGCAGGTTTACCCCACCGTCTACCTCTCTCGACGCTAAAGGCTTGAGAGTCCTTGGGGTGGGGTGGCGTGGCATATAGCCTGGGGCGGAAGTGGGACGTGTTCTTTCGGGGGTCTTAATGCCATTCAAACCCCTATCCTTGGGTCTTACTGGAGCACTCCTACCACCACCAGGACTACTGCCACAAGTCCTGCCCACGATGACGCCCCCCGTCAAGGGTGCTAACAACGTGGCAAGCACTTCCCGAAGACTCTACCGGGTTGTGCGCATGGTGGTGTTTGCAAGGTTTCGGAGTGCCGCCCCGTACCGAAACCACGACCCCACGACCGTCCCTGACCCGTGACCCAAGCCAACGAGCTAAATCATTTGCTCAAAATGGCGAAGGCTTGAAAACTTCGTTGGGTTGGCGGGTACAACCCATTTTCCCTTTTGTGTTGGGCGTGATGGTTTTCCACCGATTTGCCCTTGTCCACACGAGGGTAGGTATACAAGGTACGAAGTACTCGTGTGGCTCACATTACGTGGAAAAAATTTCGTGGCGTGCAAAATTGCCACTACATACGGCGAGGACTTAAGCCTAGAGGGAGGGGTCGTCCTCTACAATACAAGTATTCTAATATGAATTGCAATGGGTGCCTTTGCCCCGTCACTTTATGAGTGGGTGGGGTCTTCAAAGGCAGAGAGTGGCGTTGCGGATTTGGGCCGTCTCCGCCGCCTGGGTATTTGTCCCCGGTCGCTATGCGTGCCCGGGTTGGGACTGGGTACCCTCCATTGCCATTGCATCGGGCCGCATGCTGGCTGGGTGTGCTCTTCATGTCCTTGATGAATTTCGCGGGGGAATTCCTGCCTGCAACGAGGGGGAACAAACAATATGATGAAAAGGGCGAGTGTGCACATGCATATGTTTATGAGAGAATATGTATATTAATGTTTTCTCTAGAGTTCCCAACGAGTGGACTTTGATTTCCACAACACCCGAGGGGTCCTCTATCCCAACACCCAACCAAACGGGTTGGGATATGGGCGTGGCATTTTTCTTTATAGAGACCCGTGGGTGGACTTGGATTTCCACAACACACACGAGTCTCTCTGTCCGAGACACACCAAAACCGGGTGTGCCCGTGGCCAATGGTAGCGTGTGTGTGCGCATGCCATTAATTTAGTTACGGGATTATATGGTTGCCTATTACGTTGGTTATCACCCGCCCCCCGAACAAGCAAGACCTAGGTTGACACCTACCTTTGGGGTTTTGTAGCCGTGTACACCGGCCCAAGTTTACACACCGAGGTTAAACATGAACCGTCATACACGGTGTAGAGGCGTTGGGGGAGTAAAACTCCTTCGGGGCGTGTCATCGTGCCCCCGGGGAGCAGGGTGGGCTGATACACCAGCGGGACCGTACGGGCGACCTCCCCAATTTGCAACCTGGAGGTGACCCCCTGCGCTACGGCCCGCCGGTGACACACCCACCGACAAAGGTAACACGCAAGCTAACCTAAGTGTTTATACGCACGCCCCCAAGACACACACGAACACCAAGCAACAAGGTGGCGTATCTATACACGTGTTCTATTGTGGATATGCTTACTGTTTGTTGTGTGTACGTGAGTAGTTTGTGGAAGCTCTTGCACGTGCCGTATGTGTGGAGTGCCCCCATCACGTGCCCCAAGGCCGCCACCGCGAGACCCACACTCTGTGATGCCCTCCGGGCGAGTGTGTGCCCCCGGGCCCTGCCAATGGGTGTCCGCGCACAAGTGTGTCTTGTGTTTGTCGGTGTGCATCGCTGTATTGTGTGTATATATGATATATATACGTAGTATGGCTCCTAGGTGAGGGGTTAGCAGTGAGGTCAGGTTATTATTACATGGTTATGAGGTTTGTCTATTTAAGTGTGTCTACTCACACCCTCATCCCATCTCCGTACCTCCTCCTTTACCCTCTATGTGGTGCATCACGTGTGACACACATGCTAAGCTAGACATCCACAGGGACACGATCCTTGGCTGAGCCGTGTCCGTATCGTACAGTCACAACCGTGACTGGTTCATTCATCCTGGTCCGTTCCACACGATCATCTTTCTTTGGTGTCCGGTCTGTTTGACAAGTGGGCCTTTGGCTAGGCCTTGTCTCGGTCTTTTACAAGCAAGTAATCAAGCAAGTTTACATCTTACAAGCAAGAGCTCACTCATTGCTACAAGCGTTACGGGCAAGCACATCAAGAACATCAAGCACATCAAGCCCTCATAAACGATCTAAAGCACGTGGGTGCAAGGTGTGGGCATCATACCCGTGTTTTGGTTTGTGCCTACATGATCATCGATCATTTACCCTGAGGCCATCAAGACCTCTTTCTTCTACTTAGTGAGCTACCACGCGCACTGTGGGGCCATCGTGGCCGTGTTTATTAGTGGGCCTAAGCAAGCACAAGACAGAGGCGGGCGCAAGACAGTAATGCATCGCAAGGCAACAATAAGACACAATCACAGTGTTCACTGTTCCAGGTTGTGAAAAAAGGGCTGTGGTGGCTGTAAGGACTGTTACCACGGTTGCCCCGCGTTGCACTGCAGGACAGGACCGTTAGCCCCCCGTGGTAACGGTCCCCTGGCCGAGGGCCTTCAGATTTTGTTGTGTACCTTGTGATCCTTTTCCTGGCCTCTATCTCTACTATCCCTCGTGCTCCCTTGTGCAGGCACAGTCCTACGTTGCTGTTTGACTCTCCCGTCAATTCTCCTGGCAGTTTTTTCAAAAAGTGAAATTTTTGCACTTTCGCGTCGCACCGCTTCGCATGTACCTTCAGTTTTGTTTAAAAGTGTGATTTCGCTTTGCCTTTAGTTTTAATTCTTCGAAAAACTACCTGCCCTTACCTGCTGGACCCCACATGCCTCATGCGACACGCAGGGACCAGACTCTACGCGAAACAGCTCGCGATTTCGCCTACTACTTATTGCGGGACCTGCGGGATCCCGTTAGTCAATTTGTGTGATCCGGCGGTGGTTCGATTCCCACTGATCAAAGCTACTTCAGCGGCCGTGCGGCCGGCTCCGAGATTGCCTGCGTAGGTTCGATCCCCTGTGGTAGGAACCTGCTAGCCTGTGATTTGCTGCTGTTTGTGACTGCTACGTGCCTCTTGGGCATGTACTTCCTGCCCGTGGCAGTCGTTTTAAGTTTGGGGCTGAAGCAGGTCACAACCCTACCCTGGCATTTTACCCCTAAGGGAGCATTATTTGGCCCTATATATGGGATATATGTGAAATAGGGTATATCATATTCCATTTCCTTGTTAGGAACATAGGATGTGGGATAGATAAGGCAATCTTGGATGTTTCGTAGTTATATCAATTAGTGGATGATAGGGTGGATTTCTCATATGTGCATATCAGGTATTTCATTGGCTATGTGTACCATATCTGTTTGCAGGAGACTATTCAGTCAATACTATCGTTATGTCTTCGGTGCCAAGCAATGTTGCTGCCCATGCCACTGCGACCTCTGCTCCTGACCACCCGGTCTGGTTTCAGTTTTTTTGATATTGCGACCACCTAAAATGACCATCCAAAGTATGTAAAGCATGTTTTAGGCCGTATTTACGTGTTTTTCACCCCATTTGGGTATTGGGCGCACGTGGGGGGGTCTCCCAAAGGATTGGTACACAACCTGCTTATGCAGTTTTTCACCCTGGACAGCTCAAAAATCGAAGTTTCCGAAACTTGTTTTTTTGATATTGTGGTCACCTAAAATGACCATCCAAGCTATGTAAAGCATGTTTTAGGCTGTATCTACGTGCTTTTCACCCTATTTGGGTATTGGGTGGGGGGGGGGGTCTCCCAAAGGATTAGTACACAACCTGCTTATGCAGTTTTTCACTCTGGACAGCTCAAAAAACGAAGTTTTCAAACCTTATTTTTCTGATATTGTGATCAGCTGAAATGACCATCCAAGCTATGTAAAGCATGTTTTAGGCTGTATTTACGTGTTTTTCACCCCATTTGGGTATTGGGTGTGGGGGGTCTCTCAAGGGATTGGTACACAACCTGCTTATGCAGTTTTTCACCCTTGGTGGCTCGAAAATCGAAGTTTTGGAAACTTATTTTTCTGATACCGTGATCACCTAAAATGACCATATAAGCTATGTGAAGCATGTTTTAGGCCGTATTTCTGTCATTTTCCCTCTATTTTGTGTGTCCGTTGCTTGGAGTAGCTTCTCTGCGAGGTGGACTTGCCGAAGGCAATAGAATTTTTCTGAAGGCATACACCTGGACAGAATCAAATTGTGCATCAGATGCACATTTTTGTAAAATCACCTCGCAGAGGTTGTTAGATCAAAGCCAGGCAGGCGAATATATGGGGAAAACGCCACATACCCCCCATTTTGGGCCTATTCGCGTACCCTACCCCAAGGGGTTGAATTGCTAGTTTAACCCCTTGTAAAATCATTATTTTGTCCAATAAACGCATCCCCCAATGAGTTTTTGGTCCGGACCCCCCCAACCCCCCCCACTTGAAACCCACTTTTTAGGGGGGGGTGGGGGGGGCGGTGGGGGTGGGGGGGTGGGGGGGGGGTCAAAAATGTCGAAAAAATGACCCCCCCTTTTTTTGGGTCGAAAATCATGAATCTTTTGGTTCTTTTCGATTTTGAGCCGAAAAAGTGTTTCCGGGTCCCGACTCCATAGGGTTTGTATGGGGCGGAGTGGGACGAGCGCTTATGCAGTTTATGCCCTTTTTGGCCATTTTTGCTATGTTGGCGGTTTTGGCAACCTCGGTGAACCCGTGATACCCCCCCTGAGGGGTGCGAGTGGGGATGTTGTGACAGTATATGCCTACTGGGATACGAAAGGACGTTTTTTGCAGTGTCTAGCCTTGCTCATGGCCGTTCACAACCCGTGCCAAAGACGCGAAATGACTGTTTCCACCAATAATGGCCTAGTGAATGGGGAGGTACACAACCTGCTTATGCAGTTTTTCACCCTAGGCAGCTCAAAAATCGAAGTTTTCGAAACTTGTTTTTTTGATATTGTGACCACCCAAAATGACATTTCAAACTATGCGAAGCATGTTTTAGGCCGTATTTACGTGTTTTTCACCCTATTTGGGTGTTAGGTCCGGGGGGGGGGGGTCTTCCAAGGGACGGATGCACAACCTGCTTATGCAGTTTTTCAACCCGGACAGCTCAAAAATGGAAGTTTTCGAAACTTGTTTTTTTGATATTGTGACCACCTAAAATGACCGTCCAAGCTATGAAAAGCATGTTTTAGGCAGTATTTACGTGTTTTTCACCCTTTTTGGGTGTTAGGTGGGGGGGGGGGTCTCCCAAGGGACGGGTGCACAACCTGCTTATGCAGTTTTTCACACCGGACAGCTCAAAAATGGAAGTTTTCGAAACACATTTTTTTGATATTGTGACCACCCAAAATGACCATCCAAGCCATGGAAAGCATGTTTTAGGCCGTATTTACGTCTTTTTCAGCCTACTTGGGTATCAGGTCGGGGGGGGGGTCTTCCAAGGGACGGGTGCACAACCTGCTGATGCAGTTTTTCATCCCGGACAGCTCAAAAATGGAAGTTTTTGAAACTTGTTTTTATGATATTGTGATCACCTAAAATGACCATCCAAGGTATGTAAAGCACGTTTTAGGCCGTATTTACGTGTTTTTCGGGCGATTTGGGTATTAGGTCCAAGGGGGGGGGGGTCTCCCAAGGGATTGGTACACAACCTGCTTATGCAGTTTGTCACCCTGGGCAGCTCAAAAATCGAAGTTTTCGAAACTTGTTTTTTTTGATATCGTGATCACCTAAAATGATCATCCAAGGTATGTAAAGCATGTTTTAGCCGGTATTTATGTAGTTTCCACCCTATTTTGGGTGTGTGTTGCTCGCGGTAGATTCTCTGCGAGGTGGACTTGCCCAAGGCAATAGAATTTGTAGTCATCTCTTGATTTTTTAAACCAAGAAATTCTTACGCAGAAACGGGCGGCGCGCAGGAGTGGCTCCTAACGAAGCGCCGGAAAATACAGAATTAATGAGATTATAAACGTATGTTACGCAGAATGACGAAAATGACGAAACACACATAAATAGACTAACATAAATATTCCACCCACATTGGCAGAAAGAATTCAAGATTCAAGATTTCAAAAATCAACACAAGGACTTCAATGAATCAGGTATAAACCACAGGTGTGCTCGTCTCGTATGCAGCATGCACATTGCTCGTCTCGTGTCTCCGTGGACATGCCTTGTAGCAGCGCTAACAAACGATAGAGGGTTCGATTAGAAAGATTGCAGATGATTAGAGGTAAGATCAGGGTGATGAGACATACACACAAGTGCATAGCGACATGTTTCGCTTGTGTCACGCCTTTCCCTCACCTTGCTTCACTCTCCAGCGGTGAGTATGGTAGGTAAGCCCAGGTGGGGCCACCCCCTGGTGGAGTTTGTGATTGTGGGTAAGATTTGTAGGAAAAACAGTGATTGACACAGGTAACTTCGAAACTCGTGCATGCTCGTGCAGTCACACACGCATTAAAGGGTAGGCCACGCGTGGTGCGCTGGGTACAACCCTTGTTTAGGTTACCCCGGGGCTCCACCCCACTTTCTTTAAGAGAACGGATGGAGTTTCTTAAGCTTGCTTGCTTGTACTGAGGTTTGAGGACAGCGTATTATAGGGCTACCTGAGAAGCGTATTATACATGGAGGTAGTCTTGGTTCCTCAGCCGCAAACCTCAGTCATCCACCTTTGCTTTACAGGTGGGAAGGTCAGGGTGATTGGTGCAGCAGCGTTCCCCTTTTTTTCCTGCCCTGCTAAACAGGGGCGCTGATCACACAAACAAATAACTCCGCCTCTGCCTGTGGCAGGCCCAGGAGTCCGACTCCATCGACATCTGCGCTGTGCACGCCCCAAGAGCACTCCTTCCCTCCAAGCCCTAGCAGGGAAACGCGTTGTGGCGTCCCTGTTAGGCCACAGACGCTTAGTAGCTCTGTGTTTTCTTGTATTCTCACAGATGAGCCGCTTGGGCTCTTGACCTCATCCTCAACGCCACCCAGTAGAGTGTGCGTGTAGGAGTGGTAGTCCTGAGTGGGGGCTTGAGCCAGTTGCAGTAGCGCTCGCCCACCAGGATGGTGCCACTGCAGGGTGTGTAGGACCTGTAGTGCGTGTATCACTGT
Organism: Eutreptiella sp. 'Long Island Sound 2002'; assembly: GCA_964036045.1. NCBI lineage: Eukaryota > Euglenozoa > Euglenophyceae > Eutreptiales > Eutreptiaceae > Eutreptiella > Eutreptiella sp. 'Long Island Sound 2002'. Next base: position 26,883,014 of record OZ038382.1, read on the forward strand.
CCCACCCGTTTCCTGCAATTTTAGCAGGGTTGGTGGGCAGTGGCAGTGGTTAGGCTAGATTTTGGCCAGCGTAGCAAATAGGCGTTTTCAAGCCTTCATAGCTTTTGGCCACCCCTCCCTATAGTAGACAGATAGGTAGGGAAAACAATACCTGGATTAGTACGCTGGGTATTCCCCCAAGGTTTTGCGCCAGCACAGAAACTGGGCGCTTAGGGGAGGAGAGACCCGGGGCGTACCCCGTGGCACTGGTTAAGAGAATCCTCCAGGTTTAGCAAGCGGGCAGACTTGGGTATAATTAGGACACCAGTTCTGCGGCTTGCTCTCAGGACCCTAGGAATAGCACACCCACACATACGCTTAGGCAGGTAAGGGTATGGTTCGGTCCCTAGCTTTAGTCTTGGAGGCAAGCGTCTCAGCGAGCCTCAGCAACTCACCGAGGTTGTTCTGGGACAAGTAGTCTACCAGAACTGAGTTTAGGCGTCCCTCAGGTAGAACAAACGCAGAGAAGGGTTCCCAGGTGGCCTCTTCGACTCCAAACCCTTCCCAGAGGGTGAGGAAGCGCCAACCCTGGCGATAGCGGTGGCGTAGGACAGACTTCACCAGGTAGAAGCCCTCTTAGCCATCTCCTCGGCGTTCATGTCGGGGGGTTCCCCTTCAACTTCCATAGGGCTGGCAGCCCCTTGTAGGTCTAGAGCGGCCGTTTCCTCGTCGTTCAGCTCCGACTCTTCCTCACAGAGGTCTTCAGGATCATAGTAGCGCTTCAGATGTTGAGCAGAGCACACCAGGGTCCCCCCTAGACGGGGAGAACACCGCACGGTGATACGGTGTCCATCCACAGATAGAATCTTGTAAGGTCCGAAGTATGGGTCATCGCTGGTAGAGTGTGGCCAGGCGGGTAGTCGGCTGTGGTGCACCAGCACCCAGTCCCCTTCTTGGTAGGTGGCCGGTACTTGTTGCTTGTTCTTCTTGTTCCACTGTCGCTCCCTCATCCTCTGGGGCATAGCCTTGGCATTGTCCACCTTCGCTTGTTGCTCTTGGACCCATTCACCCACGGAAGAATGGGTGTCCTCTGGATAGGGGGCATGTAAGACCCACGCCGGGCGCCCTAAGAATACCTCATGGGGCGAGTAGCCAGTAGCTGAACTCTCTTGGGAGTTCATCATCAAGGATATGACGGGGGGTAGTCTCACCCAGTCTCTGGTGCGTTCAGTTTTGCACCATATCCTTACATTCCCCTTGAGGACACGAATCTGTCGCTCACATAGGGGGTTGCTCGTGTGCGAGTAGGGGATCCCCGTAGACACCTGGACATTGAGGGCTCTCAGGACCCTCTTGTACCAGCTGGTATCTGAGCGTACTCGTACGTCCTCATCAGAGTTGATCTCCTTAGGCGCCCCATAGACACAAAACCACTCCTCCAGGAGTATCTTGATAGTCTCCTCTCCGGTAATGTGCTTGGTACATTGGAATACTCTGGTAAACCTGGTCACCCCACGGGTTACCACGAGGGCGAAGTCATAGCCCCCGAACTTCGGCATCTCCGTTGTAGTCCACGTATAGAACATTGTTAGCACAGTGAGGGATGGGCAGGGTCGAGCAGAGACCTCTGTCCCTGATATCCCCTGGTTTACAGGACCTGCACGGGCACTTGTCCACGATAGGCTGGAGGGTTTTCCGCAGTTGGTCGTCAGTCCACGTAGTGTGGAACCACTGCTTGAATAGCCTCAGGGTACGGTCAGCACCCACATGACCGCTGGACTCATGGGTCCACTTCAGCAGCGCTGGGACTCTGTCACTGGGTACCACGATGCGAACCTCGTGCCAGAGGTAGCTCTTGTCTCTCTTCCAATTATCTTGATTCACCAGGAGGGGTTCAAGGCGTTTCTCTAGGCGCTTGTAGATATCCCCAAACTCCTTCAGGTACTCCGATTGTTGGAGTCCATCCAGGGATTGTATCATAGTCATGTTGAGGTCCAAGTGGACGTCCATACGGCTGAACGCCTCCTTAGCCAGCGCTTCAGACCGGGCACCAATCAGGGCGTCGAAGTTGTTGCGGCTGATGTAGTCTGCACACTCGTTCTTCACTCCCTGGATATGGTGTACCGTCAGCAGTAGTTGACTGAGGTAGGTCCACCAGCGCCGTAGCTTGGCCTTCTCAGGTGGGGGGCCCTTCTGGAAAGTGCGGACCGGCTCTTGGTCGCACAGCCAGACCACAGGGTTACTCCCCAACAGTCGTGCTTGTGAGGATGGCACTAGCATACCCGCGAGCAATTCCTGCTCATAGGTGGAGTAGTTTCCCCTGGCCTGGTTCCATTTCCAGTTCCAGTGGCCCAGGGGTACTAGGACTCACTGGTCGTCAGGGTAGCTGTGCTTGAGAGTTCCATCTCGGTTGGGACCTTCAGTCCCCCATTGGGAAATGGCCGAGTCGAACTCCTCCTTCTCTAGTGCCTGCCATTGGAACAACGTTCCACCACCGCCCACATTGCTGGCGTCGGTCACCAGGATAATCTCCCCTTGTGCCCTAGGTACGCCCAAGCACTTAGCGTTGGCCACCTTGTCTTTGAGCTCGTCAAACTCTTGTTGCTCTTGTGGGCCCCAGCGCCAGGCAGTACTCTTCTTGATCAAGTCCGTCAGAATGGCGCTGGTGTAGGTGAAGTTTTTGATATGGCGGCGATAGAAGTTGCACGCCCCAATGAAACTGCGTACATCATGAACTTGTAGTTAATAAAATCGCCTTGGATGTTTTCACCCTCGTTGTTGAAAAGCAAAATCCACAAAGTTAATCTCGAACTTTTCAATCACGGTGCAAAAGCATATAAAACAAAAGTCCAACACTTCCAAAGTGTTAAAGTACGCGTTTCGCCTCCAGAAGAGGCCTCCTCAGCCTGTGTACAACATGAAGAAAGATGTACATGGGACACAAAATAAAAATTCCAATCCTATGGGTATAGGGTTAGGAATTGACTATGTCACATGGTGGGAAATCCTAAAATGGATTCCCCCCCCATCAAAACTTCATGTGGGTACGCGATTTAACAATAGCTGGGCCAGAGTCGTGAAGACATCGCTCCTGCTGTGCTGCCGCGTCCTGTGCTTTGTGCGCGCACGCTGTTTAAACAGCGCGCGCGAGCAAAACAGAACAGAAAAATTAGCATCTCGCAGGATTCTGAGCAAAGGAATGAACAGAACAAGAAAAGCCGCATCGAACGCAGTATTCTACAGTCAGATCCGTGACAGACGAATTTTTGCGTCGCCGCACGCTCCTCAAAGCCCCTCCTTCAATGCTCGCATTCGCCGTGCGTGGAACAAAATGCGTAAATTGGGCGATGACTTCAAAGTGACTCGCACTTGCAAACTTGGTATTGACGGTAATAGTTTATAACGAATACGGGAAAACATTGCAGCCCATGGAATAGGCATAGAAGAATGAAATGGCACTCGAACAGCGTGCACAATCTCATTTACTTTGCCACGATCATGTACATATCTCCTCTTGTCACTCCATTGTCTTGGTGCCTTACGCCATGCATGTTTAGGATAACCTAGACGCATGAGAGCTCCTTGTAGTCTAGACCAACATGCATTGAAATAGTGTTCATGAGAACACAATCGCAAAAAACGAATGCATTCGCCGGTGACCCACCCCAATTTTACATGCCGTGGTGTGTTTGAGCCCCACGGAATATAAGAACATGTGTGGGTTGGTTTAAAGTACACACTCGTTTCAAGTGGCTTCACCTTGACAATTAACAAATCCATATAGGGGATGTTAGTCATGCGATTGAATGCTTCAAACTCTACCCTCAAATGTGGAGGGTAAAGGCTTTGAATATCATGCAACAATTGCTCGCGAGTAAAATTAGGATGGTGGAGGACAAGACCGTCATCAATGAAACGAGTCATGACATGGGAGCTTGGGGATGGGACACGGCTTTCATAAAACCGTAGCACCAAATTGGCCCATGTGGGCGCGGCATTAGTGCCCATCGCCCACCCCGATAGTTGAACATATACACCAAGTCCGGGGGTTTCAAACACACAATGAGTGAAAATCACGTGCAAAAGAATCTCTCCGATTGTTAAAACGGGTGAGTACTCAAGGGTTGAAAAAGGGAAGAGCGGATTGTACATACGAAATGATTCCATGGACATGGGAGTGAACAACATATCCATAAATTCCGCTTCCTCCTCCGACATTACCTTCATGGTTTTGCCGTCTTGCTTGTACCATGCATGCCAATAGCGATAGGCAAGGGAAACGTCGGACCACTTGATGGTTGTATAGAGGGAGGAAAAATCCACCGTTGACATTCTTGTGAAGTGTTGCACGTCCTCATGATGCAAGCGTGTCAACACATCAACACAAGTCCTTTTTTTTTTTTACGTAGACCAGTTTGAAACAAAGTTCTGGGCCGGGGCACCACCCCATGCTAAGTACATTGGAATTGATCCTTTCTTGGGGTCTTCGTGTTGTACCTTAGCGTCCATCAGGGGTTTGGCCTTAGAGGCCGCTGGGGTCCAACACCCATAGCCAACGTCAAACCCCAGGTACTGCATGGTCTCCTGCATGAACTCACACTTCTCCAGCTTGAGTCGTGTGTGGTTCTCCTGGCAGACCGCAAAGAACTCACCCAAGAGGATGGGGTGATCCTCCTGGGTATTGGTCCCGAGGCTTACATCGTCGATGTGTGCTTCCATCTGGGCCCCACGGGATATGAGTTCTTGCACCTTAGGTCTCCTTCGCAGGATGGACAAGATCTTGTTCATCACCTCTTGGAATAGAGCGGGTGCGTTGGCCACGCCAAATGGCATGACCTTCCACTTGAACACCCTCCCCTGAGGGGTGATGAAGGCTAGTAGCTCCTGAGCGTTGGGCGTCAGGTCCACTTGCCAGAATCTGCTCCTCTTGTCCATCTTGGTCTTGTAGCGACAGGAGGCTATCTTCTCAAGGGTAGACTCCATATTAGGAATGGACCCTGAGTGGTTCAGCGTTTTCTTGTTCAGCTCTCCGTAGTCCACTACCAGCCGTTTGGCTGTAGACCGAGGTTTAGCAACCAGGAAACAGGGGCTGCAGTGTAGGGGGTAGTCCCCGTCCTTGTACTCCAGGACTAGGCCAGCGTCGATACATTCCCGTATCTGTCGCTCAATCTCGTCGGCCTGCTCTTTAGGAGCTGGATAGGGTCTCCTCCGGATCTTGTGACCCACGAACTCGGGTTTCAGCTTGAGGTCCATCTGTATCAGCTTGTCACATGAGGCGGGGGGGGGTAGTTCTCCGAACACCTCAAGATAGGTCCTTATAAGCGTCTGCACCCGCGGGTCTAATAGCTTGATCTTGTCGTCCATGTCCTAGTCGGAGTGTAAGTTGCTTGCCCCCTGAGTAATAGACGTCGGGAGGTGATCCTCTACCGACTCTTCGCCCTTGGTAGTATCCTTCAACCCTTGGTAGGCATATAGTAGGTCTCGTTCAACCATCTCCGGTGGACGATGGCAACATAGGCACGCTCGAGGGGGTTCACATACACATTCCTCCGAGAGGTCGTCCTCCTCTGGGGTCCTCACATGGGCACCCCACACGCTCTTCATGAGCTTAAGATCTACCTCCCCTTGCCAGGTGGTGATCTTCTGTTCGAGGTCCTCCCTCAATTGGGCTAGATCTCCCTTACGTCCTTGCTTCAGTGGCGATGAGCTGCGGGTAGGCTTAGCATAGCATAGCTTTTTTGCCACCAACTTCCTCTTGGAGTCCACATACTCCCTTAGCCTGGATCTGGGGTCCATATCTTCGTCCACGGGGTTCTCCACCCTCATGGAGAGTAGGGGCTTCAGTGGGGCGACGTACTCGGCGTTCTCCACTTCCTCCACGCAAGTCTGCACGAAGAAGGCGTCATGCTCAGTTTCGTCATCTGAGTGGATAGAGCTGGGGAGCTCGGATAGTCCACACTCAGAGACTCCATCAGGAACAGGTACATGGCAGCGAGAGTTGAGGGCGTTGGTGTTAGTCACGACGTACTCATCCCCTCAGGGTATAGTCTCAATAGAATCTTGAGGTGGTAGTCGATCTTTCAAGTCACCCAAGGCGAGTCCATCGCTTTCTCTTTGTATAGCCTGGACCAGAGTCGAGTCCAGGTCTTCCCAGGGGATGGAGGTAAGACCTCCGTCCACCACACTGAGCATATCCCCCCATCCGGGTTTCCTGATTGGCGTCTTACGCCCCAGAGGCACGTAGATGGCCTCATCAGATAACCGAACAGAGCTGATAGTCGGCCTGTCCAGGAGGGTTCGCCAGTACTCGTTGCCCCCATGGGCTCCCCAATCGGGGGAACACAGGACCATACGGGAACGTTCCAAGGCCACCTTGGTCAAGACCTTCCCCAGTTCACTGAACCTGGGGTTCCCGTAGGCAATTCCGAAAGAGGGGCAGTAAAAGTTGTAGCTGCAGTTCTTCCCCTTGCTGCAGTAAAGGTCGAGGACATGTTGCTTGTCGCTGGCGAACAACTCCACACTCAGGTCTTCTCTAGAGTAACCTAACTCCTTCAGACCTTGGTCAAGGACTTCCCCCAATAGTTGATAGTCCTCAGTTTTGGAGGCCGCCATCATGTTCGAGGGCTCCTCCTTCGATACCCTCAGGTAGCTCGAGGTGTGCTCAGACTGCTCCAGTGGCACAGACTCTCTGCCACTGCCGTGGTCCACGTAGAGGAGGTAGGGCGCTTGCAGCGCCAGGGATTGTATCTGGGAGTGCTGCACGAAGAAGTCAGTCCCCAATACAAAGTCGAAGGCTTCAGTGTCCATCACATAGAACTGATGGGCGATCGTGCGGGAGCCATTAGGTACCTCCACTTCACAGTCCCCGCAGCTGTGCACCACATGCCCATCCCCCATTTGTATAGCCGCGGTGGTCATGGTGTTCTTCAGGCTCCCAAAAGGTAAAGTTTTCTTGGCCAATATAGAGTTGGTGGCCCCAGTGTCCAATACCCCCAGGTATTCACGTCCCCCTAGTCGGATACGTACCCAGAACACCAAGTCCAGGGCCCCACCGGTGCGTCCCGTCAGAACTCTGCGGGACAGGTCACCTCGAACCCCTTGTTCCACAATTTGCGGGCCATCCTCATGAAGCGGCTTCTCTTCTTAGCGTTGCCGTCATCACCGCCTTCATGCTCACGCTTAGCTCCTTGTTCTCGCTGGGCCTGCGTTTGTGAGCGTGTGGTCAGACCAGACTGCCTTCCAGACTTAGGCGGCTCAAGTTGCATGGTCAAAATCACACCAAATGCACCCGATTTGGACCATGCAATAAAATAGTTTTTCACACGCTCTGTTTTTTGAAAACAGAATATTAGTCCAAAGAAAGTATCTTTCCTACCATTTGTGCCATTTTGTGCTTTTTTTCGGACAGCCGAAAACAAAAAAAAACTATAGGAAGAATAAATAAATCTTATGATTTCAGTGGACAATGATGTGCTTTTAGCGGAAATTGGCCAAGAAATACATTTTGCGTTCCCCTTGTTTTTTGGATGAACATGGTCTGCAGAAAAAATGATTGCAACATCATTTTCTGTTCTGCATGTTCATTGCATACCTGGAAAAATGATTTATTGATCGAATTCTATGCGCGAGGCCTCGCGCAATCAAGACCAACGATCATTAAAACAGAAGCATGGCGGATTAAATATCAATGCAAAACATATGCAACATGTGGTTCAAGGGCTGCCCCATGCGCGAGGCCTCGCGCATAACTTACTAAACCAAAAACCTCACCCGATTCATTTTCCTTTGGAAAGACGGCTTCAGGGTCGAGTGCTCTTAGTACCCACCCCACGGTTTGATCTTTGATTTGCACTGACTGAAAAAAGAGGCATAGGTTGTGACTTTCAAGTTCTGGGACTGCATTGCAGTCCTCATTGCGCGAGGCCTCGCGCAAAAAAAAGGCTCAGAAAATATATTCTTTGTACCATTGTGATGGGTTCTCATCTGATAGCGCTTGTGCACAACCTTCACTGAAGCAACGAGTACCTAGATTGTCGTTGAGTCATTGAAATTTACTAGAAGCTTGCCCCCCCCGGAGGCGGAAAAACTCTTTTTGGGCTTGGTCAGCCCCTGCGCTTGGCAGACTGCTTCCCCCGGGGCACCTTCTTTCTCCAGGTATCGAACATCATCTTGATAATTGGTGTCGTTTGCACTACATTGCATTTTACTCTTAAAAAAATCAGTTTTTTTGGCCCAAACAAACGCTCAAAAAAGTGCCACGCATGGCAAATTTATATTGTCTTTGCACATTTTACTTTGATCTATAGTCAACAACGGAAGGATCAATTTTTCTTCAGCCTAAGCTACAAGGGGGGTCCCTGTCCAGCTAAGCATTATCTGATGAGTGGACATGCTTCATGTGTTACCAGTGATACTCTTTTTTTTGCTTGACACTCCCCATAAGTTGTGGCAGGTGTGCATCATGAGCAATGCTGAAGGATGCACCCTGTGCAACACCTCCAACGTATGTGCTCCTTTTGTTAGGAATGCAACAACATTTGAAATCATTTCTTGAGTGATCAATTATATTTGCAAGGCTTGTTTAGAGCACTGAATGTCCGCCCGCGTAAACATATTGTACAATGTGATCAAGTCAAGGAACCTGTAATGTCACTCCAGTGTAGGCGCCTGCTCGATTCCTCAATTCTACCATCATTACCTGACTTTGGAGGGGCAATGGACTGCTCCTTGCGCGAGGCCTCGCGCAAGGAACAGTCCATTGTTCCAAAAAAAGCTTTTTTTGGACCCATCAGGACCAAGAAAGGGCCAAAATTCCTTACATAAGATTTCTTTTGGTGTTCCAAAAACGGCTTGATTTTTTGCCAGCCAAAGAATGGTTCTTTTGATGTTTTTTCAGGCCGTGCATTTTGGGCACTTTCTGTCGCTTTATACCATGCAACTTGAGCCGCCTAAGCCAGAGGGCTCGGAGTTCCCCCCTGGATTAGGGTTGGGGTTGCCTCCGTTCCTGTCCGGGTTCTTGTTGTCCTTGTCTGGCTGGCGGTTAGCGCCTCCTCCTCGTCCACCTTGACTCTTGTCTTGCCCTTGTCCACGTCCTTTCGACTTGCCCCTGCCGGAGCCGTTGCCTTTGTCTTTGCCTCCACCTTTGCCAGAGCCTTTGCCAGGATCCTCACCCTTCAGCTTCGCCGACAGGCGCTGCTTGTGGTAGCACTCATCCTCATAGTGCTTCCTCTTCCCACAGAAGGCACAGGTGATAGTACGCCTGTAGTGATCCGGCATCTTCGCCTTGGCACCGGTGTTGGTGTCCTGCTTCTTCCCTTGGACTACGAAGCAGTCTCGCTGCTTGCAGTCTGGGGCGTGCTGCAGGTGGCCCTGCTCATCTCTGGCATCACACCAGAAGAGCTCCTTGACGTTTTCCATGATACAGGCGTGTTTGGTGGTAATCCCCTGTCCAGGTCTGGATCCTTGGTACCCTTTGCCTTGGCTTCCAGAGCCTCCACCTCCAGGACGGCAGTTGTTCACGTGCTGGTCGCTTTTCTTCTCCAGCCCCAGCTCCAGGAGTAGTACACATAGATCCTCGTAGTGGAGGACTCTAGCCTTGTGCTCTGCCGTTGAACGGCACTCGTCCCACAGCTCTCGAGGGAGCTTAGCCACCAACCAGAAAAGCAGGTCGTCGCTGCTGTAGGAACCGGGCGTCAATCGTCCAGCCCAGTGATCCAGGTCAGCCAATAGCTCAGAGACCCTGCCAGGTTTGGGGTTGTTGGGCAGCATGGCCAGGCTCTGGATCTCGGCCCTGATGGAGAGGTCGGTTTCATAGGTCGGGTACTGCCTCTCGAAGGCAACCAACACATCGGCAAAGGTGGCGGACTTAGTCACGATCTGCTTGACTTGCTTCTCCAGGTACTTGGTCTTGCAACACTGCAGGAGCAGATCGCACTTGACCCGTCCACTAGCGTGGATTTGGCCGGTCAATCGAAGGAACCGGCCAAAATTCTCAGCGAGCTCGCTGAGGTCCTTGCCTGTGAACTCAGGCAAGTTCACCACGATCTTGGAGGTGGCAATGGCCTTAGCCTCCTGAGACCTGCGTCCCTCAGGGCGCCTGGTCTTCCTCTTCTTCTTTTTCTTCTGTCCACTTGGGTTCTCAGGGTCCTCAGGGTCGTCGTCCTCCGAGGGCGAAGCAGAAGTCATCGACGGCGGCTCATCATCGGAGGGGTCTCCGCCTAGATCAGTAGAGCCATAAGGCTCCACGTCAACGATTGCCCTCAGGGCTGTCAGCCCTAGCCGGTCCAGCTCGGCTCTCCCAGAAATCCCCACGTGGCTGTAGGGTGGCTGGGCCGTTCTCGGTACAAAAGGGCTTCTCGGTATCGCTGCAGGGGTCGGCATCGGTCGGCTCCTCAGGCTCCCCAGGGTGTTTGTCAGCCCTGCCACCAGGTGGTTGGCCTGTACTCAATGGGGTGAAATTCCCACCATGGTAGGTGACGCTTGGGGCGGAATCAGGGGCTCTAGTTTAGCCCGAATCTCTTGAGTGAGATCGCCCACAAGTTCAGAGGTGGCTCCTCGGAGAGCCTCTTTTATCTCTGATCGTGTCAGGGACCTGTTGGAGGATCTCCCCGATCCTCTACTCCTGCTCCCGCATGACTCAGGTCCTCTCCTCAGCCCACTCAGGGTTGCATACCAGGAACATCCACATAGGCTCCCGTAGCGGGTAGAGGATGGTGATGGTCAGTCGCATACCATCGCGGCGCAGAACTGGAGGCCACCGGCTCACTGGTAGTAGTTGCCTCTGGAAACGCAGTGGTAGATGCGTTCACACCATAGGCAGGGTAGGTACGCATACCAGTAAAGCCTATGCCCTCAGCCATAGGCGGGTTGGTTATGGGAGTGGATGTTGTAGCGGCTGGGTCTGGAGTTGGGAGTGTAGTGGTTGTAGGAGAGGGTGATGCGTGGAGGCCAGAAGCGCTTGGTGCGCCCTCGAAGGTGGACTCACTCGTCGGGTCGTGCCCATGATCTACTCCTTCGTCTGCCATGCTTTCTCCAGCATCCCTCCCTCTCTCTCTCTTTCTCTTCACAGGATTGGTGTCCACCTCCTCGACTGAGAGGGCCCCGAAGGCCGACTGAAGTCCTTCCAGCGAGTCATCCGCCACGTCCACTGGTCCATGTAAGGGCACCGAAGGTACAGCGCTAGGTCCAGGTCCAGGTTCACCAGGTGCTGGCATTGCTGGTGCCTCAGGCGCCGTCCTGACGTTTGTGTCCTCCTTCTTTCTGTCCATATTCGCCCTTCTTGCTTATATATGACAGATCTCGGCGCACTGGATGTACGGCACGGGATTGCTGCCGGTACGCAGAGACTGTCTGCCTCTGCTACCAGAAGGTTTTATTGTGATTTCAACACTGTGTGTTTGTTGTGCCTCTCCTGCTGCTTGCTGCTGGTGTAGGGTTCCTGCTGCTTGTTTTTGATGAGGAAAATGTTTTATTGTTCAAATACAACCAATCCAGGATAACCCAAGCCAGAGATAAGCAAGTAGAAGAAGATCAGGATCAAAGCATGAAGGGCTGCAGTCACAAAGAGTTAGATAAAGACAACTATCAACAATAGACCACAGCAATTATCATACATTGCAACTCAGGATGAAATATTTTACAGGTTTGAGAAGAACTGATTGGAAACCTGCCCCAAGGGCTCACTCTCATCCACAGTGCCATCTTGAGATGTGCACTCTTTGTTTTTGGGTCCCATAGGTGCTGAGGTGGCATGGCTTGTGGCGATGAGGTCACTGCCATGTCACAAGGGATATTCCTACTTAGCTAGGCTGACTGGGTATTGAACCCAGGACCTCTCAAAAAGAGGTGCCCCAGCCCCCTAGGGTGCATACCACTAGGATACCTAAGAATTGATGAGAAAACATAGATAAATTCATAGGCTCTGCCTTCAGTATATCAGTGCCTCAGCAACCCGGGAAAAGATGTTTTAGTGCCTATAGCTTGGGGATAAAGGGGTCCACACCACATCCTGATTTAGTGTTTGGTTCCATAGGTCGAAATGTGTTATCACTGATTTTGGTTGGGCCAATACTAAGATAAAAATGCAAGAGTGCTTAGAGCACCTCTAATACAACTAAAGTATACCCCAAAGCATTGGAAAAGCACTTTTTCTTACTACCCGCATGTACGGCCATGGCTCCTTGACATGCAACTGGCCACAGTGTGGATGTCAATGTATGGGCCAGTTTACAGCATCTGCATCCACCAACCAAAGCCCAGTTGGGCGTGGATTGCTGTGAACTGTGAGCCAGTGGTGGCATGCGGTTCAGAATTGGGTTGGCACTTTTATGCTGTTCGCCAATTTGCTGTGTGGCACAACTGATTCTCCACTTGCACCTGGACTGGCTGTGCAACTGTGTCTGTTGCATCCAAGGCAATACATTTTCTTCTATGTATTTCGCAGAATGCTTCGTGTTTCGGAATTTCAGGTTGTTCCTGCACCGCTCTGACCCGCATGTACGGCCATGGCTCCTTGACATGCGACTGGCCACACTGTGCATGTCAATGTATGGGTCAGTTTACAGCATCTGCACCCAGAAACCAAAGCCCATTTGGGCGTGGAATGCTGTGAACTGTGAGCCAGTGGTGGCATGCGGTTCAGAATTGGGTTCGCACTTTTATGCTGTTCGCCAATTTGCTGTGTCGCACAACTGATTCTCCACTTGCACCTGGCCTGGCTGTGCAACTGTGTCTGCTGCATCCAAGGCACTACATTTTCTTCTATGTATTTCGCAGAATGCTTCGTGTTTCGGAATTTCAGGTTGTTCCTGCACCGCTGTGAACCCCATGTACGGCCATGGGCCATGGCTCCTTGACATGCAACTGGCCACAGTGTGCATGTCAATGTATGGGCCAGTTTACAGCATCTGCACCCAGAAACCAAAGCCCATTTGGGCGTGGAATGCTGTGAATTGTGAGCCAGTGGTCGCATGCGGTTCAGAATTGGGTTGGCACTTTTATGCTGTTCGCCAATTTGCTGTGTGGCACAACTGATTCTCCATTTGCACCTGGCCTGGCTGTGCACAATTTTGCCCATAATTTCATTCTCAAGTGTTGCTCGTTTCAAATATCTTCAGACGGAGGTCAACATGGACGGACCAAGGTGCACACAGGGAGGGATGCTGGTTCTATACTTGTTTGGCATTTCCAAAAATCCACGGCATTTTAGCCCTTCTGTACAAAGAAGGTGTCTTGTGCATCCTTTGTACAGTGGCATGGCCTGACGCCAAGTGGGTTACATCATCTTCACGTAATGTAGTGTGTACTGCAACAGCATGTTCTGCAAGTGCTCAGCCATCTGCTCCGGTCTTGTTGGCATTCTTTACTGTTTTTTGCTTTGTGCCTTGTTTTGCAGGGTTTGCTCGGACAAAGAGAAAACGTTATAAAAACGTGGGCTCGACTCCTTTGTGATTCAAAAAGCTTTCATGCAAAAAGGATCCTTAAACTAATCAAACATAATTACCTATGGTTAGAAAACCCCAAAAGAAAACTCACACAATTTTTGAGAGGGGTGCAACACGAGCAAAAACTTATCCAATCATCTCATGTGATTGTTGTCCCTAGTTATTTTCAATGCAAAAATATTCCTAGGGTCATATTCACCAAAGCAACCAAACAAAACATACACAACTACACACAAGTGAAGCAAAGCACAAAGCAAAGTGGAAATGAGGTAATGCATTCCACAGTATGGCATGAGTGCATCTTTATTCTCCATGCCATACCTCGTTGAACCTCGTCCTGGGTCACCAAGGTTGGCGGATCATCCCGCCATGCAATACTGAGAAGCATGGCAAGGTGTATCAACAAAGAAGAAGGCAAGGAGGCATAGTGCAATGCATATGGTATGTACGAATGCATGCAAGAATGCAATGAATGCATGCACGTGCGTGTTTCTCACGAGGCTATCAATGCTATGCTTCAACTATATACACACCATATCCTTTATACTACTTGCTCAAATGATACATGTGAATGCATGCATGAATGCAATGAATGCATGCGCACCACAATACTCAAACCATTCCACTCGTATGCTTAACCAATCACCAAACTCAGCACACATGACACGGAACATTGCTAATAATGCGCATTGAATGAATGTACATGAATGAGATGCGCACAGCACTGAAATACCGCTTTAAAATCTACATTCAGGCATCAGATAAATCTATTGATAAAAAGACATTCGGAATTTGATAAATCAGGACGATAATTCCACAAACTCGCATCAGCATTAAATATCTCTTTAAAAACTGAGACGGCGGCGATGGCGACGGCGACAGGCCAGCCATCCCAACGACAACAGACCACCGTCATTATCTACAGACAAGAATTAACAGACGGCATCGCAGATGTCAGCAGAGTGCCCCAAACACTGTGCCTGCAGTTTTTATAACCCCCCCCCAGACTACGCACCAAAGGTAAGGATGTCTTAGGTGGCGCTCTGGTCAGGGGCACAGGGGTGTGCAAGCCCTAAGCACTGAGCCCGGGCAAACACCACGGCAAACTAGAAAACAACATGACAGTTGGAACAAATTCGCCCAAGACGGAAAATTTCCAGAGGACCAAACCGCACATTGTCAGCAGACACGGCAGGCAGGTCTGGCACGCCAGGTCACCAGGTCTGGCAGAAGTCCCTGGTGACAACACCCTCTGGTTATACGTAGCAGTAAGGAACAAGCAAGGGATCATTTTCCTGGGGGGTTGAATGACCCCCCCCCCCCCCACTTCCTACGAACTGCAAACTCAACCTGTCAGGACGTCACCACAGAAATTGCACCTGGTCCCACCTGGTCTTACCTTGCAGTTACAGCCAAACAGCAACCCGTCAGGGCGTTACATCTGAATCTGAATTCACCTGGAGTACTGACCACACTCACACCTGAGGGTGGCGGCGTCTCGGGACATCACGTCCATTGAAACTGTAACTGCAGTCGCGTCTCACCCTGGTTTCCCTCAGTACTGTACACAGCATACGGGACATACAAGGAAGAGACACATCGCTGGCAGGTCCAAAACTGAAAAGGAAGTGGAACACCACTGGAGTTTGCCCCAGAGGGCGACAGATAGGGTAGGCAGAGGCTCAGCCAGAGTCAAAAGGTCAGCTGAAAAATCAGCAAATATGTCTCTGGACGGAAACACCTGAAAAGGCCGGAAAATCTGGCAAACACAAAGTCAATGCAACTCACTATATCGGCAGAGTAAATAACCTACAAAGAGGTACACAGACAGAATATGGGCTCAGGACTCCTGTCTGTGGGAAAAGGGAGGAGGCGAACACCAAGAATAGGTGCAGACACCTGACATTTGACCCAATTGCAAAAATTTTGTTCGCTACACTCAAATGCGAACGTAGTGTACATCCACCAAATCAGGAGCGTCTAGGTACTGTCAAAGAAATTCACAGTTATCCTAGATGTCCAGGAGAAAGGGTTACACAGAGTACATCACAGGTTAAGTGCAGAACACAAGAGACAGAATTAAACAGAAGCAAGAAAGGAATTTATCTACCCCATATCGCGGGGGTGTCGCCTGAGGTATCCCACTCCTTCAGGAGGGCCAACTTCCTCAAGGCTGGATCAAAACAATAGTAACAGTATGGAATTCAGGGGGTGCTCAGGACAAGGTAGGAGACCCCCCCCCAGGGGGAACTCCAAGGATAACCTTAACCGCTAGAAAAATTCGGTTCCATCCAAAAGCACTAAAGAAACTTCAGTCGCAGCCCTGAATCCTGGCTTATCTTTCCTACCATCATCTCTCCCTTCAACACCGAGTAAATTCAATCTTCGCTGTTCAGGTCAGCACAGAAAATCAGAACTAAGACAGCACCAAAGACAGTATACAGGGGCGGAATACTACACGACCGTACAGAACCAGCTTATGGATACAAGACTAGCTTATTCCCCCTGAGTTGCGGCCGGCACAGGGCAAAGGAAACATTTTCTCCCGACGGTCGCGGTAGGATCCGTACTCACTTAAACCCTGACCTCCTGATCTCCTTTCCAGCTCTTTAAAAGAAACGAGCCTGCGGACGAACAGCACGGCTCTAAGTACCCTCAACAGGAGGAGTAAGCGGGCTGCCCCATGGCAGGGTTGGTACCATACAGTACGTGTACCGTTCGGTATCGATACCATACAGTACTCCGGTGTCCTGTATGGTATCGCCCAGGAGGCACCACTAAATGTCCGGATTCCTTGGTGTTACGATATATTCAAGCTGATTCCAACAACCAAACCTTTGTCCCAAAAACACCAGAAAATTTCAACAAATATTTGTCACCACAGACCTGATGCAGCTTTTGTCCTCAACCTCTCCTCAAAATGTGAATGGGCAAGCATCGGAGGAACACTTCTCTGGTTTTAAATGTTTCTCAAAACACCCTGCAAATGTTTCACACCTTAAATTGTTTGTTCCCTTTTATGCACTACCCTGCCTGCAGCTCAGCCAAAAAGACAATGTTTCTTAAAACACCCTACAAATGACTTTTCAGCTCTACCCTGCACCTCAGAGACAAAGAATGCTTTAACATCGACTTTACTGCACACTGTCTTCTTCATCAGAGTCACTCTCGTATGGCAGGACACACGGCTCCTGAAAATCAGGGTTCCGTACCTTGCGCAGCATGCGCATATTGTTGTATATGTACACCAGTTTCTCAGCTTTACCTGCATACAGTCTGTTTCTGGCCTTGGAGTGTATGAACCCCAAAATGCTCCAGTTTCTCTCTGCTGAAGACGCAACACTGACTACAGAAAACACTCGCAGTGCACACTCACGCAATGTTGCATTATCATAACAAAAGGCCTGCCACCACATCAGGGGGCTCATGGTCAGACCCCCCCCGTCCCACAGTGCTGGCTCAGAAAGTTCCCCCGATCGCATCAGGAAGGATTGATACTCCAACCTGGCCTGTGCCACTTTTTCCTGGCCCACAAAGGCCTGAAACACTTTGTTCAGGTCATCACGAATTTCTTTTTCACTGAGAGGGTCCATATCAGGTGACATGAGCTGATGATTGAAACAGTAGGCAGCACTGTGGACAGGCACATGCAAGAATTTCCACCTTTCAGATACCAGTTCTTTCACCCTTTTCAAGTCAACCTTCGTGATTCCCTGAAATGACATCACGTGCTGCTGCAAACGTGACATGTCGTGATACACTAAACCCGTATATGATGGACCCTCAGTGTCAGCTCTGCGAATCATTTCAGCCAATGGCTTCAGCAGAGCCTGGGCATTGTTCAAAGCCCCCCAAAAGTCGCCACTGAGCACCAGATTAACAACATCCTCAGCCCGAACACTCTCAGCACTGGCCACACTCCACCTCGTTGCCACCCAGTCAGGACTAACCACTGCTGACTGCAACGCAGATTTATTTTTCTGAAGCCAGCGCATGCAAGGGTAATTCGACGCAAACCTCGTCTCCCCGGGGAGGGGGGGGCTTGTTTCTGGCAGACCGTGCTTCGTTTGTTCATGCTTTAGAATGCCTGCTGCACGGAAGCGACCGCGAAAAAACCTCAGGATCACCCTCCCTGACTCAGTCGGCTTCTTCACAGAGGGGAGGTTGCTGATGTCCTTGTAAAGGAGATTATATGCATGGATGCAGCACCCTACCTTGGTCAGGTAGTGATCAGCTGCATATTTTTCATCGGTGTCCAGAAGTCCTAGGGCGGATTGCATTACTGACGCACTGTCACTAATCACAGTGCTCGTGGGGCAAGGCAGTTCGAGTTTTCGAATGTAGTCAAGCGCATCATGGATGCCGTCAGCAATGCGCTGGCTGTCCTTAATGGCTTTCCCTGGGTACTCTGCTTTTACGAACACAGCACCCTTCCTACCAACTAAGTTATAATTAATTACTGAATCACGTCGCACGTTCGAATAACCGTCTGTTGTTAAGTTCAGATGGTGGTCAGAGGCAAACACTGCAGGAATCTCAGAGCCCACTTTTTGGTACACAATGTCCACCCACTTGTCAGACAAAATGTGACGTTCGGGAGGGTACACTGACCTCAGTCCTCCCAAAACACAGGCAACCAGTTTATCCAACCACTTACGTAGCATTACGTCCTCCGTGATGTGGAACGGAATCCCACTGTGGGATGCAAATTCTGCAAACGCAAGGTCCAGCTCCTCCTTCAGTCTCTTTTGCATGTCCACAATTTTGGGCTGCTTGGTGGCTGAAGCTCCATCAGGCGAATCCTCTGCAGCACGCTTCTTCTCATTCAGTTCTTTCAGCTTCTCTTGGGACTGGAGTCTATGCAGCTTCTTTTTGGAGTTCTCCTCAAGTTCTTGCAGCACTGCCTTTTTGATCTCTTCTGGGACTTTCGGGCATACTGCCACACCGCGTCCACCTTGCCCTGCAAGATGTGCTTTGCCACGCGCCGGGCCATCCCAAGCCTTCCCCAGGTAGTCACAATATTTACACTTCCAGTCCTTTCCTGTCCTTGCAGTCGTTGTGGCAACGGAAAAGGTGAAGTGCTCCTCCAGAAACCCACTGCTCCTAGGAGCCATGTTCTGCGCAAGCAACACTTGAAGCCTTGTCCATGCTTCGAAGCAATCGCATCAACACATGCTGCCTATATCGTCCAAGCTGCAACCATTGTTTCCCAGAAACACAGGGCATCTGCGTTCGCTCACACAACCACTGAAATTCTGCATAGCGCTCCATGTCCCATTGAGGGTTGAACACCTCTGCCCAATAATCGTTCAACGACGCGTCTTCATCCATTTGTGGGGACTGGGGTTGCGTTGACGCGTCTGCACGTGTCGTCGTCTGAGCGCGCGCCATTCGCGTAGACGCGTTCATCCTTTGATCGCGGAGGAGGGCCCACTTTATTGTGGAGGACGGCACGTACTTCTTCGTTTGTTGTCCAAGCCTTTGCACGCGTCCTGCACAGCTTGTGCTTCTCCGATAGTCGTTGTGCACGGCTTTGAACGCGTCCTGCACGAGCACGTCCTCACATGGCCCATCTAAAAGGAGGGATTTAAAACCTTGCGAGCAGTGTTTTTCAGCGTACACGGGACCGCTGCTGGAAACTCATGCACCGCTGAATGCGCATTTGCAACGCGGTCACAACAATACTAGTATTAGCAGAATTCGTTCTTATGTTCCCAAAACTGCGACATTACGATTCAAGACTAAAAGTGGTGCCGTAATGCATAATAATGCTAATTACCAACATCGGTAGTAAACTTTCGATCCAGCAGCGTGTTTTTCGCAATATTTCAATTCATCTGGCAATTTTCCGTCTAGCGTGCGCGCGTGCTGCAATGCGGTGCCTGTCTGCGGCACCATCTCAATACCGCACACGTACTGTGCGGTATTAATACCGGATAGTACGCGTTCGCGGACGGTACGCGTTCATGAACGCCGTTCGGTACCAACGCTGCCCCATGGGGGTAAACCTGCTGTAGGCATTTGGCACACAGCACAGAGTCAATACATGTTAATCCCAAAGACGAATGGACTATCCGAGGTAAGTCAGTTACCATACACCCTACAGCAGGCAGATCACACTGAGGGCCTCAACGTAAAGTAACAGGACAACACAGCTCTGGTGAAGTAAGTAGCTCAGCCTACGGGCTAAGAAAAACACACCTGAAGCTATACACCGCTACAACTCATCTCCAGATAACAAAGGGTTTACTGACGGCAAACTCACGGGGGGGGTTCCATGTGGCAAACTTGCTGTCGGGTTTACTAACGCTTACCCAACATCCAGGGGATACTCGCCAAGGCGGTTTCTATGACATTTTCCTGCTCCCGGGGATTGCTGCGTCAAAGCATGACAGGCAACCTTGACTCTCCTCTCCAGAATCAGCTAGCTCTCTCTCTGCCTGCAGAAGTAATACCTGCATACTGCAACAGGTAAAATCGCCCAGAGGTCAACGCGACTTGGGCGGTGTGTAGGGGACACACCAGGGAGAGGACTTGGGTCGTCCTTGCTTCAAAGGACTGGGGTCATCACCTGGGTTTAACAACACGGATCCTGCTCATCAGGTCAGAGCTGGCAGCAGGTCCGGTTCATTCTGACGTAGGGGGGGCTCAGTGGTGCACGCCATGGCTGTAACATGGAACCCCATAATACATTGGCAGAGCGAGTCACGCACCATCTCAGTCATTGATGGCTTTCATTGCATTGTCATGCACGAATGAGTCAGAAATGAGGGTGTCAAAAACCATCCCATTTATTGATGGTTGTCATGACCCCTTGTAGGACTAAGGTAACCAGAGGTATCGTTTAACTTGGAAACGTGTCTGTACTGTCCTGTAAAGTGTCGACCAACAGACGTAACAGGTCCCTTCTCCACTGCGGGTTTCCGGGTTCACCTGGTAATGTTAAAGAAAGGGGGCAAAGCCAAAGTCATGTTCACTGCCATTCACTGGCACAGAAAAATTTGAACCAACTGGAATAAATCAGGAAGGCAGCTCAAGTGGGATGGCAGCCATAAGGAAACAACGGGCGTACAGGACTGAAACACCTCAGGAACGAAAAATCATCGAGAGACATTCAAGGTGACCTCTTGGGTAATGAACAGAACAAGTAAACTTAGATGACGAATCACCAGGCCATTTAGGGACTGGGGTTACATGCAAATTGGGGAAGGGTGGTCACCCCTTCAACCCTTGTCAGGGGTTGCCTTACCCCGAGCAGGTACATGCTGGAGGCCCTGGGCCAACAGCGGACAACTTGGCCGTTCACGGAAACCCTACAGCAGTGATCTAAGACAACCTCACATTACCTGAGCATAAGCCAGGGCTGGGCTCAGGTTCCTTGATGCGTTTGGCAAAATGAACTAACCGTCCCCGACCAGAATCAGGCAAGGATAGGGGACTGGTATCAGGAAGTGGTAGAGGTACACGACAGACCAAAACAGTCAACCACACAACAGGAACAAGGTATTACCCAGAGGTACATAGTACTGCATGCCAAGGCGCTCTGGTCACCGTAAGCTGGGGTTTACAGGGGCAACTGTGAACCAGCTCCCAGTCCTTCCTTGCCATCCTAGGGTACATCTCGAGAGAGCCAAGCAGCCACACTAAAAACAACCAACTACAGCTAAGTCAACACCTTACAAGGTGCACAGTGAGTGATAATGAGTCACCCAACAAACTAAGCACACGTCCTCCAGTCGGGGAATCAATACAAACCCACAGTGTGCAACGCGCCAAAAACTGGGGTATCAATACGGGGTGCTTGGCGAAGGTTAACTTAATGGGGTCGTACGGGTCATAAAGAAAGAGTACCCGCAATCAGGGTTTAACAAGCCTGAAACGAAAAATTAATAGAAACACTGAGAGTTGTGAAATAAAACAGACCTCTGAGAGGGTGCTTCCCCCGTTCCGCTTACATCTATATCACCACAGCTCCCTTCGCCAGCTCAAAATTTGACAATATCCACCTCAGTGGTAATTCAACACACAAAGCCCAAAATTTTTCTGCATGCCCCCCCCACTGGGGAGAACAGGAGTCTGGTCTGTAGGGTGCACGGAGATTTCAGCACAAAGCGAGAGGCGCGTGTAGACTCTACCTTCACCCTCAAGGACACAAACGGGTAAATACACCTCCGACCCGGACTCAAAGGAACCAGGACAGTAATTCCAGTACA
This sequence comes from Eutreptiella sp. 'Long Island Sound 2002', assembly GCA_964036045.1. Taxonomy (NCBI): domain Eukaryota; phylum Euglenozoa; class Euglenophyceae; order Eutreptiales; family Eutreptiaceae; genus Eutreptiella; species Eutreptiella sp. 'Long Island Sound 2002'. The sequence goes on from OZ038382.1 coordinate 26,904,648, forward strand.
TGTGGGCCTCACAACAAAACCAAGCTGCCTAGCCACAGCACTGAGTATTCCCTGGTTCCTCCAACTCCAGTGCTCCCTACTGACACTCCAGCGTCCATTAATCACCGTAGGTCATCCAGGGCTGTCAATACAGGCCTTACCCGTGGGTACCGAGAAGAAAAGGGGTTGGTACTCAGGCGCAGCAACTAAGCTTCTCTGACGGCAGAAGCTGGCGGCTTAAACAGTCCCTTGTACATACCACAGTCCTGAACCACCGCACACTCTACAGGAACAACAGGCACTGATGGTGGTTGTTGAGGCAGGTGACGCGGTCCACTCTCTCTACAGGGCTGGGACCAAGATGCCCGATGTTGGTGAGGCGGAGGCTGGCCGGTTCTAAGGACGGTGCCTTCAGGAATCTAACTAAACAAACACACAGGCTGAGATGTGACTGTCAGCTTCAGACTCAGGGTTGTGATCAGCGCCTAATTTTTGACTGAGGACTTATGCACCAATCACCCTCCTGTCCGCCGGTCCTTAGGTCGGTGCCTCTCTGAGAAACAGGCGAAAGGGGACACTGAGAAAGGCACAGGAAGAAAAGACAGGTAGGGTTAAGAGTATGCTGGATTTCTGGATCGCGCCAGCTAGCGCAGACTGCAACCTAACGACGCTATACCAGTCTGACAAACAAAAGAAACAGTCAACGACCCGGACCAGGAGAAACGTAACATTTGTGCCACAGACAGGAAAAGCGCATTCACTGCAGACTATCTGACACAGAACAACGAACAATAAACAGACGACAGAGATAGACAGAGATCGGCTCAACCAGACTAAGGTTAGCATATGCACTCTTGCTATTTTATCGGCGCCCAAGTGAAGCGCCCACGCAAGCGTTGTGTGTAAGGGGGGGGGTCCTGCCACCGTACAGAGAAAATGAATGCAGGTGCAAGGCAAAATTTCTTATCTCCTTCACCCCTTTGCTTGGTGTTTTCTATCCTACGGGAAAGGAAACTCCCTTTCACAGGGAAGCCGAATTTGGCCGCCTTGAAACGGGGGAACCCAAAATGTTTCTAGCCAGAAAATAGGCATGATTCGCCGGGTATGTTTCCCATTCGCATGTGTGTACACAACTCCTGCTGAAGAGGTTGGGGGGAGGGCAACCTCCAAGCTTCCCTTGGCATGCACGACCCCAATCCCATGAAATCCAAGACTTCCTCTTGAAATTCTTACTGATCTTCCATCAGTCTGGGCTTCTCCAAAGAATTCTGTGCTCCTTGCCTCAGCCGTGACACACTCTGGCGTCCTAGGCAAAGAGATGATGGTATATGTAGACAATACAAACATGTAGACAAGTAATATGTATATGTAACACTTCTATACTATAAAATAGCTTAGAAGAGAGGACGAAATGTAGGCGGCGGCGTCGCCGCCGTCAGAAAAACTGACGGCTACGCGTCGTCGCCATCAGGATCTCCACTGAGATCCTGCCCAAACTGGGCCAAACAGTGGTTTTTGGGCGAAAAACAGTGAAATATAGTGATTTTTGAGCCAAAAACACTGATTTCGCGTGTCTCCCCCCAACGCGTTGCCTAGCCAACACGACGCGTTTCTGTCCCAATTCAAACTATATATGAAGAGGGCCACTGTTGCACCACACCATGGGCGCCTGGCTGATTCCTGGGATCGCCTCAGGATTTTTTAAAAAAACGTGAACGTGACTGATTTAGCAAAAATGGACCTTCGCGGAACGCCGCGAAAAAGGTCACGTTATATTCCTATATTTCTAAAAAAGATAAATCAATAATAAAATTGATTAAAATCTTCAGAAATCGAGAAAAAAAACTTCGATCTCGGGCTGCGTCGCGCAGGCGACAAAGGTCGGCGCCAGCCCAAAAATGACGAAAAATGACGATTTCTGGGGTATTTTACAGAAATTCCACAGAAATCGGGATGCCATAAGGCTGGGAATCAGCCCAGGAAACTTCCTGATGAGAAGAGCGCCACAGGCTGGGCAGCGGGTATGGGTGAGGCACCCCATACCGCTTCACCTGCCTCCTTAGAAGCCTTGCCTATATCCAAAGGAAGGCAAGGCCAAGGAGGCGCTCTGACCCCTGCACTGCCCTGGTTTCAAAACTGATTCAGCAGGACAATGGGGGAGTTGGGGCTTCATAAGTAATTTACATGCCACTTACATGTAGGTCTGCAATAATCTTTGATATATTCATAGGGGGATTGCCCCCCAGGCGACCACACTGGTCCCTGGCACTCCCTTTAGTCTCTGGTGACCAAACCAGGGGCGCTGTAGGTCCTTCGGACCTGAGTGATGGCGCTGAGGCGCACATATTGGCCCTTTTTCTCCATGGGCATGGAAACATAATAATTCAATAAATTCAAATGCGGAAAAAAAACTATTTAGGGTCAAACCCAAGGCAACGAATTCCTCATGCCTGAGTTTAGGGTCATTTCCTACCCAAGGCGACGAATTACTCGTGCCTGTTTAGGGCTGTTACCAGCTCAAGGCGACGAATTAACGCGCCTGCAACCTCGTAGAGGTTGTGGTGGTTCGCAGATGGCGTCGCCGTCGCTGCGGTCGTCGCCAAGAGCTGAGGTAGACTTTGGGGGCTCCATAGGGTCTTCCACCCATCGTAGGACCATCAAGGAATTCCTCCTTCATCATGTTGATGCCCTTGACCTTGACCACTGCAGAGTAGCAGACGCTACTACCATGGCACCTGCTGTGGCGCGACGTCGTCGTTATCCGCGAACGTGGCCTTGGCGTCGGCAGAATTCTTTTGAAGAGGTTGGGGGGAGGGCAACCTCCAAGCTTCCCTTGGCATGCACGACCCCAATGCCGTGAAATCCAAGACTTCCTGTTGAAATTCTTACTCATCTTCCATCAGTCTGGGTTTCTCCAAAGAATTATGTGCTCCTTGCCTCAGCCGTGACACAATCTGGCGTCCTAGGCAAAGAGATGATGTTATATGTAGACAATACAAACATGTAGACAAGTAATATGTATATGTAACACTTCTATACTATAAAATAGCTTAGAAGAGAGGACGAAATGTAGGCGGCGGCGTCGCCGCCGTCAGAAAAACTGACGGCTACGCGTCGTCGCCATCAGGATCTCCACTGAGATCCTGCCCAAACTGGGCCAAACAGTGGTTTTTGGGCGAAAAACAGTGAAATATAGTGATTTTTGAGCCAAAAACACTCATTTCGCGTGTCTCCCCCCAACGCGTTGCGTAGCCAACACGACGCGTTTCTGTCCCAATTCAAACTATATATGAAGAGGGCCACTGTTGGGCCACACCATGGGCGCCTGGCTGATTCCTGGGATCGCCTCAGGATTTTTTAAAAAAATCGTGAACGTGACTGATTTAGCAAAAATGGACCTTCGCGGAACGCCGCGAAAAAGGTCACGTTATATTCCTATATTTCTACAAACGATAAATGAATAATAAAATTGATTGAAATCTTCAGGAATCGAGAAATAAAACTTCGATCTGGGGCTGCGTCGCGCAGGCGACGAAGGTCGGCGCCAGCCCAAAAATGACGAAAAATGACGATGTCTGGGGTATTTTACAGAAATTCCACAGAAATCGGGATGCCATAAGGCTGGGAATCAGCCCAGGAAAATTCCTGATGAGAGGAGCGCCACAGGCTGGGCAGTGGGCATGGGTGATGCACCCCATACCGCTTCACTGCAGGTTCTCACACACACACTCACAGAGAAGCGACTGGCAGTCCAAGAGTGGACATGCCGGAAAGAAATTCACACATCTGGCCATTTGGACATCTGGACGTCTGGACTTCTGGGCATTTGGACATCTGGACATTTGGACTCTCACCAGAGCCTTACCCAGTCATTACGGCGAAACTTGCCGCTGTCATCTCATCCGCTGTCACATCCATGCTCTTTCACATCCCGTCACAACGCGGGACAGAGCCCGCCTCTCCCGGTATCAGAACTGTCTTCTTCAACAGAGGCGATGGAGAGGGCAACGGCACACTAAACCAAAGACGAAGGAGAGGGCAACGGCACGGCGCACCCCTCATATACCCCATGTTGGCGTTGCGCTCATCAAACTGAGGCATTCACAGGAATACCCGCAGGCATCCCGGGGCATCCTTTACTCCAGACAGTGTATTATCACCACCTTGTACCTTGAATCTTTGAGGTTAGAGCACTCTGGCATTTCTGGATGGCGCGCCAGCTAGCGCCGGTTGGGAAGCTAGGGTTCAGCTCAGGTGTCACACTTGTGAGTCTACACGTGTGTCACGCGTGTGTGAGGCACAAAAGGGAAAGTTTCATTTCTGATCCCAAACCACCCTTCTCCGGCCTTGGCCTAAAAAGTGGACCAAAATGGGCTTGGGAACCCAGGGGTTACCCTCAGGGGTGTCTGGGCGACGCCACCGGTTCCCTGGGGTCATCAGCATAGTCGAAGGAGACGTCATGCTTTCCCCTCAGGGCCGTCCGGGTGACACCACCGGTGCCCTGGGGTCATCCATGTTGTCGAAGAAGTCGTGGGGTTGGTACCCGCAGCAGTGTCCCCCACCTTTGACACCAGGCAGTCTGCCGGTCAGGTAGTCTGGGGTGCTGCGGTCAGAGAACGGGCCTGACCACTTGCAAATGTCAGGACCAAACCAAAGCCAGGATGGTGTTCTCAGGGACCTCAGCCCTGGCAGGAACAGCCTCCCGCCTGAAGGCGGCAAACATGGCCACAGGCAATGAAGCATACTGGGCTACATACACGTTGTGCAGACCATTTCCTGCAAAAGGGGTCTGCTATCTGCGCTGCCCAACTCTCAACAGGACCCTCGCCCAACCCAATCGCCTGTACATAATGCCCAAACATGGAGAACCCCGTCAGGCGTCTGTTGTTGAACTCAATTCACCTTCAACTCACCAGACGTGTCGGGATCGTGCAGGACACAGGGGCCTATTTCTTTTGTATTACACAAGAACAGACCAAACTGGACAAAGGCCATACCTTCAGAGAGGAAGGGAGGTAGCATTGGGTGCTCGGGAAGTGCACTCGGGGCAAACAGCTCAAAGGCTCACAATGCCCCACCCAAGCTATTCCTGTCTACACGTGCTATTCTGTATCCCGTCCATGCGAAACACTCACAAGAAGTCTATTGTAAAGCAAATCACACTCGCTAATCTTTATAGCGCCCGAGCGAAGCGCTCATGCCTGTACAGCGTTTGTAGGGGGGGGTAAACCCGCCCCTCAAGCAGGCACAGGAGTAAGGGGCCTAGCAACCCAGGTATTCAACAACCTGAGTACCGCATCTGAACTGCAGCGGTACAGTCAATCACTCTTAAACAAAAACAAGCCTAGTCAGACAAACAGGAGAAGCTCAGTCAAACAGAGAATGGCCCTGGTAGCCGGAGGTCACATTTGCACCAACAATCCTGATTGCCACAGGCAACCAATCAGCAATTTCATTCATGTGCATGTTCTGCGCAAAGGGGAATTCAGGTCCCAGCTGGTGCAGCCAGAGGCGCCAGGCTCCGTAAGCACATCGAGTACATGTATGGCCTTTCAATCAGAACCCAACTACCCAATGTCAATCGTTCCAATTCAGTCACACGTGAAACACCCTCGTTCAACCGGAGTAAGTGGTCTGGCGCAGACTTGGTATCCTTTTCGGGCCTCAAATTTGGACCTCGGGTTTAAGGGCCATAGACTCAATCCTCGGACAGACGGTCAACCCACAGTGCTCAAGGCATCGACCGGGAATGGAGAGAGAGTGAACACACTCAACACTTGGTGACCACAAAAGGTAATGGACATCTGACCGAATACATCCCTCAAGTCAATTCCTGGACAGGGATTTCTGGATTCCTGGTGGTCTCCATGCACAGACACCGTGGGAAACGCTGCAGCGAACTCGCCACTGGCATTTCAACAAACAAGGCGTCCGGCACAGACGGGGTTTCTGCAACGCAAGCACCATTTGTCATGCGCGCACGCTCCGCGAACACGCAAAAAAAATGCTATTTACAACAAGAAATAATGGTCGTTGTATGGCGACGGCGGTGTATTCTCCTTGTCTTTACACCAATAACCAACACCGCTGCACTACACTTGCAGTGCACTGAAACATTCTGTGAGAGTGAACAAATCCAAACCAGGGCGACTACCCAGAAGGGTAGCAAATCCCAGAGAGAAACTGAGAATGAGAGTAACGGTACCAACCGTATGTACAAAACTAAAACTAACAAACGACTTGACATGGACTTGAAAAGCACAAAGAAGAAGAAAATGAATTTGTCTGCCACTCATGGCACTCAATCCCCATCCCCCGACCTCCCAAAACACACGAGAAGGAGGAAAAGTAAAACGTGAGAAAGATAACCTTTACCCGGGGTGACGATCACAAGAATCGCAAATCCCCTGAGCAAAGGAGAGAGAGGTATGAGGGAGAAGTAATCATTATGTACAATTTGCTCTCACCTGGAAAACCCCAAATGCCCTTAGGCCACATGGCCGGAGGAGGAGCCATGCCCAGCAGCAAGGCAAGGCGCATGGCTCGAGGAGGATGAATTGTAGTCGTACTCCACGACGCCCCGACCATGTCGCCACCCATAACCATGGACAGCTTTTCCTCGACGGCGGAGGAGGCATGAGTGCCCTTGAAGTCAAAGGACACGAAGAGGTCCTCAATGTAGGCCAAGACGTTGATCAAGGGGCCCTCAACGGAGGTCTTCAACGCACCGTTCATAGTGTCCTTGTAGGCCTTCCTAGTGATCCTCACAAGGACGTCAAGACTCTTTGGGAATAGGCACAAGGAAGGTGATACCGTTCACTTGCCCTTCAACGGAGGAACCCCCAAGGCAGCGTCTTCGTGACCCCAATAGAGATGTGCACGATGTTCAGGACGACCGCACGGGCACGGTGTGGTTGAGAGTGACTGCCGTCCAAGTTCATCTCGTCTCCAAGGTAGGAGTAAATGGTTGTCTTGGTGCCGTACCAGATACCGGATCTCTCCACATAGAAGACTTCGTTGTCGGTGTGGGTAATGGGGAACAACACCACACAAAGGCAAACAAAACAAGCAAGGACACAACGGAACGAAAATTTGCGGGATAAAATTTCCCAAAATTGTTTAACATCCTATGGGAAACCGAGACACAAGAAAACACGACCCATGGGGCTTGGGAATCCCCGGGGCTAGTCACCAGCGGGCCCGGGTGACTCCACCGGTCCTTGGCAACTCTTGGCGATGTCCAAGGACTCAAAGGGGCATGCTTGCATTTCGGGAGCGCCCAAGCGGAGGCGCGGCCTTGCATTTCTGATGCGCCCAAGTGGAGGCGCGGTTTTGCATTTCTAAAGCGCCTAAGTGAACGCGCGCTTTGCATTTCTAAAGCGCCCAAGTGGAGGCGCGCTTTGCATTTCTTAAGCGCCCAAGTGGAGGCGCGCTTTGCATTTCTAAAGTGCCCGAGTGGAGGCGCGGCCTTGCATTTACTAGGCGCCCAAGCGGAGGCGCGGGCGTTGACGAAGAAATCGGAGACAAAGGCAAGTAACACAAACACACAAGGCAACAAAAAGATCCCTTGCTCAAAAAGAGAGCATTTCCGGAGTCGGCGCAGGAAAGTCCTAAAATTTGTTGACGTGCCACAAAATTAGGCGAGGCTCTGCTACCACAAGAAGAAAACGTTATAACAACGTGGGCTCGACTCCTTTGTGATTCAAAAAGCTTTCATGCAAAAAGGATCTTTAAACTAATCAAACATAATTACCTATGGTTAGAAAACCCCAAAGGAAAACTCACAGAACTTTTTGAGAGGGGTGCAACACGAGCAAAAATTTATCTAATCATCTCATGTGATTGTTGTCCCTGGTTTTTTTCAATGCAAAAATATTCCTAGGGTCATATTCCCCAAAGCAACCAAACAAAACATACACAACTACACACAAGTGAAGCAAAGCACAAAGCAAAGTGGAAATGAGGTAATGCACTCCACAGTATGGCATGAGTGCATCTTTCTTCTCCATGCCATACCTGGTTGAACCTCGTCCTGGGTCACCAAGGTTGGCGGATCATCCTGCCATGCAAAACTGAGAAGCATGGCAAGGTGTATCAACAAAGAAGAAGGCAAGGAGGCATAGTGCAATGCATATGGTATGTACGAATGCATACAAGAATGCAATGAATGCATGCGAGTGCGTGTTTATCACGAGGCTATCAATGCTATGCTTCAACTATACACAGACCATATCCTTTATACTACTTGTTCACATGGTACATGTGAATGCATGCATGAATGCAATGAATGCATGCGCACCACAATACTCAAACCATTCCACTCGTATGCTTAACCAATCACCAAACTCAGCACACATGACACGGAACATTGCTAATAATGCGCATTGAATGAATGTACATGAATGAGATGCGCACAGCACTGAAATACCGCTTTAAAATCTAGATTCAGGCATCAGATAAATCTATTGATAAAAAGACATTCGGAAATTGATAAATCAGGACGATAATTCCACAAACTCGCATCAGCATTAAATATCTCTTTAAGAACTGAGACGTCGGCGATGGCGACGGCGACAGGCCAGCCATCCCAACGATAACAGACCACCGTCATTATCTACAGACAAGAATCAACAGACGGCATCGCAGATGTCAGCAGAGTGCCCCAAAACACTGTACCTGCAGTTTTTATAACTCTCGGGAATGTGGATGATTCGTCCAGTGGGGTTCCCCTAGGAATTGCATTTCTGCCTCCCTTCCCCACCCTTGGCTTTGTGTTCTCTTAGTTTTACCAAAATCTCCCTTTTTACCTGGCCATCTAAAAAAAAGATTCTGCTGTTTTGACGTTTTTAAACATGCGAATGACTTTTCTTTTTAGATTTTGGGTTTCGTTGGAATCTTATATTTTAGGAGAGAAACTTTTTTTTTAGATGCGAAATTTTTTGTTGGATGTTTTTGCTCAATTTTTAGCTGTTTATGGTCATTTTCTAGGTGTTTTGACTTAAACTTTACCACTTTTCTTAATTTTAGCGCATCTAAATGGAAAGATTTCGCAACTAAAAAAACGATTAGCACCTCCGGTCTTGTTGGCATTCTTTACTGTTTTTTGCTTTGTGCCTTCTTTTGCAGGGTTCGCTCGGGAATGTGGATGATTTGTCCGGTGGGGTGCCCCTAGGAATTGCATTTCTGCCTCCTCTCCCCACCCCTGGCTTTGTGTTCCTTTAGTTTTACCAAAATCTCCCTTTTCACCTGGCCATCTAAAAAAAAAGATTCTCCTGTTTTGACGTTTTTAAACATGCGAACGACTTTTTTTTTAGATTTTGGGTTTCGTTGGAATCTTTTTTTTTAGTAGAGAATCTTTTTCTTTAGATGCGAAATATTTTTTTTGGATGTTTTTGCTCATTTTTAGCTGTTTATGCTCATTTTATACCTGTTTTGACTTAAATTTTACCACTTTTCTTAACTTTTAGCGCATCTAAATAAAAAGATTTCGCAACTAATAAAAAAAATTAGCCCCTCCGGTCTTGTTGGCATTCTTTACTGTTTTTTGCTTTGTGCCTTCTTTTGCAGGGTTCGCTCGGGAATGTGGATGATTTGTCCGGTGGGGTGCCCCTAGGAATTGCATTTCTGCCTCCTCTCCCCACCCCTGCCTTTGTGTTCCTTTAGTTTTACCAAAATCTCCCTTTTTACCTGGCCATCTAAAAAAAAGATTCTGCTGTTTTGACGTTTTTAAACATGCGAATGACTTTTTTTTTAGATTTTTGGTTTCGTTGGAATCTTATTTTTTCGTAGAGAACCTTTTTCTTTAGATGCGAAATATTTTTTTTGGATGTTTTTGCTCATTTTTTAGCTATGTATGCTCATTTTTCACCTGTTTTGACTTAAATTTTACCACTTTTCTTAAATTTTAGCGCATCTAAATAAAAAGATTTCGCAACTAAAAAAAAAAATTAGCCCCTCCGGTCTTGTTGGCATTCTTTACTGTTTTTTGCTTTGTGCCTTCTTTTGCAGGGTTCGCTCGGGAATGTGCATGATTTGTCCGGTGGGGTGCCCCTAGGAATTGCATTTCTGCCTCCTCTCCCCACCCCTGGCTTTGTGTTCTTTTAGTTTTACCAAAATTTCCCTTTATCCTGGCCATCTAAAAAAAAAGATTCTGCTGTTTTGACGTTTTTAAACATGTGAATGACTTTTTTTTTAGATTTTGGGTTTCGTTGGAATCTTATTTTTTCGTAGAGAACCCTTTTCTTTAGATGCGAAATATTTTTTTTGGATGTTTTTGCTCATTTTTTAGCTGTTTATGCTCATTTTTTACCTGTTTTGACTTAAATTTTACCACTTTTCTTAAATTTTAGCGCATCTAAATAAAAAGATTTCGCAACTAAAAAAAAGATTAGCCCCTCCGGTCTTGTTGGCATTCTTTACTGTTTTTTGCTTTGTGCCTTCTTTTGCAGGGTTCGCTCGGGAATGTGGATGATTTGTCCGGTGGGGTGCCCCTAGGAATTGCATTTCTGCCTCCTCTCCCCACCCCTGGCTTTGTGTTCTTTTACTTTTACCAAAATGTCCCTTTTTACCTGGCCATCTAAAAAAAAGATTCTGCTGTTTTGACGTTTTGGAACATGCGAATGACTTTTTTTTAGATTTTGGGTTTCGTTGGAATCTTTTTTTTTAGATGCGAAATATTTTTTTTAGATGCGAAAAAATTTTCTTTTGGATGTTTTTGCTCATTTTTTAGCTGTTCATGCTCATTGTTTACCTGTTTTGACTTAAATTTTACCACTTTTCTCAAATTTTAGCGCATCCAAATAACTAGATTTCGCATCTAAAAAAAATTACCCCCTCTGGTCTTGTTGGCATTCTTTACTGTTTTTTGCTTTGTGCCTTCTTTTGCAGGGTTCGCTCGGGAATGTGGATGATTTGTCCGGTGGGGTGCCCCTAGGAATTGCATTTCTGCCTCCTCTCCCCATCCCTGGCTTTGTGTGTTTTTAGTTTTACCAAAATCTCACTTTTTACCTGGCAATCTAAAAAAAAAAGATTCTGCTTTTTGGACATTTTTAAATCTGCGAATGACTTTTTTTTATAGATTTTGGGTTTTGTTGGAATCTTATTTTTTACTGGATAATCCTGTTTTTTAGCTGTTTTTGGTTTTTTTTCTTTAGCTGTATATGCTCATTTTTCTTATCTGCTTTGACTTAAATTTTGGCACTTTTCCCAAATTTTAGCGCATCTAAAAAAAAGGTTTCGCACTTAAAAAAGAGATTACTCCCGCTCGAAGGGGCCGCTGGGATGATGTGGGATGTGAAGTATTATAGGGGGGGTGCTTGCAAGGCCAGTGGTTCTTTGACAAGGTGCATGTAGAGCAGGGCAAGGTATGTTGGAAAGCCAGCCCATGGGTTCTTGTATAATGGAGAGTGAGCTGAGCGTCTCTGGTGCAATGTTTTGTGAGCGTTGTGGCACTGAACATTAGCGAGTAATCGGGCAGCGAGTGAAGGCAGAACCAGAGTGCCCATGTAGTGCTTTTTTTCCCCTTGGAGAGGTGAGGTGAGCCAGGCACGGATAATAGGTTCGAAGGTTGGAGTCCATGCAGCAATACATTCGTCCGCAACCGGACTCTTGCGGCATAAAGACGGCATGGATAGGGGTTCAAGGCAATGGCGCTTTCTGCAAATGAAGCAATCGTACACTCGCATGTCAAAATATGGTGGGTATTGTAAAGTGCAAAGAAACCATGCTGTCGATTTAAATGGGATGGAGAAGAATCACTTGAAAGAGAGGTTGTTAGATCAAGCGCAGGCGCGGGTGTCGTAGACCCCCCCCTTTTTGGGGTCATTCGCGTAGCATACCCCAAGGCATGATATTGGATTTCGACCCTTTTATAAATCATTTTTTTGCTCAATACAACCATCCCCCAATGGATTTTTTGATTCTGAGGCCTCTGTCCACTAAAGCTGGCTGACATTTTTTTGGGGGGCTGCAAGCAATGGGGGAGCTTAATGCCGTCAAGCAAGCGCCGAGTGAATGGCAACGCAGCCGACGCTACCTTTTTGGTCGGCGGTGCGCAGCCTGGTCGGCTAGTTGTTGTTGGTGGCGGCGGCGGCGCCGTATTCAGTCGACCGAGGTTCGAACTGCCGACCAAAAAGCCTGCGGTCAACGGCATTACCATTCCGCCGCTGCTTCCTCTGAGGCACATGGCCTCCCCATTGCTTGGGGCCGCGTTCGCCACTGACAAAAAACCCAAAATGTGTGTTTCTGTCTGATTGACTGCTCGCCTGTCTAAGGGACGGATTGGCTGACCATCAACTTGTCTTCGAGGTGCACTGCCGAAGGCAATTAAATTTGGAGGAGTTGGCATACCAGTTAAAGCCGAAGGTGCGGTGGGCGGCAAAGTAGTTGTGCTAATTGCTTTACCCTGTCTGCATCCCGGGCATCCTGCCTGCCTGCGGTGTGGTCTCTCTGCCGCTGTTTCACGGGGAAACGGTTCTGTAATGGTCAACCTAATTTCCCCCTCCGTGTAAACGCTAGCCGTTGGTCTTCATGGATGGTGTCCAATTGATGCAAGATTTAGGCATCTTTGATTTCTCGTAAAGTAGGCATTGAGGTGTATTTCTAACAGAGATTTGGGGTGTGGCTTTAGGAGGTTATTTTGTCGTAAAGAGATAATTTTGTGGGTTTTTTTTAAGAAGTTGTCGACTTGCAACGTGACAAACATTAGTGTGCGTAGAAAGCAACATGAATGCGGCAAAATTTTGATATTTGAGGTGGCATTTGAAACAGCGAACGGCAAAAAGGGCTGTGTTCAACAAGAAGATGTTTGAGTGAAGCAAATATACAGCAAAGTGGACGCGGCATAAACCTTTTTCCCCAAGTGTTGATAAGTTTCAAAACTTGCTCTTTCTCAACACTCTGTCGTAGGAGATGTCTTTTTAGCTTTGGCTGGGGGGGGGTGTTATTCTTTAGTGCGGTTGCTCCTTTCTTTCGCGGGGTTTTACCTGCTTATTGGCGTGTAGCCGCGATATCTCGGACCAATTGTAATTGCCAAAATGGTGCCAAAATATTTACTTTTTGGCATTGCAGGATTCATGCGAGCAGAAAAAGTGCAACGAAAGAAAACTTCTTCTCGGCGATGTCCCATTTGCAAAAAGCAAATGCATTAATGGACTCCAAACTGTGCGTCTTTCACTATATGCTAAGTACCACTTTCTTTGATTGCTTGTGCCTAAGTATATGCCTCACGTATGGGCAAAGCCCTGGCATTGTGATGCTTTTTAGCCAAAGTGCTGCTTCCATCGTTGTGGTGTGCAACGTGAAGCGGCTAAACCTCTAGAGCTATGCTTGTGTTGTAGAGCATACAAAGAAGCTTTGGATGTACTAGGAAACACATTCTATGCGGACATAAGACAGCTTTTGCGCACATTGAGAAAATAGGTATGTAAGACACACATGATTATGCAAAACGAAAGACCACCTGTGCAACACAACTACGCAAGGTAGTAAGAATCGGGCCCAGGGTTATGAGGCGTGTGTTTGACCCATTGCTCTAGTAAAGCAAATGAAGATTATGTGACTTGTGTCCATGCACAAACTTGCGATTTGTATCCAGCAAGGAAAACAATGATTGTACATTACAATTACGTCTAGTGCAAAATTGTAGCAATGAAAGCAGTCCGTTATAATGCCCTACTCAACGTAACACCCAATCCCAATAGATGTAGGTCATTTGATCTGTATCGATTTGAATACAATACCAATCTTACATGTTACAAGGGACTTATGCATGTATGCAACACCAGTTTCCCGCATTTTTCAAAACCAGAATTAATTTCTGAATATTTCCATCTACATCCCTGCACACGGCAACAAGTACACTACAACAACAATGATACCATTCAAATTGTTGTGCCCGAATGTGTTCGTAGAGGTAACAGTTTTTCTACTACTACATTATAGGGATTGTTAGACATAAAAAGTTGTTGCGGTGCAGACATTTCATTGTGTTATACATTCATCCTTGGTATCTCAGTTAGGCGGCCGGAAGGTGTACACTTTTTTTACAAAAGGCAAGAGAAAAATGCCAAGAAAAATAGGGTAGGTAAAATGGTCCAATCACCCTGTTTTTTTCCTCAAAGTTTGTTTTAACTTGTAAACAAGTGAAAAAATTCTTATGTACGATCATTGAAGGGAATTTGGGTAATGAAAAGTGACATCATCATCCAAAGTTGCGAGGCTTTGCAAGCCAAATTAAAATTATGAGTGATTTGGCTTAATCATCCTTTTTTTGTAATGGGAGGCCTCGCAATACGACTTGAAAACAGTCACAATCTGCGATTCTTTTCGTGCCGTGATTGTGAAGATTGGGGTGAATGTTTGGCCTTTTGGGCAGGCGATCTCAGAAGTGAGATGAATTGGCCTCAATATCCACTTTGGAATGCTTCGCGAGAGCTTCGCGAGAGAGCTTTGCGAGGCTCTGCATCACCGCATGATGCACCCAAAGGTTAAGAAGCAAGCCTTGGACATGCAAAGCCGGTTCGAAATCGATGAGATCGGTCTTCACAGTCCAATTAGAGGTGGGGATCATGTCACCATGGCCACCCCACTCAGGCCAAGATTGGAAAAAACAATTTTCACTTACATAAATCCTCCTCTGCGGAATACTCCTCTGAATTACACAAGACCAACCAGCGAAAATTTACAAAAATTCAACTACTGAAGCGGTACCCAGAACCTACGGCCCATGGCCCAGAGGCCTGTGAGCCGTCACACCCGTGCTGCAGCGGGATATCCCTGTTCTCTAATCCGCGAGATCTGGAATCCGATCCCTAACCATTAAATCGATGTAGAATTACCATAATATTACTGTCTTGGTCGATTTTCGGTTAGAAATCAGTGAAATACCCGATTTCTACCGCGATTTCTAATTGTCGTGAAATCACCGCCTGTTGTCGCCTGTTCGCGCGCTTTCGTCGCTTCTCCGTGGCGAGTTTTGTGATGGACATTTCTCGAGTACCTTCGAGGTTCTGAAGGATCTTAAGGGCTGGATCTAGAGGGCTTTTCTTGTACTTTCATCTGGTGTGTTCACCAGAATTTTTCGCCGTTGCGTCTGAGAGAAAATCAGCGCGCAAGCTTTTCCGTTGATCGCTTGAACTCATGGTTCTCAAGGACCATGAGTTCGGACGGAACCCTACAATCCCCCCCTATGTCTTTCATCCATGCCCCTTCCACGTGGGCATATCACTTTGTTTAGGGAAGAGGGCAATAGGGATGTTTTAGGCAGCGTATGGGTGTTGTAAACCCAAGTTATTTGGTTGGGCAAACGCTAACTCCGTGTGCTTGTGAGCATGCACGTAAAGCGCCAAACACAATGCAGACAAGGCCAAGAGCCCTAGGCCATTTTCGTTTTTTGAGCCAACTCACCGATGGCTCCACGCAATTCAATGCGTACCCAAACTCATTTTTTGACAAAGGGCAAATTTTGGTCGAAAATCAGGCCAAAATGGCCAATCTCCCGAGGCTCGTACTCGAAGCTTATGGGGAGTTGAGCCTTGAACCAAGACAATATAAAAACTAGAGACCATGTAGAACATCGTGGATGGCTTGATTGATTTTTGCAACCTTGTCTTCTATTTTATATGATGTCGCTTTGTGAGCACGCGTGCCAAACTGCCAGTCCAGGAGGGGTCGCCTGCCAAGCAGAGCGGCACCGCATCTCAAGCCACAAGGGTGAGGCGGTTGTACCGTAGACAAGCGGGAGCAATACCCCTTGTGGTGAGAGATACTCCACACTGCTGGGCAGCCGCCAGAGCTGCCGCCCAAAGGAGGAGGCATGTGGCCCTACCCATGGACACATGTGGGGACACCCTCCCACCTGGGACACCTGGACCGGGTGGCCGCGACACTGCCTTCCCAAGCGCCTGCGGGAGCGGCTTAAGAGGCACCTGAGCTAGGGCAGTGGGAGGGACAGGACATCCCCTTGGTAAGACCTTCTTCCTGCACTGTCAAAGGAGGCATCCCGAGCTCCCGAAGATACGGACCTACCTACCTTGCTCTTCAAGGACCCATAGATATATGCTTCCCAATATCGCCGATATATGCACTTTTCCCCATAAATAGTGTGCTTCAAGGATTGGGGTGTTGAAAATGCTTCCATTATGCTTTGAACCCCAACCCTTGTTGCAAAAGGGAAGCAAAGCTTCGGTCTACATCCAGGCAAGGGCCCCAGGCTCATATGTCTTGTGATACGGAGATACGATTTCTCGAGTGACTACTTTTGGGTGAATTTTTGCTGTTTTGCCCAGAATGGCCACAAACTCCGTCTCCCCCTTAATGTTCGGCCCGAGGTTGCGTGTGCCACTTGACCAAGGGTAAGGGCGATTCAGAGAGGGCACATGAACCCGCATTGAATGGGGTTTTTCTCCATGTGGCCCCTCCTCTTGAAGGGAGAGTTGTGAGTCACCCAATTTGGGGTATGTTGCCATTCTGCCCCATTTGTGTGTCTTTTTCCCTCTAATGGGGAAAAGAGCTAGAGGGGACCATGAGGGTTGACAACTGGCATATATTGGGACCTGAGTCCAATGTGTCTATAGCATCTTTGGTTGGAAGGATCCTCGCCGTGGCCATGGAGATATGGAATCATAAGTGCGGGCCATTTTGGCCAAAATTTGCTGTTTTTGCCATTGTATGCCATATTGGAACTACCATAGCCCCATGGGGCAAGGGAGCTAGCCAGGAGGGAAGGGCAATCACTGTAGCATATTACCAAGGTTGAGTACCATTGAGTTTCGTATTTGCTCCTCCGGCCCATCCGGAGTGATTCGACGTTTGGTGCGATCCATGATCCCCCCCTTTGCACCGCATGCTGCTTTCTGCCCCGTTCGTGTGGTCATCCCCTCGGTGAACAGTAAGCAGCCAGTGCAACAGCAAGCAAAACCCCAAGGCATGGGACCGAAGAAGATATCAAGGGTCGTGAATCGAGGCTTGACGTGACGAGATCGCCAAGGTTTTCTACCCTGGACCGTCGCCCGAGGCGGCCGACTCTGCCATTTTGGCAGTTGTGCACCCAGTTTGGATTGTCACCATGCCGAGTGGCATGGAGATCTTTGGGAGCCAAGGGCATGGGAGTCTTCATTGGCTTCCTGGTGGATGGCATGTGGACCGGCGGATCCGATCTCTAAGCTGGCGTGGAGATAGACCATTGGGGATACCTTCAATTTGGCTCATTTTGAGCAGCCAAAATGACCCCTTTTTGGGACCCCAATTTCAGCCCCCCGTGTGGTCAATTGGTGGCCCCATATCTCTACGTCCATGAGAAGCCTAATTGAACATTGTGCACTTAGATGGAGGTCCCAGGCTCGGCCTCCTATCCTGTGAGCCATTGGCCTTGCCCCGGCCGGCGGGTTGTTCGTGGGAATGACGCCAATTTTGGTGATTTTGACATCATGACCCCACTTGGCGAACCCGTGGTGCCCTGATACCGGGGACTCAGAGGGAGCCAGGTTGGATGACAGCTCCAGGGAGTTTTTACTTGAGGGGCATAGGGTCAGTTGCCTCGTCCCTACCTCTGGATGGTCCAGACGAGGGGTCGATTTTGGAGTTTTTCGAGCTAACATCAGTTTGGGCTGAAACAGCCCATTTTCAGCTACCAACACCTAGGGGATAATGGCGGGTCTTTATCTCTGGCTCAAAGAGGGGGTTGGGACCTGCCGTTAAGGGAGCATGGGAACCTACTGTCGGTTGGCCTTGGAGCACCTTTGTTCCCAGGAACTCGCCTGTGGCTGGGCGGGACACCCTCCCCTATGGGCAGCGTTTCAGGGTCCGGACTGAGCAGGGCATGGGTTGTGTTTGAGCCCCCGCCCCTGCCAGCCACTGAGAGGGTCCGACCTGGGATGGGGATATGAGTTGGGACCCAGTGTCTTTTGTCCTGTTATGCCCTTACCCCAGTCCAATTTTCAACCCCGGGTGTATATATCCTGATGTGTTGCTGTACATACTTTTGTTCCCTTGTTTCAGAGTGGCAAGGATACTGAAACGCTTTGTCACATGACATGAGCATGAGGATGCCCCTGTGAGCGCAGTGCTTTGCCTGCCTGCTTGCTTGTGCATGTCCGCCGCAGCGTCCCGTGGCCAGGTCCCCCACGGGAACGCGTCAAAAGCGTTTCACCGCACCGGGGTTACCCATCCCTCGCGTGCCACTTGGGGCTGCCTGAACTCCGAGCACCACGGGCTTCGCAGCGCCGCCCGGAGCATCACCCCGAGCGTCATCAAGAGCGCCGAGTCCGTGAAGGAGGTGTAGCGACCGGACCTCCGACATCAGCGAGTTCCTTCGGCCGACCAGTACCGGCCGCACTCCCAGCTGCATCACCCACCTCCACCACCACCATCGGGCGTCTGGGTCCCAGCCCTGTAGATAGAGTGGACCGCAACAACCGCTTCAACATCCACCCCCAGGACTAGTCCATCGAGGGGAACGAGCGCCGATGGTGAACTGGCAGGAGGCGGGGAAGACGTGGCCGCTGCCCCACCCCCATGCTGTGTACCTACTGCGTGGGTTGGTGTGGGGGCAGCACTACCGCCACAGCAACTCCCAGTGCGAAGGCGGCATGACCGGGAGCTTCGAGCTCCGCGAGGATATGGGCGCCGACCACCTGCAGGCAGTGGAAGACTGGCAGCGGGTGGAAGAATACGCCTACCGCTTCCGCCAGAAGCGCTGCAGGGTCTGGAGCCCGCCCGGACAGGCCCGGCGAAGGGCTGCGCCCCGACGTGATTGAGGATGACGAGGACCCCAACGAGTACCCGTCGGGTGCTACAATCAACGTCTCTATATGGGACATGATCGAAAAGAAGTTCCGAGAACCGGGGGACGAGCGTACGCTGCAGGGCAGCAACAGCAGCGCGTCCCCTGGGATGCAGAAGCTATCCGCCGGGGACAAGAAGCGGGACAAGAAATGGCGGGAGTACCAGGAATCCCTGGCCGCCGAAGCCGCCGAAGCCACGGAGAACGAGACCAAGGGCGGAACCCCAGCCCCCAGCCCCCAACAGGCCAATGGCGGCCACCACCCCGGCCACACCACCCTTGGCGACTTCCTTGAGGTCGCCAAGAGGGCCAAGGCCAAGCCCCGTCAGCTGCACCTTAGGAAGTCAGGCCCCAGCAGCGACGTGGAGCCGGCCCACCGTGGGAGGAGGCCGGCCGACGACACGCAGCAGCGTCGCTGCCGACCAGAGGGACGTGGCCCGCGCCTGTGAGCGTGCCTGCGGGGTGCCCAACAACCTTCGGGTTGCCCGGCAACGGGCCACGCAGCAGAACGCTGCCGTGGAGGGCGCCGTCGGCATCGCCCAGCAGGAGGCTGCAGAGTGGGGCAGAGGCATGGCCTTCCATGCCTCGACCGTGGCGGCCATTGCGGCCGGAGTCATGGCTGCAGCCGCACAGGAGGCAGCGGCTGCCCGGGTCAGGAGTGAGGTGGCGGCAGTGGCGCAGGGAGCGGCGGCCGCCCAGGAAACCCGCCTGGCCCAGGAGGCCATAGCCCGTAAGGAGGCCGAGGTGAAAGCGTTGGAAGAGGCGCTTGCCCAGGAGAGGGCAAGGAAGGAGGCGGAAGAAAGGGCTCACGCAGAAACGACGGCCAAGGCCCGAGCGGACGCCGCCGGGAAGGACGCCATCCAGGCCGCGCGACTGAAGGTTTCTGAGGAGAGGGCCAAGACGGAGGCGGAGCTGGCAGTGTTAGAAGCTGAGTAGGCTCGGCTGCAGCGGGCTCGGGAAGCCGAGGCTGCCCGTGCCCGAGAAGAGGCCGCAGGGCGAGCTGCCGCAGCCACGGCCGCCGCAATGGAGGAGGCGGAGGCCAAGCTTCAGCGCGAGACACCCCCGGGAGGATCCAGAGTGGAGACCCTTCGAAAGCTCTTCGAAGGAGACGCCTCCTCTAAGATGAAGCTGGACCTGGAGGAGGACGACACGGGCAGCAGTGGGGACAGTGGCGCCACCGCCCACCGACGAAAGAGCGGCAAGCAGAAGACCCCCGAGAGGGCACGGAGGCCAGCGGGCGAACATCCCCACGACTCCGACCCCTTCTTCACCGTCAGCGATGGGGACGGACGAGACCGCCGACATCCCTGGGGAATGGCTGGCAGAGGAGGCGGAGACGTCCCCATGGAGCCGGAGGGTGAGGGTGAGGATCTCCCTCCTCGCTACCGGAGCTCGGAGTCCACCGCGTGCGAGAAGGAGACGGCCAGGTGGGGCAACATGGACGGGGAGAATGACATGGACTTCGGCTACACGGAGAATCCCCCATCCTCGGACCCACCGAGGCGACCCGGCGGAGACCCACCGGGACCACCTGGCGGAGGCCCGTCAGGACCCCCGGGAGAAAGTCCACCAGGTGGACCCCCCGGAGGCGGACCCCCTGGCAGGGGAGGACCCCCTGGACCGGTTGGGCCCAGCGCAGGCCCTCCTGGAGGTCCCCCTGGGGACCCCGACGGCCAGCTGGAAGATGGTGACCCGGAAGCCACCTGGCGGTGGATTGTCCACCTCCGCAGGAGGGTCCAGGCCCTCGAGCGGGAGGGAGACACGGGCAAAAGCGAGATGATCCGCATCGCCAGGGTTGCCGCGGGCGCACAGAAGGAGCTGGACATCGCCAGGACGGAGATGGTCAAGATCGCCAAGGTCGCCACCGCCGCCCAGAGGGAGCTGGACATCGCCAGGCGCAAGACCAGGCTGCTGAACAAGGGGGTCAACGGCCTGCAGCAGAGGTTGGACAGGCTGGAAGGCCGTGGGAGCGTCGGCAGCTACCCCCAATTCCTGGAGTCCGGCTCGTCGGACGACGACTGGGGCCTGGACCAGGTCCAGGCAGAGCCCACGCCCCTGGCGGAGCCCCCAGGAGTCTCCCCAGCGCCTGTGCCCCCTCTCTCGGCGCCCCCTCTCATCACAGCGCGGGCCGCCGTAACGAGTGTGTGCCGCCCGGCAGTCGCAGTGAGGACTGGCGTGACGAGTGGCTCAGTGCGGAGTACCACAACCGTCGTGCTCCACTGCGGACACCGGTACGCCCACGAGGCCCCGCACCAGTCCCAGAGTTAATCCCGATGGCTGGGGGGCGATATGGTGGACTCAGAGATGAGGTCCCCCGAGGGGACGTGGAGTGGGATGTCGGCGGAGGCGAGGAGGACCTGGAGGAGTTCGGCATTACCCCGCCGCGTGGTGTACGACGGGGGGCCTCTGAGCGCAGCCGCGGGCGCCGTGATGAAGAGGTGTACATGGAGGGAGTACGGCGTGAACATCTACGTTCGGCGTACATGGAGGAACCACGGCGTAGCCACATGGATACCGCGGAGGAGTTGGAAGTGGCAGCCGTGGGAGTCCGTGGGGGACGCCGATGGGAACCTCGGTTCACCTCGCGGCCGGCGTTCATGGTCTCTAAGGCCGCGGATGCCGCCGTGTGGGAAGACCTGAAGGACATCAAGTCCCCCACGTACGATGGCAACCCCCTCAACCTCGACTGCTACTTGCAGAAGCTGGACGATTGGGGGATGACGGTCACTGAAGACATGGATCCCGCAGAGGCGGAGAAATATGTCTTCAAACGGTTCAGGTGGCGCCTCCCAGAGGAGCTCCAAGAGCTATACTTCGTGGCGACCAAGGAGGGCAAAATCAAGACCCTCAACGAAGCCAAGAAGTGGCTCAACGAGCAAGAGCGGGTGGACGCTCCGCAGATGGCTGCCAAGCGGTGGAGGGCCATCAAGCTTCAGCATGATGGTCGGGACATCCGCCTACGGGATTGGCGAGACTTCCGGGGGCAATACAGCCTCTTCCGCCGGAACGTGGAGGACTGGAATGAGGGTGACGAGCAGGCCCGCCTGCTCTCCATGCTGCCGGAAGCATTGATCAAGAGAGTCACCAAGGAGGTAGCCAAGAGAGCCAAGTTCCCCCACACGTTCAAGATGATGCTCCCAGGGAGTATCATCCAAACATTTTGGCTTGGACAAAAAAGCATGTGGCGCGGGATGTCAAGCGGCGAGACCTGCGGAACGCCCTCCTCATCACCGTCGAGGGCGATCGCGAGAAGACCGCGATGTTGCGCCTTGACGAGTGTGACATGGGCGGCCAGACCCTCCGTGGAGGGTCGCCCATGCGGCGTGGTTCCTTCTTCTCCTTCTTCTTCCAACCCTTCTGCAGGGGCTTCCAGCGTCCCCGGTTGCTCCCCGCGTTCAGGTTTTTGGCGACGAAGGCACAAACGTCTGTCTCGGCGGGCTCATTGTCGTCCTCCTCATCGTCGAGGGCCTAGCCGCCTTCGGTTCCAGCTGGGTCCATGGCAGATTCCGGGCCCGACCCTTCGCCAACATACTTGACATAGTTGACGTCACGGTCACCAGCCTTTGACCCGCGGGTGTGGTGGAGATTCCGGTACTCCTTGAGCACTTCCTCTCCGACCCACTCGGAGACCTCGTCGCAGGTCATCCGCGCCGGGATGGCCTGCAGACCCGCTGTCCTTTGGGGAGTTCATACGAGCTCACCCTCAGGGCTGTTTCGTGTGTTATGGAAGGAACAAAGGGTTCAACCATGACCACCGAACATGTCCCATCCACAAGGCCAACACGGAGGCTTACAAGAAGGTGCACGGGTGGAAAAAGCGTGCACCCGTGGGTATCCGGGATAACTAGGTGGAGGTCACCAAGGACGAGCTCTCCAAGCTGCTGTCGTCGGGGACCGAGTTGGCCAAGGAGATCCAGGAGATCAAGAGGTCCTGGGTTCCCAAGTCGGACGACAAGAACAAGGACAAGGACAAGAAGGGTAAGAAAGGCAGAAAGATAAAGAGTGTCAACGAGGTTGATGCGGAGGAGAGTACCCCTGCTACCACAAGCGACGCCCCTTAGCGGAGCCCCTGCAGCCAAGGGCCCGAGCTAGGACGGTCGCACGATGGTGTTGCCGGAAGCGCCACACCATCCCATTGGGGAGACAATGAGCACAAGGGGATTGCCGCGGGCGGAAGGCCCGGTCCGGCACCCAAGACGAAAGACAGTCGCAGTGGCAGGGCGGGGGCAAGTGAAGCCGCGAACCCTTGCACCCGTCCATCCTTCGCGACCAAGAATGTGTTTGATGTGCTTCAAAATCTTTCCGAGAGTATCGGAGGATCACCCGGACCGCAGGTGGATGCTGCAGATGGGCAGCCTGAGCCCATTGTCCACGACCTGCACCAGTTGCTTATTGAGCTTCTGGAACGGCCGGAGATCCTGAGCTTGCACGCCGTGCGCCGTGTTGGGCGTGAGCGGCAGTTGCACCTTAAGGTCCTTGCCCTATGCGGGGAAGTGGAGAAGGTCTTCGACGTGCTGATTGACACGGGAGCTCAAGTCAGCCTGGTCAAGGCTGGCCTACTTCCGCCAGAGTGCTTGACCGACAGTCGGAGGCCTGTCCAGCTGAAGGTGGCGAACGGCCAGTACATGGTGGGGGGCACGAGGGAAGCAGCCATTGGGCTGCAATTCGTGAACCACCGTGAGCTGAGCCGCCCGGACCTCGGCAAGGAAATCCTCCTGCAAGGTTGCTTTTACGAGGCCCAGATGGACTGGGACATGATCGTTGGATACGACTTCATGAGGGAGACGGACTCCGGCGTTCTCCCCGCCGAGGCCTCCATGACCCTGTACCAGGACGCCCAGCTCTCGTGGCTGTCGTCACCTGAGCACCATATGGAATGCCAATGGATCCAACCGGAACGCAATCAGCTCGAAGTAGCCGCGCTGGGGACTGAGCCAGCTAGGACAGCAAACCAGGAGTACGGCGTAATTCTGGAAGTGGCGAGCCGATTGGTTGCGGACCTGGGAGCTTCGGATCTGGCCCTGGATGCGTTCTCCTCAGGAACCTCCGCCCATCTTCAGGTTTGTGAGAAGTAGAGGAGCGCCCAGGACTCCGCGTGGAAGAAGCACTGGGGTCCGCATCAGGGTTTGATCTGGATCCATTGCCCCCGATGGGACATTCCAACGGCGGTAGCGAAGATTCGCAAGGACCGCTCCAAGGCAGTGCTGGGTGTTCCTTTGGGATGCACCGAGGAGGAAAGCACCCGAGATTGGGTGGTCTCAATGACCAACATGACCTTAAATAAGGTCGCCCTACCGGCTGGAGGGACCGTCTATCAGGACGCTAAGGGACAGCCCATGCCACCCCAGAGATGGCCAACGGAATTCCACTATGTGGATGGGGGCCTTGAGCAGGCCCTGGAGGCAATGCTTTGCGGTTTCCCCGGTTGACATCGGAGAATCGGAGGACCTCCTCACTGAAGAGGAGCTGGACCTGGTTCAGGGGTATATGGATCAGCCCTTTCACGACTGGGGAAGCCAGCGTGAGGGCAATGGGCAGGACAAAGCCTGGTGGGAAGTAGACTCCATCGTCTCTGGTTCCTATGATGGGGATACCTTCGTAAGGAGGGTGCTGGACCACATGTCCAGCCAGGACAAGCCACTCGGCCAGAACCAATCCACTTACGGTGACTTGTTCCGAGGCAAGACCAGAGATGGCCCTTTGGGCCACCTGGGGAGACCATCTGAGGCAAAACCATGCGGCGTTACCCCGCAAGTAAGCTCAGTGGTTCAGGTGCCCGGAAAGGCCAAGGCGGAGTCCGATGAGTGCCCCAAGATCCAGGCATTGAGGGCCAGGCTGAAGCAGAAGTATGGCGATACCTTCTTCAGCGGAAAGCCTGTGTTTCCCCCGCCGGTGCGTGGACCGTATGGTGAGGCCAAGATACGGCTGAAGCTGGACCCCCGTGTGTACCGACACCGGGAATTTGCCCTGAGGGGCGAGACGAAGTAGATCACGGAGAAGATCCTCCGTGATATCATGGAGAGAGGTTGGCTTGAGCCGTGCCACTCCGAATGGGCCTTCCCGTGCTTCGTCGTCCCCAAGAAGGTGGCCGGAGAGTGGCGGCTCGTGGTGGACTACCGCGGCCTAAACGCCCAAACGCAGCATGACAGCTATACGCTGCCCCTCATTGAGGACATGCTGCAAAAGCAACACCGGCGGAGGATCTTCATGGTGATTGACCTGAAACATGGTTATCATCAGATGCCTCTCGCCGAGGAGTCCCGTGCCTGCACAGCCATGAGCACCCCACTTGGACCTCTCCAGTGGAAGGTAATGCCCATGGGCGTTACCAACGGCAACGCGGCCTTTCAGCAGATGCTGGAGAACCTGCTTGAGCCAGTGCGTGACTGTGCGGACCCCTTTGTGGACGACGTGATCATCGCGTCCGGGGACCCCAGTATGAGCTATGAGGAGCTCCTGGAGGCACATGAGAGGGACGTCACCAGAGAGCTGGACCTTTTGGTTCGGCACAAACTCATGGGCAGCAGTGACCAGGGCACCATTGCGGTAAGCGAGGTGGTCTTCACTGGCCACGTAGTTGGGAACGGGCAGCGGAAGCCCATACCTGGCAACGTGGCTGCGATTGAGCACTGAGAAAAGCCCAAGACGCTCTCTGAGCTACGGGCGTACTTGGGGTTCTGCAACTACTACTCGGGGTATATCAAGATGTATGCCGAGTATGCAGCCCCCATGACGACCATGCTCAAGGGCAACCGAGAGGAGACCAAGAAGGGGTCCAAGAAGGCTCTGGTCTGGAATGAGGAGTCCGACCGTGCCCTTGAGGGGATGAAGCAGGCGCTGCTAGCCGCAGTGGGTCTGCACCTCGTGGATCCTGACCGGGGGTTCCTCCTGCGCACTGAAGCTTCCGACTACGCCGTTGGCGCTGTGTTGGAGCAAGTGCTTGACGATGGGAGGCACGTGCTGGTGGCCTTCTGGAGCCGAGTCCTGGCGGAAGGCCAGAGACGGACGTGGACGCCCCGAGAAAGGGAGGCGTATGCCATCGTCCTGGCTCTCAGGAAATGGGCTGGGTACATAGCTCTCCATCCCGTCACAGTCTGCACCGACCATCAGAGTCTGCAGTTGTGGCACAAAGAGCACGTGGACACCCCCTCTGGTCCCGCCTCCCGACGGGGAAGATGGCATGAGACCTTGGCCAAGTTCGACCTCACGGTTGTGTATGTTCCCGGCAAGGACAACACCGTGGCGGACTGTCTCAGTAGGTGGGCCTATCCCGCCAGCAAGGGCATGACGGATGTCTCCGCCCATGGCGATGAGGCTGAGACCGCTGAGGCCAAGAGGATCATAGAAATGGAGCGCCTGATGGAAAAGAAGGGTGTTAAATGCTTCGTCGTCATGGCTGCGGATGCCCCCCTCGGAAGGAGGACGGGCAGAGCGGTCAGAGTACTCGCCCCTGAGGGAGCCGAGTCCGACAAGCACCTCTTCCCTGAATCCTGCCCCCAGGACGGCTGGACCGACGACTACGCCAAGTCTGAGGCCTTTGCGGCCTAGTATAGGGCTGTGACCGACCCTGATGACGGGCAGAAGTGGCCAAAGGCGCTGACCGAGGAGGATGGCAAGCTTTACCGGCATGATAAGCTGCTGGTCCCGGAGTCCTGAGTGCTCGAGCTGTGTGAGGCTTGGCACCACCACATGATGCACCCAGGGGTCACAAAGCAAGCCCTGGATATGCAGCGCCGGTTCCAAATCGACCAGATCATTCTCTACAACGCTATCAAGAAGGTCAGAAAGGGTTGCTCTGTCTGTCAGGCCTGCGATCCCGACAACCAGAACGTTAAGGGGGAAGCCCAATGGACTCCTGTACCTGACCAGCCCATGGAGAGCGTGGTCATGGACGTTTTCTCCATGCCCGAAGTTCACATCGGCAAGGAGACCTTTGACTGTGTGGTCCTTTGTGTGGAACGCCACAGCGGCTACGTAGTAGCTGTCCCGGCACGCAAAAAGGGGTTGCTTGCCAGGGAAGTGGCAGTCATGATGATTCGACATTGGCTGAGCGTCTTTGACATTCCCCGCACCATTTGCAGTGACCGAGGGCCCCAGTTTACTGGCGGCTGGTTCAAGGCCATGTTTTCCCTCATGGGAATACGTCATGCCAAAAGCGTCGCCTATCTCAGCCGGTCCAACGGCCGGGCTGAAGCGGCTGGAAGACAGCTGTTCGAGAAGCTACGCAAGATTCACATCACCAACCCACTTCGGAACTGGTTTGAGGAGATGTGGCCTGCTCTGAAGGCCCATCTTGACACCCCCACTCCGGGTGGATTGTCCCCTCACCAGATTTTGTTCGGTAGGGACCACTTTGGTTCGGGACTTCCCTTGTCGGGTGACGGTATGGCCATGGACGCCAAGGAATTCTTTGCGCGGCAAGAGGCAACAGCGCGGGACATCCGCCAGCAGCTCGAGAAGGAGCATGCCAAGCGTCAGAAGTCCGCCCTGAGCTCAACAGCGCATAGGTTCAGGGTGGGAGACCCGGTCTGGGTGGTCAGACCCTGCCCCATGGGCACCCACCGCACCAAAACCTGGTTCACACCCGGAGAGGTGGTCCGCAGGAAGAAAAGTTTATAGTGTTTTCAGCACTGTGTTCCTGCTTCTCCTGCTGCTTGTTGTTGCTGTAGGGTGTCCTGCTGCTGGTTCTGGATGATGAAAAGCTTTTGTTTGTTGAAATACAGTAAAGCCAACTCAATCCAGGATAGCCCAAGCCAATAGTATGCAAGGAGATGGTAATTCAGGATCAAAGCATGAAGGGCTGCAGTGTAAACAGTGAAAGATGATTGGATATTCACAGAAACTACAGCTCAGGTCACAAATGAATGCATATTCACAAAGATAGCTGAAATGTTTTAGTAAAAGAGTTAGAAAACTGCCACAGGATCACTCTCTCTCCATAGTGCCATCTTAGGAGATGTGCACTCTTTGTTTTGGGTCCCATATGTGCTGAGGTGGCATGGTATGTGGCGATGAGGTCACTGCCA
Organism: Eutreptiella sp. 'Long Island Sound 2002'; assembly: GCA_964036045.1. Lineage (NCBI taxonomy): Eukaryota > Euglenozoa > Euglenophyceae > Eutreptiales > Eutreptiaceae > Eutreptiella > Eutreptiella sp. 'Long Island Sound 2002'. The sequence goes on from OZ038382.1 coordinate 26,932,434, forward strand.
TGTCACATGGGATCTTCCTACTTAGCTAGGCTGACCAGGAATTGAACCCAGGACCTCTCAAAAAGAGGTGCCCAGCCCCCTAGGGTGCATACCACTAGGACAGCTAAGAATTCATGGAAAAACATAGATAAATTCATAGGCTCTACTTTAGGTATGTCAGTGCTCAGTCAACTCAGGAAAAGATGTTTTACTTCTGATTGAAAGGGGATTAAGGGGTCCACTCCATATCCTGATTGGGTGTTTGGTTCCATAGGTCAAAATGTGTTATCACCACTTTTGGTTGGACCAATACTAAGATAAAAATGCATGGATGCTCAGTGCATCTCTAATACAACTAGAGTATGCCTCAAAGCAATGGAAAAGCACTTTTTCTTACTCCCCCCTTGTGCTGTGGTGGCCACCACTGTCGCATTTTGGGAAAAAGGGATTTTTTCTTGGCCTTTCCTTGGTTTCCACATCTACTTTAAAATACCTACAGTCTCCCTCACACTGAAAAATGGGCGCTCACCATGGCTGGCGTCCTTTTGCTGCTCTGATTGTATCATTTCCTCCAGAAGACTCAGCGCTCATGGCGCTGCCGGGGCTCCTGTGGCTTGGTTGGGTTAGATTGGGAGCATGCCAAACATGTGCATATACATCCCTCCCTCCAAGACGCAGCGTCGACACAACCCAAACGCAAGACACATTATACACACTCGCATGGGTTCTCGTAAACCTGCTGGCGAGCTGTGACCTGTCTTAGGGCGAAGGCAGTCGAAAAAGAAATTAATTTGCCCCTTGGTGGGGTCTTGGTTCTGCTCAGTCTCTCCAGGCACCTGCGTTTCGGCCCGAACACGGCCTACTCAGCGAGGCTGCGCGTGGGTATCTGCAGAGGCAGGAATGGGAGAATTATGGACGAATCCACGCAAAAACGAAGCGACGACACCAAAATCCGTCAAATGACGGCGTAGAATTTTTCTGAAACGACACACCTGAGTAGAATCCAATTGTGCATCAAAAGCACATTTTTATAGAAATTATAGTCATCTCTGGATTTTTTAAATCCAGAAATTCATACGCATAAAATGGCGGCGCGCAAGAGCGGCTCCTAGCGAAGCGCCGGAAAATGGAAAAATAATGGAATTATAAACGTATGTATCACGTAGTCTTGAAAATGACGAGACACACATTAATAAACATACATACAGATTCCACCCACACTAATAGAAGATTCGAAAATTAAAGAATTCGAAAATCAATTGAAAAGACTTCAATGAATCAGGTATAAACTACAGGTATGCTTGTCTTGCATGCCGCATACACATTGCTCGTCTCGTGTCTCCGTGAACGAGTCGTGTAGCAGCGCTAACAACGATAACCACGATAGGACGCGGTAGAGGGATTGATTAGAAAGATTGCAGATGATTAGCGGTCAGATCAGGGTGATTAGTCATACACACAAGTGCATAGCAACGTTCTTCGCGTGCGCCCCTTTTGTTCTCTCACCTTGCTTCCCTTCCCAGCGGTAGGTAAGGTAGGTACGCCCAGGCGGGGCCACCCCCTGGTGAAGTCAAGATTTACGCTCAGATGGGCAGGTTTGCCCAAGTTCTTGTCGCATACTCGTGCATGCACACACGCATTAAAGGGTAGGCCACGCGAAGTGCGCACGGTAAACCTTGTTTAGGCTACCCAGGGGCTCCTCGGTACGTTCTTTAAGAGAACCTGAGGAGTCCCTTAACGCCTGCTTGCTTGATAAGGGTAGCTGCTCCTGCAGCGTGTTTGCGGACAGTGTATTATAGGTCACGCTGAGAAGGGTATAATACCTGGAGCGTGGCTTGGTTCCTCAGCCGCAAACGCCCTTTCATTTGCCTTTGTTTTACAGGTGGGCAGGTAGGGTGAGTGGTGCAGCAGCATTTTTTTATGCCCTGCTAAACAGGGGCGCAGATCACACAAACAAGTAACTCCGCTCCGCCTGTGGCAGAGCAAGGAGTCCGACTTCATCCACATCTGCGCCTTGCACGCGAGAGCACTCCTTCCCTCCAAGCCCTAACAGGGGAAACGCGTTCTGGCGTCCCCTGTCAGGCCACAGTTGCTTAGTAGCGCTGTGTTCTCTTGCAATTTCACAGGAGGGTCGCTAGGACCCAAGAGACCTTCATCTTCGCAACGCCCAGTAGAGTGTGCGTGTAGGAGTGGTAGTCCTGAGTGGGGGCTAGAGCCAGTTGCCCAGTGCTCGCCCACCAGGATGGTGCCACTGTAGGGTGTGTAGAACCTGTAGGGGGTGTGTCACTGTCCCACCCTTTTCCTGCAATTTTAGCGGGGTTGGTGGGCTGTGACAGTGGTTAGGTCAGTGTTTTGGCCACATAGCAAACAGGCGTTTTGCATGCCTTCATAGCTTTTGGCCACCCCTCCCTGTAGTAGACGGATAGGTAGGGAAAACAATACCTGGATTAGCACGCTGGGTATTCCCCCAAGGTTTTGCGCCAGCACAGAAATTGGGCGCATAGGGGAGGGGAGACCCGGGGCGTACCCCGTGGCATCAATAAGCCAACCCTCCAGGTTTAGCAAGGGCGCAGACTTGGGTATAATTAGGACACCACTTCTGCGGCTTGCTCTCAGGACCTTAGGACTAGCACACTCACACATACGCTTTGGCAGGTAAGGGTAAGGTTCAGTCCCTAGCTTTAGTCTTGGAGGCAAGCGTCTCAGCGAGCCTCAGCAACTCACCAAGGTTGTTCTGGGACAAGTAGTCAACCAGAACTGAGTTCAAGCGTCCCTCCGGTAGAACAAATGCAGAGAAGGGCTCCCAGGTGGCCTCTTCGACTCCAAACCCTTCCCAGAGGGTGAGGAAGCGCCAACCCTGGCGATAGCGGTGGCGTAGGACAGACTTCACCAGGTAGAAGCCCTCCTTAGCCATCTCCTCGGCGTTCATGTCGGGGAGTTCACCTTCAACTTCCATAGGGCTGGCAGCCCCTTGTAGGTCCAGAGCGGCGATTTCCTCGTCGTTCAGCTCCCACTCCTCCCCACAGAGGTCTTGAGGATCATGGTAGCGCTTCAGGTGTTGAGCGGCGCACACCAGGGTCCCCCCTAGACGGGGAGAACACCGCACCGTGATACGGTGACCATCCACAGATAGAATCTTGTACGGCCCGAAGTATGGGTCATCGCTGGTAGAGCGAGGCCAGGCGGGTAGTCGACTGTGGTGCACCAGCACCCAGTCCCCCTCTTGGTAGGTGGCCGGTACTCGGTGCTTATTCTTCTTGTTCCACTGACGCTCCCTCACTCTCTGGAGCATAGCCCTGGCCTTGTCCACCTTCGCTTGTTGCTCTTGGACCCACTCACCCACAGAAGAATGGGTGTCCTCTGGATAGGGGGCATGTAGGAACCACGCCGGGCGCCCCATGAATAGCTCATGTGGCGAGTAGCCAGTAGCTGAACTCTCTTGGGAGTTCATCATCAAGGATATGACGGGGAGTAGTCTCACCCAGTCTCTGGTGCGTTCAGTTTTGCACCATATCCTGACGTTCTCCTTCAGGACACGAATCTGTCGCTCACATAGGGGGTTGCTCGTGTGAGAGTAGGGAATCCCAGTAGACACCTGGACATTGAGGGACCTCAGGACCCTCTTGTACCAGCCAGTATCTGAGCGTACTCGTACGTCCTCATCGGAGTTGATCTCCTTGGGCGCCCCATAGACACAAAACCACTCCTCCAGGAGTATCTTGATAGTTTCCTCTCCGGTAATGTGCTTGGTACATGGGAACACCCTGGTAAACCTGGTCAACCCACAGGTTACCACGAGGGCGAGGTCATAGCCCCCGAACTTCGGCATCTCCGTGTAGTCCACGTATAGAACACTGTTAGCACAGTGAGGGATGGGCAGGGTCGAGTAGAGACCTCTGTTGCTGATATCCCCTGGTTTACAGGACCTGCACGGGCACTTGTCCACGATAGGCAGGAGCGTCTTCCGCAGCTGGTCGTCAGTCCACGTAGTGTGGAACCACTGCTTGAACAGCCTCAGGGTACGGTCAGCACCCGCATGACCACTGGACTCATGGGTCCACTTCAGCAGCGCTGGGACTCGGTCACTAGGCACCACGATGCGGTCCTCGTGCCAGAGGTAGCTCTTGTCCCGCTTCCACTGGTCTTGGTTGACCAGGAGGGGTTCAAGGCGTTTCTCCAGGCGCCAGTAGATATCTCCAAACTCCTGTAGGTACTCCGATTGTTGGAGTCCATCCAGGGGGCGTATCATGGTCATGTTCAGGTCCAGATGCACGTCCATACGGCTGAACGCCTCCTTAGCCAGCGCTTCAGACCGGGCACCAATCAGGGCGTCGAAGTTGTTGCGGCTGATGTAGTCGGCACACTCGTTCTTCACTCCCTGGATATGGTGTACCGTCAGCCGTAGTTGACTGAGGTAGGTCCACCAGCGCCGTAGCTTGGCCTTCTCAGGTGGGGGACCCTTCTGGAAACTGCGGACCGGTTCTTGGTCGCATAGCCAGACCACAGGGTTACTCCCCAACAGTCGTGCTTGTGAGGATAGCACCAGCATACCCGCGAGCAATTCCTGCTCATAGGTGGAGTAGTTCCCCCTGGCCTGGTTCCACTTCCAGTTCCAGTGGCCCAGAGGTACTAGGACCCACTTGTCGTCAGGGTAGCTGTGCTTGAGGGTTCCATCTCGGTTGAGACCTTCCGTCCCCCATTGGGAAATGGCCGAGTCGAACTCCTCCTTCTCTAGTGCTTGCCATTGGAACAACGTTCCACCACCGCCCACATTGCTGGCGTCGGTCACCAGGATAATCTCCCCTTGTGCCCTAGGCACGCCCAAGCACTTAGCGTTGGCTACCTTGTCTTTGAGCTCGTCAAACGCTTGTTGCTCTTGTGGGCCCCAGCGCCAAGTAGTACTCTTCTTGATCAAGTCAGTCAGTACAGCGCTGGTGTAGGTGAAGTTTTTGATGTGGCGGCGATAGAAGTTGCACGCCCCAATGAAACTGCGTACATCATGAAGTCCTTTCTTGGGGTCTTCGTGTCGTACCTTGGCATCCATCAGGGGTTTGGCCTTAGAGGCCGCTGGGGTCCACCACCCATAGCCAACGTCAAACCCCAGGTACTGCATGGTCTCCTGCATGAACTCACACTTCCCCAGCTTGAGTCGTGTGTGGTTCTCCTGGCAGACCGCAAAGAACTCACCCAAGAGGATTAGGTGATCCTCCTGGGTATTGGTCCCGAGGCATACATCGTCGATGTGAGCCTCCATCAGGGCCCCACGGGATATGAGCTCCTGCACCTTAGGTCTCCTTCGTAGGATGGACAAGATCTTGTTCATCAGCTCTTGGAACAGAGCGGGTGCGTTAGCCACGCCGAATGGCATGACCTTCCACTTGAATACCCTCCCCTGAGGGGTGATGAAGGCCAGTAGTTCCTGCGCGTTGTGCGTCAGGTCCACTTGCCAGAATCCACTTCGCTTGTCCATCTTGGTCTTGTAGCGACAGGAGGCTATCTTCTCCAGGGTAGACTCCATATTGGGAATGGACCCGGAGTGGTTCAGCGTCTTCTTGTTCAGTTCTCCATAGTCCACTACCAGCCGTTTGGCTGTAGACCCAGGTTTAGCCACCAGGAAACAGGGGCTGCAGTGTAGGGGGTAGTCCCCGTCCTTGTACTCCAGGACTAGGCCAGTGTCAATACACTCTTGTATCTGTCGCTCAATCTCGTCGTCCTGCTCTTTAGGAGCTGGATAGGGTCTCCTCCGGATCTTGTGACCCACGAACTCGGGTTTCAGCTTGAGGTCCATCTGTACCAGCTTGTCGCATGAGGCTGGAGGGGGTAGTTCTCCGAACACCTCCAGATAGGTCCTTATCAGCTTCTGTACCCGCGGGTCCAATACCTTGATCTTGTCCTCCATGTCCTCGTCGGAGTGTAAGTTGCTTGCCCCTTGAATAGACGTCGGGAGGTGGTCCTCCACCGACTCTTCGCCCGAGGTAGTATCCTTCAGCCCTTGGTAGGCATATAGAAGGTCTTGCTCGACCATCTCCGGTGGACGATGGCAACATAGGCACGCTCGAGGGGGTTCACATACACATTCCTCCGAGAGGTCGTCCTCCTCTGGGGTCCTCACATGGGCACCCCATACGCTCTTCATGAGCTTGAGATCTACCTCCCTTTGCCAGGTGGTGATCTTCTGTTCGAGGTCCTCCTTCAGTTGGGATAGGTCTCCCATACGTCCTTGCTTCAGTGGCCACGAGCTGCGGGTAGGCTTAGCGTAGCATAGCGTTTTCGCCACCAAATTCCTCTTGGAATCCACATACTCCCTGAGCCTGGATCGAGGGTCCAGCTCTTCATCCACGGGGTCTTCCACCCTCATGGAGAGTAGGGGTTTTAGCGGGGTGACGTACTCGGCGTTCTCCACTTCCTCCACCGCGGTCTGCACGAAGAAGGCGTCGTGCTCAGTTTCGTCGTCTGAGTGGATAGAGCTAGGTAGCTCAGATAGTCCACACTCAGAGACTCCATCAGGAACAGGTACATGACAGGGAGAGTTGGGGGCGTTGGTGTCAGTCACGACGTACTCATCTCCTCTGGGTGTAGTTTCAACAGCATCTTGAGGTCGTAGGCGATCCTTCAAGTCACCCAAGGCGAGTCCATCGCTTTCTCGTTGTATAGCCTGGACCAGAGTAGGGTCCAGGTCCTCCCAGGGGATGGTGGTAAGACTTCCGTCCACCACGCTGAGCCTACTCCCCCATCCGGGCTTCCCAATGGCTGTCTTGCGTTCCAGAGGCACGTAGATGGCCTCATCAGGTAATCGCACCGAGCTGATAGTCAGCTTGTCCAGGAGGGTTCGCCAGTACTCGTTGCCCCCATGGGCTCCCCAATCGGGGGAACACAGGACCATACGGGAACGTTCCAAGGCCACCTTGGTCAGCACCTTCCCCAGTTCACTGAATCTGGGGTTCCCGTAGGCCATCCCGAAAGAGGGCCAGTAAAATTTGTAGCTGCAGTTCTTCCCCTTGCTGCAGTATAGGTCCAGTACATGCTGCTTGTCGCTGGCGAACAGCTCCACACTTAGGTCTTCTCGAGAGTAACCCAACTCCTTCAGACCTTGGTCTAGGACTTCCCCCAATAGTTGATAGTCCTCAGTTTTGGAGGCCGCCATCATGTTCGAGGGCTCCTCCTTCGATAGTCTCAGGTAACTCGAGGTATGTTCCGACTGCTCCAGTGGCACAGACTCTCTGCCACTGCCGTGGTCCACGTACAGGAGGTAGGGCGCTTGCAGCGTCAGGGATTGTATCTGGGAGTGCTGCACGAAGAAGTCAGTACCCAGTACAAAGTCGAAGGCCTCAGTGTCCATCACATAGAACCGATGGGCGATAGTTCGAGAGCCCATAGGTACCTCCACTTCACAGTCCCCGCAGCTGTGCACCACATGTCCATCCCCCATGCGTATAGCGGCGGTGGTCATGGTGTTCTTCAGGCTCCCACAAGGTAAAATTTTCTTGGCCACTATAGATATTGTGGCGCCAGTATCCAGTACCCCCAGGTATTCACGTCCCCCTAGTCGGATACGTACCCAAAACACCAGGTCTTGGGTGCCACCAGAGCGTCCCCGTCAGAATTCCGCGGGACAGGTCACCTCGAACCCCTTGTTCCGCAATTTGCGGGCCATCCTCATGAAACGGCTTCTCTTCTTGGCGTTGCCGTCATCACCACCTTCATGCTCACGCTTGGCTCCCTGTTCTTGCTGAGCTCGCGTCTGTGAGCGTGTGGTAGGTCCAGACTGCCCTCCAGAGGGCTCGGAGTTCCCCCCTGGATTAGGGTTGGGGTTACCTCCGTTCTTGTCCTTGTTCTTGTTGTCGTTCTGGCGGTTAGCGCCTCCTCCTCGTCCACCTTGACCCTTGTCTTGACCACCTTGACCACGTCCTTTCGACTTGCCCTTGCCGGAGTCGTCGCCTTTGGCCTTGCCTCCACCTTTGCCTGAGCTTTTGCCAGGATCTTCCCCCTTAAGCTTCGCCGATAGGCGTTGCTTATGGTAGCACTCGTCCTCGTAGTGCTTCCGCTTACCGCAGAATGCACACGTGATGGTGCAGCGGTAATGATCCGGCAGCCTCACTTTGGCGCCGGTGATCTTTTCCTGCTGCTTCCCCTGGACTACAAAGCAGTCTCGCTGCTCGCAGTCAGAGGCGTGCTGCAGGTGGCCCTGCTCGTCTCTGGCATCACACCAGAAGAGCTCCTTCACGTTCTCCTTTAGGCGGGCATGGGCGTGTTTGGGGGTAGTCCCCTGCCCAGGTCGGGACCCTTGGTACCCTTTGCCTCCAGAACCTCCACCACAAGGACAGTAGTGGTTCAGGTGCTGGTCGCTCTCCTTCTCCAGCGCCATCTCCAGGAGCAGCACGCATAGATCCTCGTAGCGGAGGGATCTAGCCTTGCGCTCAGCCGTCAAACGGCACTCGTCCCATAGCTCTCGAGGGAGCTTGGAGCACAACCAAAACAGCAGGTCGTCGCTGCTGTAGGAACCAGGCGTCAGTCGTCCAGCCCAGTGATCCAAGTCAGCCAACAGCTCGGAGACCCTGCCAGGTTTGGGGTTGTTGGGCAGCACGGGCAGGTTCTGGATCTCGGCCCTGATGGAGAGGTCGGTCTCGTAGGTTGGGTACTGCCTCTCCAGGGCAACCAACACGTCGGCAAAGGTGGCGGAGTTAGTGACGATCTGCCTGACCTGCTTCTCCAGGTACTTGGTCTTGCAGCACTGCAGGAGCAGGTCGCACTTCACTCGCCCACTCGCGTGGGTTTGGCCGGTCAGTCGTAGGAACCGGCCAAAGTTCTCAGCGAACTCGCTGAGGTCCTTGCCTGTGAACTCAGGCAGGTTCACCACTATCTTGGAGGTGGCAATAGCCTTCGCCTCCCGAGCTCGGCGTCCTTCAGGGCGTCGGGTCTTCTTCTTCTTCTTCTTCTTCTTCTTACCCTTGGGGTCCTCGGGGTCCTCAGGGTCTTCGTCATCCGATGGCGAAGAAGAAGTCATCGACGGCGGCCCATCATCGGAGGGGTCTCCGCCTAGATCACTGGAGCCATAAGGCTCCACGTCCACCATAGCCCTTAGGGCTGTCAGCCCCAGCTGGTCCAGCTCGGCCCTCGTCGAGTTCGTCACGTGGCTGTAGGGCGGCTGGGCTGTCCTCGGGACGAATGGGCTTCTCGGTACTGCTGCAGGAGTCGGCATCGGTCGGCTCCTCAGGCTCCCCAGGGTATTTGTCAACCCTGCCGCCAGGTGGTTAGCCTGTACTCGGTGGGGTGACATTCCCACCGTCGTAGGTGACGCATGGGACGGGATCATCAGGGGCTGCAGTTTCTCCCTGATCTCTTGCGTGAGGTCGCTCACGATTTGCGAAGTGGCTCCTCGCAGCACCTCATTGATCTCCGACCGCGTCATGGACCTGTTGGAGGATCTTCCCGATCCTCTACTCCTGCCTCCCAGAGACTCTGGTCCTTTCCTCAACCCACTCAAGGGTGCATACCCAGGTGCATACCCAGGAGCATACCCAGGAACTTCCATGTAGGTTCCAGTGGCGTGGAGTGGATGGGGATGGTCAGCCGCATACCATCGCGGCGCAGAGCTGGAAGCCACCGGCTCACTGGCAGTAGCTGCCTCAGGGAGCGCAGTGGTAGGTGGGCCCATGCCATAGGCGGGGTAGTGAGGCATGCCAGTAAAGCCTGTGCCCTCTGCCATAGGCGGGTTGGTTGTGGAGATGGATGTTGCGGCGGCTGGGAGTGTGGTGGTTATTGGAGAGGGTGATGCTTGGAGGCCAGAAGCGCTTGGTGCGCCTTCGAAGGTAGGGACATCCGTCGGGTCTTGCCCTTGCTCCTCTCCTTCGTCTGCTCCTTCTCCAACATCCTTCTCGCTCTCGTTCTCTCTCTTCCTCTTCACAGGCTGAGGCTGAGAGACCACTTCCTCGACCGTCAGGGCCCCGAAGGCCGTCTGGAGGCCATCCAGGGAGTCCTCCGCCGTATCCACTGGCCCATGTAAGGGCTTCACCGAGGGTACAGCGTCAGGCGCTGGCCTTGCCGGTGCCTCAGGCGCTGGCGCTGTGTTCACATCGGCGTCCACTCTTCCTGGGTCCATCTTAATCCGCCCTTCTGCTTATGCTTGCCTGCTCGGAGCACTGGTTGTACGGCGCGGGGTCACTGCCGGTGCACAGAGACAGGCTGCCTCTTGCTACCAGAAAAGTTTATAGTGTTTTCAGCACTGTGTTTTTGCTTCTCCTGCTGCTTGTTGTTGCTGTAGGGTGTCCTGCTGCTGGTTTTGGATGATGAAAAGCTTTTGTTTGTTGAAATACAGTAAAGCCAACTCAATCCAGGATAGCCCAAGCCAATAGTATGCAAGGAGAAGGTAATTCAGGATCAAAGCATGAAGGGCTGCAGTGTAAACAGTGAAAGATGATTGGATGTTCACAGAAACTACAGCTCAGGTCACAAATGAATGCATGTTCACAAAGATAGCTGAAATGTTTTAGGAAAAGAGTTAGAAAACTGCCACAGGATCACTCTCTCTCCATAGTGCCATCTTAGGAGATGTGCACTCTTTGTTTTGGGTCCCATATGTGCTGAGGTGGCATGGTATGTGGCCATGAGGTCACTGCCATGTCACATGGGATCTTCCTACTTAGCTAGGCTGACCAGGAATTGAACCCAGGACCTCTCAAAAAGAGGTGCCCAGCCCCCTAGGGTGCATACCACTAGGACAGCTAAGAATTCATGGAAAAACATAGATAAATTCATAGGCTCTACTTTAGGTATGTTAGTGCTCAGTCAACCCAGGAAAAGATGTTTTACTTCTGATTGAAAGGGGATTGAGGGGTCCACTCCATATTTTGATTGGGTGTTTGGTTCCATAGGTCAAAATGTGTTATCACCACTTTTGGTTGGACCAATACTAAGATAAAAATGCATGGATGCTCAGTGCATCTCTAATACAACTAGAGTATGCCTCAAAGCAATGGAAAAGCACTTTTTCTTACTCAGGATGGGTGAGGACACCTACGGCATCAAGGTGGGTCACGGACAGTTCTGGGAGCGCCGCGAGAGTCAACTCCGTGTGGGGGAACCCGACCTCCGTGGCCAACATGTGTCCCTGGACTACACCGCACATGAGGCTGATTCAGACGACGACTACGCTGAGCAGGACGACTATACTGTCGAGAAGATCCTGGCCCAGCGCCCGAACGCCTCGGCACCCGGAGGCCTGGAGTTCAAGGTTCGTTGGCGAGGCTATGGGCCGTCCCACGACACCTGGGAACCTGTCTCCTCGTTCGTGCCGCGGATTAACAACCCCTTCATGGACTACGTCCGCAAGCACAAGACCAAGCTCCATGTCTCTGACTTCGCAGCACTCACCCGGGCGATTGCAGCCAGAGGCGCCTGATCACCGCCCTGAGCTCTCTCCTGATGAGCATCACTGGTCTTTCCAGTGTGATTTCGGAGTCCACGCTCCATGACACTGCAAAGCATATCATTGCAGTTTGAAGGAGCTGGATTGTGCACACGCCAGGTGCTCAGTTCAGGCTTAGATGCTTTCGGCAAACATTGTCCGTAAGCGTTTTCCTGCTGACATTTCCCCGGCGTGCTTGGACGGCCATAGCCCCCTGCTGAATTCGTTGGAAACCAGGGCGGTTGGCACCCCTTCATTATCCCAGATTGAGGCCTTATGGCCCATACGACGTTGCGCAACGGATGCCGCGGTCATTGGCATTGCGATTTTTGGGTGTGTGGTCTGGTCTAATGGCGCTTGCGGGATCCAGACCAGTCTATGTGTGTCTGCAGACTATATATTGCCTGGACTCAGGCGTTTTTCTGTCCACCTCCCTGCATATGCCTCATCCTGACCGGGGCGTGGTTTGGCACTCTCTCCAGAGTGTGTTTACATGCCCATTTACCCGTTTATTGTTTATTTTTCTGTTCTCCAGGATATGTGCATCTGTATGTTGGGTGTTATTGGCCCATCCCTGAAGTATGGACCGTTTTGCCCCAGAGGGGACGCGAATCGGAATACGAAGGCGCCCTGAGTCACCGTGTACATGCTCTTACGTAAGGCCAAGCCTGGACCAGTACCTAAGTAGGGATTGTCGTGTTTGAGTGCCCGTGATACCGTGTGCCCTAGTGGCTGTGATGTGCTGAGATCCTGATGGCGCCAGGCGGGAAGCCCAGTTGCCTGACTACACTCCCAGCGGTCCGCCACTGTCAGTCCCAGTGTGAGCCTACCGACTCGCAGACCAACTCGCAGTCGGGTGGCGACCTCCGGTGTCCTGACCCTGGTCAGTCTGCCTGGTAAACTGGTGGTTTGAGGAGTCGACGCCTCCGCCCAGACTGCATGGGGACTCCCCCATGCATGGCCTTCGTGGTAATGGGGCGAGGGAAAGACGGCCTTGATGCCTGATCCTTTATGGAGGACCTTGTGCGGCTTTACCACTCTCGACTCGCGTCGTGGATATGGACATGGTGCGCCCAAGGGAAGACCCGTGGGGACTCTCCCCCAGCCTGCGGCCTTGGGAAGCCTGGGGTAGCCTGATGCATCTTTGTGGTCGCCCTCGACCCGTGGGACCACCTCGGTTCTCGTGTGGCGCCTATGTTGGCCGTGTGTGCCACTACCACTGTGGTGGTGACCGTTGCAGCCGGCACTCGATGCGCCTGGTATGGGTTAACGGGTCCTTTGGATGCCGAACAATCGCCGCCAGTACCCGAGATACTCAATGATACTCAATACCATACTTGCAGATACAGACACCTACAGCATCATACCTGTCTTACCGTGGGATTGTAATTGGCAACCTAACCCGCAAATCAGCCTGAAATGGGAGTGTGACCCCCCCCCCCTTCAGGGGATGGTCCTGGGTACCCGCTGCCATGCCTGGGTGTTATCGAGCCCCCCCAGGGTTTGCTCTAAGGAGGGGGCTGAAGCAGTACCCAGACCCTACGGCCCATGGCCCAGAGGCCTGTGAGCCGTCACACCCGTGCGGCAGCGGGATATCCCTGTTCTCTAATCCGCCAGATCTGGAATCCGATCCCTAACCATTAAATCGATGTAGAATTAGCATAATTTTACTGTCTTGGTCGATTTTCGGTTAGAAATCGGTGAAATACCCGATTTCTACCACAATTTCTAATTATCGTGAAATTGCCGCCTGTTGTCGCCTGTTCGCGCGCTTTCGTCACTTCTCTGTGGCGAGTTTTGTGATGGACTTTTCTCGAGTACCTTTGAGGATCTAAAGGATCTCAAGGGCTGGATCTAGAGGGTTTTTCTTGTACTTTCATCTCGTGTGTTCACCAGAATTTTTCGCCGTTGCGTCTGAGAGAAAATCAGCGCGCAAGCTTTTCCGTCGATCGCTCGAACTCATGGTTCTCAAGGACCACGAGTTCGGACGGAACCCTACATTCCCCCCCTATGTCTTTCATCCATGCCCCTTTCACGTGGGCATATCACTTTGTATAGGGAAGAAGGCAATAGGGATGTTTTAGGCAGCGTATGGGTGTTGTAAACCCAAGTTATTTGCGTGCGCAAACGCTAACTCCGTGTGCTTGTGAGCATGCACGTAAAGCGCCGAACACAATTCACACAAGCCCAAAAGCCTTAGGCCATTTTCGTTTTTCGAGCCAACTCAACGATGGCTCCACGCAATTCAATGCGTACCAAAACTCATTTTTTGAAAAAGGGCAAATTTTGGTCGAAAATTAGGCAAAAATGGCCAATTCCCAGAGGCTCGTACTCGTGGCCTATGGGGAGCTGAGCCTTGAACTAAGGCAATATGTCAAGTAGAGACCAAGAAGGACATCGTGGATGGCTTGGTTGATATTTGCAACCTTGTCTTCTATTTTCTATAATGTCGCCTTGTGAGCACACGTGCCAAACTGCCCCTTTGCACACGCGCTCATATGCAAACACTACTGACATGAGTGGGCGGAGACAATCCAACCATAGTGGACATATTTGAAAGCACTTACTATGGGCCTACTCAAAAAAATGTTTACTCATGTTTTTGCTCTTCAAGGACCCATAGATATATGCTTCCCAATATCGCCAATATATGCACTTTTTCCCATAAATAGTGTGCTTCAATAATTGGGCTAGTAAAATTCTTCCATTATGCTTTGAACCCCAACCCTTGTTGCAAAAGGGAAGCAAAGCTTCGGTTTGCATCCATGCAAAAGCCCGAGGCTCATATCCCTTGTGATACGGAGATACGATTTTTCGAGTGACTACTTTTGGCTGAATTTTTGCCGTTTTGCCCAGAATCGCCACAAACCCCGTCTCCCCCTTAATGTTCGGCCCGAGGTTGCGTGCGCCACCTTACTAAGGGTAAGGGCGATTCAGAGAGGGCACATAAACCTGCATCGAATGGGGTGTTTCCCCATGTGGCCTCTCGTCTTGAAGGGAGAGTTGTGAGTCACCCAATTTGGGGTATGTTGCCATTCTGCCCCATTTGTGTGTCATTTTCCCTCCAATGGGGAAATAAGCTAGAGGGGACCATGAGGGTTGGCAAGTGGCATAAATTGGGACCTAAGTCCCATGTGTCTACAGCGTCTTTGGTTGAAAGGATCCTCGCCGTGGCCATGGAGATATGGAATCATGAGTGCGGGCCATTTTGGCCAAATTTCGCTGTTTTTGCCATTGTATGCCATATTGGAACTACCATATCTCCATGGCGCAAGGGACCTAGCCAGAACCAAAGTGCAATTATTGTAGCATATGATCAAGGGTTGGGTACCATTGAGCTTCGTATTTGCTCCTCTGGCCCATCCGGAAATATTCAACTTTTGGTGCGATCCATGATCCCCCCCTTTGCACCGCACGCTGCTTTCTGCCCCGTTCGTGTGGTCATCCCCTCGGTGAACAGTAACCAGCCAGTGCGACAGCAAGCCAAACCCCAAGGCATGGGACCAAAGGGGATATCAAGATTGTTGAATCAAGGCTTGGCGTGACGAGATCGCCAAGGTTTCCTACCCTGGACGGTCGCCCGAGGCGGCCGATTCTGCCATTCTGGCAGTTGTGCACCCAGTTTGGATTGTCACCACGCCGATTGGCATGGAGATCTTTGAGAGCCAAGGGCATGGGAGTCTCCATTTGGTGGATTGCATGTGGAGGGGAAGATCAGATCTCCAAGCCGGCGTGGAGATAGACCATTGGGGATACCTTCAATTTTGGCTCATTTTGAGCAGCCAAAATGACCCCTTTTTGGGACCCCAATTTCAGCCCCCCGTGTGGTCAATTGGCGGCCCCCTATCTCTTTGTCCATGAGAAGCCCGGACCGAATTCAAGTCCGTGCAGTTAGATATAGGTCCCAGGTCCTGCCTCCTATCCTGTGAGCCATTGGCCTTGCCCTGGCGGGGCGAGTCGCTTGTGGGAATGACGCCAATTTTGATGTTTTTGGCATCATGACCCCACTTGGCAAACCCGCGGTGCCCTGATGCCGGGGACTCAGAGGGAGCCAGGTTGGATGAGGGCTTCAGGAAGTTCGTACTTGAGAAGCATAGGTTCAGTTGCCTCGTCCCTACCTCTGGATGGTCCGGACGAGGGGTCCATTTTGGAGTTTTTCGAGCTAACATCAGTTTGGGGTGAAACAGCCCATTTTCAGCTACCAACTCCTAGGGGATAATGGCGGGTCCTTATCTCTGACTCAAAGAAGAGTTGGGACCTGCCGTGAAGGGAGCATGGGGAGCCACTGTCAGTTGGCCCTGGAGCGCCTTGGTGCCCAGGACCTCGCCTGTGGCTGGGCGGGACACCCTCCCCAATGGGCAGCGTTTCAGGGTCGGGACTGAGCAGGGCATGGGTTGTGTTTGAGCCCCCGCCCCTGCCAGCCACTGAGAGGGTCGGACCTGGGATGGGGATATGAGTTGGGACCGAGTGTCTATTGTCCTATTATGCACTTACCCCAGTCCAGTCTTAACCCCAGGTGTACATATCCCGATGTGTTGCTGTACATACTTTTGTTCCCTTGTTTCAGAGTGGCAAGGATCCTGAAACGCTTTGTCACATGACATGAGCATGAGGATGCCCCTGTGAGCGCAGTGCTTTGCCTGCCTGCTTGCTTGTGCGTGTCCGCCGCAGCGTCCCATGGCGAGGCCCCCCACGGGAACGCGTCACTACTGACGACCCCCCTTGTGTGATAGTTTATGCTCTGCCGATGAAAATAACCATTTTTTGCTGTTTTTTGGCCTTTTCCAATGAAAGGCATTTTTGGCTACATAACCAGAATAGCAAAAATATGTTGTGACCTGGTTTAGGTAAACTCCTTTGCCTCCAACTTACATTTTTATCTACTCTTTCTTGCATTGCAAAACCTACATGTAAACCACCAGGACTGACAGTCTCATTTCAGTTCGATTGTTGAGCTCATGTCTGTGAACCTCATTTCAGATCACAAAACAATTAATTGTCTTCCTGCCAAACTTGGCTGGTTTAGGCCAAAATGTTTTCAGTTCATAGAGTGTAGAACATCGTTTCAAAAATGAAAACCACCAATACAAACTTGGCCGATTCAGGCCAAAAACCTGGGAACACAGCATTGGTATGAGTGAAAATGAGGCACGGTCACAAAGTTGACAATGTCAAATGTATCATAATTAATCAAACACAGGCACAAAAAATAGCATTCCTTGCTGATTCAAAGTGCAAGTACATGCAGAGTATAAGAAGGGCACCTGCCTGCGTGAATGCGCGCAGCACAGTCACAGCAGAAGCCTCGGGGTGTTTTGGCCCGCATGGTAATCCACAGTTCCTAGGCTGCAATTCTTGGCGCAACAACCTTTCCCCTTTACCCCTTCCATCTGCCAAGACGCGACAGATCAAGGGAAGCGTAGGTATAGTCCTCCACGAACTGCACCTACACAAGCATATATAGAACTCTCAGGAGGACAAAAAGGAAACGAAGTAGCGGGCTGAGCAGCATACAGGGCGGCTCCTACCTGTACAAAGGAGGAATTGCCCCAAGGTGCTCCTACCTCTGTGATTAAAATGCAACTTGGCAGAGAGCAGGGAACTGGTGGGTAGTCACATGGGGGGGGGGGGGGTTAGACGGTGGGGGGAGGGGGCACATCAAACCAAATTCATGCATCCAAAGACAGGACAGCCGTTGGAACAGGACACATGCACAGGAAACCTATGCATGTATGGAGACAAAAGGCATTAATTCAGTTCTCAGACATACAAACATACACATCTCCGCCTCTACCATGCAAAGGCAAAAAGGCAACACAGGTGTCCTGGCACCACAGGCTGCGTGTGCTGTCCACATAACAACAGTCTTGGCCAATTTCGGCCGAAAGGCTTTGGCAGTGCACCTGTACAGGTGCAGAAGGTTCGAAGCAAGGAGCAATCACCTGAAGAAAGTGCCCATAAGGACAGAGCCCGGCAATAACCTTAAAAATGTCTGGGAGCTTCCCCTATCAGGTAAACACGTAGTGGCGTCCCTGTAAGGCCACAGTCGCTTAGTAGCGCCGTTTTCTCGTGTCTCTTTCACAGGCAGGCCACTAGGGCCTGTGACATGATCATCATCAACCCCAAGTAGCGTGTGGCTCTAGGAGTGGCAAGCCAGGGTGAGGGCTTGGGCCTCAGAGCCGGCTCATCCGTTAATGGCTGGTGCCACTATAGTGAGTGTAGGACCTGTAGTGTGTGTGTCACTGTCCCGCCTGTTTCCTGAAATTTTATCAGGGTTTTGGTGGGCAGTGGCAGTGAATAGTCCAGGTTTTGGCCATCATAGCAAACAGGCGTTTTCATGCTTCGTAGCTTTTGGCCACCCCTCCCCTGTAGTAGGCGGGTAGGTAGGAGAACAATACCTGGACTCACGTCGTTGTGGTTTGTTTGTTGGGAACTCTCTCGTACTCCTGTTCTTCTTGTTGCTCGAAAATCCAAAATCCCAAATCGACAAACCCCGCAGGATCTTTAGACGGGGCACCAATACATAGACACTTCACAAATTCGAAGACAAAAACCGCGTCCAGACATCGAAGTATCATACAGCACTTCATTCACACAACTGGCATTCGATGCTTCATATGTATTCACAGGCTGCAGTGCGATTGCGACTGCGACTCGCGCCCTCGCTGCGCTGCTGCTGTTCGAAGCCATAACACTACCCCCCCCTAGAGACCTCAAAGAGGTCTCATTCGTCCTGGTGGGCATCACATGGTCGCATCCGAAGGACAGGCCCAGGAAAAAACATTTCGGACCTCGACATGTGCTGGCTACAGAAGCATAATAGTGGTCGAAACCCGCACACTGAGGTACAATACATGGTATACATGTCGTCAGCGCCTCATTCATACGCCCTGTTCCAATCTGCCATGGCTGTGTCTTGGCAGAAGCGGCAGAAGACAACTTCGCCAGCCAAACTGCACGGGCGCTACCCACAGCAAGGCTGTGAGCACGTCGAAATACCATAACATTGGGCACAGCTATCGTAGCTGGTTGCCGAGCAGACAAACAACCAACAGGCCTATACATCTGTCAATTTGACAGGACCTATTAAGGCAGTCGAGGCCATTAATGGCGTCCTGACTGTCGAATCAGCCATCACTTGGCATCCAGACTGTCGAATCAGCCATTACTTGGCATCCAAACTGTCGAATCAGCCATTACTTGGCGTTCCGACTGTCGAATCAGCCATTCCCCTGGCATCCAGACTGTTAGAATCAGCCATTACTTAGCGTTCCGACTGTCGCCTTAGCAGAAACTTGGATGAGCGATCCACCTTGAGTGGACACACTTCGTGCACTTCCTTCAGCGTCTCGACGCCAGCCATGAACTTGAAGGTGTCATGACCCGTTGTTCACCGTGTAGTGTCGACGAATGTCACTTTCGAGGGCACGCTTTTGAATCAGGATACCAGATCGATTATCGAGCAATCGAAGGTTCGGATCTACAGGCCGACCGTCGACGGGGCACTTGTACTGGAATACGAAGACATGCTCACGGGCAAGCGCTCGAAATTGTCCCGGTCCCAATGTTTGTGCCTTGGTGGCAGAGTAATCCCAGAGATTCGACGGCTTCCAAACGTCCTTGTTCCTCAAATCCCTCCGATTGGTGACTTTGAAGGAGAACACGTCATGTGGAACAGTGGACCATCGATAGGTTTGCTTCGAACCAGTGCCAGCGGCCATGCTTTGGTAGAATTGACCAGTTCGCGTATTGACTCGCCACCACAGTGTGTCAGCAATTGAAACTCTTCGAACAACGATGATGGCACTGACGTCATCGACTCCAAGGCCGAGGGCATATCGGTCAATGGCCTCAAGCATGTCGGTTCGAGAACTTTCTTCTTGGAGTCGACCGAGGTGTTGATGCACATACTGGTCATCGGGGAGAGCACTCTGCAGAGCGATTCCAACCGCTTCTGCGGTCACAACGCTTGAGGCCGTGCCGACAATGACCACTTCGAGGATCTCGTCTGGACAGCTGACCTTGCGTCGATGGGCAGCCTTGAAGTCATCATGGATCGGCGTGAGGTACTTGAAGAACAGGATGTTGAAGTGGTGCTGGTAGACGTTCTAATCTGCCGGCAAAAACCGGTAGTCGCTGGACTCGATCTCCTCCCTTTCATCGGCGTAGACATCCCTTCGGAGCTTGACCGCTCGACGCCAACGTCGTCCATATTTGTATCCGCCTTCGAAGGGGGACATGAGGTATTTCGGGGTATTCTTGTGTCGAACCAAATCGGCGGCGTCCACGAAAGGAAAGAGGTTGACGTACTCCTCACTGGTCGAGTGAAGGCCAGCCACTCGTTGGATTTCTTTATCGAAGTCGTGGTATCCCATTCGTCCAGGTGCAGTCTGGTAAACCGTCGCCAGCTAGAAAAGGTCGATGGGGGCACCTGGTGCGACGGCGTTGTACGCATAGGGTCCGGTTGATTCTCCGAGTCGATAGTACTCCTGGAGTTGGACTACAAGGTCCTGTGTTCAATGTGGAGCGCACCCATATCGTTTGTACCCAAGTGGAGAGGTACCTCGTAGGCCTCGCAGTTGGTGTCGGCGAGGAAGCAAACCGACTTTGGACGCGAGAAAGGGAGCTCGGTCTTCGAACAGCCAGTCGTTCGTCTGGCAAACCTTCTGGAGGTCTCGAACAACTCCAAGGATCGAAACGGCAATGAGTGCTACTCGTTTCATCTTGTCCTTGGTTCAGAGGTGTCGGTACCTGAAGATTAGATCGATTCCATTGGTGACGTGCATCACGTCGTCGATTCCTGAGATCTCTCGATGCATGCGGTTGGGTCGAGCAATTGGATTCGGCAGGTCATGTTCGGAGAGGTTGTTTCGGAATCCCCAGGTAGGTAGGTAGGTAGGTGCACTCGGTCGTGGAGAGGCGCCCCATGATTCCCCCTGGCGTCGCCCCTGTGACGAACAGGAATAGGTTCCGCGCGTGAAGAGGGGAGGCGACTTACTTCCCGCTAGACCTGACTGGTGGCCCCCAACAAAGCGGCCCCGGGCAACACCGGGAGGGCTGATTGCCGCCAGCGTGACGTGCTTGTCTCGCCGGGAGGGTGTGCCCCCGTGCTTGCCCACGTCCCCTCCTTTGAGCGGAACCCTAGAGGTTCACCGGACTTCCTGGCGTATCCCGTTCCCAAGGCATGCATGCATGTTCTTGGTACTGGGGTTCCGAGGCGCTTGCGTGTCGCACGCTCCGCCCCGAGTCCCAAAGCAGCGCAGGCTTTAGGATGCAGCCTTACCCCCGGGCTCCGGATCTCGTTTGGCTGGGTCACCTGCATGGCACGGGCTGCCTCAGTGTCCGGGCTATCGACACTGGGTTTCCTACTGTTGTGTGGTGTTTGTGTGTGGGTCCCGGTTGTGTTCGGGCTCGGGTTTCGGCTGCGCCCCTCCACTCCTGGCTAGGGTGATGGGGTGGGTGTGTGTTTCTGTGCCCGCTCCACTTCTACCACGCGACTCCTGGCGGAAGTGTGCGGTGTGGGTGTGTGTGCTTGGGCTCGGGTGTTGGGTGCGCCTCGCCACTCCTGGCTGGGGTGTTGGGGCCTGTGCGTGTTCGTGTGCCCGCTACGCTTGTACCCCGCCACTCCTGGCTGGGTTCTGTGGTGTGGGTGTGTGTGCTTGGGCTCGGGTTTCGGCTGCGCCCCGCCACTCCTGGTTGGGGTGTTGGGGAGTGTGTGTGTTCGTGTGCGCGCTCCGCTTGTACCCCACCTTTCCTAGCCGGGGTGTCTGGTGTGTGTGTGTGTGTTTGGGCTCGGGTTTGGGCTGCGCCCCGCCACTCCTGGCTGGGGTATTGGGGTGTGTGTGTGCTTGTGTGCATGCCCCGCTTATACCCCGCCACTCCTGGCTGGGGTGTGCGGCGTGGGTGTGTGTGCTCGGGCTCGGGTTTCGGCTGCGCCCCGCCACTCCTGGCTGAGGTGTTGGGGTGTTTGTGTGTTTGTGTGGCCGCACTGCTTGTACCCCGCCACTCCTGGCTGGGGTGTGTGGTGTGGGCATGTGTGCTTGGGCTCAGGTTTCGGCTGCGCCCCGCCACTCCTGGCCGGGGTGTTGGGGTGTGTGTGTGTTCGTGTGCGCGCTCCGCTTGTACCCCGCCAATCCTGGCTGGGGTGTGCGGCGTGGGTGTGTGTGCTTGGGCTTCGGTTTCGGCTGCGCCCCGCCTCTCCTGCGTGGGGTGTTGGTGTGTGTGTGTGCTCGTGTGCCCGCTCCGCTTGTACCCCGCCACTCCTGGCTTGGGTGTGTGGTGTGGGTCGGTGTATTTGGGCTCGGGTTTTGGCTGCGCCCCGCCTCTCCTGGCTGGGGTGTTGGGGTGGGTGTGTGTTCTTGTGCACCCTCCGCTTGTACCCTGCCAGTCCTGGCTGGGGTGTGCGGCGTGGGTGTGTGTGCTTGTGCTCCGGTCTCGGCTGCGCCCCGCCACTCGTGGCTGGGGTATTGGGGTGTGTGTGTGTTCGTGTGCCCGCTCCGCTTGTTCCCCGCCACTCCTGGTTGGGGTGTGTGGTGCGTGTGTGTGTGTTTGGGCTCTGGTTTTGGCTGCACCCCGCCACTCCTGGCTGGTGTGTTGGGGTGTCCGTGTGCTCGTGTGCCCGCTCCGCTTGTACCCTGCCACTGCTGGCTGGGGTGTGTGGTGTGGGTGTGTGTGCTTGGGCTCGGGTTTCGGCTGCGCCCCGCCACTCCTGGCTGGGGTGTTGGAGCGTGTGTGTATTCGTGTGCGCACTCCGCTTGTACCCCGCCACTCCTGGCTCGGGTGTACGGCGTGGGTGTGTGTTTGGGCCCGGGTTTCGGTTGCGCCCCACCACTCCTGGCTGGGGTGTTGAGGTGTGTGTGTGTTCGTGTGCCCCCTCCGCTTGTACCCCACCACTCCTGGCTGGGGTGTTCGGCGTGGGTGTGTCTGCTTGGGCTCGGGTTTCGGCTGCGCCCCGCCTCTCCTGGCTGGGGTGTTGGGGTTTGTGTGTGTTCGTGTGCCCGCTCCGCTTGTTGCCCGCCACTCCTGGCTGGGGTGTGTGGTGTGTGTGTGTGTGTTCGGGCTCGGGTTTCGGCTGCGCCCCGCCACTCCTGGCTGGGGTGTTGGGGTCCGTGTGTGTTTGTGTGCGCGCTCCGCCTGTACCCCGCGTCGTCTGGCAAACCTTCTGAAGGTCTCGAACAACTGCAAGGATCGAAACGGCAACGGGTGCTACTCGTTTCATCTTGTCCTCGGTTCAGAGGCGTGGGTACCTGAAGATTAGGTCGATTCCATCGGTGACGTGCATCACGTCGTCAATTCCTGAGATTTCTCGATGCATGCGGTTGAGTCGAGGGATTTGATTCGGCAGGTCATGTTCGGAGAGGTTGTTTCGGAATCCCCAGTCGAGCTCTTCGTTGTAGCGCCGCCAGTCGATTAGGGTCTTTCGAAAGTTCTGGCAAGCCACTTCGATTTTTTGTATACCACTGGTAGCTCGGTCTGCCAGCGGCATTCCCATGCTCATCGAAAGATGTGTCAGGCGCGCTTGGCATCGTATCATAGGGAAATGGCGCGGTTCAACCTGGACTGTCGATGTTGAAGGTTTTGCCTAAATCGGTGATAGTGGCATTCGAGTTCCTCACAACTGCGGCATGGCGTTCGCTCAGGAATACGTGGTTTGCTCGTTGACAAGTCATGGCACTCGACGCAATGGTGAGCACCGATGGTTCGAGCTTGATGTACTCCGTCGCAAGTGGATCGTCCTCGTGCGTCCCAAATCGATAGGTAGGCTTCATTCCGAACGTGTCCAGGTGTCGGAGTTGATTGATGGTCTCGCCTTCATGCTTGTATTGTGGCATGTTATATGGCTGCCACAGCGATTCTGGTTTCGGCACAGTATCGTAACTGGGCGGTGGCGTCGACCAACTCTGTGTGGCGTAGGCATAGTCCTCGTCGTCGGACCAGGCATCGGGTGAATCTCCATAGTCTTCATCGTCGTCATTGTAGTAGTAGGAGTCGAACTGGTTCGCTCGAGTGGTAGCTTGCGTTCTCGGGGCATTTGACTGCCAGGATTGGTCGACCCAGTCGTTCGGGGCAGCGTTGTCCTTGTTGTTATAGTTGGAGGTATTCGGCTCTCCGGTATTCGGCTCACCTCCCCACGACGGTCCGTTCCTGGATGGCCCCAATGTCCAGGTGTTCAGCCTCGATGTCCAAGAACTGTCGACTAAGGTTTGGACCCTGCTAGTTTTGAAAATAATCGGTTGTAAACGATCATTTTTACAAAAATAACCGCTTTTATGGATTAATAGTTTTCAAAATAACCGGTTTTTCCAATTAACTGCCCTTTGCTAACCAAAGTCTTGCCATCGGCAAAAGGGAGTCCATGCCAGTCGGAGCACAGTGATCAAAACTACGTCACAGGTTGTAATTCACCATTGGCCATCGTTCATTGCTACCAACGCCTTTGTTTAGTGCAAAAATTGACAAAACGTCATGCCGAAAAAGAACCCAAAAATTTTGGAACCATTCCGATTAATTGGTTCAAATGAGTTTTCAAAATAAGCGGTTGTGCCAAGTGTTTTGAAAATCAAGTCCGATTATTGCTGATAACCGGTTTTTCCGATTCATTGGTAAAAACCGGTTCCGAACCCTACTGTCGACCCATCCGGACGCTGAACAAAGGAAGGGGATCAGTCGTCGTATCCCGTTAAAGCAAGGGAGATCTTAATCAGAATCGAACCGTTCCTCATGAACCCATTCATTCGAAGAATTGGAGTGGGTATCAGACTCTTCGAGGCTCGAGCACTGTCCTCGATAGTATTCTGCATCGCCCGGGGGCGGGGGCCTGTACAGCTTGCAAAGCTTTGGGTGCTTGCAGGATGGGGGCCTTCCTCCCTTGATCGATCCCAGGAGAGGCCAGCTGGCCAGGGCTCGCTGGAGCGCTTCCAAGCCCGTGGTGGCTCCTGACGTGACAACTCGCCAACTCGGTGCTACTCCTGCAAATTCCTCGGGAGAGGACGCACCTTCCTTGCCTCCTATCGACCAGGGGCATCCTTTTCCTTTCGAGCTCTCAGGGTATGCCGATTGACTGTAGTTCGGCGCAGAGAACGGATCCAGCGGTCGATTCTGTGGAGTTGGCGCTGACGCTACCGATCGACAGCGGCGAGCTGAAGTCGATGTCGCTGGGGCTTCGGCACCATCGCCATGTTCACCGGTAGTGTCATTGATCTCCTCAACATCGATGATATTCGACGGTGATGCTCGAGAAGGTGGAGGTCCAGAGGAAGGCCGGGGCGTCCGGGAAGTAGTACCGTAAGCAGAGGCTCCGGTGGTCGACCCGAAACCCCGCATGAGTTTTTTCAAAAACCACGCTGCAGAGACGAGTGAGATTACTCAGGTTGGAGTCGAAGAAACTCAAGGTACACAGAATCCTCCTCAAGAGCTTTACTCGACTCCCAAGACCATGTGTCGTCATCCCATTCACAACGGTACAGGAACGTGCGGCGCTTTTTAGATCCCACTCGACGTCTAGCCAGGATCTTGACAAGTCGACGAGATTCCCCGGTTTTGACAGGGGGCATCGGGAACTCCCACACTGGCTGTCCCTCTCGATGGATGTAGAGCTTTATGCTGTCCTGATTGAAAACTCGCAACCCATCGAAGGGGGCAATGATATCCAGTTTAACGTCCTCACCCTTTTTCAGTACCTCGAGAAGTTTGTAAGGGCCGCACCAGACAACATCGAGTTTCCCTTTATGTTGATATTCCGGCACCAACACCCACCATGGTTCACCCACTTCAGGCACTCGATTGTGTCGGTCCATTTGTAGGACTACATGCATTTGTCGTAGACGTTCCTTGGCAAGCATTGCACGCACCGAATTGAAGGTACACTCAGCTCATTGCATGTAATCATTCACGGTCTAAGGCTCATGTGCATGAGAAGTCATTCCGGGAAAATCCAATGGAAAATGGGGTGTTCGTCCCTCATCTATCTCAAACGGGGATAGCCCAAGGCTATTGGACGTCAGGTTGTTAAATTGAATCTCGGCGAACAGAAGGTCGACATCCCACTCGTTGTTACCAAAGATGCCGTGTGTACTCAAGCGCTGGAGGATCGACTGGTTGCTGCGCTCCGCCAGGCCATTGCCTCGAGGACGGTTGGCTACTGTTTGGTGCATCTCCATCTTGAAGCTCTGAGCCAACTCCTTCCACGCTTGGGACTCGAACAGCTTGCCTCGATCGGAAACAATTTGTCGAGGGCATCCTTTCAGTCGAATTACTGCACGCAGGAACACATAGATAAGGTCGTTGACTGTCATATCTGTGCGGCAAGGGATGAACATTCCACGCTTGGAGAATCGGTCGACCACAGTCATGATGGCGTCATGGCCCCTAGTGGTCGGCGGCATCCTGAAACCCAATCGATGGACACACTATGCCATTTCGTGTCGGGCACCGGTAATGGTCTGGGTACTCTGGCGGTGTCGACTCGCCTTGACACTCATCGCAACTTAACATGTACCGCTCGACGTAATGTCGGAGACGTGAACAAACGTAGTCGCGCTTGATCAGTGCTATGGTTCGAAGTACACCCGAATGGCCATAGAACCCCGACTCGTGATACATAGCCACAATCAAGGTCACGAGCGTTCGAGGGACAAGCACACGCTTGCCCATCGTCGACAAATGGAAGAATTTTCCATCATTCAAGGACAACTTGGCATCGCAGAGTTGGTGTCGTGCCGCAGGGCTTCGAACCGCGACTTCACAGATGTGCCTCGTACGTGGGTCTTCTCGATAGGCTGCTGCCCACACTGCTGTCGAAGTCAAGTCCTTGCACTGATAGTGTCAATGACCCCTAAAGAAGTGAGCTCTATTTTTTCTTTCACACTCCTCATCCCGAGGGGCAGCCTCGAATACGCACCGCCGAGCACACTAGTGGATCGCCTGCTCACACACTCCCCCACCTGCCCTGAACCCACAAAACAGGGCCCTCTCCCTGACATTACCTGGGAATCATTCCGCAACACGCTCAAGAGGTCAAAGCCCGACAAGACGGGTGGGCGGGACTTCACAAACAACTACACTTTGCACATCCCCCCCCCCCCTATCCAACAATTCATTTGGAGGGTATGTAACCACTACCTCCACCAGCCGTTGCCCGAGAAATGGCTCGAAGCCAACATTATCTTGCTTTTTAAGAAAGGGGACGCAACGAACCCTGTAAATTACAGGCCTATGGCCTTGCTGAACAGCGTTTACAAAATAATTGCTACACACGCCAACCGTGAGCTGCTGACAGCGGCCATCGAACACTCCATCATACACCCCACCCAGTTCGGCGGGCTTCCCAACCGCAGGTGCCAACACCACATTTTCAACCTCTTATCCACGTTTCGGGAATCAATCCGTAGCTACAGCCGCTACATTGATTTCAATAAGGCTTTCAACTCCGTCCCCCACACCACCCTCTTCACAGTGCTGTCCCGCCTGAACTTTCCCACGCCCCTTGTAAACCTCATTCAATCCTTGTACCGTGCCCCCCGTGACTTCCCGGTGGTGTCAGGGCACACCCACTCCTCCCACCTGCAAACCAGAGGTGTTCGGCAGGGATGCCCCATGTCACCCATCCTTTTCTGCCTTTACCTGAATCTTCTCCTCTTCGCCCTGCCGTCCCACGTCACGGCACCCCCCTCCCGGAACGAGTCGGGCCACGCCTTCGTTGACGACCTCCTCTATCGATCAGAGGATGGGGACCGCATACAACAAATTTTGAATTTCTTCGACACGGTTGCCAGGGAGTGGGGTCTAGACTTAAACCTCAGCCAAACCGAGATCCATCCTATGGGAACAGCCCCCCCCAGAACTTTCACCTCCCCCTCGGGCACCCCCCTGTCAACAACCAACTAGAAGACGGGGCAACCACACAACTGCTACAAATACCTAGGGGTGTACATCTTCACCGCCAACCACGAGGCACAAACACTGGCATTGGCCAGGTCGGAAACACGCTCCTTTTTCACAACACTCCAACCCCTCCGGCTCACCCTTTCGGAATACATTCTCTTAGTAAACGTCCAACTCATCCCTGTTCTTTCCTACCGCCTCATGGCACACCCTCTGGCCCTGAACGAGTTGGGAGCCCTCCAGGCCATGATCTGGCAAAATATTGCACATGACCCCTCCCTGGACAAGGCCAACAGGATTTCCCGCCTCGTCTCCCCGAAGGCCCGCTACACCCCCTGCCACCAGGGAGGCTTAGGACTCCGCCACTTCAGTTTTTTCCATTTGCATGGCCCTGGTGAACACCGCAATCAGGTACCTCAACGGGGACGGCCCAGCCTCAACAAACGAATCCTTTTCCGAAGCGATGCTCTCCACCACACGCAACCCAATCCAAGACACCGTCATGTACGCGTGCCACACCATAGGCCTCTGATACCACAGCACCGGCCTCTGGGCCTCCTGCCCCCCCTCCCTCCTCCCCCCCAAAGAGAAAGTCCAAGTCCGGTTCCTAGCCACCAAACCAGCACCACAATACAGCAAGTTCGGCAACAGGTGGAAACGAACACCCCAAGACCTAGGGTTCCACCTAGGAACAGTCACGGGGGTGCACACAGAATCGGCCACACTCCAGTTTTCGGACGGCACCAGCCACACCATCAAAGACCCCGGTCTCCGCCGCAACGAAAAAGAGTACACCTTTCAAAGCCCAGCCATTTCTGTCTGCCCCCAACTGGCGGGGCACCAGGAACTGCTTACCCCCCCCCTTCTCCACCCCCAAGAGGACATCCTCAACTCCCCCCCCGGGCCACACGGCGGAGTCCTGCTGGACTCGTCACTGCATGGCGAGCTGTACTGGCTCTCAGATGAACCTCACTCCCTTGACCCCGATGACCTCGAGGATTGGGGCTGTCAAGCTTCCCTTGCCCTCCTCCTCACATCGTCCTCCGGCACAACATGGGTGTACTTGGATGGCTCAGCCGGCGCCTTGGGCTACGGGTCTGCAGCCACCCTGTTTTTCCCAAATGGCTCCAGATGGGTGCTGTGCCAAACGTCCCCATACCTGTCCTCAGAGGGATCGGAGTTCTGGGCGGCTATTATGTTCCTACAGTGGGCCCTTGCATCTCACCCGCACCTCACCTTTGCCGTGCTAGGGGACAACCTCCACGTTATCACTGTTGTCTCCCCGAGCAACCCCCCAGACCTCCCGTCACGCTCGCCAGCCGGCACGTGGGAAGCCTCTCTGCAGTCCATCCAGGCCTCCCTACGCCCAGGGATGATCCAGGGTTGGCAGTGGATGAAGGGGCACGCCGGGTGTGTGGGGAATGAAATCTCGGATGCTTACTCAAAGCGGGCCGCCCACGTGATGATCTGGGACCCCTCCCCCCTTCCCCCCCCCCCCGATAGGGTGCATATCCAGAGGCCCACTCTCCGTCATACACAAACTGACTACCACCTCATTCAAGCACCTCCTCCCTTGCCACAAACACGAAAACATCCGCGTACCGTCCAGCTTCCACTTTTACAACCACACTTCATGGTTCCAAGGCCTCCCTTTCAAATGATCCTCCGGAAATTTCAACATGGCGCCGTTTGCTTTCCACGACGACTTGCGCCCTCGCCATTGCCACGCTTGCCCCGACCCGCTCCCAATGGATGTTATCTCTTTCGTCTCACACTGCGCAACGTGCGAACACCTGGTGCAAACCTACATTCAGTGCTGGCGCCCCCCCGTCACCACGGTGGTGTCCCAATGGTGGTCCGCAACCACACACGTCGGGGAGAGGCGCAATTTCACCCGGCGGCTTGTCTCCATGTCCCTGTACACCAAACTCACAACCCCCCCCTCCGGCCGTAGAAAACCAGCATACTGTCATGACTTAAAACTCGCCCTGAAGGCTCGTGTTCCCCTGCACCTCAATGCCCTATACCGCACGCTGGAATTGCTAAGCGACAACCCCCCTCCAGCCCCGCTCACCCCCACCACAGGCCCCAACTCATGGGGACGCCCCTGGTCGCCTTACAGCACGTCGCACACCGCCCTACAGCGCCCCCCCACCGCCTACCACCCTCCCCCCCCCCTCCCGGACAAAGTGGCACACAAGCCTGCAAAGGACCCCCGTCCCCCATCCCCCGCGGCACACGCCAAAGCTCGGAAGCACGCCCGCCAGCCCCCAAGACTCGTCCGGCCTCTATCGCTGAAACGCAATACCGCAAGCCAACCTCACCCAGAGCCCCCGCCCCCCAAAACGGCCGCTCACAATCCGGGACATGTTCAACCTCCCCCCCTCTCCCTCGACCAGCACCCCCCCTCGCCGCCTCCGCCCCTGTTTCCGCCCCTTCTCCCCGCATAACAAGGTACTTCGCACCAGCCCCTCCCTCCCCCGCGAGCACAAACTCACAATCGTCCTCATCTTCGTCCAACGTGTCATCTCTTTGAAAAAGCCACACTTACACGTTTCTCCCACGCCAGCCCTCAACAGCCCTAACACGGCGCAGCCAATCAGTACTACCACACTGGCACTCACCAGTCACTTCTGCAAATGAATCCCTCCCCGAAGCCACCCCCCGTGCTCAAGCCGTCATGCTCTAACCCCCAAACGGCAACCGTACAGCCTTCAGGAATCAGGCAGAGACCCGGGCTCTGCGGTTGTCTATAACGGGGCTGCCAGGTCTCATTGAGATAAGGCAGAGGAGGACCGCAACGTGCAGCGGTACTCAGCCCACGATTGAACTTGGTTTCAGGCTCCCGCCCCTCCCTGAAAAAGCTTGGCGCGCAAGAGCCTTTCTCCCCGGCCTGGCCAGCCACAAAAGGCGCCGTACAGTGCTAATAACTGATGATGTCAATGCACTCGGCGGTGTGTACCTTTAAGACTCGACGGGTACGGCGTGTTCGGCCCAACCTTAGGCAAGGGAACTGATTGTAATGTGCTGTCTCGGTGACGTCGACAGCGAATCAGTACCGCCAGGGTCGGAGCATCTCGAAGTTCTTTGCCAAAAGTAACTCGAAAAGGGCGGTCCATGCTTACGTCGGGAAGGGCGTCGGTGTCGGCAGGCATGTCTGGCTCGTTGCCAGCATCATCGAGATGTACCTCTGGTTGGTGTGAATCCTCAGCCAGAATCTCGTCTGATGGCACTGGCTCCAGGTCCTCCGGCCCGACGGCTGTTGCGTTTGATGGTAGTGGCTGCAGGTCCTCCGGCTCGACGGCGGGTTAAGTGTCGAATTGGAGGGCTGGTTCCGCATGTTTGTCAGCATCAGGGTCCTTCCCCACGGAGCGTCGGCTTCGAAGCGAGACGTACACGTGGTCGTACGGCTGGGGCCACACTTCGTTGTGTGAGGGGGAGTCCTCGAGTACATGCAGGAACTCATCGACAGGTTCTCCTTCCGGTGAAGGCCAATTCTCGACCAAGGATATGACAGAGGCCGTGTACGTGTGGCATTTTCGATGTCGATCAACTGTCGTGTAGTCAGGCAGGAACAGGCGTCCGCTGCTGGATTCTCGAGGCCCGGTGTTGTGGTTTGTTTCTTGGGAACTCTCTTGTACTCCTGTGCCTCTCGTTTCTCAAAATCCAAAATCCCAATGGACAAACCTCGCAGGATCTTTAGACGAGGCACCAACACATAGCACAAACTCGAAGACAAAAACCCTCTCCAGAGATCGAAGTATCTTACAGCGCTTCATTCACACAGTTAGCATTCGATGCTTCTTAAGTATTCACAGGCTGCAGTGCGATTGCGACTGCAACTTGCTCGCTCGCTGCGCTGCTGCTGTTCGAAGCCATATCACAACCCCCCGCTTGAGACCTGGAAGAGGTCTCATTTCTCTGGGTGTGTGTCACATGATCGCATCCGAAGAGCAGGCCGAGTAAAAAATGTATTTTGTGGACCTCGACCTCTGCTGGCTACAGAAGCATAATAAACTCACACACTGAGGTGCAAGTCATGGTATAACTGTCGTCAGCGCCTCATTCATACGCCGTGCCCGACTCTGCCACGGCTGTGTCTTGCTGGAAGCCGCAGAAAACAACTTCCGCAGGCACACTGCACGGGCGCTGTACCCACAGCAAGGCTGTGGGCACGTCAAACCATAACAAAAAATAACATTGGGCACAGCTATCGAAGCTGGATGCCCAGCAGACAAACAACCAGCAGGCCTATACATCTGTCAATTCCACAGGACATATTAAGGCAGTCGACACCATTAATGGCATCCAGACTGTCGAATCAGCCATTACTTGGCATCCAGACTTCTCGAATCAGCCATTACTTGGCATCCAGACTTGTCGAATCAGCAGTCCGTGCCCCACGTGATTGTGCATGAGGGATCCACCTGGAGTCGACACACTTCGTGCACTTCCTTCAGTGTCTCGACGCCAGCCATGAACTTGAAGGTGTCATGACCCGTGTAGTGTCGACGATTGTCACTTTCGAGGGCACACTTCTGAATCAGGATACCAGATCGATGGTCCAGCAATTGAAGGTTGGGATCACCAGGTCCGCCGTCGACTGGGTACCTGTACTGGAATACGAAGACATGTTCACGGGCAAGCGCTCGAAATTGTCCAGGTCCCAATGTTTGTGCCTTGGTTGAATGGAAATCCCAAAGGTTCGACTGTTTCCAAGCGTCCTCGCTCCACAAATCCGTCCGATTGGTGACTTCGAAGGAGAACGCGTCATGTCGACCAGTGGATCATCGAAAAGTTTCCTTCGAACCAGTACCAGCGGCCATGCTGTGGTAGAACTGACCAGTTCGCGTATTGACTTGCCACCATGTCGTGTCAGCAATCGAAACTCGTCGAACAACAATGATGGCACTGACGTCATCGACTTCAGGGCCGAGAGAATATCGGTCAATGACCTCAAGCATGTCGGTTTGAGAACTTTCTTCTTGGAGTCGACCGAGGTGTTGATGTACATACTGACCATCAGCGAGAGAATTTTTCAGAGCAAATCGGACTGCTTCTGCAGTGACAAGGCTCAAAGCCGTGTCGACAATGACGGTTATTTGAGCCAGATGTTGGTGCTGGCACGGACATTTCGGCGTAGGCTTTCCACCAACTCGCCTCCTTCTTGTAGCATCAAGCGCATTCCAGATTTTTCTTCCGAGTCCATGATGTCTCTCGTTAGTTCGTGTTGCACAGACCCGGCTTGTTCGGAGCTGTGGATCGAACGTAACTCCGGTAGTTCCAAGGATGTTCGAGGGGAGGAGCTACAGGTCGTATGCGTCTGTGGGGCTCCAGCAATCGATCTGGATACACGCATGAGTCTTTGAGGAACTCACGCTGCAAAGAGGTGAGGTTACTCAGGGTGGAGTCGAAGAAACTCAAGGTACACAGGATCATCTTCTAGAGCTTTACTCGACTCCCAAGACCATGTGTCGTCATCCCATTCACAACGGTACAGGAACGTGCGGCGTTTTTCAGATCTCACTCGACGTCTAGCCAGGATCTTGACAAGTTGAGGAGATTCTCCGGTTTTGACAGGGGGCATCGGGAACTCCCACACTGGCTGTCCCTCTCGATGGATGTAGGGGTTTATGCTGTCTCGATTGAAAACTCGCATCCCATCGAAGGGGGCAGGGATGTCAAGTTTAACATTCTCGCCCTTGTTCAGTACCTGGAGAAGTTTGTAAGGGCCGCACCAGACAACATCGAGTTTCCCTTTATGTCGATATTCCCGTACCAACACCCACCATCGTTCGACCGCTTCAGGCACTCGAACGTGTCGGTCCATTTTTTTTCTTTTTTTATAAACACAAGGCCAAAGTCCAAGAGTCCACGTCCAAACTCAGGAAGGGTGAGCCCATCATACAGAAGTGACCCCATCCCATTGGGTCAGGGTCAGGCATGTGGGACGCGGACAGGGAAGAGGAAAATGGGCACAAGCAGATTTTTACGTAATAGAATACATGGATGGCGACATGCGAGCAAACGCCCCTTCTCAGGGCCCCGGGGGACCAAGAATCATCCGGGGGTGCCAGGCATGTGGGCTACAGCCAGGGGAGAAGCCCTGGGAGAGTGGACAGTGCAAAAGACACGCACTGTCTGGGCAAGGTATGCTGGGGGGGGGGGGGGGGGCAGCGCTGATGGCGTATGTCGCGTGGACTGTATGGGGCTGCGGGTGGGGACAGTGCAGAAAACTGATTTAACGTGGGTACCTGTGACACTATTGGGCTGGGGGGAGGGGGGGGGGCTGGGTGTGCGCCACCGCCACAGGGCTCCGGCAGGCCCCAGCGTCAGACACGGGGGAGTCACAGCCACAGGCTAGGTCCAATTAAAAGCGCAACCAGGGGGTACATCTGTCATGTGTCATCCATCGGCGGCGTGCAGAACGAAGGCAGCGTGAGCATCACTGTGATGACAAAGCATGTACAGTCGCAGCGGAAACTGAGTAAAGTACAGCGCCCTGGCGGCATGAGCACCACTTAGTTTAAGAGAGGGCAGCCAATGCAGCTTCAGGTGGTTGCCTGTGAAGAGAGGGGGGCAGGGGGGCAGGGGGGCAAGGAGGACCATTACAGGGTAGTGACACCGTGCGGTTCGAGCACATACGCATGCAGAGGGCGAGAGGGGGTCAGCATAGGCTCAGGGGCTGGGACCAATCAGCGGGGTTGAAGGGATTGGGCCGTGCCTGGGGCTTGGTGGGGACCGAATCGGCCAGAACCGCGGTGACATTATCCAGCACATGCTGCTGGAAGTGCCTGACGGTCTTCCGCGCCTCGCGCAGTCCCCCAAGTCTGGTCTTAAGGAAGCGGTACAGGGACTGAGGGATGGCCAGTCTGCCAACGATGCGAAGGTCCTTGCGCTGGGCGGACCGGCGCCACGTCAGGACCTCTGATCTTACCGTCCAAGAGGAGAGCCAAGCAGCAACCAGTGGGTGGGTCTGTGTGCAGAAGGCCAGTGTGCCGTGTAGGCTCTGGTTGTGGAAGCGGTGGCAGTGGGGGCAAGGGTGTTTGACGGGTGCGTCGGTCCAGAAGGTGGCATAGTGCGCGTACCCCAGGCGGGACTGCAGGCCAAAGAGCCACTTGTGCCATGCCAGCCTCCGGAAACGCAGGGGCCGCCAGGACAAGGGGTGGAAGCCTTCGTGGGCGTGTGTGGGGAACAGTCCATGGGTCCACACTTTATGGGGGGGCGCCATGCGTTCACCGTGTCGGACCACATGCCAGGGGGTCACCCTTGTCTGTGGGGGGGGCAGGGGGAGGGCCGTACCGATTTTGGCATACTTGTCCGACATTTCATTGTGGACTTCCCCAGTGTGCCCTTCAACCCACTCCAGACCTTGGCATTTAGCCAGGATGGAAGTGCGCACTTCCTGCACCCAAAATGCCTGCCTGACTGGCCGGCGCGCGCTCTGCGCAGATGCAATGGCGCCCTGGCAATCCAGTCGGATGGTGTCCCCTACTTCCGAAAAATGGGAGCCCAGGAGCATTCCTACTAACTCCGCTTTATAGGAATTTGGGTCACCAGGCACTCTGCACACGGCAATGCGGCCATCTTTCAGCACAGCGGACGCCCCAGATGAGGGGGGTTGACCCATCTTGCTGCCGTCCGTGTAGGTGGCTGGCGGCTGGCATTGCGGGGGTAAAAGGTACACTGTAAGCCCGGCTACGTGGGCCACCTCGACGGCGTCGCGCTGTAGTTGTTGAGCTGCCCACGTAGTGTGTACGGGTGGCTGGCGAGGGTCGGGGTCAGGGTTGAGAAGGGAGACAGCGGCGATGAAGGCATGGTATGGGGAGACAGTGGTGTGGGGGGACGTGGAGAGTGTATGTAGTCGCTGATTGCGGTGCAGCGAGTCCAGTACCCTAGTGGGGTGCAGGATTGGAAAGTATCCGAGGCCAAGGCCACGACTACGATGCGTGTAGAGTGTTTTCTTGGCGACGAGGGACGGAAGACCCATGACGCCGAAGATAAACTTCTCCAACAGGGAAGTGATGGACATTAGCTGCGAGGCGCGGAGTGGGATGCACTCTGTGCGATAGAGGAGCCTCGGTAACACCATAGTGTTGACTAAGAGGACTCGGTCAATCACTTGAATGGGTTGGGAGTGCAGCTCATTTAACTGGGCTTTCAGCTCTTGCAGCACAACCTCAACGCAGGCATCAGGGCAGAGGCAGGGGGAGATAGGGTGGCCCAAATGCATGAGGTAGGGGGCACGTGCAAAGGTGTGCAGTACCTGTACACTCCACTCTGGCGGGTACGGCGCAGAGACGGTGTACCATGGCGACGGACTGGCAGCCTGAACGGGGGAGGGTGGGTGCAGATACTTGGGGAGGGTGGGCAGGACAGGGGGCAGGGGTTGCATGTGAAGTGATTCGCTTTTGGCGACGTTCACCTGGCAAGCAATCAGACTGAGGGCGGCCTGTACGACCTCGGCAACGTGCTGGCTCTGGCCATACGGTGCGGGGGAGCATATGTCGTCGACATAAGCCGAGAAAGGGATGCCGTGTTGGTCTAACACTCGCAGGGGGATCTCAAAAACAACGACAAACAAAAAACAGGAAAGGGGGCAGCCCTGCTTGACGCCATGTGTCGTCCTAAACACTGTCTCCTCCGCTCCTCGTAAGAATGTGGACCCTTGCTCCATTACCAGGGAGATTATTTGCAGTAATTTGGAGGGGGTCCCCATTCGGTCGAGTACACCTAGGATAAGAGCTTTGGGTGGACTGTCAGAAGCGTGATAGACGTCGAAGGCGAGTAGGGCTTCCTTGTCCCGTACGGAGTCGATGGCATCCAGAACAATTTGTGTGGCATTTGCTGTGGACGTGCCCTGTCTGCCGCCGAATTGGTTGGGGTGCAGGTGGGGGGACACTAAGGGGTAGAGCTTGGAGTAAACCCAGCGCATAAAAAGGCGGTAGATAGAATTGCTCATGGCAATTGGTCTCCACCGATCAGGGTCTTGCCACTGGCCCTTTCCTTTAAACAAACAAAATGTCTCTGAGACCAGCCAGGGCTGTGGTAAAAAGCCTTCAGAGTAACAAAGGGAGATACAGCTGTGAACTAACTTGAAGACGGGGTCGGGGAGAATGTGCAGTAGGTACGGCGGGACTCCGTCCGGTCCGGGAGATTTTTTCCTAGCCGCACGGGCAAGGGCACGCAGTTCACTGAAGGTGGGGGGGGGGGTCGCACAGTCGTGCTCTTTGGGGTATGAGGTCTAATGCGTGAGAGGACCACGGCGTGTTCCGTTGCAATATGCGTTGTATTTTCCTGGTGGGGGTGGGGAGTGTAGACTGGGCGGGGGGGGTGAGGAGGGTATGCTTGATGCGGCGGTAGAAGGTCTTGGACCTTCGCTTGGCTTGTTTGGCCAGTTGGCGTACTACAGACGACCAATCACTGACATCGTCAGAGGCTGGCGGGGAAGGTGGCCTCTGCGAGTTAACCCGGCGCATGGCAGTGAGCATGTGTGAGCACAGTTGTTGGTATGTGTGTGCAGTATCACTGGCAACGGTGGGGAGAGGCAATGCAGCTGTGGCTGCAGATATGTCACGGCGGAACCGCGATACATCCCTACGGTTCCACTGGGCGCAGCGCGCCTCAGGGATATGGGGCTGCGCCCAGGGTATAGTGTGGATTAGTATGGGGTTGTGGTCCTGTATGCCTTTGACCGAGGAAAAGTCTACTACCTGGGCACCAGAGGTCTGAAAGAGTGCACCGAACAGCCTCGTGCCGTATGCGCGGTCAAGGTAGCTGCGCGTGCCCGCATAGCGACGCACCCTGGTGTATGGGGTGCACGTCTGGTGTGGGATCAAGAGGTCAGAGAGCGAGCCGGCCCGTTCTTTGGCAATCAGCCACGGCCACAGGGGTGCACGGAGGGCTGTGGTATGGCCGGTATGTGTCACAGCATTGTAATCACCTAAGATAATAGCGCACTCGCGGGCAAGGCGATCTAGATGTCTCTCACAGGATGACCGCTCCCTAGACGTGTGGGGACCGTAAAAGGACGCTACAGTGACAGGGGGCATCGACGGGTCGCTGTGTAGTTGCAGGGAGGTGGTGATGAGCCTCCCGTCAATGATGGTCTTCATAGTGGGCCTGTGTGGTGCGATGGAAGTATGTACAAGCAAGGCTACTCCGGCCTTTCTGGAGGGAGAGCTGTGTAGCAGGTGATATCCCCAGTACATAGCCACTCTCTCGTGGTCCCGCAGGGAGGACGAGGCACTGGGCCGGAATTCCTGCAAGGATAATGTGTGGGGGAGGGGGTGAAAACCGGCCAGTAAATGACATAGGCGGTTCGGTGTGATTTCGACACCGCCGACATTGAGGGCGCCAAATGTGAGCGTGGGGTGTGTAAGCGTGCGCGTGAGGTGTGTGGTGGTTGGGGGTGGGCTCATACTTGTGGGTGCATCTGAACCAGGGTTGACTGAGTCGTCCCGGATGTGGCGCGTCGAGTCGACCGGCCGGGCAGGCCCTGTGGGCGAGCAGTGTTTTATAGTGGCACACACCAGTGTGAGGGTGGTCAAGCGGGACAAAAGATAAACGACGGTGGCGAGCATGCGTAAGATGCCTAGCACAGCCAAGGAGGTCACCGTGGGACAAGCCAATTTACAACCTTGCAGGTGAGTTGGCTCCCGGTTATTTCCTATAGCTCCATCTGGTGGCAACTGCAGACGAAGTGCAGCGGTGGGGTCGGGGGCAGTGGGGTGGGGCTGGGTATGTGGGGGCAGCACTGTGTGACGCACCGGCGGGCGTTTTCCGTGGCATGCGCGAGGTGTGACACCGAGGATAGTGCACATAGCAAGGGCCGACAACGCGGAAACTGCGACGGAGCAGATGACCTGTTGTGCCATTCGGAGATTGTGGTGGGCGCTGATGACCACTGCAGCGAGGTGGCACCAATAAAAACACAATTGGGAACCTGCATACCATTGTTTGAGGATCGACCCCAGCTCTGCATAGGAGGATGCAGTCCACCTGGCATCATGTACGAGTGTCTGCAGAGGTACAGGAAGACGTTGGAGGGCAGTGGGGGTGAAGCAAGCAAGGGCAGCGTTCACCTCAGGGGAGTTTTGCGTTTCAGTGAGGGGGAAAAGTACGAGGGGAGGCATCGTCCTCAGCTGGCGGCATGGCACTAACATCGTCGATGGTTCCCTTGCTCTGACCAGTCATACGGTCGTCCTCCTCCTGTTCTGCGGCTGGAGGGGAAATCGACAGGGGGGGTGAGACAGGTAGTGCACCAGATGGGGGAGGGAGGCCCACATTAATGTCCGGAAGGGAGAAGGAGGGCAGAGCATTAGGTACCGCCGCGAGATTAGACTCATTCAGTGCTGCCGTGGGCAAGCTACTGAGGTCAAGACGCTGCAACCTTTCCTCAAGTGAGAGTGCTGTGTCGGTGGCAAGGGACCCTGATGTGAGGAAAACTGGTCCTGGCAGTGTGGAGCCGTAGGCTGCAGTCGCGGACTGCGGCGCCTGGAAACTTACCAAAAGCAATCCAGCTTGCTGAAACAGCTGGTGCGAGGTGACTGGCCCAAACACGGACACTGCATGCAGCACATCGGCAACACTGAAGGAGGGTGAAAAGCGCACCAAGACATGAGGGGGCTGCACCGTGCGTACCACATCCTTAGCACGTAGGCGTTGGTGGGTAGTCGCAGAGATGACCAGAAGATCACCAAGGTTTTCGATCTCTTGGATCGCTGGTTGCAGGAGTATTTCGTCCTTCACCATGCAAAAAACATCGTATTTGTTCAAAAAGGTGATGAACTCGAATTTCTTCCTCAAATGAGGATTCATGTCTATGGCATCGCGGATTTCATTGGCAGGCATTTTTTTCTTCCGCTGCGCACCGGGTTTGAATGGTGGCTGGTGGGTAACTATGATACTACAACCCTTGATGGAGGAGTGTAGTAGGGCAAAAGAAACCCCCATATCTGCTAAGGCCTCTTCCTCCTCGTAGAACCTAGCCATGATATCCATAGGGACATGGAAATCAAAAACTTTGTACCCATCGGGAGCCGAACTAACGGTCACCGGCCAGTGGTTTTTGGTAATGCGCGGTACTGTAATGTTGCGCAAGACGGTGGAACCGTCGTCCGGTGATAAACCGTTGATAAGCAACATCAAGGGTAGTGTACCGCTATGTGCCAACGGGTCTCCGTACCATCAATGTCCCGCACAATGTCTTGGGGCACATCCAAGCGGATTTGGAAGTTGGTCGAGGTGGGTGTGAAAAGCGGCCGGGTGTGCCCATCGACAGAAACGGCAGGTTCTTGTGCTCGGGGGTAATATTCTACCACCTTGGGAACGTGGTCCTTAGCCAGAGGTTTTGAAGTCAATTGAAAAATGATCAATGGGTTGTCGTTTGGAGTGGGGAGATCCTCAATCAGTCGAGTGACCGCAGCGCGTTGGGCGAGGTGGATGACGGGGCATACAACGGACAAATTTAGGTACGGCAGGGAGGGGATAAGATCTATCCGGCGATCCAAAATGGTCGCAAGTTCAGAGTCCGCAACGTTTGTGCGGGATGGGTAGGCAAGCCAAAACATTGTTTGTTTGTTTTGCTTTTTCGATTCGCGCAAAACGTTGACTAATTGTTTCACGATGGTCTTATGTGAAAGAAAGGGACCATCATCCTGAAAGGGGGCGAAGGCGGAAAGCATGAGGAACGATACTGTGCCGATTAGTTTAGCCCAATCAAAGCCCGGCATGTCCGCGACGGAAAACGATCGCAGGAAGCCGGGGTATTGTAGGCCATCCCCACTCAATAGGATTTGGGGCGGTGGTGAGAGTGCCCTGAGTAAATCCGTGGGTGGAAGGGGAGAAGTGTCCAAGTACAATGGGGGCGTGGCCGAAAACTGGTCTACGTTTGAAAATCTTGATTGTCCACGAATTTGCACTTTGCCGGACTGAACATCGGCGGTCAAGTCCCTGGCCTCGGGAAAGCCATTTGGCAAGGTGCCTTGTGATTGAAAGGTGCGTGCAAACCTTATGGGGTTCATGGGAAGGGGAGCGGACAGACCGGTATCGGAGGCTAGAGTAAACGAAGCTTGGCTTAGCGCATTGCGCGGTGGAATATGATGGCGAGTATCAACTTGCTCGTTGGCACTACGCAAGAGAGAAGGTGTGCCATAGCCCAAACCGTCGGGGTTTCTCTCTAAGGCGCCTCGATACAATTCTTTATACCCGTTTGAGGGCCGGACTCGTTTGGAGTTCGGGGTCTCGTTGGCGGCAGCGGCTATTGATGCATGAGGGCGGGGGGTCCCTTTGTGGGTGTTGGGCGAACGAACACGCTTGTGGCTTTTTTTTCCCCGTCTTTTTTTTCCCCGCCTTTTTTTTCCCCGTCTTTTTTTTCCCCGTCTTTTTTTTCCCGACTCATGTCATCACTCGGATGAGAAGTTGTTGCATGCGCATGATCTTTTTTTTCACTTCCGACATTTTTTTGAGCCCGAGCTTGGGCTATGACGCCTTTGGCACGAAGCGGTTTGGGCGCAATGAAATGGGAACCATGAGAGGAGGCCTCTTGTGGGTTAGCACCAAGACTCCGTGCTCCATATGAGACGTATGAGAATTGAGAAGGAGCCTTCTCGGTGCGGGCATGTGCTTGCATTGCGCCGCCCATATGCGCCATTATGTTTGGCAAGCTTGCGCGTGGGGTCACCTTTTTTTTTGGCCTCACTGGAAGAGACTCTTTCGGTGAAATAGAGCGAGAGCGAGTGGCATTGTCTCTTGGGGAGACCGACCTTTGTGAGAACCTTGAGGCGGTGGAAACCGAGTTACGCTCTTGGGAACTGCGAAGCGCCTTTCCACTAGCATTGGTCGTTGAGGGTTGCTGATTCATGATGCAAATTCAAAAGTGCGTGAAACCGGAAATCAAAGGTCTCAGTATAATTGGAAGGTTCCGAAACCGTAACAAATGGTATAAAAAAACGGAAACTGCACGGAAAAGGAAAAGTCCTGTCAGATTAGCAGGCGTCAGAAAGATCGGCCCACAAATCGCACGCGCGCACGTCGGATGAACGTGTCGGTCCATTTGCAGGACCACATGCATCTGGCGTCGACGTTCCTCAGCAAGCATTGCACGCACACAATCGAAGGTACGTTCCGCTCGTTGCATGTAATCATTCACGGTCGATGGCTCATGTGCATGAGAAGTCATTTGGAGAAAATGAAATGGAAATTGGGGTGTTCGTCCTTCATCTATCTCGAACGGGGATAGCCGAAGGCTACTGGATGTCAGGTTGTTAAACTGAATCTCGGCGAACAGTAGGTGGACATCCCACTCGTTGTTACCGAAGATGCCGTGTGTACGCAGGCGCTGAAGGATCGACTGGTTGCTGCGCTCCGCCAGGTAATTGCCTCGATGACGGTTGGCTACTGTTTGGTGCATTCCAATCTTGAGACGCTGAACCAACTCCTTCCACGCTTGGGACTCGAACAGCTTGTCTCGATCGGAAACAATTTGTCGTGGGCATCCTTTCAGTCGAACCACTTCACGCAGGAACACATGGATAAGGTCGTCGGCTGACATATCCTTGCGACAAGAGATGAACAGTCCACGCTTGGAGAATTCGTCGACCACGGTCATGATGGCGTCATGGCCTCTTGTGGTCGGCGGCAATCCTGAAACCCAATCGATAGACACACTATGCCATTTGGTATCGGGCACCGGTAATGGTGTGCGCACTCTGGCGGTGTCGACTCGCTTTGACTTCGCCGCTTGACATACATCACAACTTAGGATGTATCGCTCGACGTAATGTCGCAGGTGCGAACAAAGATATTCCCGCTTGATCAGTGCCATGGTCCGAAGTACACCCGAATGGCCATAGAACTCCGACTTGTGATACATAGCCAGAATCGAGGTCACGAGTGTTCGAGGGACAAGCACACGCTTGCCCATCGTCGACAAATGGAAGAATTTGCCATCATGGAAGGACAACTTGGCACCACGGAGTTGCTGTCATGCCGCAGGTCTTCGAACCGCGACTTCGTAGATGTGCTTCGTAGGTGGGTCTTCTCGATAGGCTGCTGCCCACACAGCTGTCGAAGTCAGGTCCTTGCACTGATAATGTCGATGCCCTCGGCGGTGTGTACCTTTAAGACTCGATGGGTACGGCGTGTTCGGCCCAACCTTGGGCAAGGGAACTGATTGTAACGTGCCGTCACGGTGACGTTGACAGCGAATCAGTTTCTGCCATGGTCGGAGCATATCGAAGTTCTTTGCCAAAAGTGACTTGAAGAGGGCGGTCCATGCTTACATCGGGAAGGTCGTCAGTGTTGGCAGGCATGTCTGGCTAGTTGCCAGCATCATCCAGATGCTGGTCTGGTTCGTGTGAATCTTCAGCCATGATCTCGTTGGATGGTACTGGCTCCAGTTCCAGGTCCTCCGGCTCGACAGCTGTCGCGTCAGCATCAGGAGCCTTCCCCACGGAGCGACCGCCTCGATGCGAAACATACAGGTGGTCGTACGGCTGGGGCCACACCTCGTTGTGCGAGAATGAGTCTTCGAGTACATGTAGGAACTCTTTGACGGGATCTCCTTCCGGTGAAGCCGAATACTTGACCAGAGGAATTATGAAAGCCC
The DNA here is from genome assembly GCA_964036045.1 of Eutreptiella sp. 'Long Island Sound 2002'. Classification (NCBI taxonomy): domain Eukaryota; phylum Euglenozoa; class Euglenophyceae; order Eutreptiales; family Eutreptiaceae; genus Eutreptiella; species Eutreptiella sp. 'Long Island Sound 2002'. Next base: position 26,975,309 of record OZ038382.1, read on the forward strand.
GTGTACGTGTGGCATTCTCGATATCCATCAACTGTTGCGAAGTCAGGCGGGAGCAGGTGTCCGCCGCGGGATTCTCGAGGCCCGGTACATACCACAACGTCAGGTTGTATTCTTCGAGGAATTGGGGCCATCCTGCTTGTCGTGGTCTCAGCGGTCGAGGACATGTCTTGAGATATTGAAGACTTTCGTGGCAGTGTGCATGTGCACCTGCTGCGGTCCTCGAAGTAGGTGACACCACTGTTTCAAGGCTAATACGACAGGGAACAGCTCCTGTTCTCGAGTCGGGTATTGAGTTTCGGCAGGTTGCATTTTCCGCGACATGAAGGCAATAGGTCGAAGATGTCCCTTGTACTTTCCATGCGCACATCGTTGCGCTAGCGTAGTACCCACGCAGTCTTTTGAAGCGTCTGTATACAGGTGATACGGTTGTCGGGGGTCGATAGCACTGAGATATGTCGCATTGATGATCGCCTGCTTCAGCTTGTCGAAGGAAGCTTGATGTACGGCTGTCCATTCCCACTCAAAGTCTGCCTTAAACATCGCGGTCAGAGGGGCTGCGACAGCTTGGAACCCTTCGAAAAACTGCTGGTAAAATCCCGACAATCCAATGAATTGTCGAACTTCATGAACGGTAGTTGGCGGAGGCCAACCTCACATGACCTTGATCTTTTCAGGGTCCATGTGTACTCCATCTTTGTCGATGATGTATCCACACAAGGGTACTCAATTCTGGAAGAACGGGGATTTATCGATGCAGGGATGGAGCTGGTGTTGACAGAGTAGTTCATGTACCAAATCGAGGTGTCGTTGGTGTTCATCCGCATCCTTCGAGAAGACGAGGATGTCGTCGATGTACACCCATACAAAGATCCCCAAGTGGTCCTGAAGGAGATCATTCACAACGCGTTGGAACGTCGATGGCCCATTACAGAGGCCAAAGGGCATAACAACCCACTCAAAGGCGCCAAATTGCGTGTTGAAGGCGGTTTTCTCGATATCTTCGTTGTGGACTCGGATCTGGTGGAACCCACTAACAAGGTCGATTTTCGAAGATACGGCCAAAGCCCCCAGTGTACTCAAGATGGACTGGATCGATGGCAAAGGATACCGATCTCGGACAGTTCGCGTATTCAACGCTCGGTAGTCGACGCACATGCGCCATTTACCATTCACTTTCTTCACCAGCAGGCAACCCGCTCCGTATGGGATCGAGGATGGTCTGATCCGACCAGATCGATGCAACTTGTCCATTTGTCGTCGAAGTTCATCTAGTTGGCTCGGATCCATTTTGTAAGGGTGTACCCACGATGGATTGTCTTCCGAATCGAGGCGTATTCGATGATCTCTACCAGGTCGATACGGAGGTAGGTCTCCATACTCCGCTTTCTCCCGGTCGTAGAGGTCCGCCTACTTGTGTAATCGAATCGGCAGTCTGCGTCGAACGGGGTCAAGCCCGTCATTGTCATTGCTGGCTTGCATCTTGTACATTTGATCGAGCGGCACTGCTGGTCGAGGCATGCAGCACAGAAATACATGATCTCCCGTGAGATCAGCTCGACGGATCTCTCTTTTGAGTTTCGGCAACGAAATGTACTCAATCTCCATATCGCTGCGATCCTCATCGGTGATACCATCTTCCGTTTCGGACTCATCGTACATGTCAGCACCATGCTGAATGTTTGTCAACTAGTGTAGGTCGAGGCGTTCCTTGGCATGTGGGGTAGGATTCCCAACCGGAGTTGCTTTCGAGGAACTGGATAAAAGTATCGAAAGAAGGTCCACCTTTGAAGCGGCTTGAAACTGTAGCTGGGTGGAATGCCTTGATTCGCGAAAAGACAACCGGTACGAATTCGAATCATGTTGGATGTCGGCGAACCGTTCTTTCCAGTTGACAGTTGGATTGTTGCTTCGAAGCCATGGTAGTCCAAGTACCACATCTGGCAAAAATTCCTAGACCTTGAAGTGATGACGAAATACAAGTTTTCCAACTCGAACATAAGCTCTCGTGTAGTACCGTACTTCGACTTGGACACCTCCGGCTGTCAAGACGTGTCCAGGGCTTCTCAGTTTATAGAGGGGAAGTCGCGCCCTCTTTGCAGTCTGCATTGACATGAAGTCGCTGGTCGCTCTACAGCCGACCAACAATCCTACGCTGGAGTCAAAGCAGTCTTCACGACATGCGCAAATGTGCCCTCGAACGTGGAAGCGGAGACGCATGCGCAGGTTCGGTTCCTTCGACGTTGACACCTCCAAGTGCCGAATTCTTTTCGGGTTTATTGGTGCTGTTGGTGGTGTTCAGCTCTTCTCGAGGACGTCCACCACCAGGTCTTCGGAAATGTTTTCTAGGCCGTTGTGGGCTTTTCTCTGCTTTTGGAGCGGGATCGAAACCTTCCCTTGCTATCTTGACTTTGATCTCGTCGCGGCGTGTTCGACCTTGATTCCCGACGCTCTCGTCCCCGGGATTGCGGTGGATTCTTTGGACAGTCACAGGCCAATTGGCCTTGTTCCCCACAATTGTAGCAACGCCTACTTTCTTGACCATCTTGGTGTCTTCCAATCTTGGCGTCCGAACGGTTCATTACGACGTTCACCAATGTAGGCATGTAGGTCTTCTCGGAGCTTGGCAGTTGCATCGAGGTTCATCAGCTCTGGCACAGTCGAAGCCATGGGGGCTGCAGCTGGAGTCGGCATGGGGTTGACGTGCGGCGTTGGCATAGGGTTGAATGGGAACGTGGAAGTCGAAGTTGGTGGAACCATCACAGGCAGGGGTCTTGACACCGCAGGACCGAGGGTATCTGATGTTGTTCTCGATGCGTTCTGTACCTCTTCGAGCTGGTATCCAGCCGCAATGTAGGCTTCCGCGATGGTCTCTACCGAGGTATCAAACCCAAATGGTCTACTAGAACGCCATCTCGAACGGACTTCAACGATGTACTGCCGACGAGCGGCGTCATTCGACAAACCTTCAACAAATCGAGAGTTGACGAGGTAACCCATCTGGAGGTCACTGGTGTTACCCTTCGACTTGATAACGCAAGTACGGAATTCTCTCACGTAGTCCGCATGTCCAGGAAACTCGCTTTCTTTCAAGCTCCAGATTCTCGACAAATACACTGGCTCATGGGATATGCAATCGAAACGTTGGCCCAACACACGCATGAGCTCGAACCAGTCATCCTGTACAGCTTTCTTCAAACTATGATGATACTCGGCAGCATCACCTTCAAGGAGGAATGATATGGTTGTCACCTGATCGACGGGTGAGGTGATATCAGACAAGATGAAGGCTCGTAACAAATCCTCCTTCCATGTTCAAAACTCTTCAGATCCAGGTCTCCCAGAGAACCAGTTCATTCAAGCGGTCGACACGACGTTCCAGAATCTCTTGTGTTGGAGCACGCTGGACTGCAAATTGATGCGCTGGATGTGGGTCGAGGACAGGTGGTTGTAGAGGTGGTTGTTGTGGAGGGTGAGGTGCACTGCTCGGCGGTGCATACAGCGGTTGGTTCGAAAAAGACGGTGGTTGTGGTTGTAGCTGTGGTTGTGGTTGTGGAAACTGGAGGTTGTTCGAAGGTTGTTGGCTTGAAACTCGTACGAATTTGTTCAGCAGGGCATAACATTGCGACAATTCATGCCCTACGCGTTCAAGTTCGCTTACAGCAGCTTGAGTTGCATTATCCGTCGAGGACTGCAAAGTGTCGACTCGGTGATCAGTTGCTGCAGTAGCACTTGCTGCTGTTGTCTGCAACGCATCGATGCGTTGTTCCAATTCAATGACCTTGGCTTGAGTATCTGCAAGCTTCTGTGAACAGCTGTGAAGATCAAAAGAGAGGCATGGAAACCACTCGCTTTCTCGACTTGCGATGCGCTCTCCGATGCACTTTTCTAACGAAATTGAAAATTCGTGATGCAAGGGTGAATCGGTTTCGAAACAGACTGTCTTTGATCAAGTGCAGCATAGCTGCATCGTCGAAGGGCCGCTCCATTGTAAATCGAAATCCAAATCAAGTTGACGGCGTCGAAGATTGATCTCAAATATTGATCTCCCCGCCACGTAGCTGGCTACCACTTGCTGTGGTTTTTTTCTTGGGACCTCTCTTGTACTCCTGTGCCTCTCATTTCTCAAAATCCAAAATCCCAATCGACAAACCTCGCAGGATCTTTAGACTAGGCACCAATACATAGCACCAATTCGAAGACAAAAACCCTGTCCAGAGATCGAAGTATCTTACAGCGCGTCATTCACACAGTTGGCATTCGATGCTTCTTAAATATTCACAGACTGCAGTGCGATTGCGACTGCGACTTGCATGTGCACCTGCTGTGGTCCTCAAAGTAGATGAAACCACTGCTTCAAGGATAACGAGATGGCCAACAGCTCCTGTTCTCTAATCGGGTATCGAGTTTCGGCAGGTTGCATTTTCCGCGACATGAAGGCAATAGGTCGAAGATGTCCCTTGTACTTGCCACGCGCGCATGAATGCGCTAGCGTGGCACCCACGCAGTCTTTCCAAGCATCCATGTACAAGTGATACTGTTGTCGGGGGTCGATAGCACTGAGATGTGTCGCATTGATCATTGCTTGCTTCAGCTTGTCGAAGGAAGCTTGATGTACGGCTGTCCACTCCCACTCGAAGTGTGCCTTAAACATTGCGGTCAGAGGGGCTGCGACAGCTTGGAATCCTTCGACAAACTGCTGGTAAAATCCACACAATCCGATGAATTGTCGAACTTCATGAACCGTAGTTGGCGGAGGCCAACCTCGAATGACCTTGAACCTTTCGGGGTCCATGTGTACTCCATCTTTCTCGATGATGTATCCACAGAAGGGTACTCAACTCTGGAAGAACGTGGATTCATCGATGCAGGGTAACAGCTGGTGTTGATGAAGCAGTTGGTGTACCCAATCGAGATGTCGTTGGTGTCCAAGTGGTCTCCAAGGACATCATTCACGACGCATTGGAACGTCGATGGCGCATTACAGAGGCCAAAGGGTACAACAACCCACTCGAAGGCGCCAAATGGTGTGTTGAAGGCGGTTCTCTCGATATCTTCGTCGTGGATTCGGATCTGGTGGAACCCAATAACAAGGTCGATCTTCGAAAAAACGGCGGAACTCCCCAGTGTACTCAAGATGGATTGGATCGATGGTAAGGGATACCGATCTCGAACAGTTCGCGTATTCAATGCTCGCTAATCGACGCACATACGCCATTTACCATTTGCTTTCTTCTCCAGCAGGCAACCCGCTCCGTATGGACTCGAGGATGGTCTGATCCGACCACATCGATGCAACTTGTCCAATTGTTGGGAGAACCGCCAGAGGTTGAGGCATGGGCGCTGAAGAGTGGATACAGAGTGAAAGTGTACAGGGAGACGAAGGATGGAGAGGGCTACAGGAAGATACAGGAGTAAGGAGGGGAGAAGGGAGTGCATGTAGGAATCCTGTGGAGGGAGATGAGGGTGTACGAGGTGGTGTGGGAGCACGAAGAGCCGGAGAAAGGAAGTACAGCAAGAGAGGCGGAAAGGGAAGGCTCGGGCGGGGGGGGCACAGGTTAGGGTGGGCGTGGGAATCGAAAGAGGACACAGTGTGGGGTCGGGCGAGAGTCGGCCGTCGACGTGTGGAGCGGGGAGTGTGGGGAGTACAGAGGGGAACGAAGTGGAACAGCAACGCAAGGCGGCATGGGCATGGAAGAGGCGGTAGGAGGCATTGGAGGGGGCGAGAGAAAAGACAGGGGACGGGGTGCTCATAGAGCACATGTACGGGAAGGATGTCAACACATTGTGGGAAGTGTTGTGTGCGCTGAAGGGCAGGACAAACAGTGAGGAAGAGGTGCAGCGGATAAGGCAAGGAGTGGCTACCAGGGTCGAGACTAGACACAATATGGGAGAAATGGAGGAGTGACTGCCAAGGAAGGAAGTATCATGGCAGAAGTACTTACAGCGGACTAGGCAGGGGAGAAGGATGGGAGGGCCATGGGAGGTGGAAGCATGGGCAGCGGAGGGGGGATACAAAGTGGCGGTTCACAGGGAGACAAAAAGCGGAGAGCGGTACAGAAAATTGGTGGAGTATGGGGAAGGAACCCCGCTGGATGCGGGAATGCTGTGGACCAAGGGAATAACCTATGCGGTCCTGTGGGGTGTCAGGGGTCGAAAGAGTGACTCAGCGGAGGTAGGTAGGTGAGTAGGTGCACTCGGTCGTGGAGAGGCGCCCCATGGTTCCCCCTGGCGTCGCCCCTGTGACGAACAGGAAGAGGCTCCGCGCGTGAAGAGGGGAGGCGGCTTACATCCCGCTAGACCTGACTGTTGGCCCCCAACAAAGCGGCCCCGGGCAATACCGGGAGGGCTGATCGCTGCCAGCGTGACGTGCTTGTCTCGCCAGGAGGGTGTGCCCCCGTGCTTGCGCACGTCCCCTCCTTTGGGCGGAACCCTAGAGGTTCACCGGACTTCCTGGCGTATCCCGTTCCCAAGGCATGCATGCACGTTCTTGGTACTAGGGTTCCGAGGCGCTTGGGTGTCGCACGCTCCGCCTCGAGTCCCAAAGCAGTGCAGGCCTTAGGATGCAGCCTTACCTCCGGTCTCCGGATCTTGTTTGGCCGGGTCACCTGCATGGCACGGGCTGCCTCAGTGCCCGGGCTGAGGGCACTGGGTTTCCTACTGTTGTGCGGCGTTTGTGTTTGGGTCCGGTTGGCGGTTGGGTGTGGGTTTTGTTATCCGCGCCAGTCCTGGCTCGGGTCTTGGGTGGGTGTGTTTGGGCACGGTTTGTGGTGTTGTCCCTCTAGTGTCGGCTGTTTGTGGTGTTCGTGGTTGGGGTTCCGTGTCGGCCTGCTTATGGGACGTGTCTGGTTTCGTGGGCGCCCCGCTTGCCCCCAGCCTTTTCCGGTTCCGGCGTGCGGTGTGGCTGTGTGTGCTGGGCCCTGGTCTCGGCTGTGCCCAGCCCTTCTTGGCTGGGTTGTCGGGGTGTGTTTTTTGCGCTTTTTTTTTCTTTTTTTTTTTTGTGTTCCTATCCTGGGCCTTGTGGTCCATGTCCCCCCATCCCCTTTCTTTCGGGCTGGGCTGGTGGCTCTCTTTGTTTGGTTTTTTTGCTTGTTTCGGTGTCCCTTTTCTCGGTAGGCCGCTGTTCCTGGCTTGGTGTTGCCGGTTTTGGGTGGGTGGTCCCCCTGTGCCTCTTTGGGGGTCCTGTCTTCGGTGCCTTCTGGGGGGGGGGTTTGGCCGCCTCTGGCGGTGTTGGCGGGCGGTTTGGCGGCTTTGGGCTGTTTTCGCGCCTTTTTCCCCTCCCCCCTCCGTTTTTTTTTGGGGGGGGGCTTGCCTGTATCTCCCTCTGCCTTCCCTGGGTTGATGCACACACTGGCCTGCATTCAGTGTTGTCTTCCGAGCTGCTGTTCTCAGTTGTGTTCTGTTTGGTCACGCTCCGGCCCCATGGGTCGGGTGGGCTATGTACGCGGTGGGCTCGGCGCCCCTTCTTGCCTGGTTAGGTCCTTGCTCTGCCGGCTGGGCGGCTGCGCCAGGCGGCTGCTTGTGGCTCTGGGTTAGGGGGCTGGGGTTGTTCGTGTCCTTTCCCCTCTGTGGTGCCGGTTTTAATCTTCTGGGTGGTCCGCCACCGTTGTTGCCAGGCGCGCGGTGGCCCCGTGTGTGGCCTGCGGTGCTGGTGTGTGGCGTGCTGGTGCGGCGCCTTCCAGGGTGTGCGGTGGCTGGCTTCGGTTAGTCCTTCAGGTTAGGGTCAGTTGTGTCGTGTTGTGCCGCTCTGTGCCGCTTGTGTCGCGTCGTGCTGTGGCGTGTTGCACTGTGGTGCGCTGTGGTGCGGTGTGCCGTGGTCTCGCGTGGTGCCGCGGTGGGTCAGTGGAGGTCAGCCTGGCCTGTGTCGTGGTGCGGAGTGCGGGCCGGAGTGTGGCTGGCTGGTGGGTGGGGTGCGGTTAGGTGTGGTTGTCTCGCTGGGTCCGTGCTGTGGGGGCTCGGGCGTGCCGCTCGAGCTGGTGGGTCAGGTAGGTCGATCGGGTGACGGTCCGTGGGGTTGCCCTCCCCGGGGGCCTGTGCCTTGGTCCCGTGTCCTCTGGGGGTTTCGGTCCCTAGTCCTGGCCGCGGTGGCCGTGGCTTTGTCCTCTTCCGGTGCCTGTGAGGTGGCCCTTGTGGTGGACGGGGTCGTCGCCTGGCGTTGAGGGCGTGGTGGTGCGCCGTGCGGCTGCATCCCTGCGGCTTCCTCTGTGGGTGTGGCCCGTTCTCCCCGTGTAGGTGTGCCCTCCATTCTCCGTGTGGTTTCCGGTGGCTGGTGGGTGTGCGCTGGTGTGATCCGCACTGCGTCCGATGCTTGCTTCGCTGGTGTGTGTTGGGGGGTGCGTCCCCGGGTGTCGTTGGGTGTTTGGTGGGGGTGGGGCGGAGCTGGTCCCCCCGTCGTGGTATGCCCTTCCTGGCTGTGGGTCGTGGCGCCTGCCGTGGTGCCCTTTTCCTCCGTGCCTTGGTCCCCGCTCCCGCCCCTTCCTGGTTCTTAGGTGGTTTCCTGCCCCCATGTGGTGTCTCTTCCGGCGTCCTGTCCCTGTGAGTACGTGCCCTCACTTGGGGCCCCTCCGTGCCCTCTTGCCTGAGTGCTCCTTGGTGTCCCTTGCCCTTCCCTTGCCCTTGTCCACCCCCTTCCTGGTGTGGTGGTGGCGGGAGGGGCGGGGTGGGGAGGGGGCGCCGGCGGCCCAGGCCTGGGGGTGGGTGGCCTGGAGCCGCTGGCGGAGGGCTTGGGGGGTGTAGGGGGGGCGGAGGCCCTGGACCGCATCGCGGAGGAGGGCCTCCCATGCCGCTTGCGGCATGATGGCCTCCGGGGCGGCCTCGTTGGGGTTTGCGGGGGTGCGGGTGCGCACCTCCTCGGAGGTATGCACCATGTGCACCCCTTCGTGCCTTCCCGCTCCCCCGGCCCATTTCACCCAGCGGTGGAGCTCCTGCAGAGCGGGGGGAGACCACCTGGCGAGGTGGTGTCTGGTGTCTGGTGTCTGAGTGCCTGGAGCCGATTCCACCGGACGCACCGGATACGGCCGCCCCGGCCAGGCTGGGCTGGACGTCGCCACACCGCGGTGGGCGCAGCGTCCATCGCGTCGCTCTCGTCTCCCCCACGTCCCCCCCCCCTTGCCCTGGGTCCCCGCTGATACAATCCGCATGGGCACACGCCCTATGCCATCGGTTCTGCCAAAAGTAATATATTCTGCATGGACACACACCCTATGCCCCCAGTTCTGCCAAGAGTAAGAAATTCTGCATGGGCACACGCCCTATGCCTTCAGTTTTGCCAAAAGTAATATATTCTGCATGGGCACACGCCCAATGCTCCCAGTTCTGCCAAAAGTAATATATTCTGCATGGGCACACGCCCTATGCCTTCAGTTCTGCCAATAAGAATAAATTCTGCATGGTCACACGACCAATGCCCCCAGTTCTGCCAAAAGTAATAAATTCCGCATGGGTACATGCCCAATACCTTCAGTTCTGCCAAAAGTAATAAATTCTGCATGGGCACACACCCAATACGTTCAGTTCTGCCAAAAGTAATAAATTCTGCATGGGCACATGCCCAATACCTTCAGTTCTGCCAATAGTAATATATTCTGCAAGGGCACACGTCCAATGCTCCCAGTTCTGCCAAAAACAATAAATTCTGCATGGGCACACGCCCAATACCTTCAGTTCTGCCAAAAGTAATATATTCTGCATGGGCACACACCCAATACCCTCAGTTCTGCCAAAGGTAATAAATTCTGCATGGACACATGCCCAATACCTTCAGTTCTGACAATAATCATAAATTCTGCATGGACACACGCCCAATGCCCCCAGTTCTGCCAATAGTAATAAATTCTGCATGGACACACGAACAATGCCTTCAGTTTTGCCAAAAGTAATAAATCCTGCATGGGCGCACGCCCAATGCTCACAGTGCTGCCAAAAGGAATAAATTCTGCATGGGCACACGCCCTATGCCTTCAGTTCTGCCAATAGTAATAAATTCTGTATGGACACACGCCCAATTCCCCCAGTTCTGCCAAAAGTAATAAATTCTGCATGGGCACACGTCCAATGCTCCCAGTTCTGCCAAAAACAATAAATTCTGCATGGGCACATGCCCAATACCTTCAGTTCTGCCAATAGTCATAAATTCTGGCGAGGTGGGCGGGGGACTGGGGGGGGGGAGGGGTCCGTGCCCAGGGTCCTGGAACGGCGGGGGGAGGACGTGGACCTGCGGTGGTGGCGGGGGTGGCGGTGCCTGGGGGAGCGGGAGCGGCGGTGGCGGGGGCTGGGGGTGGAGGACGGGTACGGGCGGAGGGGGGAACGGGAGGGGGAGGTGGACATGGGGCGGCGGCGGCGTGCTTGGTGGCGTCCGGGGGAGCGGGAGTGGTGGTGGCGGGGGCTGGGGGTGGTGGATGGGTATGGGCGGCGGGGGGAACGGGGAGCCCGGCGGGGCGTGTGGGGGGAGGGGGAGGTGGACGCGGGGCGGCGGTGGCGTGCCTGGCGGCGTCGGGGGGAGCGGGAGCGGTGGTGGCGGGGGCCTGGGGGGGGGGGTCTTGTATGGCCGGTGGGGGGAGGGGGAGGTCGACATGGGGCGGCGGTGGCGCTCGTGGTGGTGCCCGGGGGAGCAGCAGCGACGGGAGCGGGGTCTCGGGGGGTCGTGGTGGCACCTTGGGGAGCGGGAGCGGCGCGAGTGGGTGGTTGAGGCGCAGTGGGAGTCCGGGCGCCGTGGGCGAGTGTGCCGTGCGGGGGGGGAGCGGGAGCGCCGCCGTTTGCGGGACCGGGCCTGATCGCTCGAGTCGGGCCAGTCAGGAGGCGTCGGCGGCCCCTGGGGGGCTTCGCGTGGTGCCGCCTGGTACTGGGGGGGGGGGGGGGAGGTCTCCCGTCGTCCATGGATCCGCCACGTAGGGGTGTGGTGGCGGCAGCGGCTGGTGGTATGGGTCGAGTGACTGTCCTTGGCGGGGTTGGGCCCGGGGGGCCCCTTCGGCGTGGACGTGGTGGCCGGGGGGATACGGATACGGTTCCTGGTACGGGGGGGTTGGCCGGTACGGGGGGGGTGGCCCCTGGCGGTAGGTGGGGTATGCGGGTGGAGCGCTCGGTGGCTGCCATCCCATTCGCTGGTGCTGTTCGTGCACGGGGGGTTGTGGGCCGGTTGGGTAGGGCGGTGGGCAGTGGTAGTGGTGGGGGTGGTGTTGGTAGTGGTGGTGGTGGGGCCGCTGGTGGTGGTGGTGTGGGTAGTGGTGGGGTTGGTGTTGCGGGTATGGCCCATGGACCCCTTGTGGGCTTTCCGGTCCCCCTTGTGGGGGTGGGGGGTTGGGTATCGTGGGCAGTCCCCGGGGCTGCACTATGTGGAGGACAGGGGGGGCGAGTCGGGGGCCGGGCTTGACGGTGACGGTGGTCGAGGGGTCCCACGTCCCTGGGTTGGTTTGGCCGGCGGTGATGGTGGTTTGTGGGGGATGGATGACGGGGCGCTTGGTGTCGGGGATGCGGACGAGGGCTTGGACGGGGTCGTGCTGGGTGGCCGCCTCTGCGGTGGTGGTGGGTGCCGGTGGGAGGGGGGCGTGGGTTGCGGTGGATGGGGGGTCCTGGCTTGGCTGAGGGTCCGGGTGGGGGTGGTGTCGGTTGGGTTTGTGTCGTTGCGTTTGTGGTGTTGTGTGTGCTCGCGTGGGCGCCGGCTTGGGTTTGGGGTCGGGTTTGGGGTTGGGGTCCGGTTCCAGGTTGAGGAGTACCTCTGTCCGGAGGTCTGAGGGCGCCGATGTCGGGTCGGGGGTCGTCCCGGTGCGTTGCCGGGGTGCCCGAGTCGCCCGTGCCGGGGCTGGGGGGTCGGTGCGTGCAGCCGGGGCTTTGGCTTTTGCCGTGGCCTTGAGGATGAGGGCGGCAGGGTGGGGGGGGGTCGGAGGATGAGGTGGAGGAGGTTGACGAGGCTGAGGATGAGGAGGAGGTGGTGGACGCGGGTTGGGCTGTGATGCGGGCGGGCTTGCGGGCGGCGGCTTCTGCTGCGGCCACGGCCGGGAGGATGGAGGGCATGTCCCCGGGCTGTAGGTTGGGCACGGGCGGCTGGGGGGGCCCGGTCGTGACCTGGCGGCCCGGCGGGCCGATCAGGCTGGCAGCAGCGGGGGAGGGAGGCGCGGGGCCGTGGCCTTCTCCTTCTGGGCTTGGCTGGGCCCGGGTCCTGCAATGTGCGAGGTTGTGTGGGTTGGCGTCCGCGGGGGGGAGCAGTTCGCGTGGGCTGCATTCAGGGGCCGGGGGGGGGGTGAACATGGGTCCTCTGGGGTGTGTGCGGGGGGCGTGGGCGGGCCACTGGGTGGGGTGGGCGTGCTGCGGGGCGCAGGGCCCCTTCCGGCGGGCGTGTGTGGGTTGTCGAGTGTGGGGGGTGGTGAGGGGTGTCCGGTGGGTGGGTTTGTGGCGGGCGTGTGCTGGTGTTCGGGCGGGTGGGGGAGGCCCGTGTCGTGGGGCCCGGGGGTGCGCGCGATGGTGGGCGTGTGTGGGTCTCCGGTTGAGCAGCGAGAGGGGGGGGGCATGGGCGGGGATTGTGTCGGTGGGGTGTGTTGTGTCGGTGTATGTGTCCGCTCGCTGCGGCGCGCTTGCGTGGCCAGTTGTAGGTCGGGCGGTTTGGAGGAGAAGCTTGCCGTCTTCTGCTGCCGCGGCAAGGATTTCGCAGACGAGCTTGCGTATCTGGTGGACCTCTTGGTCAGTGGTGGGAAGGGGGTATGCTAGCTTTGGGCTAAGACCCGCGCGGTTGAGGACCCTGTGGATGGCGTGGTACCCGCAGGTGAGGGACTGCTGCGGGGGGCTCTTGGTCGTGTGTCCGGGCCCGCCTCGACTTGTGTGTGGGCGGTGGGGATGGCCCGAACCCAGGGCACGGTCCCCGTGGGTGGCCAGCGGCGCTGGATCCAGTGGGTTAGGCAGAGCATGGCCAATCCCAGGTGGTAGCCCGCCTTCCCTGAGGTGATTTGGGCCAGGGCGCGGGCTGGGGGCTTGTCCCCTGGCTGGAGGACGCCCCTGAGGACCCTGTGCTGGGTGGTGGGGTCCCCTACTGCCCCTGGTGGGGCGGTCTCTGGGGCGAACATGGTGTCTGTCCCTTGGATGAGCCATTGCGGGCCGGGGGACGTAGCCGTAGCGGCTATCACGTAGTAGTGGCCGCGCTCGAGGACTGTAACCCAGACCTCCGGCGGGGGGTGGTCACTGTCTGTAGGTTTGGGGGGGAGGTCGTCGTCTGGGGTGCGGAGGCTGGCAGCGCGGAGGGCGGTGTCGCGGGTTGGTGAGGTGGCCTGTTCCCACTGCTCCAGGCGGTTCGGGTCCGCTTGGTGGTCCGTCTCCGCTGGGGCCCGTCGTAGGCGTACGGTCCCTTGACGCGTGACGTTGATGCCGGTGTCGTGCGTCAGGGCCTGGCCCCACTCGATGGGGGGGATCCAGACGTGCTGGCCCTGGGTGTGTTTGCGGGCTCGCCAGAGTACGAGGTCTACGATGGTCTCGTGGAGGCCGCTGCCTGGGGTGGGCAGGTCCTGGAGGGCTTTGACGGTGAGCTTGGTCCAGTCCTCTTGTAGGCAGTACCAGCCCAGGGGGGTGGTCGGGGCCCTGTCTTGGAGGGTTGCTCGGAGGAGGTCGGGGTCGCGGATGGTGGCCGGTGTGAGGGGGGGGTGCCTCGGGTCCGGGGGGGGTGGGCCGGATGGGCTGCCGGGGTCTTGCGCCTCCACGTCGATGCATGGTTGGCCCTGGTTGGGCTCGGCCGGACTGGGCGGTGCCGGGTGGCTTCTTGGGTGAGAGATGGGCCTCAGGGCGCTGTGGTGGTGTCTTGGAGGCCTGCGGATGGAGATGGGGGGCGTGTGCGGGGCGCGGAGTGGGTTAGTGGACGTCTGGGTCATACACGGCATGGTAATGGATGAGACACTGCATGTGTTCCCTGGCGGTGGGGTCGGTGATTTGCTCCGCGTGTGTTAACAGGAGGTGTTTGCGGTGTACCATTTGGGCCGCTGCTCTGCGGACTGCCTCTAGCTGGAGGTGTGCTGCTGCCTCCATGGGGTTTTCCGTGTGTTTGGTGAGGTGTCGGTGCAGGGCCTGTGTCACCGCCCCTCTCATGATGGCTTCTTTGACCAGGGGATCCCGGAAGAGGTGTTCGGTGGCCTGGTGTGCGTGGCTGTGGGTTGGCCATCCTTCGTGTTGTCGCAGGGTTTCCGCCGGGGACCAGCCCACTAGCGTGTCCCTGCCTGTACGGAGGGGGCATTTCTTGAAGTGTTCCCAGTCCTCCGGCGTGGTGTGGTCGCACGGGCAATGGGTGTATTCTTAGGCTCTTGGATGTGCTTGCGGGCGAGCCATCTGGCGACCCTGGTGAGGAATGGTAGTTGCTCCCTGAGGAGCTGGATGCGTCGCTTTTGGAGGTGGGCTGGGACGTTTGCTGGGCGCAGCGCTGAGTGGTAGAGGGGGATTTGCAGTCTGTCCTGGAGCTCCTGGATGTGCGCCCGGCTGTCTGCGTCGCCGAGCACGCGGGTGAGATGTTGGATGGGGTTGGGCCAGTGGTATGCTCTGTCGTGGGAGGAATAGGGGGCGTCCTCTGGTACCCAGTCCGGGGTCTGATGGGGCTCGGGTACAGGGGGCACGTGTTGGAGGTGTGTGTGGTTGCGGCCGAGGTCAGGGATCTGGAGGGCTGGTAGGTGTGTTGTGCGCTGGTGTACTGCCTGGTTGTCGATCTTACCATTTCCGTATTGGTGTCTGTGGGACTCTTGTTTCACGATGTGGAGTTGGACGTAGGGGGGAAGGCTGCGAAGGGCTTTCCAGAGCCGCAGTGCCTGGGTGCCGAGGCTCGTCGCGGTGGCTTTGTGAAGTGGTTGCATTGCTATGCGGAGGAGCAGGTGTGTGTCGACAGTGGCGTCTACCACGAACCAGACCCGGACGATGTGCGGGGAGTGGGCAGGTAGGTGGGCCGCGATCTCGGTGATGGCGTCGGCCATGGCCCCTAGCTCCCCGTGGGAGGAGGCCCCATAGGTGGTGTGGCCCGTGTGGTGGTCCATGTGGTAGTGTCCCCCGGTGTGGGTTAGCTGCAGGGTGGCCCCCCCGGTGATGGGCGTGAGGGCGGATTCGCCTGAGGCGTCGGTGAAGAAGAGCCGGTCCGCCGGTGATGGTTGTGGGAGGCGGCATGGGTTCATGGGCAGGTAGGCGTATATGGCAAGGCCCGTGGCGAGGTGGGCTACTGGGGTTGTGGGCTGCAGGATGGGGGTGGCGTACACCCCTATTCCTTTGGAGATGATGTGCTTCGCTTGGGGGGACAGGGCTATGAGTCCCTGCTCCGGCTGTCCTTGTGTGAGGTAGGAGTAGATGTAGTGGAGGATGTAGGCTGTGTCGGGGTTTAGGTCTTGGCATGTGAGGGTTTGTGTTCGTTGCTCCGGTGTGTGGCAGGAGTGGTGGAGCGGATAGTAGGGGTGTTCGTGCTTGCCCGTTCTGCCTGGCTCGTACATGCTGTAACGGATGGCGATCCCTGCTGGGTCGGGGTGGGGCCATGTGGGTGTAGTGGTGAAGAGCCATTTGGGCGCGTGGTCGGGGTTCCATGCTACCGTGGGGTTAGTGTCGGTGCGGTGGAACCATGGGGCTACAGGTGCGTAGGCCTGTGGTGGTAGGTGGGTTGTGGGGTGGGTGTGGTGGCGTGCTATGAGGTGTAGTACGGGCCATAATGTGGTTGGTGCCTCGGGGTCACAGGCCCAACATGTGCGTGGCATGCCCTGGGAATCATGGGGGACCCGTGGTAGGTCCCAGCGGAAGTAGCGGCAGCGGTGCAAGGGGTGCTGGACAGTGCACAAGACGGACAGGAATGGCCTGAAGAAATGCCAAAAAGGGCGAGGCAACAGGTCATACCAGGGGATGGCAAGTGCCTATATTGGTCACTCAGCGCGTTGGACGGAGCAGGTGGGCAAGCAGCGGCGGAAGATGTGCGCAGAGCACTCACGGAAGGGGATATGGCGCGGCCCCCAGAGTCGGGCTGGGCGCGGAGGGTCATGAGAGATGCAGGAGCGCGGACGTGGGATCAGTACCTGGACAAGGTGCGCAAGGGGGAGATATGGGGAGGAGCAAGTGAAGTTGGGAGGTGGGCGCAGAGCAAGGGATGCAGAGTAGCAATGTACCAGGAGTGGGGACCCCGGGGGGTATATCGACAGATGGCAGAGGTGGGTGAAGGAAAGCCAACGGTGGCGGCGCTAATGTGGAGCAGAAGAGGAGGGGGACACTACGAGCTGCTGTGGCCCCCGGAAGAAGAGGAAGCAGAGGGAGTGGCGGAGGCAGAAGAAGAGGACGGGGCAGAGTCGAAAGGCGAGGAGGAAATGGCAATGGAGGTGGAGTTGGCAGAAGAAGGTCCGGAGAAGGGGGGGGGAGAAAGAGGGCGGACGGAGGAGAAAGTGTGGCAGGATGTGCATGAAATACAGATCCAGGGGAGGGGTGAGAGGTGGTGGTGCCAGGGACAAGAGGGTCCAGGGAGGGAGAGGAGGGGAGTGGGGGGTGGGGGTAGAGCGCGAGACAGGAAACTACGGGCAGGATGGGAAGGTGTGCTAGGAGTGCAGGTGCAGGAGATGGAGTATGTGGAGGTGCCAGAGGGTACGGGGAAAGGTGAGTGGCAAAGGAGTCGGGCAGGGGGGGTGGATGTGTGGGTTACAAGGGGGGGGAGGGGCGGTGTTGCAGCTACAGCACAGGGAGGATGTGGGGACTGGAAGGGAGGCGGAGAGAGCGGTCCAGATGCGAACGGACCGGGCAGTGTGGCTGGAGCCGGGATCGAGGGGAAGGTACAGGGTGGCGGCGGGGGGACACCGGCGGTGGGGTTGGCATATGACATGGCAAGCGGACAAGGTGGAGGGGGTCCCGGACAGGAAAGAGTTGTGGGCGGAGCTGCCAGAAGAAGGACAGGATGCGAGTGGGGTGCGCGCACAATTCACTAGGGCGGCAATGACTCCAGCGCCCACGACGCAGGGACACAGGCGGCAGGCGTTGGTGTATACGTTCAGTGAGGAGATGACACTGAAGGCGGCAGAGGCCATCAAAATGGTGCTGGACAGAGGGGCGGCGTGGAGGGCCAACCGCACGTACCATGTGCACCCGCACACGGGAGACACGTGGCATTACGCATTCCCGGGGGACAACGGCATGGAGAGTATAGCGTCACTGCCGGAATGTGAGAGGCAAGGCGCTGAGATATCGGCCCTCGCCAGAGTGGCAGAATAATGGGTGCGGGAGACGGGAGGAGTGGAGCACGAGAAGTGGGCAGTTGGGGCAATTCGACGTGCGAGGTACCGCAGGGGAGAATGGATGACGAGGGAGGACACAAAGGCGATATTCCCCGTGGCGACAAAGGGGCCAGCGGCGGCACAGTGGAGGGGACAGGCAGTCCACATCATCCTCCCGGATGTCAGGGTGGGAAGCAGGGGGATGGTGGAAGTCGAGGTACGCCACGGGCAAGGGGCAAGATACCAGTACAATGTGCTGGTGCCTAAATTGGTGGTCACCGCAGCAGCGGCGGCGGGTATGGAGGTCCGGATTGGACTCGGCCGGGAGAGACAGGCGGTACAGGTGTACACCATGGGACACTGGGAGGGACAGCCGGAAATCCAGTGGATGGCGGAGCCCACGTTGAGGGAGCCGCTGCAATCCGAGGGGAAGGTGGGGAGGGGAAAGGCGGATGGGATGGATGCTGCGGAGCGGAACAGAGCAGAGAAAGAAAAGGAGAAGCGCCAGAAGGAGGCAGCGGCGGAAGGGTTGGACATAGTTGGGCACCGCAGCGACAGAAAGCACATGCTACAGAAATGGGCACAGAGGCTGAGGGGGAGGGCGACGGCATGGCAGAATGTCTTGATAGAAAATGGAGAGGCGCAGCCAGGGCTGGAAGAACGCATCAAAGGGTGTAGGGGTGAAGAGGTAAGGCAGGCGGTGAGGAAGGCCAGGTACCACCTGAGGGCCAGAGCGGAGGCGCCGGAGGACAAGTGCAGGCCGGAATGCACGCTGGCCAGGTGCCTGTGCAGGCTGGATGGGCCGCAGGAGCCCAAGGGAGGATACCATGGGATCGGAGTGTGGCAGCCCAGGAGACAAGGGCCCATGTGGCTGCAGATGGGGGAAGATGAGAGGGCACGGCTGGTGTACTTCCACCAAGTCAAGCACATGTGGGTGGGATATGCGGATGGTCGGAGCGGAACAGTGGGGGAGGATGAGGAGGCGGTTGAGAGACAAGCGAAGGAGCAGGTGCTCACGGCAAGGAAAATGGAGCCAAAGCAGGCGGTGCTGTGGATGCAGATGCAGCGGGAAGTGCAGGTAGCGGCGTGTGTGGACAGCACGGGCAGAACGGTGGAGGTGTGGAGGCCCACGAGGCAGGTCTTGGCCATGGCGCTGTATGTTGGGGAGACAGTGCGTCGCAGCAGGGGCATGGCCAGAGAATGGGACCCAGACACGGAAATGCACCGGATGCGCAAGGTTACGGCCATGGTTGACTATGACAGGGCGGCGGGGAGGAGGGCCAAAGGGCACACAATACAAGTAGTGTCCCCACAGGCGAGTGCCACAGGGGCTGCAGACCAAGGGGTCACAGAGGTGGTGCAGGACGGACACACGTGGTGGGTCGTGGAACCCAGGGGGGATAGGCGTCAAGTAGTGGTGTAAACGGCGGCACCGTTGAAACAGGTGGAGCACCCACTCATGCGGTGGGTCGGGCAGGTGGAAGAGGTGCGGGTTGGAAGAACGGAGGAGGTACGCGAGAAGGCCGTCCTACGGGCGTTGGAGTTGCAAATGGATAGGTGTGCGGAGGCAGAGGAAGTGGAAGACATCAGGGAAGAGATCCGGTTGGCACTGGAGTGGGTGGCCAACAACAGGGGAGGGGAGCAGCCGAGGTGGATAGTGACACCCGGCACGGAGGAAGAGCACAGGAAGGAGGCATTGGAGAGAGCGAGAAGGCTCTCGGAGGGGGCCAGGAAGCAATGCCTGGAGGTGAAAGATGACCAGGAGGGGGAGAGGCCAAGTAGGTGGAGGGGGATGCGGAGGGGGAGAGGGGGACAAACGAGGTTCATAGTGGGGGACGGGGAAAGTGGGGGGGAGCGGGACGAAAGAGAGCAAGACCGAGCGCGGGAAGAGGAAGGCCGGGAGCTGGGGCAGGCAGCAAGCGGGCGGGGAGAACGAGAGGAGGGAGAAGACGGGGTGGAAGAGGGAGACGCGGAGAAATGAGGGCAGGGGAATGCTGCTGGGGACAGGGTGGAAGAGAGGATCAGTGGGGAGGGGGCAAGAGAGGGTAGTGAGAGGGAAGACGGCAAGCGGAGGAGAGAGGCGGACGAGCAGGAGCCGCAAGCAGAGTGGCAGCAGGAGGGGGAGGAGGAAGGGAGGCCAAGAAGGAAACGGACGAGGGGAGTCAGGTACGGGGAGGAACAAAAGGGCCGTGAAGTGCAGGGGATGATGCGGGAAGGGGTGACAGTGTATGGTCCGCACAAGGTGAGTGGGAAGTTGAGGAGGTATGTGGGAACGGTGGAAGACATGATCGAACAACAAGATCCAACGGGACATGTGACGAGGGCAGCCATCGTGCAGTGGGAAGATCAGGGGGAGGGGGATGAGGTGGGACTGCCGTACCCGATGGAGACATTGCAGGTATGCCCACAAGGTAGAGAGATGGAAATACACGGGCAACTGGTTCCGGATCAGGAGGCGGGAGAATTTGAAGGAGAAGAGGTGTCGACGGGGAGGAAGAACAAGAAGGGAAAGTGACCGTTAATGAAGCGGAGGGCGGCCGGACGAGGGCAGGATGGAAGGAGCAATGGGGAAGGAAAAGGCCCAGCTGACAGCGGGGAACTGCGCGTGGATGCAGAGGGCAGGTGGCAACGCATGAAGTTGTACGACATAATGACTCCGCGGCATTGTATCGGGCAGACAAAGCAGCGTAGCAGCAGATGAGGCTGCATGAGGCGGACCCCAACATCGTGGCGTACCAGGAGATAGGGTTAAAGCGGAAGGACAACGTAGTGTGCGCGCAGATGTACGACAAGGAGGGGAGAGAGTACCAGCAGGATCGGGCACAGGGGGTGCCGCTGCTGGTGCGCAGAGGACTCAGCGTCATATAGGACAAGAAGGTGGGAGCGAGGGGACGAAGGCGGTGTATGATGTGGGGACTGAGCATGGACACGGGGTCATCATCAACTGCCATGTCCCACATGGGAGGAGGGTCAAGGAGTATGTGGCGCAGCTAAGGATGGAGTACATCAGGGCGCTGGAGAGGGGGCCAGTCATCGTGGTTGGGGACTTCAACTACGATCCCCGGAGAAGAGGCGCGGAGACGGAGGTGGACCGCGAAGTGCGGATGTTCGTGGAGGAAATGAGGCTGCAGGATGTGTCGTACAGTGGGGCGCCAGGCCCCTCACACTACCCGGCACCGGAAGGCAGCACACCGTCGCGGATAGACGCGGTGTACGCGGACCCCAGGTGGGTCAAGGGGGTGACGGCGGGGTACATGGTGGGGCCGGAAGAAATGCAGGACAGGAAGGGGCATTGCCCCATGATGGTGACAGTGGACGTGAAGGTGGGGGAGCCAGGGGACGACGAGGAGGATGAGCAGGGGTTGGACGAAGAAGGCGTCAACCTGCCGCCAAGGGTAAAGTGGCCGGAGGAGGGGGACGAGAGGTGGCAGCAGTGGGGGCAGCGTCGTGCACGTCGAAATGAGGAAGGGGAGCCACGTGCATCAGGCCATGTGGAGCGCAGCGAGGGTATGCAGGTTTAACAAGCAGGGTGGGGAATCGCAGGCACAGCCCAAGCTGCAAAGGCTGGTAGCCACCCTGAGGAGGGCAGCACGAGGAGGTCGAGGCAAGGGCACAGGAAGAGGGAGCTGAGTGGCAAACGGAGGTGATAGAGGCAAAGAAGAGGGTGCGAGCAGCAAGGAGGGCAGTGGAGGAGGAACACGAGAGGATGTACCAGAAGGTAGTGGCGGATCATGAGCAGTACATGGAAAGAGCGGTGCCGTACAAGTCGCTACGGTACATCAGAGAGCTCGCGGAGGCTGGAAAGCTACAGAAAATCCGGGCGGTGAGGCTGCAGGATGGCAGGGTCACGGGCAACAACAGGGAGGTGCTGGAGGAAGTGGCGCAGAGCCTCAGGAGGCAGCACAACCAGGGGCAGCAGGAGCTCAGCGGGATCACACGGAGAATGGTAAGGGCGTTACCGAGAGTGTTCACGGCAGAGCAGAGCGAGGACATACACCGCAGCAGGGTGACGCTGGGGGAAGTTAAGGAAGCAGTGCGGGCTGTCAAGGGGAAAAAGAGCCCGGGAGTGGACCAGCTGGTGGCGGAGGCATACCAGCACCTAGAGGCACCGGAGCTGGATGGTCCAGCGGGGAGGGTCACAGAGGTGTTGCGCACAGGCGAGCCCCCAGTGGAATGGGGGGGCAAGGTGCGGCCCCTGTACAAGAAAGGGGATCACCTCAGACCAGGGAACTTGAGACCAATATGCTGTGCCGTCACGGAGGCCAGGCTGGTCTGGATGGTGATCTTCGGGAGGATACAGCGGCGGCTGTATGCGGCGGGGGTCATACCGGATTACATGTGGAGGTCCGTGCCCGGTAGGTCCGCACAGGAGGCAAGCTTCCTGTACGACATGTACCTCGATGATGAGGACCTAGAGGCGTTCATGGCGTCTGTGGACGTGCAGGGGGCGTTCCCCAACAGGTCACATAGACTCATAGATGAGGTGTGGCGGCAGCTAGGGCTCCCGTACGGTGACTTTGTAGAGAAGTACCTGCGCTCAAGGAGGTACACGGTTGCCACGGAGGAAGGAGTGTACCGAGTGGGTAACCCCAGGTAGCGGGGTGCCACAAGGCGGGGTGGAGGGCCCATTCCTGTCTATGCTGGCCATGCTCCCCCTGATAAGTTGGATAGCGCGGGAATATCTGCAGCTGGCGAGGGCACCACACACGTTGCCAGCGCAGGCGTACGTGGATGATGCGGTACCCCTGGCGCCGGATGAAAAGGCCCAACAGGTGGTGCAGGACCTGTTGCAGAGGTACGGGAGGGATAACCACCTGGTCTGGAGCACGAAGAAGTCGGCGGTTCTGAGGAGGGGTGGCGAGGATGGTAATGCACTGGATGTGGGAGACGAAGTGGCATGGCTGGAGAGGGCAGAGGAAGCGGTGGTGCTGGGACATGTGCAGGCCATGGAGGCGGAGGGAGTCAGGCCGCCCAACAAAATAATCAGGGGGTTCCAGGCGATGCTGGTGGTCCTTTGGGATCACCCCCCGTCAGTACAGACGACCCTGTACTGTCTACGGGCGGTGCTCAATGCGCCGATAAGATACCAGGGGAAGCACCTCCCGTACCGGAGGGAGCAGCTGGAGGAGTTGGAGGGAGAAGTGCGGAGGCTCATCAGAGGGTATGAGGGGATACCCACGGAGGTACCGTGGTGTGTGATACGGTCGCCGACGGCCTACTATGGAGAAGGGATGCCCACGGCGGGGGGGGCGTGCAGGGCACACACGGTGAGGACGCTGAGCAGGTGTGTCGGAATCAGGAAGAGGTGGTGAGACGGGTGTGCTATCACGCGGTCGCAGAGGTGCAGAAGAAGGAGAACATGTGCCCCTGCTATGTGTGGCACCGGCGAAGGCGGTTGGCGGCGGGGAGGAAGGGACGCATGTGGCGCGCCCTACAGGCGCTGTTGCCGGGTGACGAGCACATGCTGGCGACCAACAGGACGTGCGGCAGGCGGGGACCGGTCCTGGTTCCTGACACGGACTTCAGAGGGGTGGCGCATGGGACTGTACGGTGGGTCAGGAAGGAAGAAGTGAGCATGGAGGTGCTGCACGTGCGCAGGAAGGATATGAAGGAATACAAGAAGGCGGCGCTGCACCATGCGGAGTTCTATTGCGACGCCAGGATGGTGGACTGGGGTGTATACAAGTGGATGATGAGGAGAGCGCGAGGACAAGAAGAGCGCGCTAGGTGGAGCAGGAGGATACGCAAAATGTGGAACGAGTGGGTAGCGCTGTGGGGGGTCCAGAGGAGGAAGCCAAGGTGCGGGAGGGGAGCGGGGGCGCAGCAAGAGAGGATGGTGCTGGACAGAGGAGAGAGCAACAAGGCCAGACCGGGCATACTGTTGTGTGTGCCGCTGGGACTCAAAGGGCCGAGGGGGAAGGTGCAGAGTGCGACAGGGCAGTGGTATGATGTCCATGCGGATATGTTCCGGAGAGACAACATCCTGGAAGGGGCGGGACAGGGGTACAAGTGCTGGGGATGCAGCGGGTCCCTTGGCCAGTCTTGCGAATGACGGCATGGGCGTTTTCGAACGCGACCATGCGCTCCACGGATGCCAGGGGGCAGTGGTGGGGCCCGGTACTGCGGGTGCCCAAGGAGGTGCAGGAGGGTGAGGCGGCCCAGAGAGAGGTGGAGGTCTGGTGGGGAGAGGAAAAGGAGGTGAAGAGGACAGGGGTCCAGTTGGGATGGGACACAGTGCGGGGACTACAGGAAGAGGATGATGGAGTGGCGGTGAGGTTCCGGACAACCGACACGGGGAGGCCCGACAAGGAGGCGCCCATAGTGCCCGTGGGCCACAAGTGTGGAGAGAGTGCGAGGAGGATCAGGCTGACGGTCCACGGGTTGCGAGCGGACAGGGTATGGTACTTTGTTTTCGTACAGGCATACCCTGAGCAGGGCAGGGCGAAGGGGGACAGGGCATGGTGGCACGGGGTGATGGTGACGAAAGGCTTGAGGGCCAGGACGGACAATAAATGGGCAGTGTACAGAGGGGTGAGAGAACTGAGCATCCAGGATGGGGTACGAGAGTATGGCCTTGGGAGACACAAAGTGTACTGCCACTACCCGAGGGAGGTGGTGCGCATACCGGATTCCACGGAGGAGAGGGTGGTGCTATGTCTGGACGGGCCCGGGGCGGAAGGACAACCGCCCATGGCGGGGGCAGCGCCAATAAGGGTCAGGGGGGTGGGACAGGTGACGGAGAGCGTGGTGGAAAAGATGGTGTACCGAGCAGTGTCCCATGGGGAGGTACAGGCGGTGGCAGACGTGGTTGGGGAGATAGGGGAGGAAGTACGGAAAGTGTAAATGGTGGTGGACGCGGAGGCGGACATGGCATCCCTCAGGAGACTGGCCAGCAGGCCGCTACATGAGGCCCTGGGCACGGGGCTAGCGTCACAGGTGTACGCGATATGGCGAGGGCTGGAGATGAAGAAAGTGCCCCTGGTCATACACCTGGTGAAACAGGAATCACACAGAGCAGGAGTGGGGAATCATGAGGCAGATGGGGCGGCGCAAGCAGTGGATAAGGAGCAGGAACCAGAGTGGAGGGTGCCATAGAGCAAGAAGCACCTCCACGTGGTGCATATACCTCCAAGGGTCGGGGAAGAGGAGAAGGCCAGGTGGATGGTGGAGGAGGACAGGGGCAAGCAGGAACTAAGAGTGTATCCACAGCCGGTACACATGCTAGCTCAAGTACAAGGGGGGCCGGAGGTGGTAGAGCTGAAAGAGTACTTGGAGGGCAAGGTGGGACAGCGGGTCCACTATGCCAATGTGCTGAGGCCGGAAACGCTGCCCAAAAGGCTGCAAAACAGAAGGCTGCAGGCAGTCACGGGGCAGGTGCCGGTGCGGGAAAGAATCATGAGGTGGTACAGACATAAGGGGATGGACCTCCGGGAGGAGTACTTGAGATGCGTGGCGGGCATTCCAGGAACATATGGCGCCGGAGGCCATGGCACACAGGCTGTTGCGGCGTATGCTGGAGCATCTCCAGGAACGCATGGCGTGCAGACAGACTCAGTTGGAGGCGCGGGCGGAAGACATGCGTGATCCAGTCACCAAACAGGTGAAGATGACGTTGATCCGGTACAACCCAAAAATCACGGAGATGGAAGTGCGGAAGCAGCCCGATTGGCGGCCAAGGCGGTCCGAGGAAGAGACAGAAGTAGAAGAAAGAGAGGGAGAAGAGCAGAGGGAACGCCTGATGGCACGCAGACGAAAGAGAATCAGGCAGATATGAGGGCAGGACGGGTGAACCGTGTCACCAAAAAGGGGGACAGCTGGAGCCGCCGGGGACCGGAGGGAAAGGGGCAGCAGTGTCGCCCGTCACATGGACTGGAGCATCCGAACTGGGCGCACTGAGTCACAGAGCTGACCAACGCGCAGGCCCAGGGGGAGCGGACCGGAGCAAGGTGACGAGTGGAAAGCACAGTCAGTACAATCATGGAGATCGCCGGGCGGGAAGCAGGAGCGGGTACCAAGAGACGCAAGCGGACAAGAGGAGCCTCGCCAGGGGTGCGGGGACGAGGACGAGAAGGTCCAGTACGAGGCCGACGACAGCCTGGCAACATCCACAGTACGCGGAGGAGTAGACGGGGAAGAGGAACCGGGGTAGACCAAGAGCACAACGCACATAGGGCGCGTGAACAGTGGGAGTGGAGGGCGCGGGTGGCGGGGGAAGCGGCCACAAGGCTCAGGGCTCAGGCGCGATACCATGTGTGCAGAAAGATGTCCCACAAGCCTGAGCCGAAGCCGAGGCAGCCGTCGGCAGTGACAGGGTACAGGGGGCCGGGGCTGGTGGGCGTGAGGGCCGAGGTGGCCCGCATGCAGGCAGACGCAGCCCCGGCGCCCCCCTCCCCGGCGTCCTCGGCGACATCCCGGGAGGTGTCGTCGCCCTCGTCTCCGGAGAGTCCGGAGACGGTCAGGCGGGAAGGGCCTCGGGTGACAGGGCGGCAGATAAGGGAAGGAGCTGCGGCGGCGAGAGGAGAGGGAGGGGACAGGGGAGGACAGGCAGAGGCGGGTGGAGGCAGGGCGGAGGTGGTGGGGCAGGGGCAGCAGGCGGTGGTGAGGCGGCGGGCGGACCCGTTCAACATCGCAGATGTGATGGCGGGCGTGGATTTGGGGAGGGGAGAATCGATAGTCGACGACATCCTTGTGGAGTTGGAAGATGAGGGGGAGGGAACAAGTAGGATGGCGGTGGAGGGAGGCCCAGGACAGCTGACGGCGCCCAATGTGCCGGCGGCTGCCATGAAGTCCATCCTCCCGGAAGTGCGGAAGCAGGAGGAGGGCAAGGGTGGACGAGGACAACCAGCGGCGGGAGCAGCAGGGAGCGGGGACAGCAGTCTACGCACCGGAGGGAGGGGACGGACAGGCAAGGGAGGGAAAGGGCAGGCGGGGATGTCGGGGGCTGGGCAAGCGAAGGGACACCAGCCAGGGAAGGGGGAAAAAGGGAGTGGACGGGGGCGACAGTGGCCGCAGCCCCAACGCTCGTTCAGGCAGTCGCCCCCACAGGTCAGTGCGGCGGTATGGGCGGAGGAGGAGAGGGAGGCGCGCCGCCAGCAGGCGGCGCGGTAGGAGGCGCTGGCGCACGTGGAGCGCCAGCGCCGTCCCCACCAGCCCCCGGAGCCGGGACCGGACACTATCTACCGGTTGGAGATGGAGTCGGGTAGGACGGGGTCGGGGCGCCAGGGGGGGCTGGAGGGGTCAGAAGGGGAGCACAGCGGGCAGCCCAGTGGCGGGGTGCGGAGAGAGGGAGGGCAGGCAGAACAGGGCAGCGCAGCGGCGGAGGGGCACCGCGGCCAACGTGAAGGAGGGCAGGAGAGTGGGGGCCAGCGAAGTGGACACACGGGCAGCGCGGTGCAGGGCAGGGGTTCGGGACAAGTACAGGGCGGTAAGGGTGAGCATGGAGGGCACGGTACGCAAGGGGAAGGAGCAGGAAGAGGAGGACTACAGGGGAAGGGACGCGGGCAGACGGGACTCCACGGAGTGGGCCGCAAGGGGCACGGGACAGCAGGGCTAAAAGGCAAAGGGCAGGGGAAGGAGGGTGGTCATGGGTACATGGGCTTGCTGGTGTTCCCGGGGAAGTGATTGGGATGGTGGGGAGGTGTAGTCCCGCCAGCCGTCCCACAAATCGTCCCACCATTCCCACCGCCACCTTACCCCGCGATGGGGATGATGTACCCACCCCCGCCAGCGTACCAGGGCATGCAGCCACAGGCACACGTGCAGCAGCGCCCGCAAGCCGGTGGGACAGCGTGGGGGGCGCAAGAAGGGAAGGAGGAAGAGCACAGGAGGGCATGGGAGAGGATAGGGGAAGCAGAGAGGAGCCTGAGGGAGAGGGAGGCCAGGGTCATGGCTGGGGCGGGCAGGGCGGCTGAGGGGAGGAGGGAAGGGACAGGCAGGCCGCAGGGAGGGGAGGCACAGGCAGTGGAGGAGCTGCAGAGGGCGTGGGCGGACCATCGGAGAAGGTAGGAGAGGGTGGAGAGGGCGGAACGGGAGGCAGGACAACATGAGGAGGGAGGGGGGCAGGAGGGTCGCCCCCCACTGATGCCGCTCAGGCAGCCGGCTATCCCGCTGGAGCAGCAGGGTGAGATGCAGGAGAGGGCATGGAGGCAGATCAGGGGGGAGGCAGGGAAGCTGGCGGAGAGGGACAGGGAGATTGCAGCGCGGGAGCGCAGGGTGCGGGAGGAGGCGGAGGCGGTGGCCCAGGGGGCACACCGCGTCCTCCCGGATCCGTAAGAGGACACAGCCTCCTCGGATGTGAAGGGGCGGTCGCCGTCAGGGAAAAGGGCCAGGGAGGAGGAAGAGGAGGCGGGGCAGGAGAGGAGGAAGCGGCGCAGGGGGGAGAACGGGGAGCAGGGGAAGCGGAGGGGGCGCCGCGGCCGGCCAGCCCCAGCCCAGAGCCGATGCCGACTGACTGGGACTTCGAGTTGCCGCCGCCGCAGCGGTATGCGCCGCCGCTGGTACGGAGGGGGCCCAGGACGGTCGCGGGGTAGACGATGGTGGAAGTGGCGGAGCTGGTCTGCTACATGAAGTGGGCGATAAGGACAAGGGGAAGGCGGGAGAGGAGGGGGACCCGGCCCTTCAGCGACCTGGTCGGCAGGGCAGGGAGGCCCGGGGAAAGGGGGCCTGAGATGGAGGAGGGCCGGTGGAGGAGGATGCTTGGAGAGGCGCTCCCGGGGGTGAGCCTGGACTGTCCCCAGGAGAAGGGGAAGAAGCCCAGGGTTCAGATGCTGCGGGAGCTGTTGCAGCGGGAGGGGAGGTACGGGGGCAAAGCGTAGGACGGGGCAGGAGCAGGACCGAGAAGCGCCAGGGGCCACGGGCCAGGGGAGTGCAGGAGGGACGGGCAGACGAGAAGCGAGGAGAGCTGCGGGGGAGGAGGACACGGGGAATCGGCGAAGGTGGAGGAGGGTAAGGGGAGGGTGTGAAGGACACGAGGAGAGGAGGAAGGGAGCGGAGAGGCGCAGGTGCGCAGGGAAGGGCAGGGACAAGGCTGGCGGTAGAGGGGGATGTGGTGATGTCGGACACAGACGAGAACCCCCAGCGGAGGGCACAGGACCCGCGGTGGGGCCAGATGGAGCGGCGGAGTACGGGGGCGCAGACGGGTGCGGACGGAGCGCCCCGGCAGCGGGACGCGGGACGTGTCGTGGGTACGGCGAGCAGTGTGGGGCAGAACGAGACGCCTGACAAGATGCTGTAGTGGAATGGGAAACTGTACTGGAGTGCTGGTGGAGTACGACGAGCGGCGATACGGAGCCGGGCTGCATTGCCAGCAGCGCTGGCGGGGATCCTGAGCACAGGGTCGTGACCGACGCGGACGGCCGGTGATGACGTGGAGCACCATCGTGGGCGCTCGGTGAGACGGGCCTACGGGGGCCGCAGCGGCTACGGTGGGCTACTGTTCACTCGAGCGGGCAGAGTAAGGAGAATTGCGGTCGTCGAATCCAAACGGCCAGCGTCATGCCAGTCCTCGGGCAGGGCCACAGTCCAGTCCGCAAATAACCCCCCCCATCCCCCCGGCACTGGGCACCGTGGCATCCCGGATGAGGTGAGAGAAAGGGACAGAGTGTATAACACTAGGGTGGGTGAGCCATCAGGGAAAAGGGTAGGGACAACAGAGAGGGGCAGGGGTAGAGCACGCGGGTGGCACACACGAGTGACAGCGCCGCAAAGGCAGAGAGGGCTGACGAACAATGCAGGCAGGATCGGCAGAGAGACGGTGGATGGGAGGGGAGACGGGCGAGTGAGGGGGCACGCGGCGGTGAGACAGCGGTAGCACGGAGAAGAACAGGCGGCACGGGGACACCCAAAAAAAAAACAACAAAAAAGGCTGACGAGACACCAAGGAAGGACACGCAGAGGGGGCAGGGCGCGGGAGGGGGGCGAAGCAGGGGGCCAACAATGCCGCAAAGGAGCACATTGTCTCACACAGAGAAACGCCATGCCGATGACCCGCATTGAACCGCACCGGCCGCCCCGCCCGACCATCAGGGAACTGATAGAGGGGCGTCCGGCGGAGGAGGACGATGGGGGAGTCCCCAGAAGGGGTATCTGGGGAGGCCGCCCAAGTCGGCCTACAGGTCGGAGGACAGGGCAGAGGCCCTGAGGCGCGTGAGAGCGAGCGAGATACAGCCATGGCGCGGGGACGACCAGCGGAGAGCACACGGAGCAGGAGAACAACAGTAAGAGGGCGGGCAGGACACAGAGGGAAGGGGAGGGTGGAGTAAGAAAATTAACTTCATCGAATGGCTTAAATGAGTGGGACCCGAGGGAGGAGCGCCCACCTGGCATGGCCAGGGACCGCCCAGGGCCACGCCACAGGAGGGCGATGGGACTGGACAAAAGCACCGAAGGGAGCCGAGACAGATGGCCTGTGCAGTGTTGTTGTGCGTGCATGCAGGGAGGAGGGAACCACACGGCAGAAAGGACGAAAAAGAAAAGAAAAAACACGAACAAAACCCCACAGCGCCTCAGGAGGGCTTGCGGCACAAAGCGAGCGGGCGGCGGGGGAACGAGACGGGGCAAAAGGACAGACGAGGGACCGCGGTCGGCGCAAAAAAAAAAACCAAAAAAAAAAACAAACAAAGAACAATACCAACAGCGACGGGTGACCAAGTTGGGGAAAGGCACAGGTAACGCGGGTCGCGGGGGACAGGAAGAAGGACCCACCACAGGTCCTGAAGGGAGCAGACCACGCAAGTGGAAGGGGGCGGGAGGGGGGCGACCGGTGCTAGGCACGCGAACCGGTCCCGGGAAGGCAGCGGATCCGGTGGGCCCGCGCCAGAGGGTTGCAGGCGGCCCGGTAAAAAAAAAACAGGAAGCAGGGAAAAGGGGATGGGACAGAAAAGGGCGTGTGGCCCAGGGGACTGGGGTGGCGTGGGAAGCGGGAAATGGGTGAGGATGCGGCACAGGGGAAAGGGGCGGGGGTGGGAAGGGAGCGACCCGTGCTAGGCGCACGAAACGGTCCCCGGATGGATGAGGATCCAGTGGGCCCGCGCCATAGGGTTGCTGGCGGCCCAGTGGGGTATAAACACGGGATGAGGGATGGGATGGGGCTGCAAAACAGCCCGGTGGGGTAGGGAGTCCACGGGACGCTGAGAGTGGGCCGGTGACGGGATGTGGCATAGGGGAATGGGACATGGGATGGGAAGGGAAACCGAAAGCGCCAAGCAACAGCCCCGTGAGATTGGGAAACCAGTCGCCATGGAGTGGTGAACCATGGGCCAACCATGGGGAGCCTGACCACGGGAAGCCGGGAAAATGCCCTGAACTCCGGGACGGCCGTGAGATGTCCGCAGGGGTGAGGGTTGACCCTGAGGTTGCCGGGTCAATGGCCTGAGTACATGTAGGTTCACGCGTGAGCGGGACCAGGGGGAACGTGGAAAGGGTCGCCCCCTGGCCTCCAGTCGTGGATGCACGACACCCAAGTGCATCCGGGAGCCGAGTTGGTACTCCAACCCGTGAGGGATGGCGAGTGTTGGAATGTGGTTGACAGAGAGAGATGCTCCGCTGTCGGCGAGGGCTATCCACAGGAAACCCGCCTGCAGGCGCCCAAAAGGCTGTGCTAGGGGGGGGAAGGCCGGAGGATCCTTCGATGGGTGATCAGAAGGAGCTGAAACCGTGAGGGCAGCGACTGAAGGGAACCTACCGCCGGTCATGCCCCAAGGGAAGCTGGTTGAAGTTCCCGGCCGTGAGGTGAGACAGGGGTCGCCAGAGGGGCTGGTGATGGAGAGCTCTCATTCCCGCCAGAGGCGGCCACCATGTAAAACAAACATGGAGATGTCAGATGAGGCTGCGGACGCGGCCGCCCTTACTTACTTACTTTTACTGTTCTGATCCGACGAGATCGATGCAACTTGTCCAATTGTCGTGGAAGTTCATCTAGTTGACTTGGGTCCCTTTTGTAAGGGTGCACCCACGGTGCATGGTCTTTCGAATCGAGGTGTATTCGATGATCTCTACCAGGTCGATGCGGAGGTAGGTCTCCATACTCCGCCTTCTCCCGGTCGTAGAGGTCCGCCCACTTGTGTAGTCGAATCAGCAGTTTGCGTCGAATGGGGTCAGGCCCGTCATTGTCATCACTTGCTTGCATCTTATCCATTTGATCGACCGGCACTGCGGGTCGAGGCAAGCAGCACAGAAATACTTGATCCCCCGTGAGATCAGCTCGACGGATCTCTCTTTTCAGTTTTGGCAACGAATGGTACTCAATTTCCATATCGCTGCACTCCTCATCGGTGATACCATGTTCTCTTTCGGACTCATCGTACATGTGACCACCGTGCTGGACGTGTGTCTACGAGTGTAGATCGGGGCGTTCCTTGGCATGTGGGGTAGGAAATCCAATTGGACTCGCTTCCGAGGCACTGGATGAAAGTATCGAAAGAAGGTTTTTTTTTTTGAATTGTACAGCCACTTTAATGTCCAGACCGGGACACAGCCCTCAATCAGAGTGATGCGTATAGACAAATGTGCTTGGCTCTCCCTAGCACTATGTGAGGGTTGTAGCCATGGAGGAACCTCGGAACTCACCCTGTCATGGATGGGTAGGGTTGCAGAGAACTAGGTTGCCTTGGCACACGCTTGGTTGCACATAGAACTGGCGGCTTGACGGTATGAGATCAGGATCAGGATCAGGATCAGGATCGAGGGGAGGGATGGAGGTGTTGTGGTGTGAGACGTGGTGATATGTGAGACGTGGACGAAATCAGCCGAGGCTTACTCAAGTGTTGGAACAAATCTGAGGTACTGAGAAGTGGGCAGGCAGGGGGGGGGAGGGGAGGGGATCTGGATGTGGCTCTGAGAACCGAGTGATGCCTGTGGTGGTCTTACCGTAATAATGGAGCGGTTGCTGATTTCAAAACAGACCTCACAGGCTAAGGGACTCACAGGCCAACTTCAGCGTTCAAGGGGATGGGAACGAGGATCTCAGGGTACGTTATCAATCTGTCGGCATGCGGCGTCGGGGCAAACACCGTTTGTGAGCGGGCTCGGAGCACTGGAGTGCTGCGTTCTTTTAGTCCAGGTACCACAGGAGTTCTTGGGACGGCTCGCGGGGTTCTGGTATCAGGAACCAGCAATGGTAGTATCCAAAACCTTCAGGTTCATACCACCAGTGAATGCCAAGGTACCACATGACAGCAATGGATGGGGAAAGAAGGCTATAAATTTGATGATTGACTGGAAGGGGCAGGCCTCGTTATTTCGGACGGAATTGACTCTGTGTTTGGCCGAGGATAAACCGAATGCTGGGGGGGGGGTTGGCAAGCGATGGGGGGGGGGGTGAAAAAGCCTCTGGCGTTGAACTCACTGATGGGGGCGGCTCGGCCGGAGGCGGGAGGGGGGGGCTGGAGCTCGGAAGAAATCTGTAGTCCGTCGGTTGGAACTGTCAGCGCCGGGGGGTTGGAGGGGTGCCACCGGTTTAGGGGTGTACGTGTCACTACGTGTCTTGCGTGGTGGAGGGTCTTCAGTGTCCCGGCTGCGTTTCGAGGGTGGTTGTTTGGGACGCATGGGCATTTTTTTTTTGTGGGTGCGTGGTTTTTTTGAGGGGGGGGGTCGGACTGAGTCCGGCAGGTGTTCTGGAGGCAGGGGATAGTGGTAAGCGCTGTGCGCCGGTGGGGTGTGTGGCGTGCTGTAGGTGCTGTGTGGTTGGCCCCAGGTGTTGAGACCCTTGGGGGGGGGGGCGTGGTAGGGGGGGGGATCTTCGGCTAGCCAAGTGAGTGCTTTGGACAGAGCGTCTTTCAACTGTTGCTGGCGCTGGGGGAGTGCATTTTTGAAAGCCAAAACGCGCTGGTGTTTTGTTTCGCCTGTGGTGGGTGTAGTCATGGCGTCGTACAGGGTGGAGGGCACCAGAAATTTTACAAAATTTCGTTTGTCTCCTGGGTGGGAGCACTGGGCCCAGAAGATGCTTGCTACCTGGTTGAAGGGTGGAGGCCACGCATGTATGAAGCTTTGCACAATGTGGTCAGCGCTGGGGCAATGGGACAAGAAAGAGGCTACATCGAGGGGTTCTGACTGTGAGCATTTGTGGCAAAATTGGGGGGTCAAGTCGTTTTGGAATGCATATGTAAGAAAATTCATGTTGCCTGATGACCATTTGAAGGTGAGTCTGGAGAACCACGATGAGTGATTGTAGAAGAAAAAACTCGACGGCACGTGGATGTTGTAGTGGTGATGACGGGGGATGAGGGCCCTCGATAAAGAGGTGGTCAGGCGATGACAGACGGGCAAGCTACCGAAGGATACAGTTCCCAGGGGGGGTGGGGGCAGCAACTCAGGAGAGGATGATGAGCTGTTTGCAATCCACTTCGAGAACAGATCCGAACATTCATTCCCCTGAAATCCTGCATGTCCTTTGATCCATGCAAATTGCGTTGACACAAATCTAGGCATTTGAGCTTGGAGAGAGGAGTAAGCCTTAACCCATATGCCATGCGATGAGCGTGATGCCATCACGTAAGAGTAGACGTTCGCAGTGCGAATCACTTGTTCGTTATCTCGAAGAATAATGCAATGCATGGTTTGGTTCAGGGAGGATACGTTTCGAAGAAACATAATGCCGGCCCAGTACTCAGATCCCTCAGAGGAATGGTAGGGAGATGGGAGGCACAGAACCAGGATTGTACCGTTGGGTTTGTAGATGGTGGCGGCAGAGCCGAAACGCCAGTGCCCTGCTGAACCATCTAGGTACACCCAGGTTGTTTCGGAGGAGGCCTCTTGCAGAAGTTGGGATGCTCTGTTGCAATTCCACGCTTTGAGGTCTTCATTTCGTAGGGAGTGGGGGGGTAAACCGTGGACCTGCTACAGGTATCCCATTGGTGAGGCTTGGAGCAGGACCCCGTTCAAGGGGGGGGGGGGGGTTGTCACGTAAGGGAGGGCATGCGTTGTAGGACGGGATTAGGAGAAAGTGGTTTCCGAGGATGTTGTTGGGTGCTGCTATGACTGGGGGGTGGATGGTGTAGACTTTTTCAGAACCCCGGAGGTTGAAGGTTGTGTCGTCCCCTGGGAAGTAAATGGATGCTTGGTCGCAGGAGGTATCAGTCACGATGCCTCTGTGGATGCCAAGGTCTGTGTTTTGGTGGCGTTGTTTGTTTCCCCACTTAGTAACTCTGTTGTTGGAGTAAGTGGTGAAACGAACATAGGCCTGTTCATTTCTTTGGAGCAGGTGGGGTGGGGTGTTGATTTCAGAACTTGTGGTGTTGAATCTCAGGTGGAGACTGTGACAGGCGGCACTGACCAGCTTAAGGACCATTGAATTTTCCTCGTTGAATGCTGCTTTCCGAAAAAGTTGGTTGGTTTCGTCCGGGCCCTCGTTGTTCAAGTAATTGACAGTAGAGATGTTTAGGCAGTGTTGGAAGTGGCGCAAGTCAAGTCCTCCCTGGGGTCTCGAAGTATATTTGTCTTTGTTGGACACCAACCTGGAGATGCGGTTGCGTTTCTCTGGATCACGGTCAATGGCGATGTTTTTCCAAATGATGTTTTGCAGGGAGCGAAGCTGTGATTGTTCGAGTCGGTGTGCCATGAGGCGATATTGGAGAGTGGGGATGAGTTGGAGGTTCACCACTCGGATGTATTCGGAAAGGGTGAGGTTGAGTGGATGTAGGAAAGTGAAAAAAGACGTGATTTCAGATTTAGCCAGTTCATATGTGAGGGTGGGGTCGGGGTCTGTGAACAGATAGACACCGAGGTATTTGTATACCTTCCGGGGGGCGAGGGTTTTTGGGTCGATGGTTGACAACCTTTCTCCAGAGGGCGCTGTGATCGTGGTTTGAGGGGCCTTTCCCATGCTGTGGAGTTCTGCTTTGCTGAGGTTGATGTCTAGGCCCCATGCCCGACCCTTGGAGTCGCAGAAAGATAGGATCTCTTCTATGCGTTGGGAGGATTCAGAGCGGTACAGCAGGTCATCCACGAATGCATGGCTAGATTCATGTTGTGTGATGGGAGTGGACAGGTGGTGAGGGACAGCGAATAATAAGACATCCACATACAACACAAACAGGATCGGTGACAAGGGACATCCTTGGCGGACGCCTCTGGTTTGCAGGTGTGATGCACCGATGTGGCCGTTAACTACCGGGTAATCTCGTGGAGCCCGGTATAGCCCTCGGATGAGACGGATGAGGGGGGAGGGGAGGCGGTAGTGTTCCAGGGTCTTAAACAGGGACCCGTGAGGGACACTGTTGAAGGCTTTGTTGAAATATATGTAGAGGCTATATGAAGCCGGGCAGTTTTGGTATTTGGCTAATAGCTGAAAAATGTGATGTGAGCACCGGCGGCTGGGGAGGCCCCCGAACTGGGTTTTGTGGATCAGGCCATAAAACGAGGAAGTTTCGTATAGGTGTTTGGCAGCGTGTGTGGCAACATTTTTGTAGAGTGTGTTGAGGAGGGCGATTGGTCTGTACTTCACCGGGTCGTGTGTTCGGCCTTTTTTGTAAAGCAAGACCACGTTGGCTTCCAACCACTCATCAGGCATATCGTTGGTAAGGTGAAGGTTGCAGACAGAGAGCAGAAACCGTTTCACTGGTTCTGGAGAGATGTGGAAGAGGTACCCATTCGTGGAGCCTCGGCCACCCGCCTTAGAAGGTTTGCAGGAGTGCAGGCAGGAGAGGAAACTGTGCCATGTGATCTCTGGCGTAGGGGTGATGGCGGTGGTGGGGGGGCACTGGGGTGTATGCTGGAGGAGTTCTTCGGCAGTGTGTGCACTGGGCTCATAGTTTAGAGGACCGCCCAGCGTGAGTAGGGTGTCGGAAACAATTTCGGTGAGACGTTTAGTGTCACATGTTAGTTTGCCTGTGTTTGGGTCTTTTAACGAGGCTGCTCGATGTTCTGTTGGGTTTGCCGCTTCGTTGAGTGTTCTCTTGATGTTTGTTTTTTGGATGAGGCACCTGTGTATTTTTGAACGTTTAGATTTGTTGTAAGTGTCATCCCATTGATGGATTGCATCGTTCCATTGTGCCATTTGGGCCCAAAACTGCGGGTGCGTTGGGGGGCGGACATCATTTAACGCTTGGCGAATGGATTTGACGGCTCGGGGGTCGGGTTTGATGCGGGGGGCTGTGGTGTTGTGGTATTGAGCGCTTAGCTCCCGAATGACCATGGAGGTGTATTTTTGGACCGTAGTAAGGGGGGTGTTTTCGTTGAGAGGGGTAAATGACTGGCACCAATCAGACATTTCTTTCAGTGCATCGTTGAACGTGCTGATCTCGGACTTGTTGAGCTTTCTGAAAACACGTTTGGTAACTGTAGATGAGTGGAAGGGGGTGGAGGGGACAGAAAGGGTGCACGAGGAGGGATGGTGATCAGTAGCACGGTTCTCTGAGTGAATGCCTGCATCCAAAAGGGACATCTTCCCTAGTGAGGCCGGGGAAATGAAAATGTAGTCTAATCTAGACGAGCTGGTACGGTGTCCTTGTGGATACCTGGTGAACTCACGTGTTGTAGGGTTAGCCAGGCGGTAGGTGTCGCCTAGTAGGGGTGGGGTAGCCGTGGCTGAGTGTCTGATCCATGGCCAATGATTGTCACTCAGAAGCCCCTGGCTGTCCAAGGCGGGATGAATCAGACAATTGAAGTCACCCCCCAACAGGAAGCTTGGAAATTGCTTGAGGAGGGGGCGTAAGCTGGTTTTCACTTTCCTTCTCCAACCCTCGCCTGCAGGCGCTTACACAGAGACGACTAGGAGAGGTGGTGCACCGGGCAGGGTTAGGAGGGCAGCTGTGATGAGTCCATCTTTGTCTGGACTATGGCAAGGGGTGACGAACTGGCTTAGGAGGGGTGAGAAGGCTAAACCGGACCCGTGTTCGTGGTGGGGGGATAAGTTTGAGAAAATCACAGCTCTGTGACCTTTTTGGTTGTAAATGTGGGGCAGGAGGGGTTTTCTTCTGAGGTCTTGAATAAAAAAAATGTCGAAGCCTTGCTTGAAGTGTTGCAAAAGAAGGGGGGTCGCAGGCTTCTTTTCTGTATTGTGGGTGACGGCACGGATGGTGTGGATTAGATTTTTGGTTGATGACTTTGCCGGAGCGTAGCCTTTTTTCAGTTTGGTTGTCACTCGGGGGGGGGGGGTGTTCTTTGGTTGGAGGGTGGCTCGAGTCGAGAAGTGTTTGAATTATGTGTTGGACGTGTGGCAACCGTCGGGAGGGTGGTGGGTTCAAGGTGGGTCGCCGTGAGGTGTGTGAGATCTGGGGGTGAGGGAGGAGAAGGGAAAAAAGGCACGGTCTTCATGTGGGATTCCACAAGGGTCGAGGCAGACGGGGCTGCTATGCCAGCCCTGATGAGCACGTCCTCCAGACTTTTAACCATGGCATTCGCAATGGCGCAATATCATGGCGTATCGGAGATCTCGTTGTGTGTATTGGCCATTTCTTTCATCCATGGTAGTTTTGGGAATTGCATGCAAGTATGACCAGCGGGCTTCTCCTTCCAAACATGTAAGCGAACCGGAGTCCATCCAGTGGACGTAGTGATGTGCCCCTTTCAAATGGCGAAGGTGCATGGGGACGGGACATCTGAGGTTCAAGTCTAGCACATATTTGCCCAACGCTTCGGCATCCACATGATCCCCTATGCCTGAACCAGGCTCGTAACGGGCGACAGTCACCTGGTTTGGAGCATCGATAGTAATGCCGCGGGAGGACAATTGAAGCAGAATTTTTTCAATGTAAGGCTCAAACTCGGGTGGTAGGTCTTCCAACCGTGTGACATCGGTACCATTAGCTCCCATTGCATAGCCAGAGTGCTTCAGATGTCGATGCATAGAGGTGTCCGGATTCGGTTGGAGGTCATCAAATATGATAATGACACTGTTTTCTTCCTCAGCAGTGAAGATTTCTGGAAAGTAGTCGAGACCGTCGGGCACTTTGTTAGAAGCGAAATGTGTAGGAGGCATTTTGTAGGGGGCTTCGGGGTTTTCTTCAGGCGGAGGGTCGTGGTCGACTTCGATGGTGTCAATTTTCTCGGCTTTCTCTTCTGGTGGAACCCGCGGCCCCACGCAAAACACGCCCCCGATCTCCGACGCTGGACCCAGCACACGAGGTCATCAGGGCGCTGGGACTCAGAGACAGCGAAGGAGACCCCCCACAAGGGGACGCGGACACGGACTCCGACCTGGAGGCAATACCGGAGCCCTCCACGGAAAGCGCGCCCGCGGAAGCTGCGCCGCCGGCGGGCAGCGTGCCCACCCTCTGCCCCGCGTGGAAACGGGGCCACTGCACCGGCGACAGCTGGTGCCCCAAACAGCAGACTCAGCCCGGCCCCGATGACAGAGCGGTGCCCGAGGTGGGACCCGCGGCCGCATGCGCCGCCCTACGCTACGGGGTGGCGCAGGGCTGGATCCTGGATGAGACCGCACGCGGCAGCGTGAACATCCAGGAGGCCGTCCACCGAGTCACCCACACGGGACAGGCGGCAGTCGCCTTGCACACCCGGGGCCGCCACGGCGGACCCGCAGAGGGGATCATTGTGGAGCCCTCGGGAATGGTGCTGGTCCCCGCGGCTGACATGGTCCGAGGGGTGCTCCACGCATTCCGTGTGCGGCGGGCGCGCCCACAATGGACCATCCAGGTGTACACCCCCCCACGGGGGTGGTCCTTCTCCACGTGGGCGGTGTTCGCCGTCATGTGGCACCTGGCACCGGAGGACGCCCTCACAGGGACCGGGGAGGAAATCGCCCGGGACCTCCACACCTGGCCGGCCGACCAGGATTACCCCTGGCGCAGGCCCCTGGGGCGGCCTCCCAGTGGCACCCGCGGCAGAGGGGCTCAGCCTCGCGGCAATCCTCCAACGGCACCCCGACAAGAGGGCACGCCACTTCCTGCAGACGGGCATGGTCCCGGCCGCCCCGCCAGACTCCAAGTGGTGATGGGACGCAGGGGAGGCGCAACCGCTGCCGGGCCCCTGGGTCCTCCCGTTGTGGTATTTGCCTATGGGCACCCTGGCCCACGCCACTCAAGCCGTCAAGGGGGCTTTCCCGCAGCCGCTCCTCCCCGGCGTGGCCCTGCTCCGCAGCCTGCAGGCGGGGGCAGCCTGGGGACAGTGGAGGGAAGGAGGCGGGCGCTCGAGCCCCTATTTCCCTCTGGTCCAGGGCCAGGCGCTACTCCACGCCGAGAGCATGGGGACCGTGGAATGGGGGGCGATCGTGCCCGGCACGGCGTGCAGGTGGATCGGCGCGGCCGCCCAACAGCCCATGCGATCGCCGCCGGCGTGCCACCGCCTCCTACGGATGGTCCCCTCTTTGGCCCCCCAACACGCCTTTACGAGGGACGTATGGAGGGCCAGGGAGTGGCTAAAGAACCCGGGTGCACGGTACCCGCCGGGGCTGGTGCTCGAACAGCTCACGGCCCCCACAGCCGGGGTCCGCCGCGCCCTGCACAGGGCATCGGCTCTCACGGAGCAGCTCAACGACGAGGTGCTAGACCTGGCGCTGGAGCCGCTGCGGGTGCTTTACCCGCAGACCCACATCCCACCCGCGGGCACGTCCAACCGCCTGGGCCGCCTGGGTTTGCAGCACCGCGTCGAGGCCGCGCACCCGGGAGGCGTGGTGG
Source organism: Eutreptiella sp. 'Long Island Sound 2002' (assembly GCA_964036045.1). NCBI lineage: Eukaryota > Euglenozoa > Euglenophyceae > Eutreptiales > Eutreptiaceae > Eutreptiella > Eutreptiella sp. 'Long Island Sound 2002'. Next base: position 27,015,057 of record OZ038382.1, read on the forward strand.
AACAGTGACTAATGCCCCGCAGCCCGTCCGCCGCGCAAGGCCACTGTTACCTACACCAACTCCTCTTCCTACCACGGGCAGCCCCGGAGCACCGCCGGCAAAACCCGTACCACACGCACCCGGAGTGCCAAGGCGCGCAGAGCTTCCCGCAGCCAGTCCCGCCCGCCCTGTCGCCAGGGCAGGGCCGGGAGGCGCTGCAGCAGGGCCCCCCGCTCGACACCACCACCACGGTACAACAAAGGGGAAGCGACGGCGCGGATGGTTCCAAACCGGACGTCACAAACTGCGGAGCGGTGGCCTGGACGGCGGCCTGCAGGCACCTCGCCCGAGATACCACGGGGCTCAGGCAGTACAGGCCAGCCCACCACACGGCGCTGGCGTCCGCGGTCGCGGCCGTCACCATGGGTCCCTTGGCGGCGTGGCTGGCGCAACTGCTGCGCCACGTCCCCTGCCGCGACACGCAGCCCCGCCAGCCGGCCGCAACGCACGCGCCGACGGCACCCCTCACGGGGGAGCAGCTATACGTCGCCGCGGCGGTGCTGCTGGCGGACGGCGGGGAGAGCTTCGTCCACCACCACGGCCCGGCGCAGATTGCGGGAAGCATACAAGGGCCGCAGCGCGATGCACCCCACCCGTGGCACGCCACACTCCGCGGGCGCACCCGTGTCTGGGATGCGGGCGACGGCACACCCCCTCCGAAGCCTCAGCAGGGGGAGGCACTGGTGCTGCAGACGGCAGGCTACCAGGCCATCCTGCATGGCCACGCCGGAGGGTACTGGTCGCACGTCCTGGCCAGGGGCTGCTGGACTGTCTGGCACAGCACTGCCAGGCAAGGGGCATTCCCGCCCCTGCCCCACGTCGACTGGCAGCAGGGGCCCACCCAGGCCTACTATATGTCGGCGAACCCCTCGCCGCTGGCAGTCCTGCTACACACCGTCAGCGCCCCCAACAAGAGGCAGGAACCGGGATGGGTCAACCCCCCCGCACTGGTGTGGAGCCCCGACCAGGAGGAGGATCTACGGGCCGCGTGGCAGGGAGACGCCGTCAGGGCGACGGAAGTCCTGGACCTCCACGCGGGGCCAATCACGCACGCCCGCCCGGCGGCTACCCTGGCGGTGGCCAAACGGGGACAGCAGAACCCACAGTGGGTGGTCTGCATGTGCAGCCCGGCGGACGCGCACATCGTCGTCTGCGACCCCGAGCGCCTGCCGGGGCCCGAAGCCGTGGTCCGCGTGGCAGACTGTACCCGCATGATCGTCAAGGCGCTACGGGAGGGCGAACACCACGCCCTCCTGCTCAAGGTCAGGCTGAAGGACAACGCCCAGGCGGCGAGGCCGGGGGTGTGGCCGGCAGCGGCGCACCACGCTGACCTAGAGCTCCAGCTGGCGGTCCCGACCACAGTGTACCACTGGCTACAAGCCTTCCCCAACCTGCGATGGAGGGGCAAACCCGACCACCAAATCGGCTTCACGCACTGGCAAACGTGGCTGCAAGCAGACGCACAGCGCGATGCCATCCGGAGTCTTGGGCCCGCGCCCGCGACACGAGCCCTCGATGCGGCGGCCCCGGGCCGCGCGCTGGCGCCACACACGGTTCCAGTGGCCAACCTGCCCTTCGAACCAGCGACAGAGGGCGCCGTCCGGAAGTCGGTGCCGCTCCCCCCGGCGCGAGGGGCCACGGAACCAACGAAATGGCCCCTGTGTGCAGACAAGTACTACACAAGCGGGGCAATGCTGGAACACCTGGCGTGGCACGCGTCGCACGCTGCAGCCCCGGTGGACGACAAGGAGGCGGCCTCCAACATCCTGCAAGGGAGGGCACGGAGGTCCCCATGGCACGCCGCGTACGCCCGGCGCCCCCCGCCCCAGGCGGCCGACCACGCAGACGGCGATGAGGAGGCACCCAGAGCGGCCCCGGGGACTGGCGGTGCGGCTCAACAAGGGTCCATCCCCGCGGGGCTGGCCCCCCTGGCCCCCCTGTGGGCCCCGCTGGGAACGGGCTCGCACCCCATGGCCCCGGCGCACCCGGATGCCCTGGCTGCACCAGCGGACCCAGCGGCGATGCCGATGCGGGATAGCTGACTCCAGGAGGACACGGCGGACGACGCCCTATGGCTCCTCTCGTGGAACCTGCGCAACAGCCTCGTACCGCCAGACCGGTCCTTCCGGGACACGCTCCGGCGGCGCCGGGGGCCGGCGGCCTGTACCGACAAGGAGCACCTCATCACCGGCATGCTACCCCAGGAGGGGGGCTTTGCTATCATGCTCCAGGAAACAGGGTTCGCCACCCGGGGGCAGGAGATGCACGTGGCCGCGGCGCTCCGGGACAAGGGGTACACCCCCTTCTTCAGCAGCCGGCTGGCGGAGACGGGAGCCACTTCCACCTCGAGAGGGGGGGGCACCGCGGTCAGCAGCAAATACCTGGCGGAGCACGAGGCGCTCAGTTTCACAGAAAACCTTCCCCGGGAAGGCCGCGGCCCTGGAGATCCGCACGGACCGGGGAGGCCTCACCCTCATCAACGTCCACGGGCCGCAAGCAGGCTGCTCCCCGTGGGCGGGATGGGCGGTGTTCTGGGCCGACATACAAATGCATGCCACGGCACGCAGTGAAGCGGTACTCAGAACCTATGGCCCATGGCCCGGAGGCCTGTGAGGGGTCACACCCTTCATGGCCCATGGCCCGGAGGCCTGTGAGCCGTCATGCCCGTGCGGAAGCCGTTGACACCGGCTGTCAGCGGGATATCCCTGTTCTCTAATCTGCGGGATCCGGAATCCGATCCTTAACCATTAAATCAATGTAGAATTACCATAACCTTATTGTCTTAGGCGACTTTTGATCGGAAATCGGTGAAATACCCGATTTCTACCGCGATATCTAATTCTCGTGAAATCGCCGCCAAACGTCGCCCGTTCCGTGCACTGCATTGGATGATTCTGTAAAACGATTTTTCTTGAAGTTAAGACTGAAACACTCTTCGAGTGATCCGCAATTTTTTCCTTGATAAAATGCATTGCGTCCCAGATTTTTCCCAGAAAATCTGGGCGGCCGAAGACGCTTTGAACCCCCAAGTGAAAAAACAATGGTTACGAGCGCTCAAGCGCCCACGGACGAACTAACGTGCCTCATAGGCACTGTGTATGAGGTTTTGCCCCCCATAGTCATAGGATGAGGCCAAAGGATCCCAACGCCATAGGCCCAAAGGGTTATTTATTTTGAGTGTTCTCTAGGAAGTGCGCTTTCTCACGTACTTGGCGTCCAAGTACGTGTAGAAGTATGTTGAGTTGGCGTTTTCTCCCTCTTTGCTTGCCTCTACATCCGGGGCATATCACTTGTCTTCCCCGGATAGTACATATATGATCTCGATATATATATTGGCAATATATTTTGCGTGCATGCTAAAATTCGGTTTTCTGAAAGGAGGTCGATTTTCGACCAAAGCACTTGCATGCGCGTTAAGGGACCAAAGTTACTGTAGAATATAGGCATACTTTGATTCTAGGCCACTGGGTTGGGTGTAGAAGGCGAGGGTAGGGTTGTATGCCATATTTGGTGTCATATCACGTGCCCATTTGGCGGGTGCACCATTCCAAGACTAACCCACCAATGGACCCCATATCGCACGAGGCTCTTCATTGTACTCCCAACCAACACTCGCAAGCCTAACCTCTGTGAAGGGACGCTTGTGGAGCGCTCCCGAAGCGATGCGTTGCGAGCAAGGTGTGTTTCTTGCAATATTCGATTTTTGCATGTGCCCACTTGGGAGGCAGCGCGCGCGACCCTCCAAAGCGCCCCAAGTGGAGCACATATGTGGAATCGAAGGTCATTGGTGTCGAGTCATTGTGTTTAGAAGGATTGGTCGATTACTCAATCCAAGCCGAAGATATTATAACATATTTGTGTAGTTTTCGAGGCACTTTTGCGTGTTTTTTCGCCAATATTGCTGTTTTTTGCCCGTCATGATGTCAAGGGACGACCGTGTATCTCCACGTTGCGCTCAATTGACATCATGAACCAAGTATGTTATGAGGGTACATACTTCGGTGCCCAACATATCTTGGACCCGGCAAATAAATCCACTTGGGCTTGGCATACCGTGGCCGCCATGTTGGCGATTTGGGACGATCCCAAATCATGGGCTCACTTGGCGACCCTGCCATTCCCAAAACAGGAGGGGTTTGGGCGACGCCCAAAAGATATGTTGGACGCATATGACTTGATACCAATCCTATGGCACACCAAGTCGGGCATGTGCCTCATTTGCCCCACCCATGAGTGTGCGCATTTTCGGCCTTTTTGAGCAATTTTCCACATTTTCTGCCCGCCGTGCACCATGTTCAGCCCCCCTGTGCACGCCGGACGCATGGACCAATGGACCATCTTTGACATGGGTGTTATGGATATTGGTCACCATGGTTCGCACACCACGTGGGCGAAGCGGAGCAACCTTCGTCAAGGTGCTAGCCCAAAGTGAGTGTGGACGATTTTGCCATTTTGCCAGTTGAGGACCCAATTTGGATTGTCACCACGCCGACTGGCATGGAGATCTTTGTGAGCGAAGTGCATGGGAGTCTCTGTTGGACTCCCGGTGGATCGCATATGGAATGGCAGATCCGATCTCCAAGCCAGCGTGGAGATATACCATTGGGGGTACCCCCGATTTTGGCTCATTTTGAGCAGCCAAAATGACCCCCTTTTAGGACCCCAATTTCACCCCCCGTGTGGTCAGTTGGCGGCCCCATATCTTTATGCCCACAATGAGCCCGGACCTAATTTCAGGTTGTGCACTCAGATAAAGGTCTTAGGTCCCCCCTCCTATCCTGTGAGCCCTTGGCCTTGCCTGTAATGGGACTGCAGGGACCCCCTCAGAATCACATATATTTGAACTCTCGGTGGGGGAGTGCACCCCCAGAAATCTGACATCAATGAAATTGTTAGATAACAAATGATTAGACAATCAATCAGTAGTAGATATCATGTCAAATAGTATTTGTATTATTCTGGCACAATGATCGCCTGCGCAGAGAGTTGGCATTATGCAACTGAAGTAACTGTTTTCTACAGCGCATCACTTTCTCATTTAACTATTTTTTATTATTGTTTTTATTGTAGATCTGAGTGCTTGAATTCATTTTTTGGCATGCTGTATTTATTTCCCAAACAGGCATGCTTTTAGATCACTTGGCAGTGATCAATGTTTGGAGTTGATTGATTTGCTGCACGCCTTGGGGATCAATGGGAATCAGAGATAGACACCGATAAGTTTTCACAAAACTTATTACAATCTAAAAGCTGTACGACATTTCCATCTCCAAGGTCAAGTACATCGCCGAAGCTGCCGCAGGATTCAACGACCTGACAATCACCATCAGCGTATGTGCCGCTGTCGCTCCATGAGAACATGGTGAGGTATCACTGTCCAAGCTTCAAGAAGCCGCTCATTCCTGCATGCTGAGGTGTGATGCTTGCCGACAGAAGGTGCCAAGGCGCCGCACGTTGTCACCGCCGTCATCAGCAGCGCTATTTGGCGCCGCATTGAATCTGTGGAGCCGCCACTACGTCTCTGTGATTATCAACATGGCCAGTAATTCTCGCAGGCCGACAACATCGACGAACGGCGGCGCTGACGCCGTGAAACTCTGCTGCTGCGGACAGCGCTCTCATTTGGCTCTACTAGTCAGTGACTTTTTTGAAACTGGCGGGCGCCGCTGTCAACGCCCTGGCGCCGCACGCCAATGACTTTGCTGAAGCTGTCCGGCGCCGCTGTCAACGTGGTGAGGCCGCTAACCACTGCTTTTGCTGCGGCTGTCCAACACTGCAGGCAGTGCCGTAATTGCGAGTGCCGTAGCGCCGCGCTCCAGTGACTCCCTTGACGCTCTTCGGCGCCGCGCTCATCACCACTTCGCTGTGGTTTTCAACGCACGCCGCCGCCAGCGGCGCTACCATTCGTTTCCAGGGCTGTTTCGGCCGTTCCTCCTTTTCGCGAGCAGATGAACTTGAGACGTCGACAACGTGAACGGGAGAGGAGATAAAATTCTTAAACCTTTACAAGGTTCTGCCGGGTAGTAGAGTGCAGGCTGGAGGTTAGGATACTTTTGTCAGCGATTTTGGTTGGCTGTTTGTTTATCTGTTTTGTCTTGTCTGATTTTATTTTTACTTCGTGTTTAAGGTTGAATCACTGATTTGATGTGAGATGCTGATGAATTGCTTGCATGCTTGCTTGCAGACGGGCCCTGCGTGTTTTGCGGTCCGTCTACTATCAATAATGCAGCCCTGATTTCATACAGGAGCTGAAGTTTTTTTTCCTTGTACCCTCCCATCATTGATTTACTTGAGCTTGTCATTTGTTACTTAAAGGATTGGTTTGATTTGATTGCTTGTATTGGATCTTGACTTGAATGTTTGTGCCAGTGGCTCTGATGTAGGGCCTGATTGTCTTGCTTGTGGTGATTGCATGATGTTGCTTGCTGGATGCTTGCATGCTGAGCTGTGAATGAGTTTGGCTTTTACTTATTGTTGGCGCTGTTGCGTCCAGTTTTTGCTGGAAAGGTGGCTGCCTTTCCCTGTTGCTGACGCTGTGTTGCTGTATAGTTTTTTGTCTTGTGAACGCCGGCTTGGGGTGTTCCCAGCCAGAACAGATTACTATATTATTATAGAGCAGCTCTTGTAGATAGGGGCAGGTGGACACGTCAGACGTGACGCTGTGGTAACTGATCACCACCCCCCCCCCCCCGGCAGAAGAGGACAGCAACGGTGTCAGCCGAGTGCTAAATGGAGATCGAATTTTTTGGGAGATCTTTTTTTTTTGTCTTAGTGTCTATTCATCTGCAGTTTTGGTTGTGTTGTTTTGGTTATTGTTTACTTTGGTATTGTATGTACCCAGTATCATTTACCATGCTGACGTACCAGTTCATACTCTTTTACATGCAGATACAAATACCAGTCAGGACGGGGACACAGCAGCTGGCAACTGAAATGCCACTGCACATGTTACCATACAGTATGGTGCTCTGTGTATGTTCTGTTGTAGTTGACTGCTGATACTGACTATTGTTGCAGGGGTGTCTATTGTATTGTCTGCAGTCTATCGACTGTTTCTTCTTCTACGCTACACATGCATGTTGTATTTGCATGGTTGTTGTTGTCTACGCTTCTCAGGCAAACTCAGCGTGGTCGATCTCTGATGGTGGACAGAAGTGGGGTATCTCAGTGGACTTAAGTAAAGATGGCACACGAAGACGACGGGGCTGTGTACATTACATTTAAGTTTTGCCAAACTGATTTTTTTTGTCAGAGAGCGGAACTCCCCTTCACTCTTTGCCTACTTTGCTTTGTGTTGTCCCGCCCACCCACCCATTGTTTTTGTTTTCGCGAAATGGGGTATTTTAAGGATTCCTGCAGCCCATTAAACATTTTTCAGCTGGGCAAGCCACTTCTGCTAGGCGTGGCTTACAGCTTGGTGGGGGAGTGTAACGAAACTGCAGGGACCCCCTCAGAATCACATATATTTGAACTCTCGGTGGGGGAGTGCACCCCCAGAAATCTGACATCAATGAAATTGTTAGATAACAAATGATTAGACAATCAATCAGTAGTAGATATCATGTCAAATAGTATTTGTATTTTTCTGGCACAATGATTGCCTGCGCAGAGAGTTGCCATTATGCAACTGAAGTAACTGTTTTCTACAGCGCATCATTTTCTCATTTAACTATTTTTTATTATTGTTTTTATTGTAGATCTGAGTGCTTGAATTCATTTTTCGGCATGCTGTATTTTTTTTTCAAACAGGCATGCTTTTAGATCACTTGGCAGTGATCAATGTTTGGAGTGGATTGATTTGCTGCACGCCTTGGGGATCAATGGGAATCAGAGATAGACACCGATAAGTTTTCACAAAACTTATTACATTGCCCTGGCCGGGCGAGCCACGCGTGGGAATGATGCCAATTTTGGTGATTTTGGCATCATGACCCCACTTGATGAACCCGTGGTGCCCTGATGCCGGGACCTCAGAGGGAACCAGGTTGGGTGAGGGCTCGGAGGAGTTGGTACTTGAAGTACATAGGGTCAGTTGCCTCGTCCCCACCTGTGGCGGGTCCGAAAGAGGGGTCAATTTTGGAGCTTTCGGAGCTAACATCAGTTTGGGCTGAAACAGCCCATTTTCAGCTACCAACTCCTAGGGGATAATGGCGGGGCCTTATCTCTGGCTCAGAGGGGAGATGGGACCTGCCGTTAAGGGAGCATAGGGAGCCACTGTCGGTGGGAGACACCCGGTGGTCATCGCTGGCGACACCAACATCTACATGGATGCCACCAGCAACCCGGCCACGGAGCACTTCTGCGCGGGCTGGGAGGCCTGCGTTTTCAGGAGGGCCACGGCAGGCGGCGAGGAGGACATAACCCCCACCCTCCACCCGTCCCGGCACGGGGTGGACACCTTCCTGGTCAGCGACCCCTTCCTGCCGTGGTCCCTGCGGGAAAGCGTCTGGGCTCGCGGCATGACACACCCCCAGGTGATCGGCTCGGACCACCTCCCGGTCCGCCTGGCCTTGCCGGGCCTCCTCAGCGCAGCGGGGCGCGCGGCGGTGCCCACTCCCTACAGCCACACAGAGGGCCGCCTCCTCCCGTACGACGCCAAGGCCGCGCCTGTCCAACACTGCCTGTGGGCTCCGGTCACTGCCGCGCAGGATGAACCCTCCCTGACACCCTGGCTGGGTCCCGCAGAGCAGCACGCCTACCAGTCCATGCCCGCGGCCGCGGGGGACAAGGTGTTCGAACACCTCCTCGCGGCGCATGACGCCCTAGCGCGTGTCATGGGACGCCGGCAGCCGTCCCCGGCGGGGACGGACCCGGCGGAGGGGGACCCCCCGGAGAGCGGACAGCGGCTCCAGGCAGCGGTCCTCCGCTATGACCCCTGGCAGCGTGCGCGGCGGCGGCGTACCAGGCGGACGCGGCACCCAAACGCTCCTCACGGAGGCCCACGACGTGATGTTCGCAGTTCGCGCTCTCTCGCGGGAACTGTATGACAAACGCCCGGTGGACCTCCCAGGCGTCCAGGCAGTCCTCGGCCGCCATGTCCCCCGGGTCCCTGACGGGGCCTGGACACAGGTCCAGCAGTACTCCATGCAGGACCTGCAGTCCGCCCTGGACAAGGCGGATGGCAAGGCCCCAGGTCCCAACCACGTGGAGGCCCGTTTCATCAAGGCCCTCCCGGCACCCGTCCAGTGGCTCCTGGTCCACTCCTACAGGGCCATCCTCTGCGGCGCCCCGCCGCCGATGCACTGGAGGGACGCGCACATCTGGCTTAGCCCCAAGGTACCGGGCTCCGCCAGACTGGACGACTACAGGCCCATAGCCCTGGGCCAGCTGGACATGAAGCTGCTCACGGGCCCCCTCACCCAGCGCATCACGGAAGTGCTCACACGGCACGGAGTGGTCAGCGACTGGCAGCAAGGGGCCCTCCCTGGCTCCAACACAGGCCCCCCACTGTTCATGGCGCAGCGGCAGCTCCAGCGGGGAAGGCCCAACTACGTTTTCTCCTTCGACGCCCGCAAGGCCTTTGACACCACCCCGCACGGCGCCCTCCACCTCATCCTGCGCCACCTCTCCTTGCCGCCGGAGGTCATCGACCTCCTGCTCTTCCTCCACACGTGCGCCAGGCTGCGCATCGTGACCGCACACGGGCTAACAGAGCCCATCCACATGCTGCGCGGCGTCCAGCAGGGCAACCCCGAGAGCCCCCTGCTGTACGCGCTCCTCCTGGAGCCCCTCCTCAGGGCGCAGGGGCACCGCCTGCGCCCGCCGGGAGGGGCCGAGGAAGGCCTCATCCAGGCCTACATCGACGACCTGCTGGTAGTAGCCCACACGCTGCAGCACTTCGTCGAGGGCATGGAGGCGGTGGCCGCGTACCTGGGGATGATGGGCATGGAGATCGACCCCCGCAAGTGCGCCATGGCCACCACGGAGGGGCTCCCGGGCCTGCAGCTGCGCCTCTGTCACCACCTGGAAAACCCATGGCACTGGGTACCAGCGGCGGACTCCGTCCCCTACCTGGGACTCCAGCCGGACGGGGAGTTCTCCCTGCAGCGCAAGCACCGGCTACGCCTGGCGGCGGTGCACTACTGGTGCCTCAACACCCTCGCGCCACCGAAAGTGGTGCAGGACGTCATCCTGGCGATCCTCGGGGGGGTGACACAGTACGTCGCCCCTTTCATCGCCGACGACTCCGACACTGCGCGCCACCTGGACCACATCACGGTCCAGGTCGCGAATGACAGGGCGCGGTACGCCTTCGACGCCTCGCGGGACAGCCTGCGGGATGACCGGACCCTAGGGCTCACACGGGTGCCAACGCGGTGCTAGCAGGCAGCGCTGGCCCTCGTGGGTACATTCGTCCACCACCGCTCAACCTCCGTGCGCGCCGAGGTCACGAAGATGTTCTGGGAAATAGCCGGCGCGCACGGAATATGTTCCGAGGTGCACTACCCCGTCCCGGAGTTCGCAACTCTAGCGGGGGGTGACTGGGTCCACCGCATGGCCCGGGCCCTGGCCGACCTGGGAGTGGGGCTGTACGACCCCATCGCGTGCCCCAGGCCGGCCCACGTCCAACTACAGTCCCCACCGGGCAACATCGTCACGCTGCGCACCGTCAAGCTACAACACCTCGACACGTGCCGCCTGACGGTGCCGCACACAACGCCGTGGCATGGGCACCACAGGCCACGCCACCCCTTCCCGGACAACGACGACCCGTGGCAGACGGCGGTGCGGGAATGCCTCAACAAATGCGCCGATGAACACCTCCACTATTGCCGCCGCGAGCAGGAGCCCACCAACCACCCCGGGTGGCGCGACGCCTTGGTCCACCTCCTCCACAACACCAGCACACGGGACCCCCGCCTGAGACTTGTCCACCCCACGAGGGCTTAGCAGGACGCCCACACCGGCCCACGGGTGACCCCGGACGGCCTGCACCTCCACGTCGAAGGCTACCGCCGCCGGGGCGGCCTATCCCCCCCCACGCGGGGGGCGGGGTACCACCCGCCGGCAGCCCTCATGTACATCCTCGACAACGTGCTCGCGGAAAGCGAGCACCAAGAGCCTAACGCGGATGTGGCGTGGCCCGAGCCCCTGCGCCACCGGCCCCAGGCGCCAACGCCGCTGTGGTTGGTGACCACGGACGACCAATGCACCCGAGCGGCAGGGCAAGCGCAGCTCCAGGCCGAGTCGGTAATAGTGCAGGTGGGGGCAGGCCAGCCCAAGCCCCGTGGACTCCCCCGTGGCACCGCCCTGCTGGTAGCTACGGGGGTGCCGCACGACCCACACATGGCAGTGCACGCCCTGGAGGACCAGCCGGAGGACACGGCCCACCTGGTGGTGCACCAGCGCGGAGGCCCGGTGTGGCTCAAGGAACATGTGACGGCACTTAGGTCCTGTGCAAGCACGATCGCCGGAGCGGAAATCCGGCTGCACGACCACCCGGCGATCAGCCCCGGCGACACCAGGGCGCTGAGCGTGGACCAACTGACCCCCAACCACCCCGACGTGCGGTGGTACTCCGCCGACCTCAACGCGGGTTGGCTCAGCCCCACCGGGTACTACTGGATCCCGGAGGCCTGGGGCCACACCTCCTCCGAGGCGTCAAGGGGCAAACCGTGCAAACACGCCACCAGTGTTTCTCTCGCCGCCGACCTCACCCGCACGTGGGCGGTGGCCATCTCGGGCACTGTGCCCGAGGGGGAGGGGGTGGCCGCCTCCCTCCCCCTACAATACGGCGCCCACCGACCATGGGTCCACACAGTGGACGCCGAAGTCATCCTCCACCTCGTGCGACACGCAGATCGCGAGCGGACCACGGGGGTCCCCGCCGTCGCGGCGAAGGTGGTCAACCAGATGCCCCTACGGTGGCTCCGGGTTGGCCTGTGCGCGCGAGGGCGACACGCCGGGCATCTGTTCTTGTACGTCCGAGCCACGTCGCACCACAGTGACGCCCTACTGCACAAGGTGGACTGGGCGGAGTCCCAGCACACCGTCCTGCAGAACACGCCCCCGGACCCTGGCCACACCCAACTCATTGTCGCCGGCCGTGACGGCCACCTCGATCTACGGCCCCCCACGATGCGGGCGCTCGGCGAGGTCGCGCAGCGGGCGCAGACGGAACATGCGCTGACGCACCGAGGACACACAGCTTTGGGCGCCGCCCACGCCACAGCCTATGTCCACGCCCGGGACCCCACCACGACTGCCACCAATAGCCGGGCGCTGCGGGCCACAGACGGCCACAAGCCGGTGCAGCGCAGGCTCCGCATCCGTAAGGAGCGGCTCTCCGGCGTCGCCGTCCTCCCACAACCGTGCCTCCTATGCGGCGGCCCGGAGGAGACCCCAGTGCACATGCACGTGGGGTGGCCCACTCACGGCTCCTCTGGCCCCACTACCGCCAGGCTGTACACGAGGCGGCCAGCCACCTCCCACCCGGGGACAAAGCCCTGAGGGTGGCCTCGTGGCGCTCCGCAGGCGCCACATGGACGGAAGTCTTCTGCTCCGGACTGGTGCCCGAGGACGCGGAGGCGCAGCTCCGCGCCATAGCCCACTACGACCAGCCAGGAGGGACCTCTGTGGACGATTTCCTCCACCACGGCTGGGGGACTTCTCATGGGAGCTTCGCAACCACCGGCTGGAGCAACTCCTCCGCGAGCCCCTAAGCGCGGCGGCCCGGGCGCACCGATGGCTCACCGCGGCGGAGGGTGACCACCCCCCCCCCTCCCCCGCGCCCTGACAAGGACTTCGTAGCCTCCCTCCATGTCGTGAATGGCACTCTGGAGTGCCCGCCACAAGAGGGCCCCCACCCGTACCAGGACCTGCCGGGGGGGTTCTGGAAGCACCTACAAGACGCCCTCTTCCCACCGTGGATCATTGGGCGCGGCTCCATGACCGCGTGGGAGGCACGCATAGTGAGTGAGGGGTGGGCGCGCGAGTGGAGCTGGTGGTGCGCCGCCACGCGCGCCCCTGAGACCCCTGGGCAACGATACGCCGCCATCCCGCTCGAGGGATGGGGGCCGGACACCGGGCCGAGACCCACTGTGATCCGCGGGGCGGGACCTGACCACCCGTGGGACGCGGCGACGGGGGAATGGCTGCAAGCGGGCCCCGGGGCCGCAAACAGGATGGACTGGGGACGTGTCCTCACTCGTCAGGACGCCCGTCCCCCCCCGCATCGTCCTTCACGCCGCCAACGTACTCCGGGCTACAGAGATACGCAAGTGGGGACACGCCACAGCCACCGTCCGAAGGCACCCCCCTGAGGACAGGGGCCGCCCAGCTCGCCGTGCCCTAGGGGCCCGTTCTGACATAAACGTCAAAGTTGAGTACCCAAAACCCAAAAGAATTGTATTTCTCGAAGCACAATTTTGGTGCAATTTTGGTTTTTATTGGTGTTTGAGAATCTACATTTTTTTACCTTTTCCACCGGTAATAGGTTGAGGACACGATGAAGACACATTTTTCTACCTCCCGTCATTGCCGTCTTAAAGGTTCCACACCACCCAGCACCATGGCAATCCCATCTCAGCAGCATCAGCAGCACTGGGCCTCAACATTGGGACAAGTGAGTGCAACTTTGATGTAAATAACCTCAATTTTGGTGCAACATTGGCAACCTAGAGTGCAACTTTGGCTCAGCAATGCTGAGCATTGCAACTTTGATGCAACATTGGCTCAACTTTGGTTTTCTGCAAAGAAGCACACGATAGATTTATAATTGGAAAATAAGAACCTTAACTCCAACAGAGCCCGGTCATGGAAATTCAAAGGCAACGGAACCTCTCTCTGCGGAGTGGGGAGGGGTGTGCGTCTTCCTGGGATGGTGTTGAGTCACACCATTGGCAATCCCACCCAAGCCATTCCTCCCTCACCGCGGTAAGGGAAGTGTAGAGTGGTGACACATTGGGATCAATTTCTAGCTTACAAGCCTCCCAAGATCCCTCCCATTGAGAGGGTGTGTAAATCCATACTTTTTTCCCCTTCTCTCCGGTCACAACGCCAACCACCGGTTGTACACACCCAGGCCCCTCGCGTCCCCATTCGTTGCGCCCGTTCGCACAGGACTCCAAGCTTGTCTTCCACAAGACCCATCGGACTTTGCTTTTGGGTGGCCATCCGTGAGTCTCTCTTGCGAGCCCCCTTTCGATGTCGCCGATTTCACGCCGTTCCGGCACCGTCGTGGCCCGGCGGCCGGGTACCTAAGGACATGTGGCAATCTAGTAAAACAACAAAGACCGTTCCCAAAGGCAAAACACGAATCGCATGGAAATATTTACATGTGCGAGTCGTTCGGTGTCCCACAACCACTCACACGTGGTGTACCTCGTGACCACCTTCTATTTCAACTATGTCATCCAACGGCTCTTCGTTACCATCGTCCGCCGGTGCCTTTTGCGTGGGCACTTCTTGTTGGGTGGGGTTGCTCTATGGTGAGGAGAGTGAGGTGATGAGAGTGAGGGCCATGTTGCATCGATGTTGAGTCGAAGTTGAGGCATGGGGATGTGCCATGCATCGTAAACAATGCAAATTCATCAAAATTGAACGAAAGTTGCACTACGTCGTATCGTTGCCCATACCTTCTTGCTCTTCTCCGTGTGTGCGGTGCGTTCCTCCGTGCGGTGCTTTCGGTCTTGGCCCTCTTGCTCTGTTTTCTTCTCGGCTTCTTTTGCGCGCTTTTGTCCCTCCGCTCTTCTCTTTTCCTTGTCCCGCTCTTTTTAATCCCTCTTTTCTTGCCTTGCCTTCTCGTTGGCCTTGTCTTTGGCCATCATGTTTGCAATCATCTTCTTCGTCTCCGCCACACCGGCGTCCTGTTCCGCGGGGCGTAGGGCCCTTGTGTCCACCCCATGGGACCAGGCCCTCTCCTTTTCTTTCTCGGGGTGGCTTGGCTTTTCCTTATGCCGGGCTTGGATCCATGCCACGGCCTCCTTGGTGGGCTTCCTGGGGCCGGCCACGTTGGCTACCGACGCTTGGAGGTTTTGAGCGTGTGCGTTGGTTTCGGGTTGGACTTGGTTGCTTTGGGGTTGGACTTGAAGTTGCGGGACTTGGGGGAAAGGCATTCCTTGGGCATGAGGTGGTTGAGGAAGTTGTTGGAGTATTTGAGAGGTTTGGAGTTGTCAGAGTAGGGCAAGTTGTTGCGGTGAGCCTTGAAGCGGGGTGAACGTGAGGCCGATGAGGCGGGAGGATTGCACGAGGGCGCCCACCACGGAACTTGCTTGGGTCGCGGACAATTGGGCCCATGCCACGGGTTCTTGAGCTTGGCTCCGGAGCGCCCATACACCACTTTTGGTGACCACCACTACGTCCTGCACATTAAGATGGAAGCAAAGTTGAAGCAAAGTTGCATGCAAGATTTGTTATCACACTCATGCACTACACAAAGTTGCACTCAACATTGGCTACACATTGTCTAAGTAAGGCGATGTGACCCCAAGGAACCCGAAAGGGAAAATTGTGGTACTACCTCGTCAAGGAAGGGCCTCCTTTGCTCGGTCGGTTGGGCCACTACATGTTCCTCAACCTCTCGATAGATCTCCTCCTCTTTGACCCTTGGTTCTTCTCTCTTGGCTTTTTTGTGCTTCTTGTCCTTCTCCTTCTTCTCCCTCTTCTCCTTCTTCTCTTTCTTGGGTTGGGGTTGCTTGGGTTCGGGGAAGAGTGTGCGGCCCGTGGTCATACACCCCCTTACCGCCTCGATGCTTGGGTACGTTTTTTCATACCCCCCGGCGTCGGCAACTTCCTGGTCCCACCATCCCCGCGGAAACGCCTCTGAAGCCGGGTCATAGAAGTAGAATTCGGCTTGTGGAGCGCGTCCCCCTTTACCACCGCGCGCACCGGGCATGCACACCTTGCCTAACCCGTACCCCTCGAATGCTCTAAAAATGTAGGCCCACTCCATTGGGCCGAGCGGATAGACTTGTTGGCATTGTGATGCTTTGGTGCTTGGCTTGAGCATCCGCCATGTGGATAAGTTGGAGGCCGTCACCGCCTCGGATGTGTACGGTGGTGGAAGTGTTGCCCCATTCATGTCTGTTTTTGTGTTGAGCCTTTTCCACTTTTACAAGATCCTTTCGAACGATGCCCTAAGGGTGATGTCCGCCAACCAGCGGTAGTCCAAGGCTTTGGCGCGGCCACTATCAATGATGGAGGTGTCTGGGTGGGGATGGTGCCCTGCTAGAAGCTCCTCACTAAGGGGGAAGCAAGAGGAGAGCTGGGAGGGCTGGGACGGCTCGGTGGAAATATTGGAATCGTCATCGTTGTCGTCTTCGGGGACGATTTGCTCCTTTTGAATCTACAGTACCACAAAGGAGCGATGTGGCGCTGGACAGATCTGCCACGTGCGCGCCATTCACAGTCGCCACAGTACAGATACAAAATTGCACGCAACATTCAAAATCGATGCGAAATTGCACGTTACGCCTTATAAATTGCAGATGCGATCGACGCGTAAATGAAAATTGCAGCACCGAAATTCAAAATCACCAAAACCGAAAAAAAATGCATTCACAGTGCATACATGGGCTGTTGCAGTGTGAGTCTGCCAGAGTAAGCTTCTCAGCCTGCTAAGCTCCTCTGCCGATAGATCATACGTCCCAGCCATGGTGGATAACCCTGTCACCGAACACCAGTGGAGTACGCCCAGGAAAGGGTGTTTTTTTGCAACGAGAATCCGTGCCATTTACTAGTTACGTATGTTTTCCCACTCGGCAAATAACTTTGAGACACACGGACGCGCTTTACTCCCCATCCGCGTGCGCTCAGGAATGGGGATCTCAGTGACGGCAATGTTAAATGAAAATTGGCAATGTTGAATGAAAATTGAACGGCAAGATTGACTAAGTCCAATAAACCTCGAAACAGGTGTTGTTATGTCGTTCATGCTTGAAAAACCGAAACGTGTTGAGTGCCTTTAACAGCTCCCGGTCGTGCAAACTACAGGCAACCCCAAGATCACACAAATGAGCATCGGAGCAGCCAGCCGTGGGGTTTTGGTCCAACCCAACGCATTGTTGAGCCAAGATTGAGCCGAAGTTGCACCGAAGTTGCACCGAAGTTGCAGCGCACGCCGCCGAGGCAACACCGCAGCCCAGGAAACGCCGAACGAACGCCGAAGCAACGCCGAAGCAACGCGGAGGCAACGCCGAAGCAACCGAGAAGCAACGCCGAAGCAACGCTGAAGCAACGAAGCAACGACGAAGCACCGCGGAAGTAATACCAAACAAATGAAGTAATGGGTAAGAGAGAGGTGTAAATTTGAGGCTTTTGGTGCTAAGTGGAATGCAACATAGGAAAAAAAACCAAAACAAAGTTGCAGGACTCCTCCAGAAAATTGCAGTTCCGTTTTCCAATGTTGGGTGCTACTTTGTATTCGTGGGGTTCGGAGTACAGCGACACCATTGAGGAGTACAGCGACACCATTGAGGTCGGCGAGTAAGATGTAAGACAGATATTTGGTAGTGGTCTCGCTGCCTGCCTGCGAGTGTGTGTTGGGTAGTGTCTACTTTTGTTTTCAGAAGTAAGAAATTTTGTTTTATTTTTCTTTTTCGCAGAGGTTTTTAGAGAAATGAACAAAAACAAAAACAAGCCACAAAGGAAGCAAGACAGCAATACCAGACCCTCCAACACACACCCCAAAACAGCCAACAACACCAGGCACCAACCAGCGCCAAAAAGGCAGAGGAGCAAGGCACAGGGCCACACAACGCAGGCACACCGGCACAGCAAACCACAGCACCGCACAAGACGGGCAAGAAAAAACACAACACAAGGGACAAAGCACCACAGGCAGCTCAACAGAGCAACGAAGCACCAAACCCAAGCGCACCAGGCCACAATGGGCGACACGGCCACGAGCGATCAGGCCCAGCACCGCAACAAAACACGGCACACAGGGCACAGCACGCAGCCAAAAGAAACAGCACAGGGCACCGCACACAGGCAAAAGGAACAGCACAGCAAACAACAACACAGCAACAACCACCAAAACCACCGGTACGTAATAGAGCATATGGCAAAGGTGCAACAAAGTTGCAATTAGCCACATTAGGGGGTAGCAGAACCACCACAAAGTTTACCAAGTTTTAATGCAACTTTGATGCAAGTTAGAGATTCTCAACAGGAATGCAACTTTGGGTGAAATGTTATTTTTGTTGCAATTTTGAAATTGCGTGCTGTGGTGCACGGCACACCTTTTTTATTGGAATTTGAAGGTCCAAAACCAGTTCCACCACACGTTGAGGAGAAATTTGGAAGGGGCGCCGCCTACGCGGGGCATGGAGCAGTGTAGCAGCGGGGATAACTCGGTGCACCACACGGTTAAGTAGGTTTTTGGCCCGGGGACTACTTCCCAAAAAAACCACAAGTTCCTTTGTAAGAGCCCGGTCTTCCAATCTGGAATAGTAGATTTCGAGGCATTTTTGGCCCCGGCTAGGCATTACAATCCTGGAAAGCACAAAATGCAACAAGTGGGTGCCATTTGAAAACAACTCTTTTCCACCTCATACAATTTTGAATGGTTAGCTAAATTGAGGATGCTTTTCACTAAGTTGAGCTCAACATTGGTTTTTGCACTTTATGTCAAAACGGGCCCCTAGGCTGGCGCACTTCAAAGCTTGGGGGCCGGTATACGACGAAGCCTTGTTCCGGCTGGGCGACACCCAGGGGCCCTTACTCCTCATGCTCCCCACCGACATTGCAGCCGCGCTGCGCCAGGAGCTGGACGGCTGCGAAGGGCTGCCAGTGGGATGGGAGGCAGTTGCGGACGGCACCCTAGTGGCCCTCCTCCACCGGGACGCCGCAAACGGGTACCATAGGGATACGCTGGCGCCCCACCTCACCAGGCGCCACGTGTACATGGCAACCCCCCCCCAGGGGCACCCCTGCCCGGCGTGGGACGACCTCATCGCCGCCTTCCACAACCACGGGATTCTCCCCGATGACACGTTGCGGGAGGTCCAGCGGAAGACGCTCGGCAGGGACTACCGGCGCCGCGTCTGCGCCCGCCTGCTGGAGATCCGGGACCCCCTCCGACAGAGGTGAGACGACCTCTGGCTCCGCCATCTCGACCCTTGGTCGCCGCCCTCCCACCTCCCACACACCTGCCGGCTGTGCGGGGAATGTGACACGGTGTCCTCCACAGCGTCGACAGGCGCCAACAGGTGCGCGCGGTGCGCCCAGGTCGCCGCGTGCCCCCCCGCCCGAACCTCCCGCAGGCCCGCGAAGGCGCACGGAGGAGGAGGCCCTGCACCGGCGCATCGAGGGGGCACACGCCCCCTCACACGAACGCGCGGGCCCCGCGGGCGCTGCCCTTCTGTGGATCCACATGCACCTGCTTGACCGCACATCCGTTGCGCACCTGTCGTACGTGTTCGCGCCCTGACCCCCACCCGTCGCCGCCCTTTGCAGAGCCCGCAGTACCATGCCACGCCGACGGGGGGATGGGCCGGGACACGCCAGGGCCCGCCGCAAAGCGCAGGAGGCGACCGTCCGGGGCCTAGTGGCGGACGCGGTGGCGGAGGCGCACGAGGCGCACGCTGCCGCACGGCGTGACCTGACGGGCAGTGCGAGGGCTTTCCTCAACGAGACCGCCCTCCCGGCCGTCCGCGCCCTGTACGGAGCAGGGGCCCCTACGCTGCTCCCGGCGATGCACCGGATCGTGAACGCCATCCCGCCGGGGCTCATCAGCCCGGAGGCGGCCCTCTACGGGCACTGGATGGAGTGGCACGAGTCCAACTGGTCGGGATGGCCCCTGTCCATGGGGGACAACCTGCGTCTGACGGGAGCGGGGTCTGCCATGTCCCTCCGCAGCAGCGTCCAGCCCTGCTGCACTCCCTCAGGACGCGCTACCCCGGGGACACGGCCCCGTACCTGAACCAGGCGCGGGCCACACACCCGAGGGGAGTGTCCGAGCTGGATGCGGCGCTCCACCTTCTACACCCACCGGACGAGGACCTGGAGGTGGGCGAAATCACGGTGTTCGTGGAAGGCGCGGACGAGGCGCCCGCCCGCCCCCGGCCGACTAACCTGGTGTAAGACGGCACCAGGCCGACCCCCCCGTACGCCATCGTATGTGAGGCGTTCCCCAGGGAGCCCACCTGGTGCCCCGCCCTCCCGCCGGCGAGCACGCGCCTCGCGGCTGGGCCAACCCAGACCTTTCCCCCCCCCTCTCCAGAACCAGGGGTGCCCACCACAGGGGGCAGGTCGTCTGGCAAGAGTGACCTGGCACCCTGCTGCTCCTCCTCGTCGTCGCGACCCGCGGGGACCCAGAACGGGTCCTGGGGACCACCCCCACCCACCTGTATGGGGCAGTACCCGTACCCCGCCCCCCCCTCCCGCCGCCCGCGGCGCGGGACGGGGTACACACCTTCCTGCGAACACACGAGGTCACCGCCGTTAGAGGGGTCCACCTAGTGCGGCTCCCCCCGGCACCACCCGACGACCCCCGGGGGCCCAGGGCCCTGAGTCCCGCCCCAGACTGGGAGCTGTGGCGCGACGCGTGGGCCGCGTGGCTCCCCCGTCTCCCCTCCCAATGCCGATGGATGGCCGGCGGCCCCCGCCCGTACGGGGCTGATGCCACAGCCGGTCCGCCACCTCCTCCCCCCCTCCCCCCCGCAGAGCACCGCACGGCACTGCCCACGGCACGACACTGATGCGCCGCGAGGTAGTGGGAAGGGCGCACCTGCCACCAGGCATGCCTACCAGGATAACGATGATGGCAGACTCCGATCGCTCCCCCTAGCGGGACGACTGCCACCACCGCCGGTCCCGCTCCCGCTCCCCCGTCTCCCCGGAGTGGACGGGGGAGACCCCCGCGGAGCGCGAGGAGCAGAGGCTTGCGGAGGCGGCGGTGCTGGTCGGGCCGCCGGCTGGGCAGCCCCGGGCGGCCTCCGCCGACACCGGGCCGACGACCCAGGAGCCTGAGCCAGCCGAGCCGACCGCCCCCGCCGCCCAAGCAGCAAGCCCTGCCGCCCCGCCCCAGGAGGGGGCCCCAGACGCGCGGGAAGCAGAGACCGCAGCCCAAGCGAGCCACGCCGCGGCCCCGACCGCGGCCCCCGGCACGCTGCCGACACGGGGGGTAGCCCCGGCGCAGGAACCGGGCGCATCGCCGAGGGCTGCCGCAGCCGCAGAGGGGAGCGGGGAGGGCGCGCGAGGGGTTGCAACCGCACCACCGCCTCAGCTGGCCACGCTGCGGGCCCCAGCATGCCACGAAAGCGGGGGAAGGACTCCGCACGGGCCACGGGCGTCTCGCCGGCGGCCGCCGCAGCAGCAGCAGTGGGCAGGGAGGGCGCGAAGTATCGCGCCCACGCCAACCCCACCCACACCCACACGAACCCCCCGAAACCGTTCCCCTGCAAGCCCTTCCCCCCGGGGCGGACGCAGCACGTCCGCCCCCCGGCGCCCGAGCGCTTGCCGCCGGGTGTCACGCTGCCGCAGCTGCAAAGGCAGCGGGACACCCGGCGCGTGATCCAGGAAGGAGGGGACGGCGCGCAGGCAGAGCTGCGTGCCGGCCACGGGAGCGCGGAGCGGGGGACAGGAGGCGACAGGGGAAGTGCCCAGGAGCATGCGCAAGGAGCGGGCCAGGGCACGCGCGGCAGGGAGCAAGGGCGCAGCAGCGGAGGGGGACTGAGCGCGGGCAGCAGATGGCGCGCCTCAGGGCAGGGGGCCGGGAAGGGGCCAGGGCACGGGAAGGTCGCGCAGGGGCGCGGGCAGGGCGCCCAGGTGCAGGGAGCGGAGCGAGGGACGGTGGGCGAGCGGGCAGGCCAGGGCGTGGGTGACAGGGGGCGGGACCCACGGCACGGGCAAGGGGCCGGAAGGGGACCCAGGGGCAAGGGCAAGGGCGCCACGGGCCCCAAGGGACAGGCAGGACGGGGCATGGGAGCCCGGGGGGGAGGGCGGGTCGAAGGGAGGGGGGCGGGGGGCGGGGCGCCCCCGCAGCCGGACGTGCAGCCGGTGAGGTGCGTCCCCCCCGGCATCCAACAGATGCCGGCGCACCACACCCACGACCACCACCACCACCACCACCACCTCTACAACAACGGCCCCAACGCCGGCGAGCTCATCCCCCCCCAACCCCCACAAACCCGGCACCAGCCAGCCCCCCCGCACCGAGAGCAGAGCCGGCGCGGATGGCCTCGTCGGGGGGGGGGGGCGGGGCGCGCCACCAGCGCCGCAGGCGCAGGGGCAGCAGGGGGAGCCGGCGCGAGGGGCAGAGGGGGCCCGGCCCTGGGACCGCGACCCGGGCACAGTCCCGGACGCTCTTGGGGATGAGGCCCTCCCCCTGGTGGGGGAGGTGTACGGGTGGTTGAGCTGGGCTAACCACGGGACCACCAGGGGTTTGAGGAACCGGCCCTTCGATGCCGTGCTCCTCCGAAGGGACGGAGGAAACTGGGAGGTACCCTCGGGAGGTTGGGCAGCCCCAGAGGACCACGAGAGGGTCCTCAGGTCAGTGATCTGGGCGACGTGGCCCGACAGGGGGCCGACCTGGCCGGCCTTCCTGGAAGGGGGAGCGGTACTCCGCATCACGGACGCGGACGCCACCAACTGGCTCCCCCGGGCCTTGCGCAGCGCCCTCGCCCACTGGCGCTACCGCCAGCGCAACCCGCCGCCGCGACAGCCCCAGCCCCGAGACAAGCGGCGGCGCAGGTGACGGCTCAGACGGCGGACACGAGAAAGTGGGGGGGGGGGCTGGGCCCCCCGACTCACGCCTCCCCCGAGATACCGCGTGACGGAGGAGCGCGCGCCACCTCCCGCGGGAGGGAGGGCGGAGACAACGAGCGCAGGGGGGGACCTACTGCCCCGCAGCCCGCTAACCGCTGACCGCTAACCCTCACGGCCGCCCCCGGCCGGCCAGCGCCGCGCGACGACGGCGGGGGGGACAAGGGGCCCCAGCGAGGGCCTGCACGAGGGTCTGACTCTAGGTAGAGGGGGGCGGGGGAAGAGTGCGACCCCCCAGCCGACGGCTGGCCCCTGGGGCCGGGATCGCCAGGCCGCCCCCCCTCGGCCGTCAGGGGGCGGCGCCAGGGGACCAGAGAGCCCCCCCCCGGCCCCCCCCACCCTACCCCTCAGGCCCAAGAGCGGACGGAGGCAGACCGAAGAAACGGCGGCCCCGCACCCCCCCCCGAAGAGGCCGCTGCACCCGGGGTGAGGGGGCACCACGGCCGAGGCAAGCGCCCGCACGCCCTGCATGCTGCCGGCCGACGGCAGGCTGGCGGCGCCCAGGACGGCGCAAACGGAGCGGCCCCTTCAGAGGCCGGCCCGGTTAAGAAGGGGGCGCGAACCAGGGCGGGGGGCTCCCCCCCCCCCCCCCCCCGCACTGACCCATTGGCGGCCGACAGGACTGCGCCGGACGCCCGCGGCCGCCCGGCAGCCCCCACGGCACGAGTTTACCTCGGAGGGGCACACCGGAGACAACAGATGGCAGGCCGACGCCCAACAGGGGGGGGGGGGCGGGGGGGCGGCCCCCCCACCCCCCCCCCCCGCGCCCCCCCCCCTAGCTTGAGGGCCACGGGAGCGACCCTCCGCCCCCCAAGAGGCGAGGAAACGCCCCTGCTCCCCCAGAAGGGACCGCGACGCGGGGGGGGGGGGGATGCGGCTGGACCTGCACACCGCGCGCCCCAGCGCCCCTGGCCGCCTGCTCCCGCGGGGGTCGCGGCCGACAGGCGAGCCCACACCAGTGCGCCAGAGCAGCGTGCAGACCAGGCCTGGGGGCGGCGCACGGCGGCGCACCAGAACAGTATGGAGGCCGCGCCCCCCATGACCCTCCCATGACCACAGCCCACCAGGGAGGGCAGACGGGGGGTTTAGGTCTGCAGGGGCCCCCAGGGGAGGGGTCCACGGGCCGCCCCTCATCCCCCCCCACCCTGGTGCGGCCCCGCGACCCCGACCGCAAGCGCACGCCGGGGGGGAGTGCGCCGACGACAAGAGGGGGTCCAGGGTTGGGAACCGTGGGCCGCCACCCAGAGCCCCCCCCCCCCCATCCCCCCCACCGGCCCGCAAGCCGCGGGGGCCCCGGCTCCACCCCCCGAGGCAGGGAGGATGGTCCCCGCTCCCCCCGCCCGAGAGAGGAGCCGGAGCGCGGCCCGCCCCCCCCGCCCGAGCCGCCGGCTCCCACAGGAACCGCAGGGAACAAGCGAGCCCGCGCCAACGCGCCAGGACGCCGCACAGATCGCGCCCAGTGAAGGCGGGCGAGCACGAACCGGAGTGGTATGGGGGGCCACGCCCCCCATGGACAGAACGACGCCAGTGACACCCACTTTGTTGCCTGCCCAGGGGAGGCAGAGGGACGGGACGAGGCAGAGCAGCCCCCCGCCCTACAGGCCCCCCCCGGCCCCACAAATGGGGGGCACGGCGTACGGGCCGCCCCCCCCCCCCAGCCCGCCCCCCGGCACACGACCGCCACGGACCCGCCCCACGGGGGGCGCACAGCCCCAAGCCAGGTAGGGGGACGGCCCCCCACCACCCCCGCAGCACGCAGCCCCCACAGGGCGTGCAGGCCAAGGGGACAGTGTAGGGCCCCCACGCCCACACGCCCGCGCGCAGAGCATGTGGGTAGCGGACCCCAACAGCCCGCCGAGTGGGCGGGCAGTCAGGGGAGGGGGAGCGCCTGACCCCGGACGCCCCTCGCAACAGTGGAAGGCACCCCCCCCGGGGACGCCCTTCCGCCATCCCCACAACCCCCAGCCAAGTAGGGGGGAACCGGGACCGGACCGCCCCCCCCCAAAGCACGCCAGACAGAGCAAGGGACCGGGGCAGGACACGCGGAGGGGCACGGACCACGTGGAACGGCCCTACCAGCGCCCAGTGCCGGGACCGCGCGAGGTGCGCACGCCACACCACCCAGGGGGAGGGGGGAGCGGACGCCGCGGGAGCGCGAGCGCACACACACGCAAAGGGCACGCGGGGACTACCAGAAGGGCAACCGGACCGAGCTCGCGGAACGCACGGACCGCGTGGAATGGCGTACCAGCGAGCGAGGGTAAGGGACACCCGGACAGGACGGCCCGCCACACGTAGCGCGGGACACGCGGGGCGGGAAGGGGGAAACGGGAGGGACACAACACCAGGTACCGACCCGAACCCCCCGAACCGGCCGCGAGCGCCGCGCACACACGGACGGGGCACTGCACTCGCCAAGGCAGTAGTGGCACACTGCGCCACGCCCGAACCCCTAGGCTAGGCAGCCTCCGCGCCAGCCCAAGGGGGTCCCACTGGCGACAAGCCAGTAGCACGGGCCCGGCGGCGCCGGCACCCCAGGCGACCACGCATTAGGGGGGCGACGCGGTGGGTAAGTGCCCGCAGCCACGGCTGCGAATTGATGCACTGACCTGGGAGTGGCGAAACGGGGAAGCCGGGGAGGGACGGGGCTCCGGGCCCTGTGAACCCGGGGGACTCCGTCACCAGGCAGGCGGTGCGTCTTGGAGGGCCCCCCACTAGGACCCGGTGGGGAGGATATCACCTGGCCTGACCAGGTGGCCCCCCGGGGACGAAAGGCGTCTAGTACCCGCAAAATCAAACCTCAAACCTCAAATTTCTTCCGGCGGGGGGTCTTGACCTACATTGATAGCTTCGGAGACGGAGTTCACCCCAGGCGCAGGATCGTGGTCGACTACGATGGCGTTGTTTTTGTCCTCCTGCGAGGGGTCTTGATCTACATTGATGGCTTCAGCGAAACTGTGATCTTTTGGGGAGTCTGAGATGGCTTTGTTCCCAATTTCTTTATTCACGTTTCGGCTGTATGGGTTGTGGGTGTGTGCTTCGAGTATAGGAGTGAGGAGTTGTTGGTCATCCGTGTCCCCTTCGGTCTGAGGATGTATCTCTGGCGGGGGCGATGGGTGGTCGTTGCTTGGCGGTGACGGACCGGATGTGGTTTGGCGAGGAGTGCTTGAGGTTGACTCGGAGTTGTCGGGTGCCGTAGCTCCTGAGGGAGGAAAGAGGGGTGGTGAAGGAGGGGAGGCCATGGAGGTGTCAGCGAGTGTTGGTGTCTTACGCGTGTTGTGTTCTGTGTTCCATTGGGATATTTTGTCACCCGGGGTCGGAGGTGGTGCGTCCAGTTTCTCTTGGAGTTCCATGAGTTGGCTGACAAAGGCTCCGGCACCAAGGGTTCCTCCACATTGAAAAATGGCAATCAGGTCGTTGGGGTGTTTTTCGTCAGTGTGCGGTTTGAGGATTTTTTCCCGAGAGACATGGTCCGGTTCGAGGCAGCGTGCAGATATTCCCCGGTAGCTGAAGCCATGTGCCAATAGAGCCGAGTCTCTCTTTTGATATTTGAGTTGGTATAGAGTGGCAACGTTCGATGACGTGATCACCTTGTCAATTGAGAGAAAAGGCCCTAGCAAGCCCATAACAATTTTGACCGAGTGAAGAGATTCCGTCGTCGGCGCGGCAATTTCAACTAAGTACCGGTCACTCGGCGTACGGACTGGGTCTTTCGGAAGAGGCCATTTCTCTTGGGGGAGAGCCGTAAATGCAAGGCAGGCTGCTTGAGGTTTTTCATCCCAAAAGGGAACCATGGCGCCCGCCAGTCCTTTGAATAACAAGAATCCATCGTCACCGAACAATCTTGTTGCTAGAGTTTGAAGCGGGGTTTTTTGAGGTTCGCATGGTACCGCCGAGTAGTCTAGGGTAACTAGCAGACCCGTTGAGTTTTTCATGAGAGCTCCTTCGTACATGCAGTACCGTGGGTGGAACGCAAAATTCCGCCTTGTGATGGACCAAATATCGCCCGCTTTGTCATCGGGGTTGCGAGATTTGCAGAGAGGGTACAACCTGGAATGTTCGTAGGCTTTGGAGATCTTCGATATGCATGATGAAAATGTCTCCTTTGGCAAATGCCGAGGAGTTGACCACCGCATTGCGAAGGTAGGTGTCGAAGGGCGGTGGAAGTTCCCAATCATACCTCACAAAACTTTCAAGAGGAGAGCGGAAGTGGCGGATTCCTCCTAGTGGGTAGAAAGCATTGGACGAGTTGATACTAGCCGCGTCACTCAAATCGCCGAAGGCTCGATTGAAACCCGTTTGCATGATTCTATTGTCCGTGGGCGAGAGGTCTCCCTGGATTTTTGGGTTGAGGACTTTGGATTCTTCATAGAAAGCACATAGGGTCTTGATAGAAACGTCAATCCGAACCTTGGAGTTGACCGTGTTGGGTGGTTTGTTGATGCGGGCGTGTCAGAAGGCTTCGGAAAGAGATTGTTCGTAGAGGTTGACATCAAAGAATTGAATTTCATCCGTTTTGCTTTTACGGCCATCAAGCCATAGGGCCACGACGGGGAGAGATTGTCCGTTTGGTTCGACAAAATCGGGTGTGTTGATTCCTTACCAAAGCAAATTGGTTTTTTGTCTCCTTGAAAACATGGATCTCGGCGATGAAATCTTGTATTTGAACGAGAGAACCATTCATTGTGGGGAAGTAGGACTTGGAAGTGACTTCCCTATTTTAGCTTGTAGTAATGAACCATCCAAGGGTTGGAGTCCTTGGTGAAGCAAAGCGGCTTTTCAACAATTCTACGTAGTGTTTGCAAGTTTTCACCATTGGTGGCAACCCCGTTTTGACCATGGGAGGTGCAAGGTAGAACGCAACCTTAGGCATGTAATCATCTTTGTGCCTGAACAAGTCGTGGGCGGGCGATAGGTAGGTGTGTTGAGTTTGTGTGTTGATGTCTATGTTGATGAAGGCGTTGGTGAAGTCGGTGCCCCTTAGATCTCGGTCACACAGATGTCTATTGTAGAGGAATTGGCGTATGTTGGAGTGCACAATGACGAGTTTTGAGTCAGACATGCGAGTACCTTCTTCGTAAGTGCCGAATTTGACGTAGTCATTTTCTCAAGATGTTTTTGCCGTAGCCAAGAGTTGAGCGGCACCATAGGTGAGGCCTTTTGGGATGGGAAAAGGGGACGGCGGCGGAATGGTTGGCACTTTGCTTTTTGAACCAAGACCAAAGAACGACATGTTGTGCGGTGAACGGTGAATGCTCAAAGTTCGGGAATGGGATGCCAAAGCGTATGAAATGACCGTAAACACGGAGGTTGTCCAATATAGAGATAGCGGAAATGACGGTAATTCCAAAGGAAAAAACGGTAAATTCGAAGGGAATTGAGAATCAGCCCAGAACTTGAACAGCCCAGGATTTTTGCAAATCACCGAATAGCCTGGACTATTGGTGGATCCATCAAAAGAATTCTGAGGGTCAATAAAAAAAAATAGACACTCGGAAAGTGAGTATCGAAAGAAGGTTCAGCTCCGAAGCGGCTTGGAACTGCAGCTGGGTGGAATGTCTTGATTCGCCAAAAGACAACCTGTACGAATTCGAACCATGTTGGATGTCGGCGTACCCTTCCTTCCAGTTGACAGTCGGATTATAGCTTCGAAGCCATGGTAGTCCAAGTATCACATCCGGCAGAAATTCCAAGACCTTGAAGTGATGTCGAAATACAAGTTCTCCAATACAAGCTCTCGTGTAGTACCGTACTTCGACCTGGACACCTCCGGCTGTCAAGACGTCTCCAGGGTTTCTGAGTTTATAGAGGGGAAGTCGCACCCTCTTTGCAGTCTGCATTGACATGAAGTCACTGGTCGCTCCACAGTCGACTAATAAATCCATGCTGACGTCAAAGGAGTCATCACGACATGCGCAAATGTGCCCTCAAACCGTGAACAGAGACGCATGCTCAGGTTCGGTTCCTTCGACATTGACACCCCCAAGTGTCGAATTCTTTTCGGGTTTATTGGTACTGATGGTGGTGCTCAGCTCTTCTCGAGGGCGTCTACCACCAGGTATTCACAGATGTCTCCTAGGCCGATGTGGGCGATTCGTTGCTTTTGGAGCGGGATCGAAACCATCCCTTACTGTCTCGACTCTGATCTCTTCGCGGCGTGTTCGACCTTGACTCTCGACGCTCTCGTCCTCGGGATAGCAGTCGATGCTTTGGACAGTTGCGGGCCAAGTGGCCTTGTTCGCCACAAATGTAGCAGTGCCTACTTTCTCGACCATCCTGGCGTCCACCATCTTGGCGTCCGAACCATTCATTACGACGTTCACCAATGTAGGCATGTAGTTCTTCTCGGAGCTTGGCAATTGCATCGAGGTTCATCGGCTCTGGCACAGTCGAAGCTATGGGAGCTGCAGCTGGAGCCGGCATGAGGTTGACGTGCGGCGTTGGCATAGGGTTGGAAGGAAACGTTGAAGTCGAAGTTGGTGGAACCATCATGGGCAGGGGTCTTGAGACCACAGGACCCATGGTATCAGATGTCGTTCTTGATGCGTTCTGTACCTCTTCGAGCTGATATCTGGCCGCCATGTAGGCTTCTGCGTTGGTCTCTACCAGGGTATCGAGACCAAAGGGTCTACCAGAACGCCATCTCGAACAGACCTCAACGATGTACTGCCAACGAACAGCGTCATTCGACAAACGTGCAACAAATGGAGAGTTGACGAGGTAACCCATCTGGAGGTCACTGGTGTTAACCTTCGACTTGATAACGCAAGTGCGGAACTCCTTGACGTAGTCCGCATGTTGAGGTAACTCACTTTTCTTCAAGCTCAACATTCTCGACAGGTACACTGGCTCATGGGACATGCAAACGAAATGTCGGCCCAACACACGCGTGAGCTCGAACCAGTCATCCTGTACAGCTTTTCTCAAGCTATGGTAATACTCGGCAGGGTCACCTTCAAGGAGGAACGGTATGGTGGTCACCTGATCGACGTGTGAAGTGATATCCGACAAGGTGAAAGCTCGTAACAAGTCCTCCTTCCATGTGCGAAACTCTCCAGATCCAGGTCTCCCAGCGAATTTTCGAACCAGCTTATTCAAGCGTTCAACACGATGTCCTAGAGTCTCGAGTGTTGGAGCACGTTGAATTGCGAATTGGTGCGCTGGGTTTGGGTCGAAGGCAGGTGGTTGTGGAGGTGGTTGTTGCGGAGGGAGAGGTGAACTGCTCGGCAGTGAATACGGCGGATGGCTCAAAGGAGGCGGCTGTGGTTGTGGTTGTGGTTGTAGCTGTGGTTGTTGTCGTGGAAACTGGAAGTGATTCGAAGGTTGTTGACTCGAAACTGGTGCAAATTCGTTGAGAAGGACATAACATTACGACAATTCATGGTCTACGTGTCGAAGCTCGCTTACAGCAGCTTGAGTTGCATTCTCCGTGGAGGACTGCAAAGTGTCGACTCGGTGATCAGTTGCCGCAGTAGCACTTGCTGCTGTTGTCTGCAACGCATCGATGCGCTGTTCTGATTCGATGACCTTGGCTTGAGTATCTGCAAGCTTCTGCGACAAGCTGTGAAATCACAAAAAGTGCATGGAAACCACTCGCTTTCTCGACTTGCGATGCGCTCTGCGATGAACCTTTCTAACGAAATCGAAAATTCGTGATGCAAGGGTGAGTCGGTTCGAAACAGACTGTCTCTGATAAAGTGCAGCAAAGCTGCGCCGTCGAAAGGCCGCTTCATTGTAAATCGAAATCCAAATCAATTTTACGGCGTCGAAGATTGGTCTCGGATACTGATCTCCCGGCCACCTAGCTGGCTACCACTTGTTGTCGTTTGTTTCTTGGGAACTCTCTTGTACTCCTGTTCCTCTCGTTTCTCGAAAATCCAAAATCCCAAATCGACAAACCTCGCAGGATCTTCGGACGGGGCACCAATACATAGACACTTCACAAATTCAAAGACAAACAAAGCTGTCCAGAGATCAAAGTATCATACAGCACTTCATTCACACAACTGGCATTCGATGCTTCATATGTATTCACAGCATGCAGTGCGATTGCGACTGCGACTAGCGCGCTCGCTGCGCTGCTGCTGTTCGAAGCGATAACAACGTGCTGGGCAATGGGGACCCAAGGTTTTGCGCCATCGCAGAAACTGGGCGCTTAGGGGCGGAGAGACCCGGGGCGTACTTCATGGCACCGGTAAGACATCCGCCGGGTTCAGCAAGGGTGCAGACTTAGGTATAAGTAGGACACCATTTCTGCAGCTTGCTCCCAGGATCTCAGGAATAGCACACTCACATACACACCTAGGCAGGTAAGGGTGGGGTTCAGTCCCTAGCTTTCGTCTTGGAGGCAAGCGTCCCAGCGAGCCTCAGCAACTCTCCGAGGTTGTTCTGGGACACGTAGTCTACCACAACTGAGTTTAGGCATCCCTCAGGTAGTACAAACGCAGAGAAGTGGTCCCAGGTGGCCTCTTCGACCCCGAACCTTTCCCAGAGGCTGAGAAAGCGCCAACCCTGGCGGTACCGGTGGCGTAGTATAGACTTCACGAGATAGAAGCCCTCCTTAGCCATCTCCTCGGCGTCCATGTCGGGGAGTTCCCCTTCAACTTCCATAGGGCTGGCAGCGCCCTTTAGGTCCAGAGCGGCGATCTCCTGGTCGTTCAGCTCCCACTCCTCCCCACGCAGGTCCTCAGGGTCGTAGTAGCGCTTTAGATGTTGAGCAGCGCACACCAGGGTTTTTCCCAGCCGGGGAGAACACCTCACCGTGATACGGTGTCCATCCACTGAGAGAATCTTGTAGGGCCCAAAGTAGGGGTCATCGCTCGTAGAGCGTGGCCAGGCGGGTAGCGGACTGTGGTGCACCAACACCCAGTCCCCCTCTTGGTAGGAGGCGGGCACCCGGGGCTTGTTCTTCTTGTTCCACTGTCGCTCCCTCACTCTCTGGAACATAGTCTTGGCCTTGTCCACTTTTGCTTGTTGCTCCTGGACCCAGTTGCCTACAGTAGAATGGGTATCCTCTGGATAGGGAGCATGTAGGAACCACGCCGGGCGCCCTAGGAATAGCTCATGGGGCAAGTAGCCAGTCGCCGAACTCTCTTGGGAGTTGGTCATCAAGGATATGACGGAGGGTAGTCTCACCCAGTCTCTGGTGCGCTCCGTTCTGCACCATATCCTTACATTTCCGCTGAGGTGTTGTGGTTTGTTTCTTGGGAACTCTCTTGTACTCCTGTGCCTCTTGTTTCTCAAAATCCAAAATCTCAATCGACTAACCTCACAGGATCTTTAGACGGGGCACCAATACATAGCACAAACTCGAAGACAAAAACCCTGTCCAGAGATCAAAGTATCTGACAGCGCTTCATTCACACAGTTGGCATTCGATGCTTTTTAAGTATTCACAAACTGCAGTGCAATTGCGACTGCGACTTGCGTGCTCGCTGCTGTTCGAAGCCATAACACTACCCCCCCCTTGAGACTTCGAAGAGGTCTCATTCCTCTGGGTGGGTGTCACATGGTCCCATCGGAAGAGCAGGGCCAGGAAAAGAAAATTTGTGGACCTCGACATGTGCTCGCTACAGAAGCATAATAGTGGTCGAAACTAGCACACTGAGGTGCAGTTCATGGTATACCTGTCGTCAGCGCCTGATTCATACGCCGTGTTGGACTCTGCCACGGCTGTGTCTTGGCGGAAGCTGCAGAAGACAACTTCGCCAGGCACACTGCACGGGCGCTGTACCCACAGCAAGGCTGTGGGCACGTCGAACCATAACATACCAAAACATTGGGCACAGCTATCGAAGCTGGATGCCCAGCAAACAAACAACCAGCAGGCCTATACATCTGTCAATTCGACAGGACATATTGAGGCAGTCGACACCATTAATGGCATCCAGACTGTCGAATCAGCCATTACTTGGCATCCAGACTTGTTGAATCAGCCATTACTTGGCATCCTGACTTGTCGAATCAGCAGTCCGTGCCCCACGTGAACGTGGATGAGGGATCCACCTGGAGTCGACACACTTCGTGCACTTCCTTCAGTGTCTCGACGCCAGCCATGAACTTGAAGGTGTCATGACCCGTGTAGTGTCGACGATTGTCACTTTTGGAGGGCGCGCTTCTGAATCAGGATACCAGATCGATGGTCCAGCAATTGAAGGTTGGGATCACCAGGTCCGCCGTCGACGGGGTACTTGTACTGGAGTACGAAGACATGTTCACGGGCAAGCGCTCACAATTGTCCAGGTCGCCATGTTTGTGCCTTGGTTGAATAGAAATCCCAAAGGTTCGACTGTTTCCAAGCGTCCTCGCTCCACAAATCCGTCCGATTGGTGTCTTCGAAGGAGTACGTGTCATGTCGACCAGTGGACCATCGATAAGTTTCCTTCGAATCAGTACCAGTGGCCATGCTGTGGTAGAACTGACCAGTTCGCGTATCGACTCGCCACCATGGCGTGTCAGCAATCGAAACTCGTCGAACAACAATGATGGCATTGACGTCATCGACTTCAGGGCCGAGAGCATATCGGTCAATGACCTCAAGCATGTCGGTTCGAGAACCTTCTTCTTGGAGTCAACCGAGGTGTTGATGTACATACTGACCATCAGCGAGAGAACTTTGCAGAGCGAATCGAACCGCTTCTGCATTCACAAGGCTCGAAGCCGTGTCAACAATGACCGCTTCGAGGACTTGGTCTCGGCGGCTGACCTTGCGTCAATGGGCAGCCTTGAAGTCATCCTGGATCGGCGTGAGGTACTTGAAGAACGGTATGTCGAAGTGGTGCTGATAGACGTTCGACTCTGCCAGCAAAAACCGGTGGTCGACGAGGTCCGGGTGGAACGGGTCACTTGCAGGCGAGTCTTTCAACTCTATCTCCTCCCGTTCATCAGCATAGACATCCCTTCGGAGCTTGACCGCTCGACGCCAACGTTGTCCACCTTCGTATCCGGCTTCGAAGGGGGACATGAGGTATTTCAAGGTATCCATGCGTCGAAACAAATCGGCGGCGTCCACTAAAGGAAAGAGGTTGACATACTCCTTACTAGTCGAGTAAAGGCCAGCAACTCGTCGGATTGCCTTATCGAAGTTGTGGTATCCGAGTCGTCCAGGTCCAGTCTGGTAAATCGTCGCCAGCTGGACAAGGTGGATGGGGGCACCTGGTGCGACGGCGTTGTAGACATAGGGTCCGGTCTGTTCTCTGAGGCGATAGTACTCCTGGAGCTGGACTACAAGGTCCTGTGTTCAATGTGGAGCGCACCCATATCGTTTGTACCGTAGTCGAGAGGTACCTGGTAGACCTCGCAGTTCGTGTCGGCGAAGAAGCAAATCGACTTTGTACTCGAGAAAGGAGGCTTGATCCTCGAAAAGCCAGTCGTTTGTCTGGCAAACCTTCTGGAGATCGCGAATAACTCCAAGGATTGAAACGGCAACGGGTGCTACTCGTTTCATCTTGTCCTCGGTGCAGAGGCGTCGGTACCTGAAGATAAGGTGGATTTTATCAGCGGCGTGCATCAGGTCGTCGATTCCTGAGATCTCTCGATGCATGCGGTTGAGTCGAGCAATTTGATTCGGCAGGTCATATTCGGAGAGTTTATGTCGGAATCCCTAATCGAGCTCTTCGTCGCATTGCCGCCAGTCGACGAGGGCCTTTCGAAAGTTCTGGTAAGCCACTTCGGTCTTTGTATACCACTGGTAGCTTGGCTTGCCACCGGCATTCCCACCCTCATCGAAAGATGTGTCAGGTGTGCTTCGCATCATCTCGTAAGGGAACGGTGCGGTTCGACCTAGACTGTCGATGTTGATGGTTTTGCCTAAATCGGTGATAGTGGCATTCGTCTTTGTCAAAACTGCGGCATGGCGTTCGTTCAGGAATACGTGTTTTGCTCGTTGACCAGCCATGGCGCGGGACGCAATAGTGAGTACCGATGGTTCGAGCTTGGTGTATTCCGATTTCATTGGATCGTCCTCGTGCGTCCCAAATCGATAGGGTGGTTTCATTCCGAACGTACCCAAGTGTCGGAGTTGATCGACGGTCTCGATTTCATGGTTGTATTGCGGCATGTTATAGGGCTGCCACAGCGGTTCCGGTTTCAGCACAGTATCGTAACTCGGCGGTGGTGTCGACCAACTTTGTGTGGTGTCGTACGCATAATCCTCCTCGTTGTCGGACCAGGCGTCGGGTAGGTAGTTTTCATCGTCGTCATTGTAGTGGTAGGAGTCGGACTGATTCGTTCGAGTAGAAGCTTGCGTCCTCGGGGCATGCGACTGCCAGGATTGGTCGACCGAGTCGTCGGGGGCAGCGTCATCGTTGTTGTTATAGCTGGAGGTATTCGGCTCTCCGGTATTCGGTCCCCACGGCGGTCCATCCCTGCATGGCCGGTATGTCCAGGTGTTTGGCCTTGATGTCCAAGAACTGTCGACCCATTCTGGCGCTGAACAGAGGAAGGGGATCAGTCGTCGTATCCCGTGTAGCAAGCGAGATCTTCGTCAGAATCAAACCATTCTTCATGAGCCCATTTATTTGAAGAATTGGAGTGGGTACCAGACTTTGCGAGACTCAAGACTCGACTGTCCTCGATAGTATTCTGCATCGACCGGGGGCCCATACAGCTTGCAAAGTTTCGGGTGCTGCGGGGTGGGGTCATCCCTCCCTTGGTCGCTTCCGGAACAGGCCAGCCGGCCAGAGCACTTCCAAGCCTGTTGTGGCTCCTGATATGCCGACTCGCCCACTCGGTGCTATTCCTGCAGATTCCTCGTGAGAGGACACACCGACCTTGCCTCCTTTCGACGAGGGGCCTCCTCTTCCTTTCGCGCTCCCAGCATCGCCAACTGACTGTAGTTCGGTGCTTCGAATGGATCGAGAGGTCGACTCGATCGAGTTGGCGCTGACACTACCGACCGACAACGGCGAGCTGAAGTTCAGGTCGCTGGGGCTTTGGCACCATCGCTGTCATTGATCGCGTCAACATCGATGACATTCGACGGTGATGCTCGAGGAGGTGGGGGTCCAGAGGAGGTTCGGGGCGTCCGGGATGTAGTACGTAGGCGGAGGCTCCGGCGGTCAACCCGGAAGGTCGCATGAGTTTTTCCAAAAACCACGCTGCAGAGATGAGTAAGGTTACTCAGAGTGGAGTCGAAGAAACTCACGGTACACAGGATCCTCCTCTAGAGCTTTGCTCGACTCCCAAGACCATGAGTTGTCATTGCATTCACAACAGTACAGGAACGTGTGGCACTTTTTAGATCCCACTCGACGTCTAGCCAGGATCTTGACAAGTCGAGGAGATTCTCTGGTTTTGACAGGGGGCATCGGGAACTCCCACACTGGCTGTCCCTCTCGATGGATGTGGGGCTTTATGCTGTCTCGATTGAGAACTCGCAACCCATCCAAGGGGGCAGGGATGTCAAGTTTAACATTCTCGCCCTTGTTCAGTACCTCGAGAACTTTGTAAGGGCCGCACCAGACAACATCGAGTTTTCATTTATGTCGATATTCCGGTACCAACACCCACCATGGCTCACCCACTTCAGACACTCGAACGTTTCGGTCCATTTGCAGGACCACATGCATCTGGCGTCGACGTTCCTCGGCAAGCATTGCACGCACAGAATCGAAGGTACGTTCCGCTCGTTGCATGTAATCATTCACGGTCGATGGCTCATGTGCATGAGAAGTCATTCGGAAAAAATTCAATGGAAAATGGGGTGTTCGTGCTTCATCTATCTGGAACGGGGATAGCCGAAAGCTATTGGATGTCAGGTTGTTAAACTGAATCTCGGCGAACAGAAGGTCGACATCCCACTCGTTGTTACCGAAGATGCCGTGTGTACGCAGGCGCTGAAGGATCGACTGGTTGCTGCGCTCCGCCAGGCCATTGTCTGGAGGACGGTTGGCTACCGTTTGATGCATCTCGATCTTGAAACGCTGAGCCAACTCCTTCCACGCTTGGGACTCGAACAGCTTGTCTCGATCGGAAACAATTTGTCGAGGGCATCCTTTCAGTCGAACCACTTCGCGCAGGAGCACATAGGTAAAAATCGACGGCTGTCATATCCTTGCGAATAGGGATGAACATTCCACGCTTGGAGAATCGGTCGACAATAGTCATGATGGCGTCATGGCGCCTTGTGGTCGGCGGCAATCCTGACCCGAACAGCTTGTCTCGATCGGAAACAATTCGTCGAGGGCATCCTTTCAGTCGAACCACTTCGCGCAGGAGCACATAGATAAGGTCGACGGCTGTCATATCCTTGCGAATAGGGATGAAAATTCCACGCTTGGAGAATCGGTCGACAATAGTCATGATGGCGTCATGGCGCCTTGTGGTCGGCGGCAATCCTGAAACCCAATCGATGGACACACTATGCCATTTGGTGTCGGGCACCAGTAATGGTCGGGGCACTCTGGCGGTGTCGACTCGCCTTGACTTCGCCGCTTGACAGACATCAGAACTTAGGATGTATCGCTCGACGCAATGTCGGAAGTGCGAACAAACATAGTCGCGCTTGATCAGTGCCATGGTTCGAAGTACACCTGAATGGCCATAGAACTCCGACTCGTGATACATAGCCATAATCGAGGTCACGCGTGTTCGAGGGACAATGACACACTTGCCCATCGTCGACAAATGGAAGAATTTCCCATCATCGAAGGACAACTTGGCATCGCGGAGTTGGTGTTGTGCCGCAGGGCTTCGAATCGCAACTTCGAAGATGTGCTTCGTACGTGGGTCTTCGCGATAGGCTGCTGCCCACTCAGCTGTCGAAGTCAAGTCCTTGCAATGATAATGTCCATGTACTCGGCGGTGTGTACCTTTAAGACTCGATGGGTACCGCGTGTTCGGCCCAACCTTAGACAAGGGAACTGATTGTAACGTGCCGTCACGGTGGCGTCGACAGCGAATCAGTTCCTTGCCAAAAGTGACTCGAAGAGGGCGGTCCATGCTTACATCGGGAGGGTTGTCGGTGTCGGCAGGCATGTGCGGCTCGTTGCCAGCATCATCCAGATGCATGTCTGGTTGGTGTGAATCCTCAGCCATGATCTCGTCCGATGGTACATGCTCCAGGTCCAAGTCCTCCGGCTCAACAGTTGTGGCGTCTGATGGTAGCGGCTCCAGGCCCTCCGGTTCAACAGCGGGCTCAGTGTCGAATTGGAGGGCTCGTTCCGCATGTTCGTCAGCATCAGGTTTCTTCCCCACGGAACGTCCGCTTCAAAGCAAAACGTACAGGTGGTCGTACGGCTGGGGCCACACCTCGTCGTGTGAGAATGAGTCTTCGAGTACATGTAGGAACTCATCCACAGGTTCTCCTTCCGGTGAAGCCCAATTCTCGACCAGGGGAATTACGAAAGCCCGTGTACGTGTGGCATTCTCGATGTCCATCAACTGTTGCGAAGTCAGACGGGAGCAGTTGTCTGCCGCGGGATTCTCGAGGCCCGGTACGTACCACAACGTCAGGTTGTATTCTTCGAGGAGTTGGGACCACTGTGCTTGTCGTGGTGTCAGCGGTCGAGGACATGTCTTGAGATATCGAAGACTTTCGTTGTCAGTGTGCACGTGCACCTGCTGCGGTCCTGGAAGTAGGTGTAACCACTGTTCCAAGGCTAATACGATGGACAACAGCTCCTGTTCTCGGATCGGGTATCGAGTTTCGGCAGGTTGCATTTTCCGCCACATGAAGGCAATAGGTCGGAGATGTCCCTTGTACTTTCCATGCGCACATCGTTGCGCTAGCGTAGCACCCACGCAGTCTTTTGAAGCGTCTGTGTACAGGTGATACGGCTGGCGAGGGTCGATAGCACTGAGATGTGTCGCATTGATCATCGCCTGCTTCAGCTTGTCGAAGGAAGCTTGATGTACGGCTGTCCATTCCCACTCGAAGTGTGCCTTAAACATCGCGGTCAGAGGGGCTGCAACAGCTTGGAACCCTTCGACAAACTGCTGGTAAAATCCACACAATCCAATGAATTGTCGAACTTCATCAACCGTAGTTGGCGGAGGCCAACCTTGAATGACCTTGATCTTTTCGGGGTCCATGTGTACTCGATCTTTGTCGATGATGTATCCACAGAAGGGTACTCAACTCTGGAATAACATGGATTTATCGATGCAGGGAAAGAGGTGGTGTTGACAGAGTAGTTCATGTACCAAATCGAGATGTCCTTGGTGTTCATCCGCATCCTTCGAGAAGACGAGGATGTTGTGGATGCACACCCATACAAAGATCCCCAAGTGGTCTCGAAGGACATCATTCACGACGTGTTGGAACGTCGATGGCGCATTACAGAGGCCATAGGGCATAACAACCCACTCCAAGGCGCCTAATTGCGTGTTGAAGGCGGTTTTCTCGATATCTTCGTCGTGGATCAGGAACTGGTGGAACCCACTAACAAGGTCGATTTTCGAAAATACGGTGGAGCCCCCCAGTGCACTCAAGATGGATTGGATCGATGGCAAAGGATACCGATCTCGAACAGTTCGCGTATTCAACGCTCGGTAGTCGACGCACATGCGCCATTTACCATTCGCTTTCTTCACCAGCAGGCAACCCGCTCCGTATGGAGTCGAGGATGGTCTGATCCGACCGGATCGATGCAACTTGTCCAATTGTCGTCGAAGTTCAACTAGTTGGCTCGGATCCATTTTATAAGGGTGTACCCACGGTGGATTGTCTTCCGAATCAAGGCGTATTTGATGATCTCAACCAGGTCGATACGGAGGTGGGTCTCCATACTCCGCTTTCTCCCGGTCGTAGGGGTCCGCCCACTTGTGTAATCGGATCGGCAGTTTGCATCGAACGGGGTCAAGCCCGTCATTGTCATTGCTGGCTTGCATCTTGTACATTTGATCGACCGGCACTGCCGGTCGAGGCATGCAGCACAGGAATACTTGATCTCCTGTGAGAT
Source organism: Eutreptiella sp. 'Long Island Sound 2002' (assembly GCA_964036045.1). NCBI lineage: Eukaryota > Euglenozoa > Euglenophyceae > Eutreptiales > Eutreptiaceae > Eutreptiella > Eutreptiella sp. 'Long Island Sound 2002'. Next base: position 27,054,704 of record OZ038382.1, read on the forward strand.
CAGCTCGACGGATCTCTCTTTTGAGTTTTCGCAACGAAATGTACTCAATCTCCATATCGCTGCACTCCTCATCGGTGATATCATCTTCCGTTTCGGACTGATCGTACATGTCAGCACCATGCTGAACAGGTGTCGACGAGTGTAGGTCAAGGCATTCCTTGGCATGTGGGGTAGCGGGTACAGAAGCTTATAAGGACCTATCTGGAGGTATTCGGGGAACTACCACCCCAAGCCTCATGTGACAAGCAGGTACAGATGGATCTCAATCTGACACCCAATTTTGTGGGCCATAAGATCCGGAGGAGAACCTACCCGGCTCCTAAAGAGCAGGCCGATGAGATTCAGCGACAGATACAAGAGTGTATCAACGCTGGCCTAGTCCTGGAGTACAGTGACGGGGACTACCCCCAACACTGCGGCCCCTGTTTCCTGGTGGTGAAACCTGTGTCTACAGGCAAACGGCTGGTGGTGGACTATGAAGAGCTGAACATGAAGATGTTGAACCACTCAGGGTCCATTCCTAACATGGTGTCTACCCTTGAGAAGATTGCCTCCTGTCGCTACAAGACCAAGATGGACGGAAGAAGCGGATTCTGGCAGGTGGACCTGACGCCCACCGCCCAGGAGCTACTCGCCTTCATCAACCCTCAGGGGAGGGTGTTCAAGTCCAAGGTCATGCCCTTTGTCGTGGCCAACGCACCCGCTCCATTTGAAGAGCTGATGAGTAAGATCCTGTCCATCCTACGGCGAAGACCCAAGGTGCAAGAACTCATATCCCGTGGGGCCCAGATGGAGGCGCACATCGACGATGTATGCCAAGGGGCCAATACCCAGGAGGATTACCTAATCCTCTTGGGTGAGTTCTTTGCGGTCTGCCAGGAGAACCACACACCACTCAAGTTGGAGAAGTGTGAGTTCATGCAGGAGACAATGCAGTACCTGGGGTTCGATATTGGCTATGGGTTGTGGACCCCCGCGGCCTCGAAGGGCTAACCCCTGATGGATGCTAAGGTACGGCATGAAGACCCCAAGAGAGGAGTCCATGATGTACGTAGTTTCATTGGGGCCTGCAACTTCTACCGCCGCCATATCAAGAACTTCACCTAAACCAGCGCCATCCTAACGGACTTGATCCAGAAGAGTACCGCCTGGCGCTGGGGCCCACAAGAGCAACAAGCGTTTGACGAGCTCAAAAAGCAAGGTGGCCAACGCTAAGTGCATGAGTGTGCCTAGAGCACAAGGGGAGATTATCCTGGTGACCGACGCCAGCAATGTGGGCGGTGGAACGTTGTTCGTATGGCAAACACTAGAGAAGGAGGAGTTGGACTCAGCCATTACCCAATGGGGGACAGATGGACTTAAGCGAGATGGTACCCTCAAGCACAGCTACCCTGACGACAAGAGGGTCGTAGTGCCCCTTGGTCACTGGAACTGGAAATGGAACCAGGCCCGGGGCAACTACTCCACCTATGTGCAGGAATTGCTCGTGGGTATGCTGGTGCTATCCTCTCAGGCACGCCTGTTTGGGAGTAACCCTGTGGTATGGTTGTGCGACCAAGAGCTGGTCCGCACTTTGCAGAAGGGTCCCCGACCTGAGAAGGCCAGACTACGGCGCTGGTGGACCTACCTCAGCCAACTACGGCCGACAGTGCACCATATCCAAGGGGTCAAAAACGAGTGTCCGGACTACATCAGCCGAACCAACTTCGATGACCTGAATGGTGCCAGCTCAGAAGCGCTAGCCAAGGGGGGGTTCAGCAGTATGAATGTACACCTGGACCTCAACATGACCATGATCCGACCCCTAGATGGACTCCAACAAGCTGAGTACCTAAAGGAGTTCGGAGATATCTATAAGCGCCCAGAGAAGCGCCTGGAACCCCTGCTGGTCAACCAAAAGCAGTGGAGGAGGGACAAGAGCTACCTCTGGCACGAGGACCGAATCGTGGTGCCTAGTGACAGAGTCCCAGCGCTACTGAAGTGGACCCATGAGTCCAGTGGTCATGTGGGTGCTCACCGTACCCTGAGGCTATTCCAGCAGTGGTTCCACACTACCTGGACTGACGAGCAACTGCGTAAGACCCTCCAGCCTATGTGATGGAATGGTTGTGATTCCTTGATTCTCTTGGTTCCTATCTTTTCTTGACTACCAGACTTACCTTGTCACTCACTCCCTTGCGCAGCACTTGAACTCCGAATCATCAAACACATAATTTCATCCACGGACTCTAAAGAGTAACACATAATAACATTGAATTTAGTAATCAAATCTGTAATCTCTGTCTGTGACAAATCTGATTTAGATCTCCTTTGCGCACGCGCGCACCCATACACAGCACAGTCCTATTTCCCTCCCCTGCCAAGACCATTCATGGTCTGATCAGGGAAAAAAATAGACACTCAGAAAGTGATAGGACTGTGTCAAGGAGGGGCTGAGCAGTGCTCAGTCACTGTGCTGCGAGGGGGGGGGGAGGTGGGCTGGGTTACCTACCTACTGCCCACCCACCTGGTGTGGGACTTCCGCAGGTCCTGACAGGGGGGCTGCTGCTACCCACTACCCTATGAACCCTACCCGGCTTTCTTTTAAGGGACCTGGCACAGGGGGGGGTACCTGCCCTGACAGGGTAACCCTGGGGTCCCGTCGTACCAACCCTGCTTCCCCCTGACCACACAGTGCATGCTCGTACAACCCGGAGACGAACACACTGCACCCTGCAGTGTCAGAAAAAACTGACATCTCCCACCCAACTGTAAACACAGGGGTTGTTCACCCAGAATAATGTCCCAAGGAACAATAACAGCAAAAATAGAGACATCGTCGGGGGGGTGCTGGAGGTGCTGATTGGTGCTGCTGCACCATCCAGCAAAAACAAAGAAAAAAACATTTTGACTGTGTTGCACCTCAGGGGGGAAAAGAGGTGCTAAATGCTAGTTAGGGTGGGAACAGGGGTGGGAATGAAACAGCAAAACAGAAAAGCTTTAACAGTTTTCTGGAAAAAAATGGACGCAGGTTAGAAAACATACAGCCATACATACAAACATACCATGTACACAAACAAACACAAAACAAAGAAATGAATCTTGTTGTTGAAGTGCCAGTGTGCTGAAGCCCACTTGAATAATGTACACTGCAATAATGTGCAGTATATAAATTACTTCATTTATTGAGTTAACTCCTGTTGGGACTCCAGCAGCCTCAGCAACTCCACCTGAAAAAAAAACACAGAAGACAATCGACGCGCGCAACGGAACAAAAACGAACTGAAACCAGAGCATGTACGAAACAGTACTACATGAACAACAGCAAAGACATACCAGCACTGGTCGCTGGCTGCACAGTCAGAGCAAAAATAGCAAACAAAAATGAAAGCAAAGAGCAACGCAAGCAGCACTGCACACCTGAACGTGTGTGGTAGTGCGGCCTCGCCCATCAACCAAAATAACACTTCAAAATAATCCAAATGTTCAAACCTAGGACAAACAAACGCAAGACACAGCAGACACACATACACACACGGGCACGTGGATATCTAGCGGGAAGAAAGCAAACATGCAGGCAGCTGCGGCGCTGCCAAACAAAAGCGGCTAATGCCAAACAAAAAAAGTTTTTTGAGGCTCAAAAAGAGCCAAACTGACAGACTGGGGTCCACACGACCCCACGGCGAAAGCGCCGTTTGCATAGAAAAAAAACCGAGCCAAAAACTGGCCACGGTGTAGCGCTTCACTGCGCTGTCCCACCTAGTGACTGACTCCTCCCTGGGGCGTCGCAACACCCTTACCAACAGGGGGAGGGGTACAGGCTTCGCGCCCAAACAACAGGGGAACAAACAGGGACCCAAGTTTAACTATTCCCCTAAAAGAGGGCCAGCTGGTCAGGGCCTAAAGAACAAAGAGGACGAAGGTCACGTCCTACCTCACTAAACAGCCAAAGGCTGTTCTATGCAACCGCCACCCAGGGGCAACTGCCTAGCCAACGAAACTTGTAGTAAGAAAAAGTGCTTTTCCAATGCTTTGAGGCATACTCTAGTTGTATTAGAGATGCACTGAGCACACAGGCATTTGTATCTTAGTATTGGCCCAACCAAAAGTGGTGATAACACATTTTGACCTATGGAACCAAACACCCAATCAGGATATGGAGTGGACCCCTTAATCCCCTATCAATGTGAGGCAATTCATCTTTTCCTGTGTTGACTGAGAACTGACATATCCAGGGCAGAGCCTATTAATTTATCTATGTTTTGTCATGAATTCTTAGCTGTCTAGTGGTATCCACCCTATGGGGCTGGGCACCTCTTTTTGAGAGGTCCTGGGTTCAATTCCCGGTCAGCCTAGCTAAGTAGGAAGATCCCATGTGACATGGCAGGGACCTAATCGCCACATGCCCTGCCACCTCAGCACATATGGGACCCAAAACAAAGAGTACACATCTCCTGAGATGGCACTATAGAGATTGAGTGACCATGGGGCAGTTTTCCAACTCTTTTTCCAAAACATTTCAGCTATCTTTGTGAATATGCAATCCGCTTTGACCTGAGTTGCAGTTTCTGTGGATATCCTTTCATCTTCCACTGTTTACACTGCTGCCCTTCATGCTTTGATCCTGATTCTCTTCTAGTTGCTTATCTCTGGTTTGGGCCATCCTGGATTGATTGTATTTCAGCAACTAAAACATTTTCATCTTCAAAAACAAGGAGCAGGAAGCCCTACACCATCAGCAAGCAGCAGGAGAGGCACAAACACAGTGTTGAAATCACTATAAAACATTCTGGTAGCAAGAGGCAGACCCCGTGCCATACAACCAGTGCGCCGAGATCAGTCATATATAAGCAGAAGGGCGAACAAAGATGGACACAAAGAAAGAGGACACTGACGTGAAGACAGCGCCCGAGGCACCAGCAAAACCAGCACCTGGTGAACCTGGACCTGGACCCAGTGCTGTACCTTCGGAGCCCTTACATGGGCCAGTGGACGTGGCGGAGGATTCGTTGGAAGGACTCCAGTCGGCCTTCCGGGCCCTCTCAGTCGAGGGGGTGGTCACTCATCCTGTGAAGAGGAAGAGAGAGAGCGAGAAGGATGCTGGGGAAGGCATGGCAGACGAGGGAGAAGACCAAGGGCAAGACCTGACGAATGAACCTACCTTCGAAGGCGCACCAAGCGCTCCTGGCCTCCATGCATCACCCTCTCCTATAACCACCACACTCCCAATTCCAGACCCAGCCGCTGCAACATCCACTCCCGTAACCAACCCGCCTATGGCAGAGGGCACAGGCTTTACTGGCATGCCTACCTACCCTGCCTATGGTTTGGGCCCACCTACCACTGCCTTTCCTGAGGCAACTACTGCCAGTGAGCCGGTGGCCTCCAGTTCTGCACCGCGATGGTATGCGGCTGACTATCACCATCCTCTACCCGCTACTGGAGCGTATATGGATGTTCCTGGGTATGCAGCCTTGAGTGGGTTGAGGAGAGGACCTGAGTCTCTTGGAGGCAGGGGTAGAGGATCGGGGAGATCCTCCAACAGGTCCCTGACGCGGTCGGAGATCAACGAGGTGCTCCGAGGAGCCACCTCTAAAATCGTTGGCGACCTCACTCAAGAGATTCGAGAGAAACCGGAGCCTCTGATGATACCGCCCCAAGCGTCACCTACCACGGTGGGAGTGTCACCCCATCGAGTACAGGCCAACCACCTGGTGGCAGAGCTGACAAACACCCTGGACCAATGCCGACCCCTGCAGCGATACCGAGAAGCCCTTTCGTACCGAGAACGGCCCAGCCGCCCTACAGCCACGTGACGAACTCTACGAGAGCCGAGCTGGACCGGCTGGGGCTGACAGCCTTGAGGGCAATGGTGGACGTGGAGCCTTATGGCTCTAGTGATCTAGGCGGAGACCCCTCCGATGATGAGCCGCCGTCGATGACTTCTGCTTCGCCCTCGGAAGACGATGACCCGGAGGACCCCAAGAACCCAAGTGGGAAGAAGAAGAAGAAGAAGAGGAAGACCCGACGCCCTGAGGGACGCAGGTCTCAGGAGGCGAAGGCTATTGCCACCTCCAAGATCGTGACGAACCTGCCTGAGTTCACAGGCAAGGACCTCAGCAAGTTCGCTGAGAATTTTGGCCGGTTTCTCCGATTGACCGGCCAAACCCACGCTAGTGGACGGGTCAGGTGCGATCTGCTCCTGCAGTGCTGCAAGACCAAGTACCTGGAGAAGCAGGTCAGACAGATCGTGACTAACTCCGCCAGCTTTGCCGATGTGTTGGTTGCCTTGGAGAGGCAGTACCCGACCTACGAAACCGACCTCTCCATCAGGGCCGAGATCCAGAACCTGCCCGTGCTGCCCAACAAGGTAGGTAGGTAGGTATCTTCGGGAGCTCGGGATGCCTCCTTTGACATTGCAGGAAGAAGGTCTTACCAAGGGGACGTCCTGTCCCTCCCACTGCCCTATGTCAGGTGCCTCTTGAGCCGCTCCCGCATGTGCTTGGGAAGGCATTGTCGCGGCCACCCGGTCCATGTGTCCCAGGTGGGAGGGTGTCCCCACATGTGTCCATGGGTAGGGCCACATGCCCCCTCCTTTGGGCGGCAGCTCTGGGGGGCTGCCCAGCCGTGTGGAGTATCTCTCACCACGAGGGGTATTGCTCCCGCTTGTCTACGGTACGACCGCCTCACCCTTGTGGCTTGAGTTGCGGGGCCACTCTGCTTGGCAGGTGACCCCCTCCTGGACTGTGTACCGGCTCGCCTGTCACCGGTTGCTTCCATGGCTCCGGGTGACGTTTGCCATGGTCCTCGATGCAGCCTGGCCGGGCTCGGACCAGTGGCTTTGGAGTACCGCTCCTGCCACTGGCCCGGTGGGTCGGCTGGGTCGCCCCAGTGCGTCCGACCCATGGGGTATTGGTTCTTTCCTGTCCCTCGGCTGCCCTACGTGTGTGCAGCGTCCTGGGCCGTTGGGCTCCTGTTCACCGGTGTGCCCGCGCGGTTTGCTGTGGTGCGTCTGCGGTGTCCTGGGCCAGCTGGCTCCTGTTCACCGGTGTGCCCGCTCGGTGTGTTGTGTCGCATGTGCGGTGTCCTGGGCCCCTGGGCTCCTGTTTACCGGTGTGCGTGCTGTGTGCGGTGCGCGTGTGCCTTGGGTGGATGTGTCCCTCTTCCTCCCCCCCTAATGTTCGTTTTTTTTTCTGTTTTTTTTTTTTTTTGGAAAAAGAAAAAGAAAAAACAACAAAGAGGAAAACAGAGGCGCGCGTACACTGCAGGCACAGGCCTGGGCAGCTGGTGCGGCGGTGCTATATCGTTGTGTCCTCTGGCGTGTGTCGCCGGTGCTGTGGCGGCGGTCGCGCCCCAGGGGTGCGGCTCGCGTGTCCTGATGTACATGGGTATGGGTCAGGGTGGGTTTGGTTAGGTGTCTCTTTGCTTCTGGTGCTGGCTGGTTAGGCGGCTGTGTGGGCTGTGGCTGTGGGCTGTGTCTACGCATTTCCCTCAGCGGGCCTGGTTTGGAGTCAAGGGTTGACGGTTTCGGGATGTGGCTCGGGTTTGATTTGTGTTGGGGCTTCGGCCCGGTTTGGCTTGGGTCAGGGTGGGTTTGGTGAGGTGTCTCTTTGCTTCTGGAGCTGGCTGGTTAGGCGGCTGTGTGGGCTGTGGGTGTGGGCTGTGGTTGCGTTGTTCCCTCGGCGGGTTTGGTTAGGAGTCAAGGGTTAGCGGTTTCGGGGTGTGGCTCGGGTTTGATTTGTGCTTGAGTTCTGGCTCGGTTAGGCGGTTGCGCGGGGCCGGGCGTGTGGGTAGCAGCGTCCACGGAGTCGTGCGCCCGAGGCGGGTGCGGGGTGGTGCGTGCGGGCCGGCCGTTGGCCGGTGGCCTCACTGGGAGTCCCACACGGAGGGGTCGACGGGCGTGCCGGGGGCGTACGCAGCGTGCAGGCTGGGCAGCAGCGGGCGCAGGTGCAGGGCGTCGGCGTGCCCGATGGGGACCTCACTGAGGACCGAGGGGTTGGCGGCAAGTAGTATGCGATGCCCGGGAGGGGTGGTGGCGGGGAGCGGGAGGATGTCCGCGGCCCGCGACGTGGGGGCGAACACGGCGTGGGTCGGGTGCGGCCCCGGGAGTGGTGCTGGGGGGAGCGGGACCACAGGACGGCGGTCTACTGTGAGGTGCCAAGTGCCGCGATGGTGGAGGAGCCGGACTAGGGCGATGCTGTGGCGCAGTGTGTGGGGCTGGGTGCTGGGCGGCGTGGGGACGTGCGGCGGGAGGGGGGGGGGGCGGGGCGGTGGCGTGGGAGGGGGCACGGCAGAGGAGGGACGTCAGTGACGTGTGTGTCGTGCTGAGGGTGGAGAGGAGCCCACGGTATCGGGCCCGGGTTCGGCGCCTTTGGGCGTAGTGGTGCTCGTTGTCGTGTGCGTTGGCTTCCTTCGGCGTCCGGTTTGTTTGGTGACTTCTGGGCGGGGCCTGGCGTGGCGCCCCGTGGTGGTGCTGTGCTGGATTACGGGGTTAGATGGCGGCGCCGCTGGCCGGGGGGTCAGGCGCGTCGTGTTGTGTGGCGCGCAGGGCTCCTGGGGTGTTGTGGGTGTCGCCGGTGTCGGTGCGCCGACGCTTGTGGGGTGGTGAGGGGGTGTGTGCGTGCGGGGCTGGGCTTTGGGTGATGTCCCACAGGCGGATGCCGTCTCGCCGCGCTTCCTGGAGGGTCTCCCGCAGGCGCCTGAGGACGTACGGGTGGTCCTGGGGCGCGGGGAGGTTGCGGGGGTGGACTCCCAGGGGGTGGAGCGCATCGGCCAGCAAGGCTTCCCACCGACCCCTTGCGGGGCCGATGGACCAGGCCCTCGAGGGAGGGCTCTCCCCGGGCCCACTTCCGCAGCTCCCAGAGCTGTGTGTGGGTCCAGCGCTGCCACCACTGTTCCTGGGCGGGCCTGCGGTCTTGGGCGGAGGAGTGGGCGTGGGTGGGTGTGATGGGGTCGTGGTGGCCGGCGGCGGTGGCGGGCCTGGGGGATTCCTCGTAGTCCTGTTCCGTGGGGGTGCGTGGGGAGTGGGGGTGCACGCGGATCTGGACCCGCGGGTGTGCGCGTACGGTCTCCGCCTCGGGGTTGGGCGGGGATTCGCGGCGGCGGCGGTAGTGGGGCATGCGTTGCATGTGGGCTGTCATCGGGGGCCGGTAGGGGGGCGGGGGCGCTGCTGGTGGACCCTGGAGCGGTCCGTGGGCCTGGGGTGCGGGCTTTGGGAGGTGGTGGGACGAGGCGCGTCGCGCTTCGGCCGCGGCGCGCTCCGCCATGAAGGTGGTGGCGGTGGCGTCGGTGACGGTGGGGGGGCGCCGCGCTGGGCGCTGCTGCCTTCGGGCCTGGGACGGCTGGGGCCGGATGTCGTAGAGGACATCCTGGGGGGGCCGGGCCCGAGCTGCCGTCGTGGCGCCGGGTTTGGGCTTGGGCTTGGGTTTGGCTGCGGGCCGCTGTTTGGCGGCGGCCTTGGGCTTCGGCTGGGTCGTGGGCATGGGCTTCGCCGGGGCGTGGGCTTTGGCGGCGGTGGGGCTGCTCGCGGTGGGGGCGGGTTTGGAGGCCCGTTTGGGAGGTGTCCCCCGCGGCCTGGGGGGTGGAGTGCTGGATGAGGACGTGGTGGTGGTGGTGGTGGATGAGGTGGTCGTGGTGGTGGAGGTTGTGGAGTCGGAGGCGGAGGAGAGGGCCGCGGGAGACGGCGGAGGGTCCCGGGCCTCGGGGGCGGGCGTATGATGCTGGGTCCTGTAAGTAGCGAGAACGCGGGTGCAGGTTCGGGCATCGGGCGTGTGCGCGCGTTTTCCCTGGTGATCCGTGCGTGCTGGTGCTGGCGTGGCGGTGTTGTCTCGGCTGTGCGGGCACGTGGGTTACCCGGGGGGTGGCCATATCTGCTCCAGGACGCGGGGGTGTGTCTGCTGGAGGTAGTCGAGGGTCTCGAAGAAGCATCGCTGGATGCCGGGCATGTCCTCCTCTGTGAGGTGGGGGTAGTTTTGGGTGGGGGTGTGGGGGCCCGGCCATAGCAGCGCCATGAGGCGGGCTGCCACCATGTACGGGCATAGTTGTGGGGTGGTGGGGCGTGGGAGGGTGGGTCCCCCGCGGTTTGGGGGGGCTTCCATCTGCTGGGGGCGCAGCGTGACCACCCACACCCATCGGTCCGCGGGGATCCCCCAGGTCCGTTGGGTCCACTTGGCGAGGCAATACATCGCCCTACCAAGGCCCTGGTAGCCGCTGCGGATGGAGAGCAGCGCGTCCAGGGATTCGGGTTCCCACGTGCCCCAGATGTGGGGGTCGTCCGGGTCGTCCCCCCTGGCGTACGTGTCGGGGCCTGGGTTGTGTGTGGGGGGGGTGTAGTCGGCGGGGAGGAGGGAGTCGGTGCCGTGTACCACCCAGTGGTCTGTGGGTGCATCGTAGGTGGTGGTGGAGAGGGTGTAGTGCAGATTGTACATGAGGGTCATGTACGTGGAGGGGGCTGGCTGCTGCTCGTCGGGGGTGGGGATGTCCCCCGGGACGTGGTGCCGGAAGTTGCTTAGGGAGGCCATCCGGGCCACCCATGTTTCCCGCTCCCACTTTTTGGTGCTGTCGGGGGTGGCGTCGGGTGGGGGGTGCGCCATGTTGGGCTCGCGGTAGCGGGTGCGGCCCTGGGTGCTGTCCCGCTCCGGCACGGGGTGTCCGACCAGGTGTCGCCCCCAGTCAATGGGGGGTACCCAGATCCGGCTCCCCGTGGGGGGCGGGCTCTCGCCGTCTGGGGTGGCGCGTGGGGGGCGCTCGTGTCGGGCGACGTGGAGGAAGGCGTCGAAGAGGAAGTCTCTGACGCCTTCCCCCAGGGTGGCCGCCTGGACCAGGGTGGCCGCCCGGATGGGGGTGCTGGTGCCGGAGGTGCGGAGGTACAGCACGACGTCCTGTTCCCCGACCCCCCGGAGGTGCTGCCGTACCGCTGCGGGGTTTTGCAGGGCGTAGGGTTCGGCCGGTGCGGCGACTGGTGGTGCGGGGTGTGATGGGGGGGGTGGTGTGGGTTGGGGGGGGTGGTCATCGTTGTCGCGCGTGGGGTCCGGTGATGGGGTCTCTTGTGGCGGTCGCGGGAGGGGGGATTCGCGGTGGCATGTGTCGGCGGGGGTATCGACTTCGATTGATGGTGCTGGCTGCCGCGTGTTGTGTCCGTGGCCTGGTCTCGGGGGGGGGGGCGGGGGGGGTGGTGTGGGGGTGGCGCTGTTGGTGGTGCGGGGGGGCGGGGGTGGGTGTTGTGCTGGCTGGGGGTCTGGGCGTCCCTGTGGGTCGTGTGGGTGTTGCGTGTGTGCGCCGTGTGGCCCTTGCGGTTCTTGACTGGTTGCGGTGCCGGGGTGCGGGTGGGAGGCGACCGCATGAGCCCCCGGGTGGGGCTGTGGTCCGTATGTGATGGGTGGCTGCTGGTGGATGGTGCTCGCTGGTATGGGGTGTGGGTGGGGGGGCTGTTGGTGGTGGTGGGGCGCCCCTACTCGGTCCTGGTGTTGCCGGTGTGCGTGCGCGGCTCCTCGCGGGTCCATGGGGGCGTACCGTGGCTCGTATGTCGTGGGCCCGTGTAGCGGGGGCGGCGGGTGGTGCTGGACCGCGTGGTGGTGGTGTGGAGGGTGTGTCGGTTGTTTGTGGTACCCCGGCGTTGGTGGGTGTGGTGGCAGGGGCTGGTGGTGGTGGTACACGTGATGGTGTGGTGCGGTGATGTGCGCTATGTGGGGTGGGTGGTTCGCGGGGCCTGGTTGTGCTGGGGTGTGGTGGGGATGTAGCTGGTGGGGGCCGCTGTAGCTTGGGGGCATTAGGGGGTAGGGGTTGGGAGGGACGGGGGCGCGGTGGTGGTGTTGGTGGTGCCATGTCCCCTGGCTCTGCGCGTACGGTGGTCCTGGCATGGTGTGGACGTGTGTGGGCGGTGGTGGCTGACTGGGCTGCAGGGTTTGGGTGCTGCGGTACGGTGGTGGTGGTGGGCGTTGGTGGTGGTGGTGTTGTTGGTGTGCCCCGGGGGTCTGGGCGTGGGGCGGTGCGGTGTGGCTGGACCCGGGCCTTGGTCGGGGCGTCGCGCCCTGCTGGCGGGCGCGTTGGCGGGCCCCCTTTTGCCGGTGCCCCTTGGTCTTCTTGGCCTGGTGGGTGTCGGGGGCGGGTGAACCCCCCTGTCCCCGTGGGAGGACGGGGAGCGGGCGCGCCAGCGGTGTGCCTCTTGGAGGCTCGTCTTGAGGCCTCTGACGTAGGCCTCCTGGTCCGTGAGGCTCATCCGCGTGGCGGTGGCCTCGTCAGGGGCGGCCAGGTGGGCGTCCTGGAAAGACGCCCAGCTCTCCGGGGGCGTCTGTTGTGCGGGGTGGGGGTGGTGTGCCGGGTAGAGGAGTGCGCTGAGGGGGTAAGGTGTTCCCTTCCGTCGGCCGAGGGCGTTTGCGAACCGGCGGCACGTGGCTCGGAGGTAGGCTGCTATCTCCTCTGGTGCCGTGTCGGCCCACGCTTCCGGCGTCAGGGCTGCTGCTTGGGGGGCCGGGAGTTGTGGGTCTGGGAGGTGTAGGTCTCGGTGGTGGAGGTATAGGGCGAGGAGGATGTGGCGGGCCGCCACGTTCAAGCCGCCTCCGCTGTGGCGTAGGGGTGGGCTGTGGGGGGGCAGCGGTGTGTTGCCCGCGGCCACGGCTATGGCCCATGCGTGGTCCGCCGCGTCCGCCACGTAGTACCCTCCCAGTTGGTCCCGGAGAGTGTCGGTGAGGTACCCGAAGAAGCTGGGGTGGCTGGCGGGGGGGGGTGCGGCTGGGGCCGCGGGCCGTTCGCGGTGGCGGGGGTTGAGGTCCCCGCAGTGGGGGCAGTGGATGAGGCGGTGCGCGGCTCCCAGGCAGACCCAGTGGTCTGGGTTGCAGGGCAGGGCTGTCTGTGGTAGCCGCTGGCGAACGCAGAGGGGACATGCGGTGGCTGGTGGTTGGTGGTACCTGTGGACGGACGGCGGCGTGGGGGGATGGGGGCTGGTGGCGCGCGCATGCTGGTGGGAGCGTGTGCGGTGCCTGTGGCGCCCGTGTGTGCTGTGCCAGTGCTGTGCTCGGTGGACGGTGTGTAGACGTGGTGGGGGTTCGGTGTTGGTATGTCACGGGGTAGGTTCTCATGGTTGGTAGAACAGGAGTTTGAGGAGGTGGGCTTGGTCTGTTGGGGGCAGGGTTGCCGCATGCTGCAGGTATTTGTGGGTGCGGTATGTGAGCTGCTCCGCCGTCTTGGCAACGGCCGTCCGCTGCATGTGTGCCGCCGTGGCCTGGGGGTCCTCCGCGTGGGTGCGTAGTAAGGTGTAGACGGCAGTGGGGACGAGTCCCCTGCGGACTGCCTCGAGCACCTCTGTCTGCTTGAGGACGGTGGTGAGTTGCTGGGTCACCGGGGACTGCGTCAGCCATCCGGCGTGCTGTGCGATGGTGTGGGTTGGGTTCCAGTCTGTGAGGGTGTCCAGTCCCCTGTACAGGGGGCACGCCTTGAAGTGGTCCCTTGTTTCCTCTTCCGCGTGGCTGCAGATGCATTTGGTGTGTCCTGCGGGGACGTGGATCGAGCGGCGCGTATACCATCGGTGGTATCGGGTGAGGAGGGGAAGTTGTTCGAGGGCGAGTTGGAGTCGGGGCTTTTGTAGGTGTGCTGGGAGGCTATCCGGGCGCAGGGCGGAGTAGTAGAGGGGGGTGTGGACGGAGTTTTCGAGGCGTCGGAGGAGTTCGGTGTTTGCTGGGTGGCCCAGTGTGGTGGCGAGTTGCTGGATGGGTGTGGGGTAGTGGTACTGCTTGTCTCGATCCGTGTACGGCGTGTCCTCGGGCATCCATTGGGGGGGCTGTGCGGCCAGGGGTATGGGGGGCAGGTGCTGCAGGTGGCTGTGGTGTGGGGTGTCCAGTCGCACGCGTTCGAGCCCTGGGGTGTGGTTGGTGTTCTGGTGTTTGGCCTGCGTGTCTGCGCGTCCATTGCCGTATGCGTAGCGGTGCGACTCCTGCTTGACGATGTGTAGGGCGTCCCGGGGGTGCATGCCCTCGAAGGCCATCCATAATCCCAACGCTTGTGTGGTGAGGCCGGAATCGAGTGCTTTGTGGAGGGGCAGGTCCGCAAGGCGCCTGGTGAGGTGGATGTCGACCGTGGCGTCCACGACTACCCAGATGTTGCGGGGCCGGACCGTCGTGGGTGGCGGTGTGGCGGTGACGGCGTCTGCCATGGTGCGCAGTTCGCCGTGGGAGGACGCCCCAAAGATGGTGGTCCCGGTGTGGTGTTCCACGTGGAGGCCGTCCGCGTGCCGGGTGATGCGCACGGAGGCGCAACCGACCGTGGGGGTGCGTTGCTGGGTGCCGGATGCGTCAGTGAAGTAGATGATGTCGGTGTCGCTGGGTATGGGTAGGCGGGCGATTGCTGTGGGGTGATAGACGTAGATGGGGTTCCCCTGGGTGGTTCTGGCGGTGATTTGCGTGGGTTGCAGTAGTGGCGCCGCATAGACGCCTATTCCCTGGGTGATGATGGCCTGGGCTCGTGGGGTGAGGCGGAGGAGGCCCCTGTCTGGGCGTCCCTGGGTGATATACGCGTACATCAGGTGGAAGAGGTATCCCGTATTGGGGTGGAACTTCTGGCACGTGATGGTCTGTCGCCGCTCCTTGTCGTCTTTGTCGCCGCGGAGGGTGGGGCATTTGTGCTGTAGGGGGCGCATGGGTGCCTCCTGAGGTCCTGCGCGGTGTGGGTCGCAGCGGTCGTACTCCATGGTTACGCTGTCCGGGTCTGCCCGCTCGTTGGTGAACGTCCATGTCGCCGTGGGTGTTTGGGTCCAGGCTACGTGCGCCGGGTGGTCTGGGGGTACCGTGTGAAACCAGGGGGAGAGCCATGCCTGCTGGTCGGCGGTGGCGGCGGCGGTGGGGGTGTGGTAGTGGGTGGAGATGAGGTGCAGCAGGGGCCACGGAGTGTCGAGGGCTGCCGGGCCGCAGTGCCAGCACGTGCGTGGTATGCCCTGGTCACTGTGTCTGACTGGCCGTACATCGGTCTCCGGTGCATTGTGTTTGGGGATGGACCAGGGGGCATGGTGTCGCTGGACGGTGCGGGTAACATGTTTGTGGCCGCTTGGTGCTAGTAGCAGGATGGTGGGTGGTGTCCAGCCTTCGGCTGACGGGGTGGGCTCCCCCTGCGTCGTGCCGCCGTCGTTGGGGGTCTCGTGTTCGCTCAGGCGGGGCCGGGGGTGCTGGCGCTGGAAGGCTGTGTACGCCGTGTCGATGTCCTTGGGCCCCGGCATGTCGCGCCCTGCCTTCGTAGCACATGCGCGGAGGTACGCTTGGAAGACGTGGCGTGCCGGCCATTGTGGGTCGGAAAGGAACGGGGCGTGGTGGGCGTCGCATTGGGCCATGATCTGCATCTGTGTTGGGGTGATATACACTATGGTGATGGTGGCCCCTACGAGGCGCAGGGTGTCCACCTCGCCTGCCGGGCGTCGGTGGATGTCGGTGTGTGTGGCCACGAGTGGCCCCTGTTGATCGCAGTGGTGGTTTGTCAGGATGGCGTGTGTGTGGTGCGGTAGGAGGAGTTGTAGCTGGGCCCAGATGCCAGTGCCCACGGGGGTGGAGACGCCGTGTTGTGCCAGTATCCACCGGGGGCAGGTGTTGCGGGCCATTTGCGCTTCTTTTATGCGTATGGCCGCCGCCTCGCGAACTTCTGGTTGGTGGTTGTGTGTTACCCTGTGTAGGAGGTGTGCTGCGTGTTTGGCATAGGCCATGTCGACCAGGGCGCCCGTATTGTCTCCGTAGTAGCGCCAGTGGGCCATCATGGCCTCCTTGGGGAAAGACGTGGGCCAGCCTCCGTGTTGCGCCCATGCCTTCGTCACTTGCTGTCGAGCGTGGCGTAGTGCGTCTTGGGGGCGCGGGAGGTGCAGGGCTTGGTACCCGATGGCCGCGTTGAGCACTGCTTCCATGAAGTACACCAGGCCCTGCGTAGACAGGAGGTCCCCCCTGGCAATTTGGGTTAGCCGGGCG
The DNA here is from genome assembly GCA_964036045.1 of Eutreptiella sp. 'Long Island Sound 2002'. Taxonomy (NCBI): domain Eukaryota; phylum Euglenozoa; class Euglenophyceae; order Eutreptiales; family Eutreptiaceae; genus Eutreptiella; species Eutreptiella sp. 'Long Island Sound 2002'. The sequence goes on from OZ038382.1 coordinate 27,070,618, forward strand.
AGGCGCTCTTCTAGCTTGCTTGGGAGTGTGATGTGGTGGTGCTGCGTGGCCTGTGTGACTCCCAGGTGGACTGTGGTGTCTTCCAGGTGTAGGGGTTCGCCTTTCCGGATGTGGGGGGTTGGGGTCTTGGCGTCGGCCAGCCCGACCGATTTGCGGGGGTGCACTAGGAGCTGGTGGGCGTCCAGGTAGGTTGTGGTGAGTTGGAGAATGGCGGACGCTTGTTCGGTGGTCGTTGGTAGCCCTGCGTTCTCAGGGTCGCGGTGGCGGGTGGCCGTAGTGAGGAGGTTGTCATCTGCGAAGTTGATGAGGGGGGACCGTAGCGGGTATGGGGCGTACCCCGGGTATACCCGTGCTAGCTCGAATGCCAGTGGCAGGGTGACGAGGAGGTAGAGGAAGGGGCCTTCGGCGCCTCCCTGGGGGACCCCGCTGTCTGTGCCGGTCCAGGGGGTGAGGCCCGCGGCCGTGATGACGGCGTAGAGTCGGGTTTGGATGTACCCGGTCATGAAGGATAGGAATGGGAGGCCCATGGCATCCCATACCTCCTTGAGGAGCCGGTGTGGGGCGTGGGGGAACGCGCCTTGGACATCGAGGGAGGCGATGATCATCTCGTAGGGGTTCATGTCCAGTGCGGTGTCCTGGAGGAAGATGGCCTCGTGGGGGGACCTGCCGGCCATGGCCCCCCACATGCTGGCGGGCACGTGGGCGAAGACCGCTGGCGCGATGCGGCCTAGGATGAGCGTCCACACCAGCTTGACCTCGGTGGTGGCGCATACTATGGGCCGCCAGTTCCCCGGCTGCGCCCAGTCCCCCTTTTTGTAGAGGGGGTGGACCAGGTTGGCCCACTCAGGGGGGATGGGCGTGGCGCCCGTGACGATGTCCCACAGGCGGGCTGCCAGGCGGCGTTTGATGGGCAGGGTGAGACGTTGGTACGCTTCGGCCGGCAAACCGTCGACGCCGGGCACGACCCCCTTCTTCAGGCGGTCTAGGGCGCCCTGCAGTTCTGAGATGCTGAAGGGGTCGTGTTCGATGGCGCGCCGCTGTTCCCGGTTGAAGACCCTGGGCACATGCTCGCGGATGGTGTTTCTGGTGTGGGGGTCGAGCTCGGGGAGGGCGTCCCCGTGTTGTGCCTGGAAGCTGTCCAGGACTGCCTGGAGGACGGCGTCGGGGTCATTGGTGAGGCCTCCTTCGGGGGTGCGGACCGCGTGGATGGTACGGCGCCCCGTGTCCTCCAGGATGCGGCTGACGTACCGTAGGGACTTGTACGGCGTGTCGTTTCTGCCGTATCTTTCGCGTTCCTGGGCTGCTGCCGCTATGCGGTGGGCGTGCCATTCCTGGAGTTGGTGGCGGCGGGTGGTGAGGAGCGCACGGAGGTGGGCGTCCCGGTCTCGTGCCTCTGGTGTGCTGGGGCGTAGTAGGGTGGCGAGTTCCCCTTTCGTGGTCCAGATGTCATGGACGAGTTGCTGGAGGGTGAGGTCTGGTGGTGCTCCCGTGTGGTTGGTGTCACGCTCCATGCCGCATGCTTGTGCCGCCCGGCGCATGGCGGTGGTGAGTGTCGGTGCACCCGGGCGGCGCAGGATGGCGTGTAGGGCCCTGTTATACCTGTGCCAGGCGCCGTGGTCGTCTTCGGCCGGGAACTGCAGTGTGGGTGGGAGGGTGTCGTCTGGCAGGGTGGCCGCGGGTGGGGGTAGGTTGGGGATGATGAGGTCGATGTAGAGGGGCCGGTGGCCCGTGCCTGTGGGCGGGAGGTCCCCGTAGGCTGCTTCGTGGACGCCCACCGTGGTTGGGTCCCCGTAGCACGTGTCGATGCGGGATGGGTGGGTGCCGGCTTGGTGGGGGTAATGGGAGGGTGTGCCGGTGAGCCCTGCCGTGAGGTCGGTGAGGCCGAGTTGGTGCATGGCGTCCCGGACAGCTATGTCGGTGGCTGTGGGTGGGCTGGTGCGGTCGTCGTCGGTGGGAGCGGCGTTTAGGTCGCCTATGATGATGGTGGGTGCCAGGAGGGAGAGTCGGCGGTACGCCAGGCTCAGGGTGTCCAGGAAGTCCTTGGTCTCCTCCCCGAACGGGACGTGCGTGAGCAGCACGTTTAGCTGCCATCCGGGCCCCACGCACTCGTACGCCCCGAGGCGACCATCCACTCCGAGGTCGGGGTGGGCATGTACCGTGACCGATGTCTTGTGGTAGAGGGGTACCCCCCGTTCCCAGTGGGCGTGATATTTGTTCCCCTCTGGGTCCAGGATCGGTGCTGGTTCGGGTTGGTCCGCTTTGCGGAGGGCTTGCTCCAGGAACCCCAGGAGGTCTGCGCCTTGGGGGTGCGGCCCGGGCATGGCTTGCAGTGTGGCGGCCTTGGTGGGGTCGTAGGTGACCGCGGGCTCGTTGAGGATGTTGATGCGGGCGTGGGCTTCTGCAGGCGCCGGTTTCTGGGGACCGGTAGTTGGGGGGGGCGGGCCGTGTCCGGCCCTGGCCCCGTCAGGCGTTGAGGAGGTCGATGACGCCCTGAGCTGCGGGTGCCCTGCGGTTCCGCTTCTGGGGCTGGGGTAGGGCCCATGCATTGTGGACTTCGCCCGTGTACTCGGTGCCGGTGAGGTGCTCCGTGTCGGGGGTGCACAGCTGCATGGGGACCATCTCACGACCGGCTTGGTCTCGCCAGAGTTCGATGGTGCGCCCCAGCTTCTTGTCGTGGGGGGTGGCCGGGTCCCACTTGACGTGGATCTTGAACCCCTCGTGGTCCCCGGTGACGCGGTACCGGTGCTTGACCTCCCCTGCGGCCCATATCCACTTGGAGGGGCCCGCGGCCGTGGGGTACTCGAAGGGCAGCTGCACCCGGGTGTTGATGGCGTATTCGGGATACAGGGCAGCGGCTTCCTCTTTGGTCCAGCTCTTCGGCTTGGCCCTTGGCTTTGGCGCGGGTTTGGCCTGTGTGGGGGCCTTGCGCTTCTGCGCACCTTGGCGGCGCCGGGCAGCGGGTTGTCCCCGTTTGGGAGGTGCGCCCTGGGGCCGCTGTACGGGTGCGTGGCCCGGTGCAAACACGGGGTGTTCGCGGGCGGCTGGGACGTCGGGCTTGGACGTGGGGACGGGGTCCTTCAGCTGGAACACTTGCTTGGTCATGAGGCCAAGCACTTCCTCGGCCTCCTGCAGGGCGTCGGGCGGGTCCGTGGGCCAGGTGAGGAGCCGGTGCCCGGTGCCTGCCCCGTGGCGGCGCATGTGGGCCGTGTAGCGGGTGGCGTGGCGTGTCCACGCTGGGGTGCGTTCCGGGGGGAGGGGGCCTTCTGGCGCCCCCTGCGCCCAGTAGAGGGCGTAGTGCAGCGCTTCCCAGGCTGCCTCTGGGGCGTGGGGGATGCGTGCGGCGAGTCGCAAGCGGTCTCCTCCGCGTGGTGGGGGCGGGACTTCGCCGTCGGGGGCGTGTGCCGTTGCCCGTCTGACCTTGCCGTGGTCGTCCCATTCCACCGTCCACCAGGTGTCCCGGTGTTTGAGGATGTGGACCTCCGTGGTGGCCGGGGGGGCGTCCATGGCGTCCCAGCTGACGAGCTGGATGGGGCGGACCGCAGGGTGGGTCTTCGGGGGTGCTCGCATGTTGAGGATTTGGTGGATGTCCTCGGCGGTGGGGCCCGTGTCGGGGGCGTCCTGCGCTGCTTGGGCTAGAGGTGGGGAGGGGCGGTCCTCCCAGAGGCGGGATGCGGACGCCGTGGCGTACATGGCTGCGATCAGGACGTGTTCCGTCAGCCCTTCCACCATGAGGTGGTTTTCCCCCTCCAGGTCTCGGGGGATGGCGGCTTCCGCCTTTAGGGTGAGGAGTGCGATGGCGCGTTTGGGTCCAGGTGTGGCGTGTGTCGGCTCATCTGGCGGGCGTCCGTCGGATGGGGTGTGGGGAGGGCGCTTCTGGAAGGGGGATGGTCCCACCGCCAGGTGCTCGACAAGGTGTAGTGGTATGGTGTGGTGGCGGTCCGCTGCGGGCAGGAGGTAGGGGTGTGGGTCTCCGGGCACCGTGCCGAGGAATATGCCCCCCCTGTAGGTAGGGGTGGGCAGGGGTTGCTGCAGAGCGCCTGCGCATGGTAGCGCGCACCGAGGGTTGCAGTGGGTGCATGGGGCTGTTATGGGGTGCGGTACCGCGTACACGGTGAAGGGCCCTACCGCTCGCTGGATGTGGCGGGGGATGATGTTGCGGAGGTCCGCCACCCGTGCCGTGCGTCCTTCGCCATAGTATATCCAGAGCGTGTCCTCCAGTGCCATTTTGGGGCGTAGCTTGCGAGCCAGTAGGTTCAAGGTGCTTTTGTGGGTGGCCTCGGTGATGGTGCCGGGCCCAGCGTTAATGCGTGGGAGCAGGTGGCTTTGGTGCTCTGCTGCGGCCCGTCTGCGGGCGGTGTGGAGGGCGGTGCTGTCGGCGGGAGGGGGCGCGTGGTGGGTGGGCCTTTTGCGTGGGGTCGGGGCGACGTGTAGGGGGTGCTTCCATGCCGGGCGTGGGTGGTGTTGCGGTGGCTGGAGGCCAGGGTAGGTGGTGAAGGTGTATACGGTGATGGGGGAGCGCTCATGCGTGGCCTGGAGGTAGTAGTGGTCACGACCCGTGTTGTGGGTGACGATGACGTTGGGCGTTGGTATGTCGTAGTGGGGTGCGGTATTGGGGAGTTGTTTGGTGATGCGTGCCGTCGCGTCCCCTGTTTTGGGGGCGGTGTCGTGGGGCACGAGGATGTGGACTGCCCACGCATCGTGGGCGGGGAGGTCGAGGTCCGGTAGGGTGGGATGAATGGGGCGTCCCCGGAAGTGTGCGAAAGCTGGGTTGTGGCGTGCCGCCGTTTCCTTGATGACGGCCGGTGCCCATTGGGGTGGCGCCCCAACTTGCTGGGCCATGGCGGCGACGGCGCGGGCGATCGCCGTGAGGTCTGGGCCGATGCCAGGCTGGTCTGCCGTTGGTTGCAGGCCCCCTTCTGGTGCGGGGTGGTGCCACCATAGGGTGTAGCCCTTTTGTGTGTTATCGTGGGAGGTGTGTACGAGGCCCTGGTGGTTGGAGATGGCGGTCTTGAGGGCTTCCGCTGCCTCGCGGTGGAGGGTGCGCGTGTAGGCCCAGACTCCGGTGGGGGGGGCCGCCCCGGTGTGGGATTCGGCCGTGGTGGGGGCCGGTTCGAGGGTGTGACTGGTGAGGGAGGGTCTGTGCATCCCTTCGTGCAGGGAGGCGCACACGTGTGCCCACCTGTCCGCCCATCCCTGTTGGGCGCTTCCTGTGTCTGCTCCTGTGGGTAGTCGCACGATGACCACGTGCCAGGGGTGTGACCCCGGTACTACGGTGGGGGGTGTGGTGTGCTCGTGAGCGTGTAGCCATACTGCGGTGTCCGCGTTCGCCGTCACGTAGTCCTCTCCTTCCGTTGTGTGGACGTTTTCGACGGCGGCCTCTCCCTCCAGGGTGAGGAGGAGGTGTGTGCCAGGGGGCTGCGCGTGCGTCTCCGCGTCCCGGAGCCACAGGTAAGTGAGCGCCACAGCGCCGGGGAGGATTTCCCCCCACGTGAAGGTGCGTTCGGGTGATGCCCACTGGAGGGGCAGTGTGCGGCGTCCCCGCGAGTCGTTGGTGGCATGGTAGTCGTGGGGGAGGTGACGTTTGGTGAGCCGGTGCGGCATGCGTTTGGTGGTGGCCGTGGGGGGGTCCCAATTACATTCCTCCGGTGGGGGTGCGTCTGCGTCGTCCTCCTGGGGCTGGGCCAGCGGCAGCGCCTGTGCATTGGGTGCGGCGTCGGGTAATCCGCTGTGCGTGAGGGTGTAGAAGCCCTCGGGGGTGAGTTGGAGGACGATGTCCCACTTCGCCGTTTGCTCTGGGGACCACTGGTGGGGCCCGTCCTGCGGTCGGTGGAGAGTGACCTGGTGGCCCCATCTCCAGCTGTGGTAGGCGAGGAGGCTGAGGACGGTGTCTTGCTCCGGGTCCTCCACGCTTTCCATGTATGCCGTCATGTCGGTGACGTCGACGGCGTACTCGTCCTCCCATTCTTGTGTGGGGGTGCCTGGAGGGGGGGGGGCGGGTGGTGTACCCGTGGAGTCCCGGTCCCGTGACGTCGGGCAGGTCGCGCTCGAGTGACGCCCGGTACTCGGCGGGCCCGTTGCTGGCTTCCCGGGCGGGGTGGTGGCGCCGCAGGGCGTTGGACAGGTGCGTCCAGGGCGCCCTCTCGCGGGGGGGGGGGCGCGGGGGGGCATTTTGCGGGTTGGGGTCTCCGGGGCTGCTTGCTGTGGGCTTGAGCTCCGGCGGGGTGAGGTCCATATGATGCTCCGTGTCCTCCGTGTGTTGGAGTTCCAGTTCTAGCAGGCTGTCGATGTCCAGGGCCATGGGGTCATCTTGCGTGTTCACGTGCTGGGGTGCTGCTTCATGGCACGGTGGGCGTGTGATGCTGGTGTTCGGGGCACGTGCGGCGGCCGGTGCGGGGTCGTGCGCCGTCGAGGCGCGCCGTTTGGCGTGGCTGTGGTGTGTGGCTGCACGCTGGTGGCTGTCCTGGCCGGTGGTGTTGCCCCTGTGTGCGGTTCGGGTTGTGGCCGGTGGTGGGTGTTGAGCTGGCGCGAGGTGTGCGGGGTTTCCAGGGGTGGTGCCGGTGGGGTGGGGTGCGGAGTCGGCGGGGCGTGGCTTCGTTCCTGTGTTGGTGGGCTGTGGTGTCCGGTGCCCCCGGGTGGGGGAGGGGGGTGCGGTGCGGTATGGTGGTGTTGTGCTGTGTGGTGGCCTTCCCGGTTGGGGGGGGGGGGGCACCGTGTCCAGGTCTGGTGGGGTGGGCTGTCGCCTGTGGTTTGTCCTCTGGTGGTGTGGGGCAGCCCCGCGTGGTCCTTTGATCGTTCTCCTGGTGTGTTTCAGTACGTGGCCTGTGCGGGGTCGGTGTGGCGTAGGGCCTGGGGTCCCCTGGGGCGGGTTGTGCGGGACTGGAGTGTCGCAACCAGGGGGGTGTGGTCGTGTGGTGCTTGGGGGTGCCGGCCCGCCGTTGGGTGGGCCCGTTGGTGTGGGGTATTGCGTTTGCGGGGTCCGCAGGTCGGTGGGTCGCGGCTGCTTGGGCGTGTTGTGGCCCCGGTGCGGTGCCCGCGGGTGGTGAGTGGCGGTGTGTGGTTGGGGTGTATCGTTTCCACGGTGGGAGGGGGGCTATGTGCTCGGGTGTGGGGTGGGCCCGTGGTAGGATGCCGGCGGGTAGCGGGTGTCGGGGCCGCACTGTGGGTGGGTATTCCGCGGCGTCCCCTTGGTGCGTCCCGTGGTGGCCTCTGGTCGGCCGGCTGAAGGGGGTTTTTGGGGTGTACCGCATCCATGGGGGCACCATTGTGTGTTGGGGCGCCGCAGCGGTGGGTGCGGCGGGTTGTGGGGGTGGGGCTTGTGTCCGTGTCGACCGTGTGTTTGGCGGCGGTGTGTCGTGTGTCGTCCTCGGCGGCTCCTCTTGGTGGTCTGTTGTGGTGGTGCCTGGGGGGTGGTCTTGGGCTTTGCGGTTCCTGGGAGGGTGCGGGACATGCGGGGTTGGGCTGGCTGGGGGGGGGGGGGGCGCGTGTGTGGGCTTGCGTGTTTGCCCTCTGTTCCCCCCGTGGCCCCTTCTTCTGCCTGTCCCTTACTCCTCTCTTTCCGCTGGCTTGTTTGGCTTTGTTTTTTTTTTTGGGGGGGGGGGTGGCTGGGCTGCTGTGCGTGGGTCAGGGTGTGTGCCGGTGTCGGCTCCCGGTTCCCAGACCGCCAGGGTGGGTGGCTGTGGCTCCTGGTTAGTGTCCGGGTGGCGTGGCCGGGCGTGGGCGTGCGTGTGGGTGTGTTCGTGGCGTGGGCTGATGGGGTGGTGGGCAGTGTGGGCGTGGTTGGTTTGTGTGAGTGTCGGGTATGTGTGCGCCGAAGGTGCAGTGGGTTGGGCTGGGGCACCGTGGGCGATGCAATGGGTGGAGGTGATGCTGGTGACGCCTACGGGGGGATGCTGTAGGCGTCGGAACGGGTCTGTGTTGTTGACGTGGGTGCTTCGGGTGACGCGTCGGGCGGCGACGGGGTTGGTGACGTTGTTGGTGTCATAGGTGACGGGGCGGGCGCTGGGGGGGCCTGCGGCTCCGGTGGTCGCTGTAAGTGGTGCAGTGGGTGGTGGCGCGACTGGTGGTGCCGGCGGTGAGGGTGCTGCCGGCGACGTCGATGGTGAGGGCGCTGTGGGTGATGTCATGGGTGGTGGCGATGTTGATATGGGTGCTGCAGTTGGTGTGCCGGCTGGTGGCACCGCTGGTACTGTCCCTACGTAGGGTGTTGCCGGGGGTGCTGTGGGCGGTGGTGTCGTCGGTGGTGCCGATGGTGAGGGTGACGTAGGCGATGCACTGGGTGACGGTGAGGCCGGTGTGTGCCGTAGGTGACGCGTTGGGCACGGGTGGTGGGGGGCCAGAGGGGGGTTTGCCGTTGGTGCAACGGGCGATGGTGGCGTTGGTGCTGCAGGTGGTGGCTTGGGCGTTGGTGCTGTTGGTGATGCCGACGGGGTGGTTTGTCTGCCTGTCTGCCCGCGGAGTCGGTGCCGGCGTTGGGCGGTTGCCTGTGCGTGTGGTGGTCGGTGCGCCGGGCGCTTGGTGGGCGTGGCCGGGTGCGGGTGTGCGTGTTGGTGTGTACGTGGCGCGGGCTGCGGGGGGTCTGCGGGCGTCGGGTGCGCTGTTGCCGTGCGTGTGGTGGTTTGTGTTGTCTGGTGGAGCGTGGCCGGTGTGTGCGTTGCGTGGGTGTTGTGGGGTCTGGTCGGCGTGGGTGGTGTCGGTGTGGGTGTTTGGGGTTGGGTGCTGGTTGTGGGCGTGTCGTTCGCGTGGTGCAGTCGGGCGTGTTGGTGGTGCCGCTAGCGGCGTCGATGGTGACGGTGCTGCAGGTGGTAAGGGTGGGACGGTGGTGTTGGCGGTTTCCGGTGTGGGTGGTGTGAAGTGTGGGGGTGTGGCAGGTGTGGTGCGGGGCGGATGGTGGTGTGCTTGGCGCCGGCGTCGCGAGTGCTGCCGGGGGGGAGGGTGTTGTTGGTGATGTTGTGGGCGGCCGGTGGCGGGTGGTGGTGGTGGTTGTGGCTGGACTGCTTGGTGGTTGTGGTGTCGGCGGGTGGTTCTGTGTGTGGCGGCGGGTGGGCGTGCTTGGGGGTGGTGATGGTGTGTCCTTGCGGGTGGTGTTGGGTGTGGTACCATTGGGCGTGTGGTTTGCGATAACTGAGCACTCACCCCTCCGGGTGGCGCGGGCCCGGTGGTCCGGTAGCCCGTCCAGTAGGTGGCGCCGGGTGCTCACGCGTCCCTCCGGACGGCGGCTGCTCCGTAGCCGGCAGGGGCTGGGTTCACTGCCGGGCGCACACACGTCCCTCCGGACGGCGGCTGTTTCGTAGCCGGCAGGGGCTGGGTTCACTGCCGGGCGCACACACGTCCGTCCGGACGGCGTCTGTTTCGTAGCCGGCAGGGGGTGGGTTCACTGCCGGGCGCACACACGTCCATCCGGACGGCGGCTGTTTCGTAGCCGGCAGGGGCTGGGTTCACTGCCGGGCGCACACACGTCCATCCGGACGGCGGCTGGTTCGTAGCCGGCAGGGGCTGGGTTCACTGCCGGGCGCACACACTTCCATCCGGACGGCGGCTGTCGCGCTGTGGGGACTGCGGGGCTTGGACTTGTTCTTGGCGGCTCGTTCGTCGTTGGGTGTGGGTGTTTGCCGTGGTGGTGTCGTGTTTTTGTGCCGTGGTGCGTGCTGGCGTGCGGTGCTGCGTGTGTGCCCTGCTTGGCCTGTGTGTGGCGCGCGCTCCTTGCCCGGGCGTGCTGCTGCGCAGGCGCGGGGACACACCCTCTCTCTGGCGGGCCCGTTTGGCTCCATGGCGGGCCCTGTTGGTGCCCGGCTGTGGCCCGGCGCGCGGCAGTGGGGTGTGTGCACGTTGGGGGGGGGGGGGGGTTCGGACCCCTCTTCTCGTTTTCCCCGCCTTGTCCCTCTGTCCCTCTTCGCCGGCCTGCCCTGCCTGCCCACCCTCTTCGTACCCGCTGGGTTGGCCTTGGCCGGTCGGTTGGTCTTGGCGGTCTTGCTGCCCAACAACCCCAAACCTGGCAGGGTCTCTGAGCTGTTGGCTGACCTGGATCATTGGGCTGGACGATTGACGCCCGGTTCCTACAGCAGCGACGACCTGCTCTTCTGGTTGGTGGCTAAGCTCCCTCGAGAGCTGTGGGACGAGTGCCGTTCAACGGCAGAGCGCAAGGCTAGATCCCTCCGCTACGAGGATCTATGTGTGCTACTCCTGGTGCTGGCGCTGGAGAAGGAGAGCGACCAGCACCTGAACAACTACCACCCTGGAGGAAGAGGCTCTGGAGGCCAAGGCAAAGGGTACCAAGGATCCAGACCTGGGCAGGGGACTACCCCGAAACACGCCCACGCCCGTATCATGGAGAACGTCAAGGAGCTCTTCTGGTGTGATGCCAGGAACGAGCAGGGCCACCTGCAGCACGCCCCTGACTGCGAGCAGCGAGACTGCTTCGTAGTCCAGGGGAAGCAGCAGGAGAAGAACACCGGCGCCAAAGCAAAGCTGCCGGAACATTACAGGTGCACCCTCGCGTGTGCCTTCTGTGGGAAGACGAAGCACTACAAGGATGAGTGCTACCATAAGCAACGCCTATCGGCGAAGCTTAAGGGTGAAGATCCTGGCAAAGGCTCCGGCAAAGGTGGAGGCAAAGGCAAAGGCAATGACTCCGGCAAGGGCAAGTCGAAAAGACGTGGACAAGGGCAAGACAAGAGTCAAGGTGGACGAGGAGGAGGCGCTAACCGCCAGCCAGACAAGGACAACAAGAACACGGACAAGAACGGAGGCAACCTGAACCCTAATCCAGGGGGGAACTCCGAGCCCTCGGGAGGGCAGTCTGGTCCTACCACACGCTCACAGACGCAGGCCCAGAAAGATCAAGGGCCAAGCGGGAGCACGAAGGTGGTGATGACGGCAACGCTAAGAAGAGAAGCCGTTTCATGAGGATGGCCCGCAAGCTGCGGAACAAGGGGTTCGAGGTGACCTGTCCCGCGGAGTTCTGACGGGGACGCTCCGGTGGCACCCCAGACCTGGTGTTTTGGGTACGTATCCGACTAGGGGGACGTGAATACCTGGGGGTATTGGATACCGGCGCCACCATATCTATAGTGGCCAAGAAATTTTTACCTTGTGGGAGCCTGAAGAACACCATGACCACCGCGGCTATACGAATGGGGGATGGACATGTGGTGCACAGCTGCGGAGACTGTGAAGTGGAGGTACCTATGGGCTCCCAGACTATCGCCCATCGGTTCTATGTGATGGACACTGAGGCCTTCGACTTTGTACTGGGGACTGACTTCTTCGTGCAGCACTCCCAGATACAATCCCTGACGCTGCAAGCGCCCTACCTCCTCTACGTGGACCACGGCAGTGGCAGAGAGTCTGTGCCACTGGAGCAGTTGGAACATACCTCGAGTTACCTGAGGCTATCGAAGGAGGAGCCCTCGAACATGATGGCGGCCTCCAAAACTGAGGACTATCAACTATTGGGGGAAGTCCTAGACCAAGGTCTGAAGGAGTTGGGTTACTCTGGAGAAGACCTGAGTGTGGAGTTGTTCGCCAGCGACAAGCAGCATGTACTGGACCTTTACTGCAGCAAGGGGAAGAACTGCAGCTACAAATTTTACTGGCCCTCTTTCGGGATGGCCTACGGGAACCCCAGGTTCAGTGAACTCGGGAAGGTCCTGACCAAGGTGGCCTTGGAACGTTCCCGTATCGTCCTGTGTTCCCCCGATTGGGGAGCCCATGGGGGCAACGAGTACTGGCGAAACCTCCTGGACAGGCTGACTATCAGCTCTGTTCGGTTACCTGATGAGGCCATATACGTGCCTCTGGGGCGTAAGACGCCTATTGGGAAACCTGGATGGGGGAGTATGCTCAGCGTGGTGGACGGATGTCTTACCTCCAAGCCATGGGAGGATCTGGACCCGACTCTGGTCCAGGCTATACAACGAGAAAGCGATGGACTGGCCCTGGGTGACTTGAAGGATCGACTACGACCTCAAGATGCTAGTGAGACTATACCCGGAGGAGAGGAGTACGTCGTGACTGACACCAACGCCCCCAACTCTCCCTGTCATGTACCTGTTCCTGATGGAGTCTCTGAGTGTGGACTATCCGAGCTACCTAGCTCTATCCACTCAGATGATGAAACTGAGCACGACGCCTTCTTCGTGCAGACCTGTGTGGAGGAAGTGGAGAACGCCTAGTACGTCGCCCCACTGAAACCCCTACTCTCCATGAGGGTGGAAGACCCCGTGGACGAAGAGCTGGACCCTCGTTCCAGGCTAAGGGAGTATGTGGACTCCAAGAGGAAGTTGGTGGCGAAAGAGCTATGCTATGCTAAGCCTACCCGCAGCTCATCGCCACTGAAGCAAGGACGTATGGAAGATCTATCCCAATTGAAGGAGGACCGCGAACAGAAGATCACCACCTGGCAAAGAGAGGTGGATCTTAAGCTCATGAAGAGCGTGTGGGGCGGCCATGTGAGGACCCCAGAGGAGGACGACCTCTCGGAGGAATGTGTATGTGAACCCCTTCGAGCGTGCCTATGTTGCCATCGTCCACCGGAAATGGTTGAACAAGACCTTCTATATGCCTACCAAGGGTTGAAGGACACTACCAAGGGCGAAGAGTTGGTGGAGGATCACCTCCCGACGTCTATTACTCAGGGGGCAAGCAACTTACACTCTGACCAGGGCATGGAGGACAAGATCAAGCTATTGGACCCGCGGGTGCAGAAGCTTATAAGGACCTAACTGGAGGTGTTCGGAGAATTACCCCCTCCAGCCTCATGTGACAAGCTAGTACAGATGGACCTCAAGCTGAAACCCGAGTTTGTGGGTCACAAGATCCAGAGGAGACCCTATCCAGCTCCTAAAGAGCAGGCCGACGAGATTGAGCGACAGATACAAGAATGTATCGACGCTTCGCCTAGTCCTGGAGTACAAGGACGGGGACTACCCCCTACACTGCAGCCCCTGTTTCCTGGTGGCTAAACCTGGGTCTACAGCCAAACGGCTGGTAGTGGGCTACGGAGAGCTGAACAAGAAAACGTTGAACCACTCAGGGTCCATTCCTAACATGGTGTCTACCCTGGAGAAGATAGCCCCCTGTCGCTACAAGACCAAGATGGACAAGAAGAACGGATTCTGGCAAGTGGACCTGACGCCCAACGCTCAGGAGCTACTGGCCTTCATCACCCCTCAGGGGAGGGTGTTCAAGTGGAAGGTCATGCCGTTTGGCGTGGCCAACGCACCCGCTCTATTCCAAGAGCTGATGAACAAGATCTTGTCCATCCTACGGAGGAGACCTAAGGTGCAGGAGGTTATATCCGGTGGGGCCCAGATGGAAGCTCACATCGACGATGTATGCCTCGGGACCAATACCCAGGAGGACCACCTAATCCTCTTGGGCGAGTTCTTTGTGGTCTGCCAGGAGAACCACACACGACTGAAGCTGGAGAAGTGTGAGTTCATGCAGGAGACCATGCAGTACCTGGGGTTTGACGTTGGCTATGGGTGGTGGACTCCAGCGGCCTCTAAGGCCAAACCCCTGATGGATGCCAAGGTACGACACCAAGACCCCAAGGAAGGACTTCATGATGTACGCAGTTTCATTGGGGCGTGCAACTTCTATCGCCGCCATATCAAAACCTTCACCTACACCAGCGCCATTCTGACGGACTCGATCAAGAAGAGTACTACTTGGCGCTGGGGCCCACAAGAGCAACAAGCGTTTGACGAGCTCAAAGACAAGGTGGCCAACGCTAAGTGCTTTGGCGTGCCTAGAGCACAAGGGGAGATTTTCCTGGTGACCGACGCAAGCAATGTGGGCGGTGGTGGAACGTTGTTCCAATGGCAAGCACTAGAGAAGGAGGAGTTCGACTCGGCCATTTCCCAATGGGGGACGGAAGGTCTCAACCGAGATGGAAGCCTCAAGCACAGCTACCCTGACGACAAGTGGGTCCTAGTACCTCTGGGCCACCGGAACTGGAAGTGGAACCAGGCCAGGGGGAACTACTCCACCTATGAGCTGGAATTGCGCGCGGGTATGCTGGTGCTATCCTCACAAGCACGACTGTTGGGGAGTAACCCTGTGGTCTGGCTGTGCGACCAGAAACCGGGCCGCAGTTTCCAGAAGGGCCCCCCACCTGAGAAGGCCAAGCTACGACGCTGGTGGACCTACCTCAGTCAACTACGGCTGACAGTACACCATATGCAGGGAGTGAAGAACGAGTGTGCAGACTACATCAGCCGCAACAACCTCGACGCCCTGATTGGTGCTCGGTCTGAAGCGCTGGCTAAGGAGGCGTTCAGCGGTATGGACGTCCACTTGGACCTCGACATGACGGTGATACGCCCCCTGGATGGACTCCAACAATCGGAGTACCAGAAGGAGTTTGGGGATATCTACAAGCGCCTGGAGAAACGCCTTGAACCCCTCCTGGTCAACCAAGATCAGTGCAAGAGGGACAAGAGCTACCTCTGGCTCGAGGACCGCATTGTGGTGCCTAGTGACAGAGTCCCAGCGCTGCTGAGGTGGACCCATGAGTCCAGCGGTCATGTGGGTGCTGCCCGTACCCTGAGGCTGTTCAAGCAGTGGTTCCACACTACGTGGACTGACGACCAACTGCGGAAAACCCTCCAGCCTATCGTGGACAAGTGCCCGTGCAGGTCCTGCAAACCAGGGGATATCAGGGACAGAGGTCTCTACTCGACCCTGCCCATCCCTCACTGTGCTAACAGTGTTTTATACGTGGATCACACGGAGATGCCGAAGTTCAGGGGCTATGACTTCGCCCTCGTGGTGACCTGTGGGATGACCAGGTTTACCAGGGTGTTCCCGTGTACCAAGCACATTACCGGGGAGGAGACTATCAAGATACTCCTGGAGGAGTGGTTTTGTGTCTATGGGGCGCCCAAGGAGATCAACTCCGATGAGGACGTACGAGTACGCTCAGATACCGGTCTGTACAAGAGGGTCCTGAGATCCCTCAATGTCCAGGTGTCTACGGGGATTCCCTACTTGCACACGAGCAACCCCCTATGTGAGCGACAGATCCGTGTCCTGAAGGAGAATGTACGGATATGGTGCAAAACTGAACGCACCAAAGACTGGGTGAGACTACTCCCCGTCATATCCTTGATGATGAACCCCCAAGAGAGTTCAGCTACTGGCTACTCGCCCCATGAGCTATTCCTAGGGCGCCCAGCATGGTTCCTACATGCCCCCTATCCAGAGGACACCCATTCTTCTGTGGGTGAATGGGTCCAAGAGCAACAAGCGAAGGTGGACAAGGCCAAGGCTATGCTCCAGAGAGTGAGGGAGCGTCAGTGGAACACGAAGAACAAGCAGCGAGTACCGGTCTCTTACCAAGAGGGGGACTGGGTGCTGGTGCACCACAGTCGACTACCCGCCTGGCCACGCTCTACCAGCGGCGACCCATACTTCGGGCCGTACAAGATTCTATCAGTGGATGGACACCGTATCACGGTGTGGTGTTCTCCCCGTCTAGGGGGGACCATTGTGTGCGCTGCAAGACACCTGAAGCGCTACTATGATCCTGAAGACCTCTGTGGGGAGGTGTGGGAGCTGAACGACGAGGAAATCGCCGCCCTAGACCTGCAAGGGGCTGCCAGCCCTATGGAAGTTGAAGGGGAACTCCCCGACATGAACGCCGAGGAGATGGCTAAGGAGGGCTTCTACCTGGTGAAGTCTGTCCTACGCCACCGCTATCGCCAGGGTTGGCGCTTCCTCACCCTCTGGGAAGGGTTTGGGGTTGAAGAGCCCTTCTCTGCGTTTGTTCTACCTGAGGGACGCCTAAACTCAGTTCTGGTTGACTACTTGTCCCAGAACAACCCTGGTGAGTTGCTGAGGCTCGCTGAGACGCTTGCCTCCAAGACTAAAGCTAGGGACTGAACCTTACCCTAAGTGTGCTACGTATGTCTGTGTTTGTCTCACCTCTCTCCCGGGCATGGCTCCCGGAGACCGGGCTTCGCTGATGTCGGACCGAAAGTCCTAGTCAGGTACTGGTACCACTCCTATGGCGCCCAATTTCTGTGCTGGCGCCTATCCTTGGGGAAAGGAAAGCAAAAGCCCTACCTACTAGAGGGGATGGGGTGGCCAAGTGTGCTAAGGGCATTCAAAACGCCCATTTTTGCTAAAGGCCAAAAGCTAACGCACTCCCCTGCCCACGAGGAAAAGAACGCGGGACAGGAGACACCACTACTCTACACACCCTACCTACAGTGGCACCATCCTGGTGGGCGAGCACTTCTGCAACTGGCTCAAGCCCCCACTCAGGACTACCACTCCTACACGCACACTCTACTGGGTGTGGTTGAAGATCAAGTCGTGGGTCCTAATCCCCCTCCTGTGAAGAAGACAAGAGAACACAGCGCTGCTAAGCAACTGTGGCCTAACAAGGGACGCCACAACGCGTTTCCCCTGCTAGGGCTTGGAGGGAAGGGGTGCTCTTGTTGCGTGCACAGCGTTGATGTCGATGGAGTCAAAGTGCCCTCGCCACTCCTCGCAGAGGTGCAGTCAATTGTTTGTGAGATCAGCGCCCTTGTTTAGCAGGGCTAGAAAAAAATGGTATGCTGCTGCACCAATCGCCCTACCTGCCAACCTGTAAAGCAAAGGCCAATGAAGGGGTGTTTGCGGCTGAGGAACCAAGCCACACTCCACGTATTATACGCTTCTCAGTGTGGCGTATAATAAACTGTCCTCAAACACGCCCTGTCAAGCAAGCAAGCGTTAAGAGACTCCTCAGGTTCTCTTAAAGAACGTACCGAGGAGCCCCTGGGTAACCTAAACGAGGTTTACCGTGCGCATTTCGCGTGGCCTACCCTTTAATGCGTGTGTGAATGCCGGAGCATGCACGAGTGGACGAGAGGTCTTTGGCAAACCTCTAATCTTACCCACAATCGCGGACTCCACCAGGGGGTGGCCCCACCTGGGCTTACCTACCTTACCTACCGCTGGAGAGTGAAGCAAGGTGAGGAGAGAAACGAGGCGCAAGCGAAAAACGTCGCTATGCACTTGTGTGTATGTCTAATCACCCTGATCTGACCTCTAATCATCTGCAATCTTTCTAATCTAGCTCTCTATCGTTTATTAGCGCTGCTACAAGACTCGTTCACGGAGACACGAGACAAGCAATGTGTATGCTGCATACGAGACGAGCACACCTGTGGTTTATACCTGATTCATTGAAGTCTTTTCGTTGATTTTCGAATTCTTTGATTTTTGATTCTTCTATCAGTGTGAGTGGAATCTGTATGTTTATTTATTAATGTGTGTCTCGTCATTTTCCAGTCTACGTGGGACATACGTTTATAATCTCATTATTTCTGCATTTTCCGGCGCTTCGCTAGGAGCCGCTCCTGCGCGCCGCCTTTTTATGCGTAGGAATTTCTTGATTTAAAAAATCCACAGATGACTCTAATTTTTTGAAAAATGTGCTTCTGATGCACAACTGGATTCTGCTCAGGTGTGTTGTCTTAGAAAAATTCTAGGCCGTCATTTGACGGATTTAGGTGTTGTCGCTTCGCGTTTGCGTGGATTCGTCCATAATTCTCCCATTCCTGTCTCTGCAGATATCCTCACGAAAGCGTCGCTGAGTAGGCCGCTTTCTGGGCCGAAAAGCAGCAGCCACGAGACTGAGCAGAACCCAAGACCCCATCAAGGGGCAATTTAATTTTTTTAACGACTACCTTCCCCCTAAGACAGGTCACAGGTCGCCAGCAGGTTTACGATAACCCATGCGAGTGTGTATATTGTGTCTTGCGTTGGGTTTATGTTGCGCTGCGTCTTGGAGGGAGGGATGCACATGCACATGTTTTGGCATGCTCCCAAACTAACCCAACCAAGCCACAGGAACCCCGGCAGCGCCGGGAGCGCTGAGCTTTCTGTAGGAAATGTCACGAACAAAGCAGCAAAAAGGCGCCAGCCATGGTGAGCGCCCATTTTTCTGTGTGAGGGAAACTGTAGGTATTTTAAAGTAGATGTGGAAACCAAGGAAAGGCCAAGAAAAAATCCCTTTTTCCTGAAAATGCGACAGTGGTGGCCACCACAGCACAAGGGGGTAGTAAGAAAAAGTGCTTTTCCAATGCTTTGAGGCATACTCTAGTTGTATTAGAGATGCACTGAGCACACAGGCATTTCTATCTTACTATTGGCCCAACCAAAAGTGGTGATAACACATTTTGACCTATGGAACCAAACACCCAATCAGGATATGGAGTGGACCCCTTAATTCCCTATCAATGTGAGGCAATTCATCTTTTCCTGAGTTGACTGAGAACTGACATATCCAGGGCACAGCCTATGAATTTATCTATGTTTTCTGATGAATTCTTAGCTGTCCTAGTGGTATGCACCCTAGGGGGCTGGGCACCTCTTTTTGAGAGGTCCGGGGTTCAATTCCCGGTCAGCCTAGCTAAGTAGGAAGATCCCATGTGACATGGCAGTGACCTCATCGCCACATGCCCTGCCACCTCAGCACATATGGGACCCAAAACAAAGAGTGCACATCTCCTGAGATGGCACCATGGAGATTGAGTGACCATGGGGCAGTTTTCCAACTCTTTTTCCAAAACATTTCAGCTATCTTTGTGAATATGCAATCCGATTTGACCTGAGTTGCAGTTCCTGTGAATATTCTTTCATCTTTCACTGTTTACACTGCTGCCCTTCATGCTTTGATCCTGATTCTCTTCTACTTGCTTATCTCTGGTTTGGGCTATCCTGGATTGATTGTATTTCAGCAACCAAAACATTTTCATCTTCAAAAACAAACAGCAGGAAGCCCTACACCATCAGCAAGCAGCAGGAGAGGCACAAACACAGTGTTGAAATCACTATAAAACTTTCTCTTGTCGGCGCTCAAAATAAACACCCTGCCAACGGAACAGCCAAACAGAGGGATGGGAGTAACTGCCACTCGAAACTACTACAAAATCAACCAAACCCGAAAAGCAAAGACAAGCCTACATACACATAAACAAAAACAAACACACCTAGAAGGTTAATACTGACCTACCAAACTCTAACACCAAAGTCAAAATTCACATTCAGGATCATCAGATCCTGCGGAACAAAGATCTAGCCCCTTTATCTGCTTTGGGGCAACAGGGCCGAAAAATAATAAGCAAGGCCGTCAGGGCCATTACACTGCGCGCACACACACACACACGTACACACGCGTAGACCTGTTCGAGCTCATCCAAAATAATCCTCATAAACCAAGCTGTAAAATTGGAAATCTACAATCAAAAGTAACAAGCACGAAAAACACTAACAAAAAGCAAGTGAAACGAAACGAAGCAAACGACGACACCAAGGCACAAGCACGGACATATCCTAACTGGCTGTCCGGCTCTGGTGTCGTAGTCGAAACCCCAAGAAATGAAAACAATCGCCTGAAAACAAAGAAAACCCTGACACGAAAGAGAGAACTGAAACAAACAAGGCACACAAAAATAACAACAAAAGAGAAGCAAACGAAGCAAAACAAAGCACAACAAAGCGAAACAAAGCGAGTCAAACAAAATGCAAAGACAAAAACAACAACCCATACAAAATTGACGCATCCGCCAACAAGGCAAAGAGGAAACTAAACGAAGCCAAGCAAAAGACATCGAAGAAAAAAAACACACGAAGCGAGCAACGAAGCGAACAAAGCGAAACGAACAAGCAAAAAGCACAGATAACCGAAACACTGGAATATAGAAATCCCGGAAAAAACCATTAACCTGTTAATCCATCTTGGTCTTTGCCACAGTCACGGCCTGGCTTGGCCCTCCAGTCTTGCCCTTGTCGGCGCTCTCGTTCATTGATGTCTCCGAGTGCTGCCATTTGGCGGCTGCACAGCGCGCCCTTTGAATTCCGGCGCCGCCTAGTTGTTTTTTGGAACCCAACTCAAGAATCTCACGCTGCAATGCACCAACTTTTTGCTGCAGCCTCTCCTTCGCCTCCTCCAACGCTTCCGCTCGTTCTCTCAGACGGCAAATTTCAGCTGTCAACTTGGCAATCTCCGACTTTGACTGTAGTGCATGTTCCTCTGATGCCTCCTTCAACACACGGTAGCGCGCTGCAGCGCGCTTGCAAGCTCTGTCCTGGGCTTTACGCGTTGCGCGCAACAGATGAAGGAGGTCGGCACTGTCCAACTCTAGCTCCTGTTGCATGTTCTGGAGCTTCGGAACCGCCAATCTGTACTCCGTCAAGGAATCGAGTCGGTGGATTGTGATGGAATTGTTGTGATTCCTTGATTCCCTTGGTGCCTATCTTTTCTTGACTTCCAGATCTCCCTTGTCACTCACTCCCTTGCGCAGCACTTGAACTCCGAATCATCCAACACATAATTTCATCCACAGACTCTAAAGAGTAACACATAATAACATTGAATTTCATAATCAAATCTGTAATCTCTGTCTATGACAAATCTGATTTACATCTCCTTTACGCACCCGCGCACCCATACACAGCACAGTCCTATTACACCTATCGTGGGCAAGTTCCCGTGTAGGTCCTGCAAACCTGGGGATATCAGGGACCGGGGTCTCTACTCGACCCTGTGCATCCCCCACTGTGCTAGCACTGTGCTCTATGTGGACTACACGGAGATGCCGAAGTTTGGGGGCTACGATTTTGCCCTCGTGGTAACCTGTGGGTTGACCAGGTTTACCCGGGTGTTCCCGTGTACCAAGCATATTACCGGAGAGGAGACTATCAAGATACTCCTGGAGGAGTGGTTTTGTGTCTATGGGGCGCCCGAAGAGATCAACCCCGATGAGGACGTACGACTACCCTCTGACACCGGCTGGTACAAGAGGGTTCTGAGATCCCTCAATGTCCAAGTGTCCACAGGGATCCCCTACTCTCATACGAGCAACCCCCTGTGTGGGCGACGGATTCGTGTCCTCTGTTATGGCTTCGAACAGCAGCGAGCGCGCAAGTTGCAGTCGCAATCGGCCTGCAGTCTGTGAATACTTAAGAAGCATCGGATGCCAACCGTGTGAATGAAGCGCTGTAAGATACTTCAATCTCTGGACAGGGTTTTTGTCTTCAAATTTGTGCTATGTATTGGTGCCCCGTCTAAAGATCCTGCGAGGTTTGTCGATTGGGATTTTGGATTTTGAGAAACAATGTGCACAGCAGTACAAGAGAGTTCCCAAGAAACTAACCACAACAAGTGGTAGCCAGCTAGGTGGCGGGGGGATCAATATTCGACATCCATCTTCGACGCCGTCAACGTGATTTGGATTTCGATTTACAATGGAGCGGCCCTTGGACGATGCAGCTATGCTGCACTTTATCAGAGACAGTCTGTTTCGAACCGATTCACCCTTGTGTCAGGAATTTTCGATTTCGTTACAAACGTTCATCGCAGAGCGCATCGCAAGTCGAAAAAGCGAGTGGTTTCCATGTCTCTCTCGTGATCTTCACAGCTGTTCGCAGAAGCTTGCAGATACTCAAGCCAAGGTCATCGAATTCGAACAACGCATCGATGCGTTACAGACAACAGCAGCAAGTGCTACTGCAGCAACTGATCACCGAGTCAACACTTTGCAGTCCTCGACAGAGAGTGCAACTCAAGCTGCTGTAAGCGAACTTTGACGCGTAGAGCATGAATTGTCGCAATCTTACGCCCTGCTCAACGAATTTGTACGAGTTTCAAGCCAACAACCTTCGAAATACTTCCAGTTTCCAGAGCCACAACCACAGCTACAACCACAACCACTAATGCTTTTGTCCACAGGCCCCAGAGTGTCTTTATATTTGTTCTGAATGATCCCAAATCCAAACGCAAGCACTGCGAACAAAGTCAATCCCGTTCATTACTTAATTTCATCCAGTTGATCTGCAGAGTGATGCATCAAGACTTAATAGTAAAATATCGTAACATTTCACTGAATTGCAATTCACAGCTCTTATCTACGGATCTCATTTATGCAATCCATTGTGCATGCGACAGTACATGCGACCATAATTTCATTACACCCCCCTCCCAAGCTATGTGCAGGGGGCACAGCACATGGATAAAAAATTGTCAGATGAAATTGGTTTGGTTAAAAAAAAGACACTCAAAAACATACAACAATGCCTCAAACAAAAAAAAGTCAAGCTCAGGCATTTCAACAAAACAGTGTCGTGCTGTGGTGCAGCACTGCATACTAGTTAGTGTAGGTATTGGTGTACAAATAAGTGCAGCAAAAAGAAAGTTTGTAAGTTGGAAAAAAAAAGTTAACAAACATTCAAACCCAAGGCAAGACAACACAAAGCATCGCACAGAGCCAAGACTGACAAAAAAAATCCCCCAAAAAAAACTGTAAGTTCAAAAATCATTAACTACTGTACAACCATCTTCAGAACTTCTTCGTCTTCACGTTACTTGCCTCTGTTATGATCTTCAAATCGACCCCGCTTGAAATCCACTGAAGTCGTTGACCCCACTTGAAATTCACTGCGGTCGTTGACCCCACTTGAAATTCACTGAAGTCGTTGACCCCACTTGAAGTTCACTGACGTCTGGTGTCCCCCCGGATGGCTCGCGCACGCTTGTATTGCCTGCACAAGGGTAGGGAGACATACTGATATATGAAGGCAAAAGTCGTCGTGAACGGCGGCCAGCGCTGTGCATACCTGTAGCACATCAGTCGCCGCAAGCTCGCGTTTCATAGAGCACATACGTTGAACCCCAACCTGAAAAAGAGACAACACTAACACACGCTAACAACACAACACAGAGATCAATACGAAAAGGCACCATGAATCACCCACAGCGCAACAATGGGGAAAAATGAAACAAGACTACTGCACGTCAGGTAAACAGGGCACGACAACCAAGTCATTCACGGAATTCGAAGCCACGCACAAAAGGCCACGCAGGCCAGGGGCAACAAGCGAAAAACACGCAGCCACACGTATGCCCTTAAAGGTGCCACCCGAGAACAAAATCCAGGGAGGGGGCGCAAGCGCTGAATCACTCACGCACAAAGGAAAGCCGCGCACAGCTGGGGGAGGGGTCGCAGGGCAGGTGCTGCGGGCCTACTTACACTGCAGCGCCACCAGCCTACTTGCACCGCAGCGCAACCAGCCCACAGGCCACTACAGTGTCACCGGCCTGGTATCAAGGGAAGTTTCCCACAGCTATTGAAAAAAAATTAGGGAAGTATCCCCACACTAGGGGATAGCTATCAAAACCTCCAATCATGCGCCAACAGGTGCCAACAGCGGCTCAAAATGCGGCGAGGGGCAAAAGAACAAACAAGGAAGGGGAGCACCCACCAACTATATCATGACAATTCACAAAAGAGAAAACCAACCTCATACTAACGGGTGGAAGCAGAAAACATCTCGTACGCGTCCGCCGAAGGCGAAGGAACACAACCAACCCTAACAAAAACCAAACAGACAACAACAAAATACAGTCACCTTAGTCCAGATCCACATTGCCAATAACACGCGCGCGTGGCGGCGTACACACCTTGAACTGCACGTCGTCCAACCCCTGCAGCGCCCCCACCAGCGCTGCCACGCGAGTCTGCAGCGCTTCGATCTCGCTTTCCTGTCGTTGTACCGGCTGCGTTAAATACTCTATGGCGGCACGATCTCTTGAGGCCGCCAGGCCTGCCGCCTCACTGGCTGCAGTGGCAGCACTCTGTTGCTCACGCAGCCACCAGTGGGCCAGCCGTAACTGGCTGTGCAGCTTTTTGCAGGCGCGATCAGCGCGCTACCGTTCTACTTTGATGGCCGCCTGATGGCAGTCACGTTCAATCTCCAGCAGCTTGCCGATCAGTTCGCGCGGCGACTCGTCTCCACACCAGACCCTCAAAGTCTGCTCACTGGTAGTACTCGGAGTCGTCAGAGAGCCCTGAGATGGGGCGGCGCCGGAAGGCACACCTGCTCCCGCGCCTAATCGTTTCAATGTAGTCATGGACTTGCGATATCCAGGCATAGCTCAGGCTCCAAATTTCAAGATTCTGTTGATCACCCAAGATCACCCAAGACACAGGACACAATCAACTGGATTGTAATGCTTTTGTCCACAGGCCCCAGAGTGTCTTTATATTTGTCCTGAATGATCCCGAATCCCAACGTAAGCACTGCAAACAAAGTCAATCCTGTTCATTACTTAATTTCATCCAGTTGATCTGCAGAGTGATGCATCAAGATTTCATAATAAAATATCGTAACGTTTCACTGCATCGCAATCCACAGCTCTTATCTACAGATCTCATTTACGCAATCCATTGTGCATGCGATAGTACATGCGACCAGAATTTCATATTACGTCTTCTTCGAGCCAACTGCTGTATGCACCGCCCAGCAGTTCACCTCATCCTCCACAAAAACCACCTCCACAAACACCTGTCTTCGACCCACATCCAGCGCATCAATTTGCAGTCCAGCGTGCTCCAACACAAGAGATTCTCGGACGTTGTGTTGAACGCTTGAATAAACTGGTTAAAGAGTTCTCTGGGAGACCTGGATGTGGAGAGGTTGGAACAAGGAAGGAGGATTTGTTACGAGCCTTCATCCTGTCGGATATCACCTCACCCGTCCATCAGGTGACAACCATATCATTCCTCCTTGAAGGTGATGCTGCCGAGTATTATGATAGTTTGACGAAAGCTGTACAGGATGACTGGTTCGAGCTCATGCGTTTGTTGGGCCAACGTCTCGATTGCATATCCCATGAACCAGTGTATCTATCGAGAATGTTGAGCTTGAAAGAAAGCGAGTTTCCTCCACATGCGGACTACGTGAGAGAATTCCGTACTTGCGTTATCAAGTGGAAGGTTAACACCAGTGACCTCCGGATGGGTTACCTCGTGAACTCTCGATTTGTTGAATGTTTGTCGAATGACGCGGTTTGTCAGCAGTACATCGTTGCAGTCCGTTCCAGATGGCGTTCTGGTAGACCATTTGGGTTTGTTACCTTGGTAGAGACCATCACAGAACCCTACATGGCGGCCGGATATCAGCTCGAAGAGGTACAGAATGCATCGAGAACGACATCAGATACCCTGGGTCCTGCGGTGTCAAGACCCCTGTCTATGATGGTTCCACCAACTTCGACTTCCACGTTCCCATCCAACCCTATGCCAACGCCGCACGTCAACCCCATGCCGACTCCAGCTGCAGCCCCCGTGGCTTCGACTGTGCCAGAGCCGATGAACCTCGATGCAATTGCCAAGCTCCGAGAAGAACTACATGCTTACATTGGTGAACGTCGTAATGAACGGTTCGGACGCCAAGAATGGTGGACGCCAAGATGGTCGAGAAAGTAGGCGTTGCTACAATTGTGGTGAACAGGCCACTTGGCCTGTGACTGTCCAAAAAATCGACCGGCATCCCGAGGACGAGAGCGTCGGGAATCAAGGTCGAACACGCCGAGACGAGATCAAAGTCGAGATAGCAAGGGACGGTTTCGATCCCCCTTCAAAAGCCGAGAAAGGCCCACAACGGCCTAGAAAACATTTCCGAAGACCTGGTGGTGGATGTCCTGGAGAAGAGCTGAACACCAGCACCAGCACCAATAAACCCGAAACGAATTAGACACCTGGAGGTGTCAATGTCGAAGGAACCGAACCTGAGCATGCCTCTCTGTTCACGGTTTGAGGGCGCATTTGCACATGTCGTGACGACTCCTTTGACTCCAGCGTAGAATTATTGGTCAACTGTGGAGCGACCGGCGACTTCATGTCAATGCAGACTGCAAAGAGGGCGCGACTTCCCCTCTATAAACTGAGAAACCCTGGACACGTCTTGACAGCCGGAGGTGTCCAAGTCGAAGTACGGTACTACACGAGAGCTTATGTTCGAGTTGGAGAACTTGTTTTTTGTCATCACTTCAAGGTACTTGGAAATTTTGCCGGATGTGGTACTTGGACTACCATGGCTTCGAAGCTACAATCCAACTGTCAACTGGAAGGAACGGTGCGCCGACATCCAACATGGTTCAAATTCTCACCGGTTGTCTTTTGGCGAATCAAGGCATTCCACCAAGCTACAGTTTCGAGAAGCTTCAAAGCTGGACCTTCTTTCGATACTTTCATCCAGTTCCTCGAAAGCGAGTCCGGTTGCGAATCCTAGGGTCCAATAGTTTCATCTTGTCCTCCATGTCCTCGTCAGAGTGTAAGTTGCTTGCCCCCTGGGTAATAGACGCCGGGAGGTGATCCTCCACTGGCTCGTTGTCCTTGGTAGTATCCTTCAACCCTTAGAAAGATGTCCTCGATTAGTGCCCTAATGATTTTGATGAAATCCTGCAGGATTTGATGTTGAAAACCCAAACCAAAGCAGCAAGTAGATCAAGAACAGGATATGGATCGAATGAATGAACAGTTTTGAAATCCATTGTAACACAGAAGGGCTGCAGATAGACAACGCAGGCTTAAGTACAAAGATTCATTCACAAATGAATAAGACAAATGATTGTAAGTGAAAACTGGCCCGACTCTAGCCTCCAAGTCAGCATCAAGCATTTCATGTGCACTCTTTTGGATGAAATGGTGTTGGTTGGGAATATGGAGCAAAGGAGTTAGGCCAGACGCAGAATATGACTTGGCCAAGCAGCTGAATTCAGAAACAGTCAAAATGTAGAGCCGCAATAAGTGGTAGAAACAGTTGAGTATAGCGGTCTTGGGGTGGGGGACCACTAGGCTTAACCTCCAAGGCCTTAGGCATGAAATGCCTACTTTAGTTCGGTTTAGCCTCCATCAAGGAAGATACCTCCGCTCAGTTGAGTGGTAGGGGTGACCTTCATGGGGGGCTAGGGTTATAACCCTAGTTACGTTGAGAAAGTGTACTTTAGGCTTCAAAAGAGAGATGAAAATATTTAAGTAAGTCTTAGCATCAACAAAAGGATTTTAACGGGGGCTTGGCCTGGATCAAGCCCTCCAAGAAAGACATGGCAGTGGCTTTTTCTTACTCCCCCCTGGAGTACTAATTGATCAAGCCAGTAGGACCAAAGAAAATGGCTCAAATAATCCCAAAATTACCTCAGAAAATGCATTGAACCAACCAAAAACATTCCCGTCAGTTCATACAAGCCTATCACACTGTAGGTACCGATAAAAAACAGTGTAATGTACCGTGAATGATGTCTTTTCGATGGAGCATTCCTCAAAGGTTGCCAGCGTGCGGCGAAAGCTTTTTGTAAAAACTAGGGGGTACTGGGGTTTGAACCCAGGAATCCCTCCGTAGAGCACACATGCTTGCCCACTAGGGTACAGTGGAACGCTCTAATGTGGACGGCTGTCGCTGTATCAGCAGCGTTTTAGTAAACGTCCTGACGAAGGGCCAGGGCGGAGCAATACTCCAAATGGAGGACACAAATCTCCAGGAGCTGAAAAAAATGGAAAATGGAACCAAGAGGGAGTGAATCCTGTGGCTTAGGGCAAGGAGTACCGATTTAAGAAGTCGAAACGACGTGAGAAATCGTCATTTTTAGACTAAAACCTGAAGTCGCAGACAAGCCCAACAGAAGCGGACTCCAGAAAAAGGGTTGCGCAAGCGTAAACGGCTCTAGAAAAAGCGGGTATGAGCCGTAGTTTTTGAAGTTCTAAAGGAAAGTTTTGCACACTTGCCTCAAAATGTTTTTTAAACTTTAGGAAAACGTATTGCAAAGGAACCCACACCACAGAGCAGGTGGACAACCCACCTCTCAGGTATGTCAGTGTCATTTCACACGCATGCATTGCGTTCGTGTTGGTTGCTTCGTTAAAACGTTAGGGTTGTCAACGCTGTGTTCGTCGGGGATTTGGGTGCTCACCTCTTTTGCTCTTGACAGGTCAAAGCAGAGATGAAAGGTATGCGAAGCGAATGGAACACGCAGCGCGCACGTAGGGTTAGAGTATGCGCTGTGCTCGCGATGCATGTGCCTAATTCAGGCATTCACACGTTGTGTTGCTTTCCCTGTGCCCTAATCCACCCTTGTCTTCTCGTCACAGGTTAGAAAAGAAAGTGCTTGCTGGTGTTCGTGTTGCCGTAGCGCTGAAACAGGGTTGCTGAAAACGCTTAGGCTTGCTTTGCGCTGTGCAGTGCGCCATTGTCTCTCCCCTTTCTGCAGGAAACAAAGTAAGAAGAGCGTGCATGACACACAATGCATTAATCGCTTAGGGTTGTTTACAATTCGCCGTAGGATTGTTTAAGCGCTTAGGGTAGTTTTGCGCTCGTGTTGCCTTCGGCATTCACATGATGCGTGGTGAGTAAGGTAGGAAAGCCCAGAGGAACTCACCTCTTGGTTGAGTCACGCTATGGTTCGTTGCAGTGGATAAGATTAGGAGTAATGAAAACCATGTGCATACCTGTGCATGCACATGCCGCATTAAAGGGTAGGCCACGTGTGTTGCGGACGGTAAAACTCTTTTTTAGGTTACCGAGGGACTCCACCCTACGTTCTTTAACAGAACGGGTGGAGTTCCTGAAGCTTGCTTGCTTGCTACCTGGTAAGTGGACAGTGTATTATAGGGCACAGTGAGAAGCGTACAATACATGGAGGCCGTCTTGGTTCCTCCGCCACTTGCCAGTCCCATCAGCCTTTGTTTTACAGGTGGGCAGGTAAGGGTGATTGGTGCAGCTGCAGTTGCCTACGGCGACTTTGAATTTCTCTGCCCAAGCTAAAACGGGCGCTGATCACACAATCAACAAACTGCAACTCAGCCGTGAGTGGTGAGTGCAGTTCGACATCTTCGACATACACGCTGTGCACGCACACTGAGCACTCCTTCCCTCCAAGACCTGACAGGAAAACGCGTAGTGGCGTCCCTATTAGGCCGCAGTTGCTAAGTAGCGCTGTGTTCTCTTGTTCTTTCACAGGAGGGTCAAAAGGGCCCAAGACCTCTTTGACATCAAGGTAGGTAGGTAGGTAGGTATCTTCGAGAGCTCGGGATGCCTCCTTTGACATTGCAGGAAGAAGGTCTTACCAAGGGGACGTCCTGTCCCTCCCACTGCCCTATGTCAGGTGCCTCTTGAGCTGCTCCCGCATGTGCTTGGGAAGGCATTGTCGCGGCCACCCGGTCCATGTGTCCCAGGTGGGAGGGTGTCCCCACATGTGTCCATGGGTAGGGCAACATGCCCCCTCCTTTGGGCGGCAGCTCTGGGGGGCTGTTCAGCCGTGTGGAGTCTCACCACAAGGGGTATTGCTCCCGCTTGTCTACGGTACGACCGCCTCACCCTTGTGGCTTGAGTTGCGGGGCCACTCTACTTGGCAGGTGACCCCATCCTGGACTGTGTACCGGCTCGCCTGTCACCGGTTGCTTCCATGGCTCGGGGTGACGTTTGCCATGGTCCCCGATGCAGCCTGGCCGGGCTCGGACCAGTGGCCTTGGAGTACCGCTCCTGCCACTGGCCCGGTGGGTCGGCCTGGTCGCCCCAGTGCGTCCACCCATGGGGTATTGGTTCTTTCCTGTCCCTCGGCCGCCCTATGTGTGTGCAGTGTCCTGGGCTGTTGGGCTCCTGTTCACCGGTGTGCCCGCGCGGTTTGCTGTGGTGCGTCTGCTGTGTCCTGGGCCGGCTGGCTCCTGTTCACCGGTGTGCTCGCTCGGTGTGTTGTGTTGCATGTGCGGTGTCCTGGGCCACTGGGCTCCTGTTCACCGGTGTGCGTGCTGTGTGCGGTGCGCGTGTGCCATGGGTGGTTGTGTCCCTCTTCCTCCCCCGCTAATTTTCATTTTTTTAACTTGTTTTCTTTTTTTTCTTTTGGGAAAAAAAAAAGAAAAAACAAAAAAGAGAAAAACAGGGGCGCGCGTACACTGCAGGCACAGGCATGGGCAGCTGTGCGGCGGTGCAATAGCGTTGTGTCCTCTGGCGTGTGTCGTCGGTGCTGTGGCGGCGGTCGCGCCCCAGGGGTGCGGCTCGCGCGTCCTGATTTACACGGACTTGGGTCAGGGTGGGTTTGGTGAGGT
Source organism: Eutreptiella sp. 'Long Island Sound 2002' (assembly GCA_964036045.1). Taxonomy (NCBI): domain Eukaryota; phylum Euglenozoa; class Euglenophyceae; order Eutreptiales; family Eutreptiaceae; genus Eutreptiella; species Eutreptiella sp. 'Long Island Sound 2002'. The sequence continues at coordinate 27,100,491 of OZ038382.1, forward strand.
GTCTCTTTGCTTCTGGAGCTGGCTGGTTAGGCGGCTGTGTGGGCTGTGGGTGTGGGCTGTGGTTACGTTGTTCCCTCGGCGGGCTTGGTTAGGAGTCAAGGGTTAGCGGTTTCGGGGTGTGGCTCGGGTTTGATTTGTGCTTGGGTTCTGGCTCGGTTAGGCGGTTGCGACGGTAGCTGGCCTGGGTTCGGTGCCTTTGGGCGTAGTGGTGCTCGTTGTCGTGTGCGTTGGCTTCCGTCGGCGTCCGGTTCGTTTGGTGACTTCTGGGCGGGGCCTGGCGTGGACCCCGTGGTGGTGGTTTGCTGGGTAACGGGGTTAGATGGCGGCGCCGCTGGCCGGGGGGTCAGGCGCGTCGTGTTGTGTGGCGCGCAGGGCTCCTGGGGTGCTGTGGGTGTCGCCGGTGTCGGTGCGCCGACGCTTGTAGGGTGGTGAGGGGGTGTGTTTGTGCGGGGCTGGGCTTTGGGTGATGTCCCACAGGCGGATGCCGTCTCGCTGCATTTCCTGGAGGGTCTCCCGCAGGCGCCTGAGGACATACGGGTGGTCCTGGGGCGCGGGGAGGTTGCAGGGGTGGACTCCCAGGGGGTGGAGCGCATTGGCCAGCATGGCTTCCCATGCGGCCTGCGGCATCCACCCCCCCGCCGGCCGGAGGCGGCAGTTCTCCACCGACCCCTTGCGGGGCCGATGGACCAGGCCCTCGAGGGAGGGCTCTCCCCGGGCCCACTTCCGCAGCTCCCAGAGCTGCGTGTGGGTCCAGCGCTGCCACCACTGTTCCTGGGAGGGCCTGCCGTCTTGGGCGGAGGAGTGGGTGTGGGTGGGTGTGACGGGGTTGTGGGGACCGGTGGCGGTGGCGGGCCCTGGGGATTCCTCGTAGTCCTGTTCCGTGGGGGTGCGTGGGGAGTGGGGGCGCACGCGGATGTGGACCCGCGGGTGTGCGCGTACGGTCTCCGCCTCGGGGTTGGGCGGGGACTCGCGGCGGCGGCGGTAGTGGGGCATGCGTTGTATGTGGGCTGTCATCGAGGGTTGGTAGGGGGGCGGGGACGCTGCTGGCGGACTCTGGCGTCGTTCTGGCTTGGTCGGGAGCGGTCCGTCGGCCTGGGGTGCGGGCTTTGAGAGGTGGCGAAACGAGGTGCGTCGCGTTTCGGCCGCGGCGCGCTCCGCCATGAAGGTGGTGGCGGTGGCGTCGGTGACGGTGGGGGGGCGCCGCGCTGGGCGCTGCTGCCTTTGGGCCTGGGACGGCTGGGGCCGGATGTCAGAGAGGACGTCCTCGGGGGGCCGGGCTCGCGCTGCCGTCGTGGCGCCGGGTTTGGACTTGGGTGTGGGCTTGGCTGCGGGTTGCGGTCGTGGCGTGCTGACGGGTTTGGGTGGCTGTTTGGCGGCGGTCTTGGGTTTCGGCTGGGTCGTGGGTGTGGGCTTCGTCAGGGCGTGGGCCTTGGCGGCGGCGGGGCTGCTCGCGGTGGGGGCGGGTTTGGGGGCCCGTTTGGGAGTTGTCCTCCGCGGCCTGGGGGGTGGAGTGCTGGATGAGGACGTGGTGGTGGTGGTGGATGAGGTGGTTGTTGTGGTGGAGGTTGTGGAGTCAGAGGCGGAGGAGAGGGCTGTGGGAGACGGCGGAGGGTCCTGGGCTTCGGGGGCGGGCGTATGATGCTGGGTCCTGTAAGTAGCGAGAACGAGGGTGCAGGTTCGGGCACCGGGCGTGTGCGCGCGTTTTCCCTGGTGATCCGTGCGTGCTGGTGCTGGCGTGGCGGCGTTGTCTCGGCTGTGCGGGCACGTGGGTTACCCAGGGGGTGGCCATATCTGCTCCAGGACGTGCGGGTGTGTTTGCTGGAGGTAGTCGAGGGTCTGGAAGAAGCATCGCTGGATGCCGGGCATGTCCTCCTCTGTGAGGTGGGGGTAGTTTTGGGTGGGGGTGTCTGGGCCCGGCCACAGCAGCGTCATGAGGCGGGCTGCCACCATGTACGGGCATAGTTGTAGGGTGGTGGGGCGTGGGGGGGTGGGTCTCCTGCGGTTTGGGGGGGCTTCCCTCTGCTGGGGGCGCAGCGTGACCACCCACACCCATCGGTCCGTGAAGATCCCCCAGGTCCGTTGGGTCCACTTGGCGAGGCAATACATCGCCCTACCAAGGCCCTGGTAGCCGCTGCGGATGGAGAGCAGCGTGTCCAGGGATTTGGGTTCCCACGTGCCCCAGATGTGGGGGTCGTCCGGGTCGTCCCCCCTGGCGTACGTGTCGGGGCCTCGGTTGTGTGTTGGGGGGTCGTAGTCGGCGGGGAGGAGGGAGTCGGTGCCGTGTACCACCCAGTGGTCTGTGGGTGCGTGGTAGTTGGTGGTGGAGAGGGTGTAGTGCAGATTGTACATGAGGGTCATGTACGTGGAGGGGGCTGGCTGCTGCTCGTCGGGGGTGGGGATGTCCCCCGAGACGTGGTGCCGGAAGTTGCTCAGGGAGGCCATCCGGGCTACCCATGTTCCCCGCTCCCACTCTTTGGTGCTATCGGGGGTGGCGCCGGGTGGGGGGTGGGCCATGTCGGGCTCGTGGTAGCGGGTGCGGCCCTTTGTGTCCACCCGCCCCGGCACAGGGTGTCCGACCAGGTGTCGCCCCCAGTCGATGGGGGGCACCCAGATCCGGCTCCCCTTGGGGGGCGGGCTCTCGCCGTCTGGGGTGGCGCGTGGGGGGCGCTCGTGTCGGGCGACGTGGAGGAAGGCGTCGAAGAGGAAGTCTCTGACGCCTTGCCCCAGGGTGGCCGCCTGGACCAGGGTGGCCGCCCGGATGGGGGTGCTGGTGCCGGAGGTGCGGAGGTACAGCACGACGTCCTGTTCCCCGAGTCCCCGGATGTGCTGCCGTACCGCTGCGGGGTTGTGTAGGGCGTAGGGTTCGGCCGGTGCGGCGGCTGGTGGTGCGGGGTGTGATGGGGGGGCTGGTGTGGGTTGGGGGGGGTGGTCGTCGTTGTCGCGCGTGGGGTCCGGTGATGGGGTCTCTTGTGGCGGTCGCGGGAGGGCGGATTCGCGGTGGCGTGTGTCGACGGGGGTATCGATGTCAATTGGCTGGTGCTGGCTGCCGCGTGTTGTGTCCGTGGCCTGGTCTCGGGGGGGGGGCGGGGGGGGGGGTGGTGTGGGGGTGGCGCTGTTGGTGGTGGGGGGGGCGGGGGTGGGTGTTGTGCTGGCTGGGGGTCTGGGCGTCCCTGTGGGTTGTGTGGGTGTTGCGTGTGTGTGCCGTGCGGCCCTTGCGGTTCTTGACTGGTTGTGGTGCCGGGGTGTGGGTGGGAGGCGGCCGCATGAGCGTCCGGGTGGGGCTGTGGTCCGTATGTAATGGGTGGCTGCTGGTAGATAGTGCTCGCTGGTATGGGGTGTGGGTGGGGGGGCTGCTGGTGGTGGTGGGGTGGGGGGGGCGGGGATGGGTGTTGTGCTGGCTGGGGGTCCGGGCGTCCCTGTGGGTCGTGTGGGTGTTGCGTGTGTGCGCCGTGCGGCCCTTGCGGTTCTTGACTGGTTGTGGTGCCGGGGTGCGGGTGGGAGGCGGCCGCATGAGCCCCCGGGTGGGGCTATGGTCCTTATGTAATGGGTGGCTGCTGGTGGATGGTGCTCGCTGGTATGGGGTGTGGGTGGGGGGGCTGTTGGTGGTTGTGGGGCGCTCCTACTAGGCCCTGGTGTTGCTGGTGTGCGTGCGCGGCTCCTCGCGGGTCCATGGGGGTGTACCGTGGCTCGTATGTCGTGGGCCCGTGTAGCGGGGGCGGCGGGTGGTGCTGGACCACGTGGTGGTGGCGTGGAGGGTGTGCTGGTTGTGTGTGGTACCCCGGCGTTGGTGGGTGTGGTGGCAGGGGCTGGTGGTGGTGGAATACGTGATGGTGTGGCGCGGTGATGTGCGCTATGTGGGGCGGGTGGTTCGCGGGGCCTGGTTGTGCTGGGGCATGGTGGGGATGTAGCTGGTGGGGGTCGCTGTAGCATGGGGGCATTAGGGGGTAGGGGTTGGGAGGGACGGGGGCGTGGTGGTGGTGTTGGTGGTGCCATGTCCCCTGGCTCTGCGCGTATGGTGGTCCTGGCATGGTGTGGACGTGTGTGGGCGGTGGTGGCTAACTGGGCTGCAGGGTTTGGGTGCTGCGGTACGGTGGTGGTGGTGGGCGCTGGCGGTGGCGTTGTTGTTGGTGTGCCCCGGGGGTCTGGGCGTGGGGTGGTGCGGTGTGGCTGGACCCGGGCCTTGGTCGGGGCGTCGCGCCCTGCTGGCGGGCGCGTTGGCGGGCCCCCTGACCTGTCTTGGTCTTCTTGGCCTGGTGGGTGTCGGGGGCGGGTGAACCCCCCTGTCCCCGTGGGGGCGACGGGGAGCGGGCGTGCCAGCGGTGTGCCTCTTGGAGGCTCGTCTTGAGGCCTCTGACGTAGGTTTCCTGGTCCGTGAGGCCCATCCGCGTGGCGGTGGCCTCGTCGGGGGCGGCCAGGTGGGCGTCCCGAAAAGACGCCCAGCCCTCCGGGGGCTTCTGTTGTGCGGGGTGGGGGTGGTGTGCCGGGTAGAGGAGTGCGCTGAGTGGGTAAGGTGTTCCCTTCCGTCGGCCGAGGGCGTTGTTGAACCGGCGGCAAGTGATTCCGAGGTAGGCTGCTATCTCCTCTGGTGCCGTGTCGGCCCACGCTGCCGGCGTCAAGGCTGCTGCTTTGGGGGTCCTCGAGTTGTGGGTCTGGGAGGTGTAGGTCTCGGTGGTGGAGGTATAGGGCGAGGAGGATGTGGCGGGCCGCCACGTTCAAGCCGCCTCCGCTGTGGCGTAGGGGTGGGCTGTGGGGGGGCAGGGGTGTGCTGCCCGTGGCCGCGGCTATGGTCCATGCGTGGTCCGCCGCGTCTGCCACGTAGTACCCTCCCAGGATGTCCCGGAGGGTGTCGGTGAGGAACCCGAAGAAGCTGGGGTGGCTGGCGGGGGGGGGGGTGCGGCTGGGGCCGGGGGCCGCTCGCGGTGGCGGGGGTTGAGGTCCCCGCAGTGGGGGCAGCACTGGCACAGCACACACGGACACCACAGGCACCGCACACACTCCAACCGGCATGCGCGCGCCACCAGCCCCCATCCCCCCACGCCGCCGTCCGTCCACAGGTACCACCAACCGCCAGCCACCGCATGTCCTCTCTGCGTTCGCCAGCGGCTACCACAGACAGCCCTGCCCTGCAACCCAGACCACTGGGTCTGCCTGGGAGCCGCGCACCGCCTCACCCACTTGGGTCACACTAAAAGAATTGCACTGCATCAATTTGTAGTGTAAGAGCAGAGTGGAATCACATGAGATGGTGCAGACATAAGCACGTGGCAAGTGTGCAATAATTGTGTCAACGATGGTGGACAAATTGGTAACGCCACATCCCACTTTGCAATAACATGAGAATGAACAGAAAAGAACGCAAAGGTAGCTCAATCACCAAGCTAGGGGTGCAGGTAAACATTTTGTCAACGAGAGACAAAGGTGTTCTCGCAGACGAAGATACCAGAAAAACACCGCCACAGAGAAAGCAATATGGGCGGGGCCACACGAATAATCAAGTGGCCACTGATAGCATTCCCACATCACATGGATGTTGCGGCGTGTGCGACGTACTTGGCCTGCGGCCCGTGCGACTGTGTACAAGGAGGACAAAGGTCCTGGTGTGCATCTGCGTAACCAACTTTGGCGTCTGTACAGGGATGCGTATGATTGGGACTACGTGACCTTCTCCTTTACGTTCCATTGGGGTTGGGAACGGTTCCACTTCTAGGGCCCATCAGACTTGTTACAGCGGCTTCCGGATTTGCTGTTCCCGTTGCCGGACTACCATGAAGTTGTCCATCACCCTGGTGACCACTCTGATGACCACTGTGATGACCACCCGCTGCTGCTGGCTGCTTCGGCGTGAACATTTGGGCATGCCGTCCGCCCCTGTTGCTTTCTCTATGCCCATGGAAGGGGAAACCCTTCTCTTGCTAGCGTTTGGTTGGAATATCATGTATACTGGATGCTACCGCTCAAAGGCTGTTGCCACCAACGTTGGTTGCACTTAAGTTTCAAGCTCTACATCAATGCAGCACTGTGGTTCACAAATCTAACGTTGATTACACTTTGATTTCTGCAATTGTTTATGCATTGGTGCTCGTCCATAGGAAGTTATACACCGTTTACGGTTCTAGAATGACACTGCTGGATACAAAAACCAGTGGCGGCGTAGCACACACCGTCTTGTTGATTACTACAGTGCGCAACGTGCTGCTGAGGAGCCTCACCATCTGTTCAAAGTTCTGAGCCCAAGATGCTGTGGGTGAGGCGGTGCGCAGCCCAAGATGTGCTCGGTGGACGGTGTGTAGACGTGGTGGGGGTTCCGTGTTGGTATGTCACGGGGTAGGTTCTCATGGTTGGTAGAACAGGAGTTTGAGGAGGTGGGCTTGGTCTGTTGGGGGCAGAGTTGCCACATGCTGCAGGTATTTGTGGGTGCGGTATGTGAGCTGCTCCGCCGTCTTGGCAACGGCCGTCCGCTGCATGTGCGCCGCCGTGGCCTGGGGGTCCTCCGCGTGGGTGCGTAGCAAGGTGTAGACGGCAGTGGGGACGAGTCTCCTGCGGACCGCCTCGAGCACCTCCGTCTGCTTGAGGACGGTGGTGAGTTGCTGGGTTGCTGGGGACTGCGTCAGCCATCCGGCGTGCTGTGCGATGGTGTGGGTTGGGTTCCAGTCTGTGAGGGTGTCCAGTCCTCTGTACAGGGGGCACGCCTTGAAGTGGTCCCATGTTTCTTCTTCCGCGTGGCTGCAGATGCATTTGGTGTATCCTGCGGGGACGTGGATCGAGCGGCGCGTATACCATCGCTGGTATCGGGTGAGGAGGGGAAGTTGTTCGAGGGCGAGTTGGAGTCGGTGCTTTTGTAGGTGTGCTGGGAGGCTATCCAGGCGCAGGGCGGAGTAGTAGAGGGGGGTGTGGACGGAGTCTTCGAGGCGTCGGAGGAGTTCGGTGTTCGCTGGGTGGCTCAGTGTGGTGGCCAGTTGCTGGATGGGTGTGGGGTAGTGGTACTGCTTGTCTCGATCCGTGTACGGCGTGTCCTCGGGCATCCATTGTGGGGGCTGTGTGGCCGGGGGTATCGGGGGCAGGTGCTGCAGGTGGCTGTGGTGTGGGGTGTCCAGTCGCACGCGTTCGAGCCCTGGGGTGTGGTTGGTGTTCTGGTGTTTGGCCTGCGTGTCTGCGCGTCCATTGCCGTATGCGTAGCGGTGTGACTCCTGCTTGACGATGTGTAGGGCGTCCTGGGGGTGCATGCCCTTGAAGGCCATCCATGGTCCCAACGCTTGTGTGGTGAGGCCGGACTCGAGTGCTTTGTGGGGGGGCAGGTCCGCAAGGCTCCTGGTGAGGTGGATTTCGACCGTGGCGTCCACGACTACCCAGATGTTGCGGGGCCGGATCGTCGTGGGTGGCGGTGTGGCGGTGACGGTGTCTGCCATGGTGCGCAGTTCGCCGTGGGAGGACGCCCCAAAGATGGTGGCCCCGGTGTGGTGTTCCACGTGGAGGCCGTCCGCGTGCCGGGTGATGCGCACGGAGGCGCAACCGACCGTGAGGGTGCGTTGCTGGGTGCCGGATGCGTCACTGAAGTAGATGATGTCGGTGTCGCTAGGTATGGGTAGGCGGGCGATTGCTGTGGGGTGATAGACGTAGATGGGGTTCCCCTGGGCGTATCTGGCGGTGATTTGCGCGGGTTGCAGTAGTGGCGCTGCATAGACGCCTATCCCCTGGGTGATGATGGCCTGGGCTCGTGGGGTGAGGCGGAGGAGGCCCCTGTCTGGGCGCCCCTGGGTGATGTACGCGTACATCAGGTTGAAGAGGTATCCCGTATTGGGGTGGAACTTCTGGCACGTGATGGTCTGTCGCCGCTCCTTGTCGTCTTTGTCGCCGCGGAGGGTGGGGCATTTGTGCTGTAGGGGGCGCATGGGTGCCTCCTGAGGTCCTGCGCGGTGTGGGTCGCAGCGGTTGTACTCTATGGCTACGCTGTCCGGGTCTGCCCGCTCGTTGGTGAACGTCCATGTCGCCGTGGGTGTTCGGGTCCAGGCTACGTGCGCCGGGTGGTCTGGGGGTACCGTGTGAAACCAGGGGGAGAGCCATGCCTGCTGGTCGGCGGTGGCGGCGGCGGTGGGGGTGCGGTAGTGGTTGGAGATGAGGTGCAGCAGGGGCCACGGAGTGTGGAGGGCTGCCGGGCCGCAGTGCCAGCACGTGCGTGGTATGCCCTAGTCACTGTGTCTGACTGGTGGTACATCGGTCTCCGGTGCATTGTGTTTGGGGATGGACCAGGGGGCATGGTGTCGCTGGACAGTGCGGGTAGCATGTTTGTGGCCGTTTGGTGCTAGTAGCAGGATGGTGGGTGGTGTCCAGCCTTCGGCTGACGGGGTGGGTTCCGCCTGCGTCGTGCCGCCGTCGTTGGGGGTCTCGTGCTCGCTCGGGCGGGGCCGGCGGTGCTGGCGCTGGAAGGCTGTGTACGCCGTGTCGATGTCCTTGGGCCCCGGCATGTCGCGCCCTGCCTTTGTAGCACATGCGCGGAGGTACGCTTGGAAGACGTGGCGTGCTGGCCATTGTGGGTTGGAAAGGAACGGGGCGTGGTGGGCGTCGCATTGGGCCATGATCTTCATCTGTGTTGGGGTGATATACACTATGGTGATGGCTGCCCCCACGAGGCGCAGGGTGTCCACCTCGCCTGCCGGGCGTCGGTGGATGTCGGTGTGTGTGGCCACGAGTGGCCCCTGTTGATCGCAGTGGTGGTTTGTCAGGATGGCCTGTGTGTGGTGCGGTAGGAGGAGTTGTAGCTGCGCCCAGATGCCAGTGCCCACTGAGGTGGAGACGCCGTGTTGCGCCAGTATCGACCGGGGGCAGGTGTTGCGGGCCATTTGCGCTTCTTTTATGCGTATGGCTGCCTCCTCGCGAACTTCTGGTTGGTGGTTGTGTGTTACCCTGTGTAGGAGGTGTGCTGCGTGTTTGGCATGGGCCAGGTCGACCAGGGCGCCTGTATTGTCTCCGTAGTAGCGCCAGTGGGCCATCATGGCCTCCTTGGGGAAAGACGTGGGCCAGCCTCCGTGTTGCGCCCATGCCTTCGTCACTTGCTGTCGAGCGTGGCGTAGTGCGTCTTGGGGGCGCGGGAGGTGCAGGGCTTGGTACCCGATGGCCGTGTTGAGCACTGCTTCCATGAAGTACGCCAGGCCCTGCGTAGACAGGAGGTCCCCCCTGGCAATTTGGGGTAGCCGGGCGAGGCGCTCTTCTAGCTTGCTTGGGAGTGTGATGTGGTGGTGCCACCTGGCCTGTGTGACTCCCAGGTGGACTGTGGTGTCTTCCAGGTGTAGGGGTTCGCCTTTCCGGACGTGGGGGGTGGGGGTCTTGGCGTCGGCCAGCCCGACCGATTTGCGGGGGTGCACTAGGAGCTGGTGGGCGTCCAGGTAGGTTGTGGTGAGTTGGAGAATGGCGGACGCTTGTTCGGTGGTCGTTGGTAGCCCTGCGTTCTCAGGGTCGCGGTGGCGGGTGGCCGTAGTTAGGAGGTTGTCATCCGCGAAGTTGATGAGGGGGGACCGTAGCGGGTATGGGGCGTACCCCGGGTATACCCGTGCTAGCTCAAATGCCAGTGGCAGGGTGACGAGGAGGTAGAGGAAGGGGCCTTCGGCGCCTCCCTGGGGGACCCCGCTGTCTGTGCCGGTCCAGGGGGTGAGGCCTGCGGCTGTGATGACGGCGTAGAGTCGGGTCTGGATGTACCCGGTCATGAAGGATAGGAATGGGAGGCCCATGGCATCCCATACCTCCGTGAGGAGCCGGTCCCGGGCGTGGGGGAACGCGCCTTGGACATCGAGGGAGGCGGTAATCATCTCGTAGGGGTTCATGTCCAGTGCGGTGTCCTGGAGGAAGATGGCCTCGTGGGGGGACCTGCCGGCCATGGCTCCCCACATGCTGGCGGGCACGTGGGCGAAGACCGCTGGCGCGATGCGGCCTAGGATGAGCGTCCACACCAGCTTGACCTCGGTGGTGGCGCAGACTATGGGCCGCCAGTTCCCCGGCTGCGCCCAGTCCCCCTTTTTGTAGAGGGGGTGGACCAGGTTGGCCCACTCAGGGGGGATGGGCGTGGCGCCCGTGACGATGTCCCACAGGCGGGCTGCCAGGCGGCGTTTGACGGGCAGGGTGAGACGTTGGTACGCTTCGGCCGGCAAACCATCGACGCCGGGCACGACCCCCTTCTCCAGGCGGTCTAGGGCGCGTTGCAGTTCTGAGATGCTGAAGGGGTCGTATTCGATGGCGCGCCGCTGTTCGCAGTTGAAGACCCTGGGCACATGCTCGCGGATGGTGTTTCTGGTGTGGGGGTCGAGCTCGGGGAGGGTGTCCCCGTGTTGCGCCTGAAAGCTGTCCAGGACTGCCTGTAGGACGGCGTCGGGGTCATTGGTGATGCCTCCTTCGGGGGTGCGTACCGCGTGGATGGTACGGCGCCCCGTGTCCTCCAGGATTCGGCTGACGTACCGTAGGGACTTGTACGGTGTGTCGTTTCTGCCGTATCTTCCGCGTTCTTGGGCTGCGGCCGCTATGCGGTGGGCGTGCCATTCCTGGAGTTGGTGGCGGCGGGTGGTGAGGAGCGCACGGAGGTGGGCGTCCCGGTCTCGTGCCTCCGGTGTGCTTGGGCGTAGCAGGGTGGCGAGTTCCCCTTTCGTGGTCCAGATGTCATGGACGAGTTGCTGGAGGGTGAGGTCTGGTGGTGCTCCCGTGTGGTTGGTGTCACGCTCCATGCCGCATGCTTGTGCCGCCCGGCGCATGGCGGTGGTGAGTGTCGGTGCACCCGGGCGGCGCAGGATGGCGTGTAGGGCCCTGTTATACCTGTGCCAGGCGCCGTGGTCGTCCTCGGCCGGGAACTGCAGTGTGGGTGGGAGGGTGTCGTCTGGCAGGGTGGCCGCGGGTGGGGGTAGGTTGGGGATGATGAGGTCGATGTAGAGGGGCCGGTGGCCCGTGCCTGTGGGCGGGAGGTCCCCGTAGGCTGCTTCGTGGACGCGCACCGTGGTTGGGTCCCCGTAGCACGTGTCGATGCGGGATGGGTGGGTGCCGGCTTGGTGGGGGTAATCAGAGGGTGTGCCGGTGAGTCCTGCCGTGAGGTCGGTGAGGCCCAGTTGGTGCATGGCGTCCCGGACAGCTGTGTCGGTGGCTGTGGGTGGGCCGGTGCGGTCGTCGTCGGTGGGGGCGGCGTTTAGGTCGCGTATGATGATGGTGGGTGCCAGGAGGGAGAGTCGACGGTACGCCAGGCTCAGGGTGTCCAGGAAGTCCTTGGTCTCCTCCCCGAATGGGACGTGCGTGAGTAGCACGCTTAGCTGCCATCCGGGCCCCACGCACTCGTACGCCCCGAGGCGACCATCCACTCCGAGGTCGGGGTGGGCATGTACCGTGACCGACGTCTTGTGGTAGAGGGGTACCCCCCGTTCCCAGTGGGCGTGATATTTGTTCCCCTCCGGGTCCAGGATCGGTGCTGGTTTGGGTTGGTCCGCTCTGCGGAGGGCTTGCTCCAGGAACCCCAGCAGGTCTGCGCCTTGGGGGTGCGGCCCGGGCATGGCTTGCAGTGTGGCGGCCTTGGTGGGGTCCTAGGTGACCGCGGGCTTGTTGAGGATGTTGATGCGGGCGTGGGCTTCCGCAGGTGCCGGTTTCTGGGGACCGGTAGTTGGGGGGGCGGGCCGTGTTCGGCCCTGGCCCCGTCAGGCGTCGAGGAGGTCGATGACGCCCTGAGCTGCGGGTGCCTTGCGGTTCCACTTCTGGGGCTGGGGTAGGGCCCATGCATTGTGGACTTCGCCCGTGTACTCGGTGCCGGTGAGGTGCTCCGTGTCGGGGGTGCACAGCTGCATGGGGACCATCTCACGACCGGCTTGGTCTCGCCAGAGTTCGATGGTGCGCCCCAGCTTCTTGTCGTTGGGGGTGGCCGGGTCCCACTTGAAGTGGATCTTGAACCCCTGGAGGTCCCCGGTGACGAGGTACCGGTGCTTGACCTGCCCTGCGGCCCATATCCACTTGGAGGGGCCCGCGGCCGTGGCGTACTCGAAGGGCAGCTGCACCCGGGTGCCGATGGCGTATTCGGGATACAGGGCAGCGGCTTCCTCTTTGGTCCAGCTCTTGAGCTTGGCCCTTGGCTTTGGCGCGGGTTTGGCCTGTGTGGGGGCCTTGCGCTTCTGCGCACCTTGGCGGCGCCGGGCAGCAGGTTGTCCCCGTTGGGGAGGTGCGCCCTGGGGCTGCTGTACGGGTGCGTGGCCGGGTGCAAACACGGGGTGTTCGCGGGCGGCTGGGACGTCGCGCTTGGACGTGGGGACGGGGTCCTTCAGCTGGAACACTTGCTTGGTCATGAGGCCAAGCACTTCCTCGGCCTCCTGCAGGGAGTCGGGCGGGTCCGTGGGCCAGGTGAGGAGCCGGTGCCCGGTGCCTGCCCCGTGGCGGCGCATGTGGGCCGTGTAGCGGGTGGCGTGGCGTGTCCACGCTGGGGTGCGTTCCGGGGGGAGGGGGCCTTCTGGCGCCCCCTGCGCCCAGTAGAGGGCGTAGTGCAGCGCTTCCCAGGCTGCCTCTGGGGCGTGGGGGATGCGTGCGGCGAGTCGCAAGCGGTGTCCTCCGCGTGGTGGGGGCGGGACTTTGTCGTCGGGGGCGTGTGCCGTTGCCCGTCTGACCTTGCCGTGGTCGTCCCATTCCACCGTCCACCAGGTGTCCCGGTGTTTGAGGATGTGGACCTCCGTGGTGGTCGGGGGGGCGTCCATGGCGTCCCAGCTGACGAGCTGGATGGGGCGGACCGCAGGGTGGGCTTTGACATCAACCGCCAGTAGCGTGTGTACGTGTTAGGGTCAGCAAGCCTAGCATGTGATGAGTGCAAGTGCTGAGTGCTCACCCTGCCTTCGAAGGCTGGTGCTGACGTTAGTGAGTGTAGTGTAGTGGTGTCTCCTGTCCCGCGTGCTTTTCAACGTGGGCAGGAGAGTGCGTTAGCTTTTGGCCCTTAGAAAAATGGGCGTTTTGTATGCCCTTAGCACACATGGCCACTCCTCCCCTCTAGTAGGTAGGGCCTTTGCCGTCTTCCCCCAAGGATAGGCACCAGCACAGTAATTGGGCGCCATAGGAGTGGTAATAGTACCTGATTATGACCTTCGGTCCGACGTCAGCGAAGCCCGGTCTGCGGGAGCCACAACGGGGAGAGAACTGAGACACATACAGACATACGTAGCACACTTAGGGGTATGGTAAACCCTGTAAGGAAGGGTAGAACCCCATGGGTCTGGACCATTCAGGGGTCCCAACTGTGGGCACGCTTGTCCCCAAGGAGGATGGACATACCTTGCTTCGTAACAGCTTGCTTGTCATTCCCCCCTGGAGTTGTAAGCCACCGTTCTATGTTGGCTCCCCGAGGTCATTACATCAGGGCAGTTCCCATGCAACACATGGTCAACAAGGCACACCCCCGCGGGGTGGCTGCCAACCTGATAAGCGGCCATGTGGCTCACGCTGGTAACCATAGGCATGGGACTGCAGGGCACAGCCAGGGCAGGAAGAGTGCTCCGCAAAGCGTCTGTGTAGGTGTTTGGACCGCCGAACCTGATTGAAGGTAGGAGTCAGTACATTCACCGTAACTTGAGCTCTACAGGAGTTTCCGAGCCTGTCCTGGCACACATTGAGTAGGTCTAGCTGTTCTGCATAAGAGTGTTCACCGCCCCTGGAAGGTTAGAAGACAGTCAGTCTACTAACACAGTGAAATTAGTTTTTTTTTTCCGCTGGGACACAGTCTCAGCACGGGTTAGTAACTGTCCCTCGTTGTTCTGGACGAGGTAGGAGCGGAAGATGGGGTTGATACTCCCATCTGGTTGTATGAAGGCGGACATGGGTTCCCAGGTCGCCTCAGGTAGCCCAGAGCCATCCCATAGGGTTAGAATTTCACGCCCTGCTTATACTCGTGGTGTGCAATACCTGCAACCACGTAGGAGCCATCAACTGCCATCTCATCGGCAGTCATCTCCTCGAGTTCGTCTGCCTCCTTTGGGCTGGCAGCGTTCTGTAGGTTGATACGCTCGACCTCAATGTTGCTGAGGCGCCACTCATCCCAGGACAAATCATCAGGGGAGTGATAGTTCCTCAACTGCTTAGGCGCACAAAGTAGTTCACCACCTAGACATGGACTGCACCTGCGTTGACAAACCGCACTACGCCGCACTTGGACCAACCAAGACGCAACTGGGCAGCGCCGACACGGACGTGCCGGCTGCACAAACAACATTCGGCGGTACGACCACCGGCAGCAGCGCGACAAAACCCACGCACACCAAGCCGACCATGAGGCGGCCAAGACAACCGCGCACCAACCACACCGCAGCTACAGCCGCCACTTGACCGTAAACAACCACACGCAAGCCGACAAACACCAAACCAACCAGGTGTGCACGGGTGGAAACGGGAACGGCGTCCATCGCTTTGGCGACACCGTGGGGCGCCACACCCGCCGACGACCATGTCCACGAATGAAACCGTGACTCTGCTGCCACGCAACCGACCGACCAACGTCACCAGAGGACACCGAACCGTTAAAGGACCGACCAACCAACCACGACCACCTACTTCGAACCCCCGGCCCCCTGGGAGATCGCAAGCTCGACCGAGTCAGGAGGCGTGAGTGTGCGCCACGGCATGCGATTCCCGTAGCACGTGCTTCTTCAAGTCGCCTCACGCCTACTGAAAACGAACCCAGGTGGGGGTGCCTGCAGGACAGGGCCTTTGGCAAGGCTCCCGGCCCCTGGGCCCCAGAATCCGGAGGTTGATAAGGATGTGCGATGGGACCCTCGCCCACGTGTCATCCGCCCGAAGGAGAGGAATGTAAGATTTCGGTCGAACATGGGTTACCTCTCTGGGCAGAAGCCGCTGTAGGGTACTGCTCGCGGCGACCGCGCCCTTCCCCCATGTGGGGGAGCCGCTTGGAGGGGGCACGTGCAGTAGGGCCGTGGGTGGGTGAGCAAAAGCCCCTTGGTAAGACCCCCCGACGGGGCAACCCCAGTCCCGAGTCGACCTACCGAACTACCTACCTTCAAGGTTGGTGACCTTGCTTTGGTTGACCATGCACGCCTACCCTCCTGGCCTCGTAACTGCCTACAGGACCCTTATTTTGGGCCCTATCGTATCATCAGCATAGATGGATCTAGGATCAATATCTGGTTGGCCGCGTTCGTAATGGTAGAGTTGCGGTGTTCTATTGTGTTCGTGGGCATGGTCGTCAGTGGGCGTCGCGCACCACGGTACCGCCATCCCGTTGGACGCCGTTCCCGTTTCGACCCGTGCACGCCTGGCTGGTTTGGTGTTGGCCGGCTTGCGTGTGGTCTGTTTACGGCCATGTGGCGGCTGCAGCTGCGGTGTGGTCGGTGCGCGGTTGTTGCGGCCGCCTCATGGTGGGCTGGGTTTCTGTGGGCCCGTCACGCTGCTGCCGGTCGTCTTATCGTCAAATCCTGCTTGTGCAGCCAGCACATCCGTGTCGGTGCTGGTTACTTGTGTCTTGGTTTGTCCAAGTGTAGTGTAGCGTAGTTTGTTAACGTTGGTTGGTCGCGTCTTTAGTGGTAGAGTTACGGTGTTCCGCTGTGTTCGTGGGCAAGGTGGTCGGCGGGCGTGGCTCACCACGGTGTTGCCAGCCCGTCCGACGCCGTTCTCGTACCGGCCCATGCATGTCCGCCCAGTTTGGTGTTGGCCGGCGTGCTCGCGGTCTGTTGATGGTCACGTTGTGTTTGCTGTAGTGATTTTGTTGGTGCGCGGTCGTGTTAGTCGCCTCTTGGTCGGTTTGTTCGGCGTTGGTTCCTTGTCGCTGCAGCGGGCGCTTGCGCAGTCGGATTTGTTGCGTGCAGGTGTTCTGCTTGTTGCGGTGTTGGTTGGTGCCAGTTGCGTGGGGCTGGCACGGTACGTTTTTACTGTGCGCCGTCTCCCCGCCGTGGGGGAGAAAAGTAATGATAAGTGGTTTGACCGCTGTAAAAACGTTTTCCAAATTCGGTGCCCTTTCCCCTGCCCCGCCCTGGCAGTGTTGCATGCACAACCCATCATCCGGTACTTCGCGGTGCTTTGTGGCATTGCTTCCAGTTTCGCCTGTGCCATTCATATGTACACCCCCCGCCGGTGGCAAGGCCCCGTGGGTCCCCCTTCGTGCGGCCCTGTGCTCCCCATGGGAGCCCCAGGGTGCTGTTCCCGCTCGGTGGTGCGGTGCTCTTGTTCGTGTCTGCCTGCCTGCCGTGCGCCATATCGTGTCGTGTTTTGCGGGTCATGTGGCTGGCGTGCCTGTGTCGCAGTGCTGAGTTTGGTGGTTAGGATGGTTAGGGCGGTTCGACTCGTGCTGTGGTGCCGGGACGTTCCGTCCGGCGTGGTGGGCTAGGCTCGGCGTAACACATCCGTGCCCGCTGGCAGGGGGCCGGCGTGGCCCCCTGTGGCGAGCCTGCGGTCCCTCGCGTGCCCCGGGTGGAGCTTCCGAGGATAGGAATACTGGGCAGTGTTGCAGCCCCCCTCCCGCTTATTGATGCTGTTAGCTTTCTGCAGGGAGTATGTCCCTTGTACCTTTCGCATAGGCCATATGTGCCGAAAACCCCCTGGCGTCCGAGGCAATTAACTTTCCCGGAGGAGGTGTGCGCCGGTCCCCGCGGTGCACGTATCCCTGGGTGCTCGCCTTGGAAGGTACTACTCTGGACGATTGTTCGATAACATTCTCGTGGTCATTGGCCCGGCCGTTGGTGCCGCGTGTTAGGCTGGTCCCTTTGCCCGGCCCCTTGTGGATCCGGCTCGCGGGAGAGGAGGGTTAGGTGGAAGGACGGGTCCGGGTGTGGCGCCGCCTCTTTCTCTGTTGCAGGCTGGTTGCGGGGTCCGGGAAGCGTGGCTTCTGCCCGGGGGATGAAGGAGGAAGTCGTTGGGTTTTCGTTCGTGTTTGACACCGCGGGCTGCTAAGGCTAGCCTCTACTCTTCGGGTACCCTTTGCATGTGTCGGGCAGGTTGACGCCTTTCCCGTCGGTGTGTCCGACCGACAGGCGTTGCTGGAGTGTGATGCGCGGCCGCGGGTCGTTGGGTTGTACGAGGGGTCCTTTTGGGTGAGGTTGGCTCGCTGGGGGTCGTCGTGGTTTATGACCGAGTGCGCAGCCGTTGGTGTGACGTCCATCGCCCGGCCTTCCGGTGGGAGGAGGTGATCCCGCAGCCGTCGTGTTGTCCCCTCCCTTGCGCATGGCTGGTGCAGGACTCGCGTCGCGCGTGTGCGGCTGTGCGTCGTCGCTGCAGGTCCTGTGGCCGGGTACGGCTCAGGGCCCTGGGGGGTTTCCCACGCGTCGCACAAGGGCGCTGCGGAGGGCACTGAAGATTTCGTGCACAAGGGCCGTGTGTGCCGCCTGGGCCTCCGTCTCAGTGCAGATGGCGGGCTGCAGTTGTTCGCGCAGCGCCAGCGCTCGGATCTGGCAGATCGCGGTGCTCGATAACACTCCTGTGGTCATCGGCCCGGCCGTGGGCCCCGCATGTTTGGCTGGCCCCTTTGCCCGGCCCCTTGCGGATCTGTTACGCGGGAGAGGAGGTCAGGTGGGATGACGGGTCCGGGTGTGGTGCTGCCCCCTTCTCTGTTGCAGGCGGGTCGCGGGGGTCCGGGAAGTGCAGCCCCCGCCCGGGGGATGTGGGAGGAGGTCGTTGGGGTTTCATTCGTGTCCGACACCACGGGCTGCTAAGGCTAGCCTCTACTCTTTGGGTGTCCGTTGCACGTGCCGGGTTGGTTGACGCCTTGCCCGCTGGTGTGCCCGATGGACAGGCGTTGCTGGAGTGTGTTGCGCGGCCGTGCGTTGTTGGGTTGTACGAGGTGGTCTTTTTGGGCGAGGTTGGCTCGCCCGGGGTCGTCGTGGTTCGTGGCCAACTCCGCGGCCGTTCGTGTGATGTCCATCACCAGGTCCTGTGGCGGGAGGAGGCGATCCCGTGGCCGCCGTGTCGTCTCCTCCCCTGCGCGTGGCCAGTGCAGGACTCGTGTCGCGCATGTGCGGCTGCGCGTCGTCGTTGCAGGTCCTGTGGCCGGCTGCGGCTCAGGGCCCTGGGGGGTTACCCACGCGTCGCACAAGGGCGCTGCGGAGGGCACTGAAGATTTCTTGCACAAGGGCCACGTGTGCCGCCTGGGCCTCCGTCTCAGTGCGGATGGCGGGCTGCAGTTGCTCGCCGCGTGCCAGCGCCCAGATCTGCTGGACCGCGAAGACGGGGCACAGGGTGGGCGCAGTGGGGGTCTCTGCTGTCCGTTCCGGGATGGCTTCCAACTGCTGCAGGCCGTCCAGGTAGAACCTCCACTTCGCTGACCACGCCCTGGTTTCTGGCCAGCGGCGTTGCGCCCACCGCCAGAGGCAATAGAGGGCATGGCCTGGGTGCCAAGTGCCGGCCGTCCCCGACATGATGGCCGTCAGGGGGTCCAGGGGCTGGCCTGGGAGCAGGGGGGTGGGGCTGTTCGGCAGGTCCGTGGTCGCCAGGAGCATGGAGTCGACGGCCTACAAGCTCCAGCGGCTCTCCTGCGGCTGCGGGATGATCTGCACTTGGTAGTAGTGGCCATTCTCCAACACGATCATGGCAATGGTGCCCGGGTCACGTTCGCGCGGCGGGGGCGCCGCGCTCGCCGTCTCAGGGTAGCGTGCTGCCAGGCTCGTGAGGTTGTGCCCCCTGCTACGGGCGGTTCCGCTTTCTCATGCCGCCAGGCCTTCGTACGGCGGGATACGGAGGGTTTCCGGCCTTGGTGGCGGGGCGGCCCTCTCCCGGCCCCCGGTCCTGGGCGCGGGTCTGGGGTCCGTCGGCGGCGCTATGAGCGTGTGTACCCAGCCCAGCTGTGGGACCCACACGCCCCCCTGGGCTGGTTGGTGGGTGTTGAACCACCAGATCCACGCTTCAACAAGGTCGTCGGAGACCTTTGCCCCGGGGGTGACGAGCGCCTGGAGCTGCCGCACAAAGATTTCGGTTGTTGCGGCGTGTGGGAGGGTACCACGGCGAAGAGCCTGTTCGGGTCGACATCACGGAGGTGTTCCCAGAGGGTTGCCACCAGCTCGCTCGAGGGTGTGGAAGCGTGGATGCCGTAGAGCGCTCTCAGTTCCGCGTCGTCGAAGGGACCCGTGCCCCTTTGCTGCGGCGGTCGGGGGGGCGGGGGGGGCATGGCCACCCGGTCCTGGTCCAGCGCTGTGCTAGTCGGGGAGGGGTGCCGTGAGGTGGTGCCAGGGTGTCCCCCAGGCACGTACCGGTGGAGGGTTCCTGTTGCTGGGGCACCGAGCAGGGCGTGGCGGCGGGTAGTGGGCCAG
Organism: Eutreptiella sp. 'Long Island Sound 2002'; assembly: GCA_964036045.1. NCBI lineage: Eukaryota > Euglenozoa > Euglenophyceae > Eutreptiales > Eutreptiaceae > Eutreptiella > Eutreptiella sp. 'Long Island Sound 2002'. The sequence goes on from OZ038382.1 coordinate 27,119,726, forward strand.
CGGACTCCTGAGGGCCGGAGGTCCCTGTCATTTCTGCGTCCGCCCTTGGGCCGCTTGCGTTGTGCCCCGGTTGCTGCGATGTGCCCTCCGTGGCTTGGCGGTTCGGGAGCTGCGGGGGGGGCTGTCCTCCCGCTCCTTGCCCAGGTCTTTGGTCGGCCACAGGCTCCCTGGGTCGCGTGTTCGTGGCGTGTGGTCCCCCGGACAGTGGGTTGGCCGCTGACCCTGGGAGGGAGGCGGCGGACGAGCTGGATGCGGGGTCCGCTGCCCGGCGGGGGCCCGCGTGAAGCGCTGCCTGCCGCTCGAGCTCAACTGGTGTGACAATGGTGGGGATGTGCCTCCGTTCGGTGCGGGGTCTCTTGGAACGGCATCGGGGGTCGGTGGTAGATGATGTTCGCTCGGCGTGGGGGTCGGTGGTCCCTTTCCATACCCTCATGGAAGACGACTCCCCGCACAGCGGGAGGCGGCGTGCGGCTGCGGCGACGGGATCGGCCAGGGTTCCTCGTCTCTTGGCGTTGTTCCGGCCTGCCGCCTTGCATCCCCGAGGCGTGGGGACTGCCTGGGCCCCTCTGCAGGGCGAACGGTCGCAGGGGGCTTCTGTATGTGCCAGAGGGGGAACCCATCCCGGGTGGTGGCCCCCGTGGCCGTTCCAGGGGAGTTACGGCGCGCCGCCTGCCTGGGAGGCTCCGAGACGTCTCGGGACCGCGGCCGTCGGTGGCCTGAGGCGTGTCCTTGGTAGCCCGGTGACCCAGGGATTTCCCAGATATCATGGTGCTGCATGGTCGCACGGATGCGCAGGGCGGCGCGCTGTGCCACTGTCAGTGGAGTCCATTCATTTCATCCGGGCTGTAGGCCCCCATATGGGCCATGAGTCGGCCCGCCACATAGTGCCATTGCCCGGGTGGTCCATGGTGGCGGGCGGATTGTGCCCCGTCCGACGGCGGAATGTGACGTCTGCCATGGTGCGGGTTCCCTCCGCCAGGGGGCGGGACCGCGAGGTAAGCAGCCATCGGATGCTGACTGCCAGGGCGAGTTGCTCCCCTGCGGTAAGCCTGGGGACCCAGAGGCCCAGGTCTCGGGTTGCCGCTTGTTCCGCTTGTTCGCCGGGGCGGTTGGCGTCGCCCTCCAAGCGTGCTTAGTCCAGGTGCCCCCGCCGCCAGGGCGGGGCGGTCCTTGGCGGCGGGCTGATAGGCTCGCTAGCGGTGTTGGTGGCCGCTTGCACGCGCGCACCCTCTCCTGGGGCGCCGCGCTCGCCCGCTGTCCGGTCCGCCGCACTGCTCGCGGTCGCATGCCCCTGATCCGCAGCGGTAACCTGCCCCAGGGCGGCGTAATCGCGCTGGAGGTGTGCCTGTTGTGACGCCGTGAGGGGTGTGTCTTCCGCCTGGTCGCGTCGTGGCTCCGGGTGGACGCGTGGTGCTGCCGGTGCTGGGACTGTGTGGAGGTCACCCATGCAGGACTCCATGAAGGCATCGAAAGAGTCTTCATCGCGGTTGTGTCAGCTGGGTGACGTTTCCCCGTCGGCCGCGCGCTGGGGCGTGTCTGGTGTGGCTTCCCGGGTCTCTGACCCCACGCGGATTTCCGGTGAATCTCGCGGCGGCGCCCCCCCCCGGCGTGCTTGCGTCTGCGCGAAGTGCTAGGTTCGCCAGGGGGGCGGCGCCCGCGCGACCTGTGGCTGAGCGTCCGTGGAGGCCGTCCTCACACTCGGTGTATGGAGTTGGTCCCCCATGTTCCGTGTCAGGCTTGTTAGCGGTCAATGCCTCGCCGCCTCCGTGTGCCGCTATGTTCGGTGGGTCGGCACTCTGCATTGACGGCCGGTCGGCTCCCCCGCCAGGCTCCCCCATTGGTGTTGGCGTTGGTGTCCGTTGCAGAAGCCCCCGCATTTCTTCCGCGCCCAACGTGGGCTCCCCGCGCTGCGGTTGGGTCGGCAGTGCTGGCGGTTCGGCTTCATCGTTCGTCGGTTGCGTTGCCCCTCGGGCGTGGCCTTCCGCCACGGGCGGCGGCTCTCTGGGCCCGCGGGCTGTGGAGCGCCCGCCGGGGCGGCGGTGCGTGCCGGGTCCGGGCCGGGGCCCGGGTGCTGGGAGACCAGGAGATGACGGCTCTGCCGGCCGCGCCGTCGGCCGGGTTGGTGGGGCGTGGTGCCGCTGGGGCACCGGTCCGTTGTGCGTCGTGGCTGGTAGGTCCTCCGCGCCGGACGTTGCCGGAGCCTGGGGGATTAGGCCCTCGGTGGGGCCAGGGAAGTGGGGTTGCATGGTGTCGGAGGGCCGGGCGGTGGTGGTGTCGGTCGGGGTAGCGGTGTGTGCCTGCGTGGGGGGGGCTTCGGGCGGCGCGTATGCTGGGCTCACTGCCGGCCGGTCAGGTGGGCCATGGTGCGGGCGGGGCTCCGGCTGGGCCTGTGTTGCTGCCGCTTGGCTGGCTGCAGGCCGTGGACCGTGCGCAGACGCAACGGGTGGTGTTAGGGGTTGCGGGCCTCCTGTGGGGCTCGGGGCCCGTTCCCTGTGCGGGTGTGCGGTGCCGGGGGGTTGTTCGGGCTTGGTGCCCACCGCCGCCGCATTCGTGGGGCTTGGTATGGCTCCGCTCCCGGCAGGTGATGCCCGGTGTCCCCGGATCCCTGTGGCCTTGTGGTGTTGTGTTGGTTCTCGTTGCGCCACCAGTTTGGACGCACGCTCTTGTCGGCGGCCCTGTGGCGTGCCGGCTCTGTATGGTGCCGGATCGCCCGCAGTCCGCGTGGCGTCGGTGGCGCGCTGTTGGTGTGGTGTGGCGACGGCTGTGGGCGGGGCGGAGTTGGACGGGCTGGGGGACGTGGAGGACGTTGCCGCTAATGTTCGGGCGCGTACATTCGTGGCCCTAGTTGCTGTCGTGGCGCCGGATAGGGGCGGGAGGGTGGTGATGGTCGCGGTTCTCCGGGAGGAGTAGGATGAGCTGTCGAGTCGGGTACCTCTGGCCATCATGCTGGCCACTGCCGCATTGCCGTACCTGCCCGGTTGCAGCGGCGGGACGTGCGGCTGCTGGGCACGCTGTACCAGTGGCCGGGGGCTGCGTGGGGGGGGGATGCCCCTCCACGTGAGGTAGGGCGCCATCAGCCTCTTGGTCGCCCCTGGGGTCAGGGCCCCGCCGCGGTGGAGGGACTCCCCCCACTCGGCGCCATGGGCGCCGCGGGCGATACCCATCGCCCATTCCGCGTCGCCGACCAGCCAGCCGAACGCGATCGGGAGGCGGGTGGTGAGGGTGACGACGATAGTGCGGTAGTTGTTGTGGTTTATGGGGGTGACGGGGCCCCAACTGTCTGGCAGATTGCCAATCGGGGGTAGACTGCCCCGTGGCGCGTCGTCGTAATGTTCGTAGTCGGGGACGTAAATCGTGGGGTCCGCCCCCGGGTCTGGCAGCGCCCAGGTTGGTGCGCGCCAGGGGGGGCGGGGGGGTGGTGTCGCCGGGTCCCCGTCGGTGAGGACGTCCAACCACTGGACGTCGGGGCTCTCCTCCCTTGCGCCGTCATTCCAGACGTTTTGCCGGACCAGAGTGCGCAGTGTCTGGAGTGTGAGGTCTTTGTCTTGTGTTTCGAGCGGCGGCGGAGCTGTGCAGAGTCGATGCGGTCGCCGGCAGAGTGGGCATAGGGTTCGGAACCGGTTTTACCAATTAATCGGAAAAACCGGTCTTCGGCAATTAATCGGAGGTTATTTTCAAGTTAGTTAGAAAACCGAGTAATTTGAAATAAATAAAAACCAATTAATCGGACGGGTGAAGAATGGTCAGTAATTCTTGGGTAATAGACCATAAGGTTTTCTTTTGCAATGAAAAAGAAATAATATCAACACACATACTCACACAGTGCGAAAGCAAACTCTTGGAGCGACGTGTACTGGTTTGTATGTTATTTTCTTTCAAAAACCATCAAAATAGTTGGTTTGAAAACCAATAATCGGAAAAGAACCGGTTAATGGGCTTGCTTAGTGAAAATAATCGCATTGAACCAGTCATTTGGAAAAGTTATAATCGGAAGAACCGGTTATTTTGGAAAAATAATCGAAAAAAACCGGTTAATTCCAATAATAGAGGTTAAAAAACCTAAGTGGGCACCACCACAAGTTCGCGATGCATGGGCTGCAGAACCACTGCAGCTGCTCAGTGCCGCCGCAGCCGAGGTCATGCCCACGAAGCGGGATGATGTCTTCGTTGTTCACCTCCATGCAGACCCCGCATGGGTTTCCCGGCTGCGGATGCGGAGCTTCATCTTCAGGCATCCGGAGGAGAGTTGTTGTTTGTAGGACGATCGGGCCTCTACACCGGAGGGGGCGGGCGCCCTCGGGGCGGCGCGATGGCAGGTGCCTGGCAGTTGCCGCGGGCCCGTGCGTGTGGCTAGTTGTTAGGCTGTGCATGTTGGTAGTGGATGAGGAGGTTATAATATGTGCGGCGGTCGTGTAATGTTTTTGTGCTTCCTGTGCGTAAGTTGGACGCGGTGCTGTAACTGTGCGTCCGTCCTCTTGATGGCGATGGGCTGCATGTGACATATTGTGGTTCTAGGTTCTGGGGCGTGGTCGGCGATGACCCTGTAGAGCTGGAGTGGCACCGCTCCCCTGAGTACCGCCTCCATGATTCCTGGTTGCCGCATCAGGCGCCGAACCTCATTTGCCGGTGGCGTGGCCGGGCCCGATCCGGTGTGGTGCGCTATGGTGTTCTCCGGTGTCCACGTGGCCGGGTGGTTTTCCCCTTGGGCTAATGGGCAGTGTTTGAAGTGCTCCCATGTTTCTGGCTGTTGGAGCTGGCAGGGGCACATGGTGTATTCCGGTGGTATGTCTATACCTCGCCGGGCATACCAGCGTGCCACCCTGTCTAGGAGGGCTAGTTGTTCGAGCAAGAATTGGGCACATCGCGTCTGCAGGTCGGGTCGGCTCTCTGGGCCCGCGGGCTGTGGGGCGCCCGCCGGGCCGGCGGTGCGTGCCGGGTCCGGGCCGGGGCCCGGTTGCTGGGCGACCAGGAGATGACGGCTCTGCGGGCCGCGCCGTTGGCCCGGTTGGTGGGGCGTGGTGCCGCTGGGGCACCGGTCCGTTGTGCGTCGTGGCTGGTAGGTCCTCCGCGCCGGACGTTGCCGGAGCCTGGGGGATTAGGCCCTCCGTGGGGCCAGGGAAGTGGGGTTGCATGGTGTCGGAGGGCCGGGCGGTGGTGGTGTCGGTCGGGGTAGCGGTGTGTGCCTGCGTGGGGGGGGCTTCCGGTGGCGCGTATGCTGGGCTCACTGCCGGCCGGTCAGGTGGGCCATGGTGCGGGCGGGGCTCCGGCTGGGCCTGTGTTGCTGCCGCTTGGCTGGCTGCAGGCCGTGGACCGTGCGCAGATGCAACGGGTGGTGTTAGGGGTTGCGGGCCTCCTGTGGGGCTCGGGGCCCGTTCCCTGTGCGGGTGTGCGGTGCCGGGGGGTTGTTCGGGCTGGGTGCCCACCGCCGCCGCATTCGTGGGGCTGGGTATGGCTCCGCTCCCGGCAGGTGATGCCCGGTGTCCCCGGATCCCTGTGGCCTTGTGGTGTTGTGTTGGCTCTCGTTGCGCCACCAGTTTGGACGCACGCTCTTGTCGGGGGCTCTGTGGCGTGCCGGCCCTCGATGGTGCCGGATCACCCGCAGTCCACGTGGCGTCGGTGGCGCGCTGTTGGTGTGGTGTGGCGACGGCTGTGGGCGGGGCGGAGTTGGACGGGCTGGGGGACGTGGAGGACGTTGCGGCCCATGTTCGGGCGCGTACATTCGTGGCCCTAGTCGCTGTCGTGGCCCCAGATAGGGGCGGGAGGGTGGTGATGGTCGCGGTTCTCCGGGAGGAGTAGGATGAGCTGTCGAGTCGGGTACCTCTGGCCATCATGCTGGCCACTGCTGCATTGCCGTACCTGCCCGGTTGTGGCGGCGGGACGTGCGGCTGCTGGGCACGCTGTACCAGTGGCCGGGGGCTGCGTGGGGGGGGGATGCCCCTCCACGTGGGGTAGGCCGCCATCAGCCTTTTGGTCGCCCCTGGGGTCAGGGCCCCGCCGCGGTGGAGGGACTCCCCCCACTCGGCGCCATGGGCGCCGCGGGCGATACCCATCGCCCATTCCGCGTCGACAACCAGCGAGCTGAACGCGATCGGGACGCGGGTGGTGAGGGTGACGACGATGGTGCGGTAGTTGTTGTGGTTCATGGGGGTGACGGGGCCCCAACTGTCTGGCAGATTGCCAATCGGGGGTAGACTGCCCCGTGGCGCGTCGTCGTAATGTTCGTAGTCGGGGACGTAAATCGTGGGGTCCGCCCCCGGGTCTGGCAGCGCCCAGGTTGGTGCGCGCCAGGGGGGGCGGGGGGGTGGTGTCGCCGGGTCCCCGTCGGTGACGACGTCCAACCACTGGACGTCGGGGCTCTCCTCCCTTGCGCCGTCATTCCAGACGTTTTGCCGGACCAGAGTGCGCAGTGTCTGGAGTGTGAGGTCATTGTCTTGTGTTTCGAGCGGCGGCTGAGCTGTGCAGAGTCGATGCGGTCGCCGGCAGAGTGGGCATAGGGTTCGGAACCGGTTTTACCAATTAATCGGCAAAACCGGTCTTCGGCAATTAATCGGAGGTTATTTTCAATTTAGTTAGAAAACCGAGTAATTTGAAATGAATAAAAACCAATTAATCGGACGGGTGAAGAATGGTCAGTAATTCTTGGGTAATAGACCATAAGGTTTTCTTTTGCAATGAAAAAGAAATAATATCAACACACATACTCACACAGTGCGAAAGCAAACTCTTGGAGCGACGTGTACTGGTTTGTATGTTATTTTCTTTCAAAAACCATCAAAATAGTTGGTTTGAAAACCAATAATCGGAAAAGAACCGGTTAATTGGCTTGCTTGGTGAAAATAATCGCATTGAACCAGTCATTTGGAAAAGTTATAATCGGAAGAACCGGTTATTTTGGAAAAAAAAATCGGAAAAAAACCGGTTAATTCCAATAATAGAGGTTAAAAAACCTAAGTGGGCACCACCACAAGTTCGCGATGCATGGGCTGCAGAACCACTGCAGCTGCTCAGTGCCGCCGCAGCCGAGGTCATGCCCACGAAGCGGGATGACGTCTTCGTTGTTCACCTCCATGCAGACCCCGCATGGGTTTCCCGGCTGCGGATGCGGAGCTTCATCTTCGGGCATCCTGAGGAGAGGTGTTGTTTGTAGGACGATCGGGCCTCTACACCGGAGGGGGCGGGCGCCCTCGGGGCGGCGCGATGGCAGGTGCCTGGCAGTTGCCGCGGGCCCGTGCGTGTGGCTAGTCGTTAGGCTGTGCATGTTGGTAGTGGATGAGGAGGTTATAATATGCGCGGCGGTCGTGGCATGTTTTTGTGCTTCCTGTGCGAGAGTTGGACGCGGTGCTGTAACTGTGCACCCGCCCTCTTGATGGCGATGGGCTGCATGTGACGTATTGTGGTTCTAGGTTCTGGGGCGTGGTCGGCGATGACCCTGTAGAGCTGGAGTGGCACCGCTCCCCTGAGTACCGCCTCCATGATTCCTGGTTGCCGCATCAGGCGCCGAACCTCATTTGCCGGTGGCGTGGCCGGGCCCGATCCGGTGTGGTGCGCTATGGTGTTCTCCGGTGTCCACGTGGCCTGGTGGTTTTCCCCTTGGGCTAATGGGCAGTGTTTGAAGTGCTCCCATGTTTCTGGCTATTGGAGCTGGCAGGGGCACATGGTGTATTCCGGTGGTATGTCTATACCTCGCCGGGCATACCAGCGTGCCACCCTGTCTAGGAGGGCTAGTTGTTCGAGCAAGAGTTGGGCACATCGCGTCTGCAGGTGTACCGGTATTAGGGATGGGTCAAGAGCCGAGAAGTATAATGCGGTGCGCATTATACGTTGGAGATGGCTCAGAAGGGTGTTGTTGGCTTAACTGCTCCGAATGTGCGCCATGGTGCGGACGGGTTGTGGGTAGTGGTATGCCCGTCCCGTGTCGTTATAGATGCGATCGTCTGGCACCCAGGCTGGTGGTTCCCCGGTGACGGGAGGCAGGTGTTGGAGGTGTGTGTGCATGTGGTCTCGTAGCGGCGGGTCCTCGCCGTCCGGCATATGTTCGGCGAGCTGGTTGTGGGCGTGTAAGTCTATGTGTCCGTTGCCCAGGCTATACCCATGAGATTCTTGTTTGACGAGATGTAAGACGACGTGTTCGGGGAGGCGCCGCAAGGCTGTCCACAGGTGTAGGGCCCGGTGCCCAGGCTAGAGTCAGTCGCCTTGTGCAGAGGCTGCCGTGCCAAACTGCGGACGATTTTGAAGTCCACCGCTGCGTCTACCACTACCCACACATGGTGCGTGTGGTCACACCGTTCTTGGTGGGTGTCATTGACGGCGTCCACAACGATCGCCAGTGTCTTCAGTTCCCCGTGAGAGGAGGCCCCAAAGATGGTAGCCCCTGTGAGGTGGTGTTGGTGCAGTCGGCCTGTCGTTTCTACTTTCAACTCCAAAGCTGCCTCCCCGGCCGCTGGGGTGAGGCTTGTAGTGCCGGAGGCATCCGCCAAAATGACTGTGTTGTGGTTGTCCGGGTGCGGCAGGCGGCATGGCATCGTTGGTTGGTAAGCATGGATGTGTGCTCCCCTTTCCGTGGTGGCCCATGGCGTGTTGGTGTCCGGTCTGGGTCTCCGGGTAGCATACACGCCCACCCCCTGGCGGATGATCTCGGTTGCCGGCTCATGCGGACATAGTCGTTGTTCCTCTCGCCGCCCTGTGTCAGATAGCCGTACACATACAGCAGGTACGCTGTCTGCGGGTGGAATGTGGTCCACTCGACCGTCTGCCAGTCCTGTACTTGGGAGCATCGGTGTTTGACCGGGTAGGCGGGGGCCTCCGGCGTGGCGCTGCGCTGTTTGGCCAGCACCGGGAAGGTGATGGCCGCGTGTTGGGTGTCCCACGTTCCCCGGTGGAATATCCATTCCGCCTCGGCGCTGGCCCCCCCCCCCAACTGTGGCCGTGTCCCTCCCCGCGGCCCATTTGAAGTGCGTGTGTAGCCACCGGTGTTGTTCCGGGGTAGCGTGGGCCGTTGGCAAGGGGTGGTAGCGCGCCAGCAACTAGAGGAGGCACCACAGGGTGGCCAGCGCGTGGGGCCCACATCTCGAGCAAGTGGTGGGTGTGCCCGTCAGCTTGTCTTGCGACAGTGGCGGCGGACACAAGGGGCGCGCCGTGGGTGGCGGTAGCATCCACAAGCTGCCCCCTGCTCTGCCCGGCCGGAATGCGGTCTTGAGCCCGTTGGGCGCTAGGATGAGTACCGCTGGCACCGTGGCACCGGGTACATATTCCACTTGCTCCAGTGGCCGTCGTTGGGCCTCGTTCCCTCGCAGTGGGCTCGGTGGTAGTGGCCGTTTGTGCGTGTTCCAAAACAAGTTGTACGCCTCACGTACTTCCCCATCTGTTGGTTGGGGGTGCCCGGTTTGGGTGGCGGCACTACGCATGTGGTTCTCCAGGAGTGATTTGTTGGGCCACTCCGGGTGTTGTAGGAATGGGACGTCGTGTGTGCCCACTCGTTGGAGGGCTCGCATCTGGTTTGGGGTGACCCGCACGAGGTGGAGGGTGGTGCCCAGCAGCTCCACAGTGGTGGTGCTTCCCGTTGATCCACCCGCCACATCGGTGTGAAGGACCGCCAGAGGGCCTTTTTCCCTGCACCGATGGTTCGTTTGGATGACGTGCTGGTGGTGGGGTAGCAGGAGTTGTAGGTGGTTCCATATGCGGGTCTCCACCTTGGTGCGGAGGCCCCGCTGGTGAAGTATGTTTTGGGGGCAGGTGTTGCGATGGTATCCGGCCTCCCGCAGCGTCAGCGTGAAGACCTCTCGTACCTCCGGCTCATGATTGTGCATGAGGCGATGCAGGTGGGCCGCAGTGTGAGCTGTGTACGCATTGTTGACGAGGTGATCAGTGTTGTCTCCGTAGTACGGTGGCGATGCCGCGCGTACCGTTGCCGGTAGCGATGTGGGCTGGTGGCCATGGATGGTCCACGCTCGTCGCACTGTGGTAGCGTCCGCTTGCAGCATGTGTTGAGGGTGCGTTAGGTGCAAGGCCTGGAATCCTATAGCTGCGTTGAGCACGGCTTGTAGGAAGTATGGCAAGGCCTGAGTGGATAGTGCCCTGATGCGTGCTATGACCAGTGTCCGTGTCAGCTGCCGTATCAGGTTTGGTGGTAGGGTGACCCCGCCTCCGGTGCCCGCTTGTTGGACCCCCAGGTAGGTGGCCGTGTTTACTGGGTTCATGGGCGGGTCCCCGGGGCAGAGGGGTGGCGGCAGTGCATCCTGCACCATCGTGGCAGATTTCACGTTGTGTACCAGCAGCTGGTTGCCCTCCAGATAGGTGGTGATGACGTGGAGGACTTTGGTGGCTCTGGTGGGGTCCGGGGTGGTCGGCAGGGGTTGACGTGCGGTGGCGGTCACCACCGCCATGTCGTCCGCAAATGCCAGGAGCGTGGTCCGTAGGGGATATGGTGCCACGTTCGGGTATTTGCATCGGATGTAAAACGCCAGCGGGAGGTTGACGAGTAGGAAGAGGAATGGGCCTTCCGCACCCCCTTGCGGGACCCCACTGGCGGGGGGGACCCATGGGGTGGTGCCCACGTCGGTTTTTATGGCGTACATGAGGGTGGCGAGGAACGGTTGCAGTAAGCCCTCAAAGGGGAGTCCCATGTGCTCCCAGACGGCCCGTAGGAGACGGTGCGGGGTGTTGGGGAAGACCCCTTCGACATCCAGGGACGTGATGATGAATCTGATCGGGTCCATGTCCACCACGGCGTCTTGCATAAATATGGCCTCCAATGGCGACCTACCCGGTATGGCCCCCCACATTGTGGGCGGTACAACCCGGTACACTGCCCGGGCCACCCGTTTTGGGATGGGCATCCATATGAGTTTGGCTTCCGTGGTGGCGCACACGATGGGTCTCCAGTTGTCAGAGTTGGCCCGATCGCCTTTCTTATAGAGCGGGTGTACCAGGTTTGCCCAGTCGGGTGGCACGTCCGTTTACTCGATGGTGATATCCCACAGGCGCGCGGCAAAGTGCCTCTTCACGTTCAGTGGGAGCTGACGGTAGAGCTCTGCCGGGAGTCCGTCCACCCCCGGGGTTTTTCCCGGTTGTACTTTGTACAACACCTCATCGAGTTCCCGAATGGTGAACAGGGTTCGGTGCATGTGTCGTCGCTGTGTCCGGTTGTAGTGTTTTGGCAGGTGGGATATCAGTTCCTCCGTGTATGCTGACAGCTCGCCATCCTCAGTGTTCCGTTGGCGCAGGAAGCTGTTGAGGACTTCTTCCAGGACCACCTTGGGATCGTTGGTCACTATGCCGTCCTGTAGGCGTACTGCCTTGATGCCTCGGTGGCCCGTCTCCCCCAGGACCTTGTCCACGTGGTTCAGGGATTTGTAGGGTTGGGGGTTTTCAAAGTAGCGTTGTTGTTGTTGCGCCAGTTCCTTTGCCCGGCGGATGTGCCATTCTCTCAGTTGCCGGCGTGTGGTGTCCAGTCGTGCGGCGATTTCCTGGGCGTCATGTTGGGCTTGTAGGTCATGCGAGTGCACTGCCGTGTGTAGTGCTCGCTTGTCGTGCCAGATGGTTGTGACCAGGGATTGTAGGTCTTGATGAGGGGTGGTATCATCCTGTGTTCTGTGTTGTCCGTTGAGGCCGCATGCCGTGGCCGCTTGTCGCATGGCGAGGTTGAGGTCCGTCTTGTCTTGTTGGCCTAGGATGTGTTGTACCGTGCGGTAGTATGCTACCCATTTGAGGGTGTCGTGCTCTCCTGGCGGCTTGATGGGTGGCTGCTCCTCGTTGTTCCATGCCATCCCTGGAGGTCGGGGGTACTTGAAGTACCTTGATTTGTATCTCAAGGGGTCGATGTCCGGTGATCTTGGATGGTAGGTCGTGGTATTGGGCCCGTGTCATCTCGACGTGTGCCGAGTCCGCGTAGCAGAGGTCGATGCGGGAATCTGCCGCGCAAGGTTGTGGTGGTCTGTGCGAGGGCTGGCCTCGTAGAGAGGCTGTGAGGTCATGCAGGCCCAGATGCTGGCTGGCCACTTGCACCGCTGCGTCCTCGGGCGTCTGTCGCTCTCCGCGATCGTCCGCTGATGTGGCTGCATTGAAGTCTCCTATGATGACAGTCGGCCCCATCATGGCAAGTTGTCGGTAGGCCTCCATGAGGTGGTCGAGGAATGTCTCCATGGCGTCTCCAAAGGGGACGTGTATGTTGATGACATTCTGTTGCCACGTTGGGCCTACCAGTTCGTATGCCGCTAGGCGGCCTTCCACCCCAAGGTGGTGGTGAACGTGCACTTGGACTTCACCTTTGTGGGATATGGGCACTCCCTTGACCCACGTGGTGCGGTATTGGTGTCCCGTCCTGGTGAGGACGAGGGTTAGGTGGGGGCAGACTGCCTGGGTTTTGAGGGCCTGTTCCTGCCACACCATGGCGTCCGGGTCGCATTTTGCCATGATAGGTACGTCCTGTACGTCTGGAGCTTTGGCTGCGTCGTACAGGGCGCCTGGTTCGTTGAGGGACATGAGAGTGACGAGCGCAGTTGTGACCTCGTGGGCGCGCGCCTTGGTGGCCCCTGGGGGGTCCCCGGCGCGGCGTGGCAGTAGTCATTGTCCCAGGCGTACTTTGTGGTTGATCGCTGTGGCCACCCTTTGTTCCTCCGGTATTTCCGGCTCCTCCAGCCATGTCTGCGGCACGTCACCTGTCCAGATGGTGCCCGGTGGTACCTGGTTGGCGGGTGTGCGGAGCTGCACCGGGCATTCCGCGAATTGTCTGTCGTCCCAGAGTTCGAGGTTTGAGGTCTCCACTTTTTCGCCCCACTCTGGGAGTGCTTGCCACCTGATTTTCAACTAGAGGTTGCCATGTTGGCCCCGTGTGGCTAGTCTGCCCTGTATCTTGCCCCGGAACCATGCAAATTGTTTCGGTTGTCCTCTAAGCGTGGCTCCGTACACTCCCTGTACTTCTGCGCCGTCTGGCCATTCGGGGTGCATGGCGGCACGTTCCGCCGGCGTGAAAAATGGGCACGCTGGGGCCTTTCGCTTCGGTTGTGGATCGGGTCGCGATGGCGCTGGGGCCGCTTTGGGCTCCGGTTTGGGCCATTTGGCCTGGCGGGCCGAGGCGTCCGCTCCCCCTGGGCGGGGCCTCGGTTTAGGTTGGGGTTGTTCTGGTGCCGGTTTGGGGGCCGGCTTCGGTGCGTCGCGGCGGAATATGCTGTACGCCGGTCCCTGTTTCTCCTGTGGCCTGTGCATACCCCGAAGCTAATCTGCGTGTTCTTGTAGGCTGGCGGTGCGGAGTTTGGGAGTTTGCTCCGTGTCCGCGGGCCAGGACATCCAGCGCTGCACCTGTGCCGTCCCGTGCTTTCGCACATAGGCTGCCAGGTTGCGCGTGAGTGTAAGCCACGTCACGAGCAGCGTGGTGTCCGTGGCTGGGGCATCCACTGTCCAGCGCATCGCCGTTTTGAGGGCCAACCAGTGCGCCCTGGGGTGGTTGATGTGGTGGGTGGAGTGGTTAAAGCGGTCCCCCAGTGCCAGTTGGGTCGCTGGTTTCGCTTCCGGTGTGAATTTGTGGACCCTGTCCGTTGTGCCCGTGGCGTTCCACTGTGCCACCCACCATGTGTGTTGGTGGCACGTTAGTGTCACTGTGGGGGTATCCGGGGGCCTGTCAGTAAAGGCCGCCCAGTCAGTGACCTTCGGACCTCCGGTTTTCCGGTTGTGCTGCCCCGTGGGCTGGTCAGGGTCACCAGATGGTTCACAAGGTCCGGCGTCAGGGTGTCTTCTGTGTCCTGTACTCTGTCCTTACGTGCCGTGGGGTGGCCCACTGCAACGTCCCACGCGTCCGTGGTGGCCGCCAGGGTGTTGGCCGCCAGGGTGATGACATCGTCCGTCAGGCCCTCCACGATGAAGCACTTTTCCCCCGCCAGGGTGGCGGGAGTTGAGCCGTGTGTTTCATGGTGAGGTGTAGTAGCGCCCTGTCGGGGCCCGGGGCGTTTGGGTCCAAGAGCCGGGGGTCGCGTGTGGCGAGTCTGGCGTCTGGCGAAGCTGGCAGGTCGCCCTAGGCGATTCCGTCGGCTCAGTTCACGGTCACGGATATGTCTCAGGTTAGTCCCGGCCTCGTTAGCCATAGAATGCTTGTGTTCCAGCCAATCCCCAACAGGGCTCTTGAAGTCCTCAGCAAAGGGAATTTTGAAGAACCAAGCAGGTCGTCCTCCTTGGAACAGGTGGTGGGGGGTGAAACCCGTAGAAGAGCTCCTCTGAGAGTTCATGGTCAGCACTGCCCAGGGCACTAGGCGTACCCAGTCTTTGATACGTTCCTGTTTCATCAGGATTCTCAGGTTCTGTTCCACCACATGGTTTTGTCTCTCACAAAGAGGGTTGAAGGTAGGTAGGTAGGTTGACTCGGGACTGGGGTTGCCCCGGTGGGGGGTCTTACCAAGGGGCTTTTGCTGACCCACCCACGGCCCTACTGCACGTGCCCCCACAAAGCGGCTCCCCCACATGGGGGAAGGGCGCGGTCGCCGCGAGCAGTACCCTACAGCGGGTTCTGCCCAGGAAGGTAACCCATGTTCGACCGAAGTCTTACATTCCTCTCCTTCGAGCGGATGACACGTGGCAGAGGGTCCCGTCGCACATCCTCATCAACCCCCGGATTCTGGAGCCCAGGGGCCGGGAGCCAGGCCAATGGCCCTGTCCTGCAGGCACCCCCACCTGGTTTGGTTTTCAGTAGGCCTGAGGCGACTTGAAGAAGCACGTGCTACAGGACTCGCATGCCGTGGCGCACACTCATGCCTCCTGACTCGGTCAAGCTTGCGCTCTCCCGGGGGGCCGGGGGTCCGAAGTAGGTCGTCGTGGTTGGTCAGTCGTTTAACGGTTCGGTGTAGTCTGGTGACATTGGTCGGTTGGTTGCGTTGTGGCAGAGACACGGTTTTGTTCGTGGACATGGGCGTCGGCGGGCGTGGCGCACTACTGTGTCGCCAACCCGTTGGACGCCGTTCCCGTTTCCACCCGTGCACACCTGGCTGGTTTGGTGCTGGCCCGCTTGCGTGTGGTCTGTTTACGGTCAAGTGGCGGCTGCAGCTGCGGTGTGGTGGGTGCGCGGTTGTCTTGGCCTCCTCATGGTCAGCTTGGTCTGCGTGGGTTTCGTCGCGCTGCTGCCGGTGGTCGCATCGCGGAATGTTGTTTGTGCAGCCGGCACGTCCCTGTCGGCGCTGGGTAGTTGCGTCTTGGTTGGTCGAAGTGCGGCGTAGTGCGGTTTGTCAACGCTGGTTGGCCGCGTTCGTAATGGTAGAGTTGCGGTGTTCTGTTGTGTTCGTGGGCATGGTCGTCAGCAGGCGTGGCGCACCACGGTGCCGCCATACCGTTGGGCGCCGTTCCCGTTTCGACCCGTGCACGCCTGGCTGGTTTGGTGTTGGTCGGTTTGCCTGTGGTCTGTTTACGGTCATATGGCGGCTGCAGCTGCGGTGTGGTTGTCGCGCGGTTGTCGCGGCCTCCTCATGGTCGGCTGGGTTTGTGTGGGTTCCGTTGCGCTGCTGCCGGTGGTCTTATCGGCAAATCCTGCCTGTGTAGCCGGCACATCCGTATCGGTGCTGGTTAGTTGCGTCTTGGTTTGTCCAAGTGTAGTGTAGTGTAATTTGTTAACGTTGGTTGGTCGCGTCCGTAGTGGTAGAGTTACGGTGTTCCGCTGTGTTCGTGGGCATTGTGGTCGGTGGGTGTGGCTCATCACGGTGTCGCCAGCCTGTTGGACGCCTTTCTCGTACCAGCCCATGCATGTCCGGCCAGTTTGGTGTTGGTTGGCGTGCGTGCGGTCTGCTTATGGTCACGTCGTGTTCGCTGTAGTGGTTTTGTTGCTGCCCGGTCGTGTTAGTCGCCTCTTGGTCGGTTTGTTCGGCGTTGGTTCCTTGTCGCTGCAGCGGGCGTTTCCCAGTCGGAAATGTTGCGTGCAGGTGTTCTGCTGGTTGCGGTGTTGGTTGGCGCCAGTTGCGTCGGGCTGGCACGGTACGCTTTTACTGTGCTCCGTCTCCCCACCGTGGGGGAGAAAAAAATGATAAGTGGTCGGACCGCTGTAAAAACATTTTCCAAATTCGGTGCCCTTTTTCCTGCCCCGCCCTGGCAGTGTAGCATGCACAACCCATCATCCGGTAGTTCGCGGTGCTCTGTGGCCGACCTTCCAGTTTCGCCTGTGCCATTCATATGTACAGCCCCCGCCAGTGGCAAGACCCCGTCGGTCCCCCTTGGTGTGTCGCCGTGCTCCCCATGGGAGCCCCAGGGTGCTGCTCTGGCTCGGTTGTGCGGTGCTCGTCTTTGTGTCTGCCTGCCTGCCGTGCGCCATATCGTGCCGTGTTTTCCGGGTCATGTGGCTGGCATGCATGTGTCGCAGTGCTGAGTTTGGTGGTTAGGATGGCTAGGGCGGTTCGGTTCGTGCTGTGCTGCCGGGACATTCCGTCCGGCGTCGTGGGCTGGGCTCGGCGTAACACATCCATGCCCGCTGGCAGGGGGTCGGCGTGGCCCGGTGTGGCAAGCCTGTGGTCCCTCGCGTGCCCCGGGTGGGGTTTTGGAGGATGGGAATACCGGGCAGTGTTGCAGCCCCCCTCCCGCTTATTGACGCTGTTAACCTTCGGCGGGGAGTGTGTCCCTCATATTATTCGCGTAGGTTTTATTTGCCGAAACCCCCCCCCGGTGTCCCAGGCGTTTAACCTTCCCTGAGGAGGTGTGCGCCGGTCCCCGCGGTGCACGTATGCCTGGATGCTCGCCTTCGAAGGTAATACTCTGGACAATTGTTCGATAACATTCTCCTGGTCATCGGCCCGGCTGTGGGTCCCGCGTGTTTGACCGGGCCCTTTGCCCGGCCCCTTGTGGGTCCAGCTCGCGGGAGAGGAGGGTTAGGTGGAAGGACGGGTCCGGGTCTGGCGCCGCCCCTTTCTCTGTTGCAGGCGGCTTGCGGGGGTCCGGGAAGCGTGGCCCCCGCCAGGGGGATGTTGGAGGAAGTTGTTGGGTTTTCGTTCTTGTTCGACACCACGGGCTGCTAACGCTAGCCTCCACTCGTCGGGTATCTGTTGCATGTGTCGGGCAGGTTGACGTCTTTCCCGTCGGTGTGTCCGACCGACAGGCGTTGCTGGGGGGTGTTGCGCGGCTGTGCGTCGTTGGGTTGTACTAGGGGTCCTTTTGGGCGAGGTTGGCTCGCCCGGGGTCGTCGTGGCTTATGGCTGAGTGCGCAGCCGTTGGTGTGTTCATCGCGGACCCTGCGGCCGAAGGAGGTGATCCCGCAGCCGTTGTGTTGTCTCCTCCCTTGCGCATGGCCGGTGCGGGACTCGCGTCGCGCGTGTGCGGCTGCGCATTGTCGCTACAGGTCCTGTGGCTTGGTGCGGCTCAGGGCCCTGGGGGGTTTCCCGCGCGTCGCACAACGGCGCTGCGGAGGGCACTGAGGATTTCGTGCACAAGGGCCGCGTGTGCTGCCTGGGCCTCCGTCTCAGTGCGGATGGCGGGCTGCAGTTGCTCGCCCAGCGCCAGCGCCCGGATCTGGTGGCTCATGGTGCTCGATAACACTCCCGTGCTCATCAGCCCGGCCGTTGGCCCCACGTGTTTGGCTGGCCCCTTTGCCCGGCCCCTCGCGGATCCGTTACGGGGGAGAGGAGGGTCAGGTGGGATGACGGGTCCGGGTGTGGGGCTGCCCCTTTCTCTGTTGCAGGCGGGTCGCGGGGGTCCAGGAAGTGCAGCCCCCGCCCCGGGGATGTGGGAGGAGGTCGTTGGGATTTCTTTCGTGTCCGACACCACGGGCTGCTAAGGCTAGCCTCTACTCCTTGGGTGTCCGTTGCACGTGCCGGGTAGGTTGACGCCTTCCCCGTCGGTGTGTTCGACCGACAGGCGTTGCTGGGGGGTGTTGCGCGGCCGCGCGTTGTTGGGTTTTACGAGGGGGTCTTTTTGGGCGAGGTCGGCTCGTCCGGGGTTGTCGTGGTTCGTGGCTGACTCCACAGCTGTTGGTGTGAGGTCCATCGCCCCGTCCTCCGGCAGGAGGAGGCGATCCCGTGGCCCCCGTGTTGTCTCTTTTCTTGCGCATGGCTGGTGCGGGACTCGTGTCGCGCGTGTGCGGGTGCGCGTCGTCGCTGCAGGTCCTGTGACCGGCTGCGGCTCAGGGCCCCTGGGTGGTTACCCATGCGTCGCACAAGGGCGCTGCGGAGGGCGCTGAAGATTTCGTGCACAAGGGCCGCGTGTGCCGCCTGGGCCTCCATCTCAGGGCGGATGGCGGGCTGCAGTTGCTCGCCCAGTGCCAGCGCCGGGATCAGGTGGATCGCGAAGACGGGGCACAGGTTGGGCGCAATGAGGGTCTCTGCCGTCCGCTCTGGCATGGCCTCCACCTCCTGCCGGCCGTTGAGGTAGAACCTCCACCTCGCTGACCACGCCCTTGTGTGTGGCCAGCGGCGTTGCGCCGACCGCCAGAGGCAGTAGAGGGCATGGCCCGGGTGCCAAGTGCCGGCCGTCCCCGACACGATGGCCGTCAGGGGGTCCGGGGGCTGGCCTCGGAGCAGGGGGGTTGGGCTGACCAGCAGGTCCGTGGTCGCCCGGAGCATGGAGTCGACGGCCTACAAGCTCCAGCGGCTCTGCTGCGGGTGCGAGATGAGCCGCACTTGGTAGTAGTGGCCATTCTCCAACATGATCATGCCGATGGTGCCGGGGTCACGTTCGCGCCGTGGGGGCGCCGTGCTCGCCGTCTCCGGATAGCGTGCCGCCAGGCTCGTGAGGTTGTGCCCCCTGCTACGGGCGGTCCCGCTTGCCCATGCCGCCAGGCCTTCGTACAGCGGAATACGGAGGGTTTTGGGCTTTGGTGGCGGCGCGACCCGCTCCCGGCCCCCGGTGCTGGGCGCGGACCTGGGGTCCGTGGGCGGCGCTATGAGCGTGTGTACCCAGCTCAGCTGTGGGACCCACACGCCCCCCTGGGCTGGTTGGTGGGTGTTGAACGACCAGATGCACGCTTCAACAAGGTCGTCGGAGACCTGTGCCCTGGGGATGATGAGCGCCTGGAGCTGCCGCACAAAGATTTTGGTTGTTGCGGCGTATGGCGAGGGGACCACGGCGAAGAGCCTGTTTGGGTCGACGTCACGGAGGTGTTCCCGGAGGGTTGCCACCAGCTCGCTCGAGAGTGTGCAACCGTGGATGCCGTAGAGTGCTCTCAGTTCCGCGTCGTCGAAGGGACCCATGCGCCCTTGCTGCGGCGGTCGGGGGGGTTGGCAGCGCATGGCCACCCGGTCCTGGTCCAGCGCTGCGCCAGCCGGGGAGGGGTGCCGTGAGGTGGTGCCAGGGTGTCCCCCAGGCACGTACTCCGTGGAGGGTTCCTGTTGCTGGGGCACCGAGCAGGGCGTGGCGGCGGGGAGTGGGCCAGCGGTCTCCTGAGGGCCGGAGGTCCCTGTCATTTCTGTGTCAGCCCTTGGGCCGCTCGCGTCGTGCCCCGGTTGCTGCGATGTGCCCTCCGTGGCTTGGCGGTTCGGGAGCTGCGGGGGGGGCTGTCCTCCCGCTCCTTGCGCAGGGCTTGGGTCGGCCGCAGGCTCCCTTGGTCGCGTGTCCGTGGCGTGTGGTCCCCCCGACAGTGGGTTGGCCGCTGACCCTGGGAGGGAGGCGGCGGACGAGCTGGATGCTCCGCTCGCCTCCCGGCGAAGGCCCGCGTGAAGCGCTGCCTGCCGCTCGCGCTCGACTAGTGTGAGAATGGTGGGGATGTGCGTCCGTTCGGTGCGGGGCCTCTTGGACCAGCGTCGGGGATCGGTGGTAGATGATGTTCGCTGGGCGTGGGGGTCGCAGGGGCCCCCGTGGGCCCTGTCCATATCCTCATGGAAGACGACTCGCCGCGCCGCGGGAGGCGGCGTGTGGCTGCGGCGAAGGGATCGGCCAGGGTTCCTTGTCTCTTGGCGTTGCTCCGGCGTGCCACCTTGCACCCCCGAGGCATGGGAACTGCCTGAGGCTCCTCCGCGAGGCGAACGGTCGGAGGGGCTTCTGTATGTG
The DNA here is from genome assembly GCA_964036045.1 of Eutreptiella sp. 'Long Island Sound 2002'. Lineage (NCBI taxonomy): Eukaryota > Euglenozoa > Euglenophyceae > Eutreptiales > Eutreptiaceae > Eutreptiella > Eutreptiella sp. 'Long Island Sound 2002'. The sequence continues at coordinate 27,139,664 of OZ038382.1, forward strand.
CCAGAGGGGGAACCCATCGGGGGTGGTGGACCCCGTGGGGGATCTGGGGAGTTTCGGCGCGCCGCCTGCCTGGGAGGCTCCGGGACGTCTTGGGACCGCGGCTGCCGGTGGCCTGAGGTGTGTCCTTTGTAGCGCGGTGACCCAGGGATTCCCCAGATATCATGGTCCTGCATGGTCGCACGGATGCGCAGGGCGGCGCGCTGGTGCCACTGCCAGTGGAGTCCATTCATTTCATCCGGGCTGTAGGCCCCCATGTGCGCCATGAGCCGGGTGGCCACATGATGCCATTGGCCTTGGTGATCCATGGTGGCGGGGGGCGTGTGCCCGGTCTGATGGCCAAAGACACCTCAAGGCCCTCGGGCAACTCCACAGGCACGGATAAGGCGCAAATGTACTGTAATCCCAATCAGGTCAATCTCGGCGAAATCTGCATTTCTGATTTCGCAATCAGGACATTTGGTGCCTAAATACATAAATGTATAAAACATTACAAACTCAATCAACAAACGCATTGTAATCTATACCCTTGCACGTGCGCGCCTTCTCGCAATTTGTGGCAGTGCACTGGTCTGCTGCACGCCCCTCCCAAGTCAGTCCAAGGGGACCTGGGGCTGGGTGACACACAAAACAGTGGCAGCCAGTGCACTGCACCTCAGCACACATACACAAAAAAAGTAGGCACTCAGAAAAAAAAACACACAAAAAACTTCTAACACACCGCGGTGCCCGTCGATGGAACCCCGCCTGGTGTCAGGGGCTCTCTGTGTGCTCTGCAAGAACAAAAAAGACACCAGAATGTGTTTAAAAAAAACAGAAACTACTTGTTGCCCATTGCCATTTCTGCACCAAAAGAAAACGTCTGCTCAGGAATTTGGTCATGTAAAAAAAAGGCAGATTAGAAAAATACAAAACAGGCATAGCAGCACAAAGGACACAAAGAAAACAGTGAAACAATCCTCACTGGACGGACCCACAGGGTACAAAAAACCCTTAAGCTACTGAACAGAGCTGCTGGTCCTCCAAGGGGCTTAAGCCCCATATATCAGACTTATCTTAAAACGTGTGCGAACACTCAACTTCTGAGCATCTCGAAGGGGGATGGTGCTTGGCTGGGTCTTGAGGGGGGGATTGGCCTGCCTTGATGGCTTGATGGCCCCCCACACTCCTGAAACAACGCAGAGAAAGCAAGGAGGGAGAAGGGAAAGGTAAACATAGTATAGGCGACGTGTGCGTAACGTAACATGTGGAACAGCAAGGTGCACAGTACCCACAGGCTACGCAGCACCATCGAGCGCTGCAAAGAAAGCCAGGCTGAATTGGCCCAGCAAGCGGAACGCAGGCATAGCCGCGCGAGGCAACAGCAACAATGCTTCAAACCCTCCTGGGCGCCACCCTCTGAGCCTACTCAACACCCACTGTGAGCTCACACTGGCAAACAGCAGTACCCACACACCGCGACGCAAATACCTGCACAGTGGACTCAGGAGCTGGGCCGTCCTGCTCCATGCTCTCCGATCTGCACTGTGCGTGGTCCGTACGACTGTGACGCGTACCACTGTACACACAAAGAGAATAAATGGTATACTTGGAAAGAAAACACAGCAAGGGCATCAAATCACGACAAACTTAGAGGCCATTGGGCACTGTGAAGTGTCCATTTGGGACCTCAGGCCCAAACTCGAATTTTGCATCTACGCATTTCAATCCAAATGCAACGCATACATGCATGCGTGAACAACGAGGGATATCTTCACTCAACGAAGTAAGACGCCAAGGTCTGAGAGCTCCTCAACCCCTCCGGTCTGCTCCTGCCACGGAGGTAACAGCAAAAGACAAAGCAGGCTTCAAACTTGCGGCAACGCCCACACATGGCTGCAGTGGGCAAAATTTTGCCACCGGCCTGCAGTGAAACCCCACCGAGCCTGTGCAGTGTAACTGCTGCAGCGCGCTCATGGCTGCTTGGCGCCCTTGGCTGCGAGCGCCCCACGGGCCGGCTACATGGAGCCACGCAGCGCTATGTACTGGTACAACCTCCCATACACACGCAGACAGAGAGAGGAAGGAAAAACGCCTGTTTGCGCAGTTTAGTCTGGACTGCTGGAACTCAAAGAACTTCGCGATCTCGTGCTGGACGCCGGCCTCGCAATCGTGAACGAATCATGCTTGCGCCCGCCACGTTCGCCACGATGCGTTGGGCGCCAAGGCCTGCCTGTGGGTTCGTCAACGACAGGGCGTTGCCGGCGACACGAACACACTTGGCTTGACTCCCTGAGCCTTTGAATGTCGGCCTGCAAACCGTCGCACTCAGCTCGCACGTCTTTTAACTCCAACGTGGCCTGATGCAAGTGGGCAGTCAACTTATGGTTCGCCTGCTCCAACTTGACCACGACCAAACGAAGCTGCTCCAGATCGTCCCACGCCCTAGAAATATCGTCCTCGTCGTCATTCAGACCCTCAGCGTTACGGCGAGCTTTCTTTTTTCCCATGAGAAAACGGACACCAAATGCCTAGGCGGCTCACGTTGCATGGTCAAAATCACACCAAATGCACCCAATTTGGAACATGCAAAAAAATAATTTTTCAAAGGCTCTGTTTTTTGAAAACAGAATATTAGTCCAAAGAAAGTATCCTTCTTACCATTTGTGCCATTTTGTGCCTTTTTTCGGACAGCCAAAAACAAAAAAAAGCTATAAAAAAAATAAATAAATCTTATGATTTCAGTGGAAAATGATGTGCTTTTAGCAGAAATTGGCCAATAAATACATTTTGCGTTCCCCTTGGTTTTTTGGATGAACATGGTCTGCAGAAAAAATGAATGCAACATCATTTTCTGTTCTGCATATTCATCGCATACCTGAAATAATGATTCATTGATCGAATTCCATGCGCAAGGCCTCGCGCAATCAAGACCAAGGATCATTAAAACAGAAGCATGGCGGATTGAATATCAACGCAAAACATATGCAACATGTGGGGCTGCCCCATGGGCGAGGCCTCGCGCATAACTTACTAAACCAAAAACCTCACCCGATTCATTTTCCTTTGGAAAGACGGCTTCAGGGTCGAGTGGTCTTACTATCCACCCCACGGTTTGATTTTTCATTTGCACTGCCTGAAAAAAGAGGTATAGGTTGTGACTTTCAAGTTCCGGAACTGCATTGCAGTCCTCGTTGCGCAAGGCCTCGTACAAAAAAAGGCCCAGAAAATGTATTCTTTGTACCATTGTGATGGGTTCTCATCTGATGGCGCTTGTGCACAACTTTCACTGAAGCAAAGAGTACCTAAATTGTTGTTGAGTCATTGAAATTTACCAGAAGCTTGCCCCCCCCGAGGCAGAAAAACTCTTTTTTGGGCTTGGTCAGCCCCTGCGCTTCGCAGACTGCTTCCCCCAGGGCACCTTCTTTCTCCAGGTATCAAACATCATATTGATAATTGGTGTCGTTTGCACTACATTGCATTTTACTCTCCAAAAAATCAGTTTTTTTGGCCCAAACAAACGCTCAAAAAAGTGCCACGCATGGCAAATCCATATTTTCTTTGCACATTTTACTTTGGTCTATAGTCAACAACGGAAGGATCAATTTTTCTTCAGCCAAAGCTACAAGGGGGGTCCCTGTCCAGCTCAGCGTCATCTGTTGAGTGGACATGCTTCATGTGTTACCAGTGATACTCTTTTTTTTGCTTGACACTCCCCATAACTTGTGGCAGGTGTGCATCATGAGCAATGCTGAAGGATGCACCCTGTGCAACACCCCCACTCTATGTGCTCCTTTTGTTAGGAATGCAACAACATTAGAAATGATTTCTTGAGCAACTTTTTTGAATGTTCTTAACCGCATCTACTTGTTCTGGGGCTGACGTCCCCCGATGAAAGTATTTACAACAACATATTATGATATGTACATGGTTGCTCTGATGGTATGGTTAGATGAATGCTGATTTACCCTGTGGGGGAGGGGGGGGGGTTCAGGAAGGGGCAGAGGGCTGAAGGGGTCGAGACGAGGGGACAGAAAGTCGCTGGATGGGCGGAAAAAATCTCGGATGTTCCGGGAGGCGCTGGAGTGGGGGGGGGCAGGGGCAGACGAACCTGGGCACCTAGTAGCGGTGGGCCTAGAGGGGAGAGGTAGGCGTGTTTGACGGTAGCGTGCCTTGGAGCGTGGGGGTGGGAGAGGGAGATTGATCTTGGCGCGCTTTGCGGGCGCCCAAACGATTGTGGTCTGATGGCGTTTTTGGGGTTGCTGTGGGCGTGAATGCTGAGGAGGGCGGGGAATGGCTGAGGGGGGGGGGGGCGAGGTGCGGATGCGCGGCTGTATGGGCGTTTGGAGGATTTTCGCGCGCGACGAGTGGCTGGTTGTGCTTTGGCTGACGCTGGCTTAGACGGCTTTTTTAAGGCGTGTTTGGCGAGAGGTGGGGGGTGCTGGTATGCGGGGCGGGTCCGATGGGGCATGTGGACGGAGGTACTGAACGCACCGTGCGAAACCGAGAAGGGGTTCAGAGGGTCGGGGGGGTGCGCCCAAAGTATTGGGTCCCCAGGGAGAGCATTCGAACACAGCCAATCATGTGCTTGGTGGACAGCCTTGTCCAGGTGCTTTACGCGTTCCTCTAGGGCTAGGCCAAGCATTGACGCGTTCCCGTGGGGGGCCGGCCACGGGACGCTGCGGTGACACGCACAAGTGAGCAGGCAGGCAAGGCACTACGCTCACAAGGGCATCAATACGCCTGTGTCATGTGACAAAGCGTTTCAGAATCCTTGCCACTCTGCAAAGAGGGAACGAAAGTATGTACAGCAACACATCAGGATATGTACACATGGGGTTAAGACTGGACTGGGGTAAGGGCATCACAGGACCATAGGCACTCAGTCCCAACTCATATCCCAATCCCCGGTCCGACCCTCTCAGTGGCTGATGGGGGCGGGGGCTCAAACACATCCCATGCCCTGCTCAGTCCGGACCCTGAAACCCTGCCAATGGGAGAGATGTCCCACCTAGCCGGAGGCGCGTTCCTGGGAACCAAGATGCTCCAAGGTCAACCGACAGTCGCTCCCTATGCTCCCTTAATGGCAGGTCCCAACTCCTCTCTGAGCCAGAGATATGGCCCCGCCATTATCACCCAGGAGTTGGTAGCTGAAAATGGGCTGTTTCAGCCCAAACTGAAACTAACTCAAAAATCCCCAAAATTGACCCCTCGTCCGGACCCGCCAGAGGTAGGGACGAGGCAACTGACCCTGTGCCCTTCGAGTACGAACCCCCTGGAGCCCTCACCCAACCTGGTTCCCTCTGAGGTCCCGGCATCAGGGCAACACGGATGAGTCATGTGGGGTCATGATGCCAAAATCACCAAAATTGGCGTCATTCCCACGCGTGGCTCGCCCGGCCAAGGTAAGGCCAATGGCTCACAGGGTAGGAGGCAGGACCTAGGACTTATATCTGAGTGTACAACTTGAATTTAGGTCCGGGCTCCATATGGGCTTAGAGAAATGGGGCCGCCAATTGACCACACGGAAGGGGGAAATTGGGGTCCCAAAATTGGGTCATTTTGGCTGCCTGAAATGAGCCAAAATTCGGTGTGCTCCCAATAGTACATCTCCACGCCGGCTTGGAGATCGGATCCGCCATTCCATACGTGATCCACCGGGAGTCCAACGAAGACTCCCATGCCCTTGGCTCTCAAAGATCTCCATGCTACTTGGCGTGGTGACGATCTCAATTGGGCACACAAATGCAAAAATGGCAAAATTGCCCATACTCAATTTGGCCTAGCGCCTTGACGAAGGCGGCTCCGCTTCGCCCACATGGTGTGTGGACCATGGGTACCATTACCCATAACACCCATGTCATATATGGTCCATTGGTCCATGCGTCCGGCGTGCACGAAGGTTAGAACATGGGGCACGGCGGGCAGCAAAAGTGGAAAAATGCTCAAAATGGCCAAAATTGCGCACGCTCATGGTCAGGGCAAATGAGGCACGTGCCCGACTTGGACCAGAGTGTGCCATAGGATTGATATCAAGTCATATGTGTCCAACATATCTTTGGGGCGTCGCCCAACTCCTCCGGTATTGGGAATGGCAGGGTCGCCAAGTGAGCCCATGATTTGGGATAGTCCCAAATCGCCAACATGGCGGCCACGGTATGCCAAGCCTAAGAGGAGCTATTCGCCGGGTCCAAGATATGTTGGGCACCGAAGTATGTACCCTCATATCATACTTGGGTCATGATGTCAATTGAGCGCAACGTTGAAATACACGGTCGCCACTTGACATCATGACGGGCCAAAAGTGGCAAAATTGGCACAAAGACAAACCAAAGTGCCTTGAAAGGCGCATAATTATATTATAATATCTCCGGCTTGGATCGTGCAATCACTTAATCCTTCTAAACACAATGACTTGACACCATTGACCTTCGATCCCACATATGTGCTCCACTTGGGGCGCCTTGAAAGGTTACGAGCGCTACTTCCCAAGTGGGCACATGAAAATATGGAAAATTGTAAAACACACACCTTGCTCCCAACGCATCGCTTCGGGATCACCACACAAGCTTCCCTTCACGAAGGTTAGGCTTGCAATTGACCGTAGGGAGTATGGAGAAGGGGCTTGCACAATATGAGGTCCATTGGCGGGCTTGTCTTGGAGCAATGGGCCCGCCAAATGGGCACGCAACACCACACATGGCACATACCAAATATTGCCCAAAAAGGCAGCTCCCACCACGATATGTCATGCCCCTCCAAGGGCATAACTTTGTGTCAATCGCTCATAGGAACTCAAGGAGAGTTCCTATGCAACACCAACACTTGCGCGCTACACTCGAAAGTTATCTTAACGCACGCAATATCATGGCCAAAGAGTTATAACGCAAACTCTACCCAATTGACCATGATCCACTACACTAGCGCGCACGTGTGGAAACGCAAGGCATATAATGCTTCCTAAATTACGTCGGGAGTATTGTGAATACATCCCACGTTTCCTTATCGTAATTCCTCGCAAGCAACACGAGATATGACCTTCCCAAGTGGCCTCACGAATCAACTTTGTTTTGCCCATATCTTTAAGACAAATGGAGGGCAGGATAAAAGGGAAGTTGATTCGTGCATACGGAAGCACGTAGGTCCACTCGAAGGAGGTCAAATCAAGTGCGGGGATGTCGAAGTCGAAAATCCGATTTCGACATCCTGAAAAATTCGGATTAAGGTTGCGAGTATTAATTATGAAAATTGCGGAAGCATCCATGCAGTTCCTGGCGACTTTGGAGCCTTCGTCGCGGATAGCGTTAAAATTTCCATTATAAACAGTTAAACTGGCGGTTACGGTAAAGTCGCGAACCAACCGCCAGCAGTCAAAATAGTGAGTATCAGAACGGAAGCGTAAAAGTTGACGGAAACATTATGAAAATAAAACCCTGTTGATTCCTGATATTCTGATACACAAATCTCCGCTGGCGGTGCATCGGTTGCCGATGCGGGGCTTCACGGCACGGAACACGCCGTACATGGGGTTAGTGGACCGGAGACCGGTTGTATGCCGTAACCTGGCCATGGGGTTCTGGGTACCGCTTCACCCCCCTCCTTAGAGCAAACCCTGGGGGGGCTCGATAACACCCACGCATGGCAGCGGGTACCCAGGACCACTTCCTGAAGGGGGGGGGTTGTCACATCCTCACTTCAGTAAGTCACAGTAAGATAGGTATCCCACAGTGGGATAGGTATGCTGCTGTAACAGCTCGTAGCACATGTATAGTATCAAGTATCAATTCCCGGGTCCTGGCGGCGATTGTTCGGCATCCAAAGGACCCGTTAACCCATACCAGGCGCACCGGGTGCCGGCTGCTACGGTCACCACCACAGTGGCAGTGGCATACACGGCCAACATAGGCGACACACGACGGCCGAGGTGGCCCCACAAGTCGAGAGCGACCACAAAGATCCATCAGGCTACCCCAAGCTTCCCAAGGCCCGCCGACTGGGGAGAGTCCCCACGGGTCCTTCCTCGGGCGCACCATGTCCATATCCATACGACGCGAGTCCAGAGTGCCATAGTCGAACTCCTTACGAACCCCAAATCGTAAGGGAACTCCTCCTGAAGGGATCGGGCATCAAGGCCGTCTTTTCCCTCGCCCTACTACCACGAAGCGTGGCCATACATGAGGGAGTCCTCATGCAGTGTGGGCGGAGGCGTCGACTCCTCAAACCACCAGTTTCCCAGGCAGACTGACCGAGGTCAGGAGCACCGGAGGCCGCCATCCGAATGCAAGTGCGTCTGCAAATCGGTAGGCTCACACTGGGACTGACAGTGGCGGACCGCTGGGAGTGTAGTCAGGCAACTGGGCTTCCCGCCTGGCGCCATCAGGATCCCCACACATCACAGCGAATAGGGCAACACGGTATCACGGGCACTCAAACAGTAGAATCTGTAATCAAGTACTGGTCCAGGCTGGACCAGGCTGTAAGGATATGTACACGGCGACTCAAGGCGCCTCTGTATCCCGATTCGTGGTGAAAAACAGTCCATCCCTCAGCGATGGGCTGATGACACTTAACATACAGATGCACATATCCTGGAGGGCAGAAAAGCAAGCAACAATTTGGGTAAATAGGCGTGTAAACACACTCAGAACAGAGTGCCAAACCACGCCACGGTCAGGATAAGGCAAATGCAGGAGGATGGACAGGATAACGCCTGAGTTCAGGCATATATAGTCTCGAGACACACGTCGACTGGTCTGGATTCCGCAAATGCCATGGAACCAGACCACACACTCAAAAATCGCAATGCCGATGACAGCGGCATCCGTTGCGCAACGTCGTATGGGCTTCAAGGCCCCAAGAGCTCAAAAATATGAAGGTCAGTCGCCCTACCTGGTTTCCCAAGGATTCAGCAGGGGAGGTGAGTGACGAATAAAAGAAGAGAGGGGCCATCCTCCTCTGGATTCAGCAGGGGGGGGTATATGGCCACTCTGTCACCGAAAGACGGAAGAGAGCAAGCAAGTAAGGGACGATTCGTCGGCCTCACAAGCGCTCATGACACATCAGGGGAGAGCTCAGGGCGCTGATCAGGCACCCCTGGCTGCAATCGCCCGGGTGAGTGCTGCCAAGTCCGAAACGTGGATCTTGGTCTTGTGCTTGCGGATGTACTCCATGAAGGGAGTATTGACCCGCGGCACAAACGAGGAGACTGGTTCCCAGGTGTCGTGGGACGGCCCATAGCCTCGCCAACGAACCTTGAACTCCAGACCTCCGGGTGCCGAGGCCTTCGGACGCTGAGCCAGGATCTTCTCGACAGTGTAGTCGTCCTGCTCAGCATAGTCGTCGTCCGAATCGGCCTCATGTTTGGCGTAGTCCAGGGACACATGTCGGCCACGGAGGTCGGGTTCCCGCACACGGAGTTGACTCTCGTGGCGCTCCCGGAACTGTCCGTGACCCACCTTGACGCGGTAGGTGTCCTCACCAATCCTGCGGACCACCTCGCCGGGTGTGAACCAGGTTTTGGTGCGGTGGGTGCCCATGGGGCGGGGTCTGATCACCCACACCGGGTCTCCCACCCTGAACTTCTGCGCTGTCGAGCTCGGGGCGGACTTCTGACGCTCAGCATGCTCCTTCTCAAGCTGCTGGCGGATGTCCCGCGCCGTTTGCTCTTGCCGCGCGAAGAACTCCTTGGCATCCATAGCCATGCCATCACCAGACAAGGGAAGTCCCCTACCCAGGGGGTCCCTGCCAAACAGAATCTGGTGAGGGGACAAACCGCCCGGAGTGGGGGTGTCATGATGGGCCTTCAGAGCAGGCCACATCTCCTCGAACCAGTTCCGCCGTGGATTGGTGATGTGGATCTTGCGCAGCTTCTCGAACAGCTGCCGTCCAGCTACTTCAGCACGGCCGTTGGACCGGCTGAGATAGGCGACGCTCTTGGCATGACGTATCCCCATGAGGGAACACATAGCCTTGAACCAGCCACCAGTAAACTGGGGCCCTCGGTCACTGCAAATGGTGCGGGGGATGTCAAAGACGGTCAGCCAATGACGAATCATCATGACTGCCACTTCCTTGGCAAGCAACCCCTTTTTGCGTGCCGGAACGGCTACCACGTAGCCGCTGTGGCGGTCTACACAGAGAACCACACAGTCAAAGGTCTCCTTGCCAATGTGCACTTCGGGCATGGAGAAGACGTCCATGGCCACGCTCTCCATGGGCTGGTCAGGAACCGGGGTCCATTGGGGTTCCCCCTTGACGTTCCGGTTGTCGGGATTGCAGGCCTGACAGACCGAGCAACCCTTCCTGACCTTCTTGATGGCGGTGTAGAGAACGATATGGTCGATCTCGAACCGACGCTGCATGTCAAGAGCCTGCTTCTTGACCCCTGGGTGCAGCATGTGGTGGTGCCAAGCTTCACACAGCTCGAGCACCCGGGACTCCGGGACTAGCAGCTTGCCATTCCGGTAGAGCTTGCCATCTTCCTCGGTGAGCCCCTTTGGCCACTTCTGCCCGTCGTCAGGGTCGGTCACAGCCCTATACTCGGCCGCAAAGGCCTCAGACTTGGCGTAATCATCGGTCCAGTCGTCCTGGAGGCAAGACTCTGGGAAGAGGTGCTTGTCGGACTCTGGTCCCACAGGGGGTGCCGGACCGGGCCTTCCGCCCGCGGCACCCACAGGGGCGAGTACACTGACCGTTCTGCTTACCCTCGAAGCGAGGGGGGCATCTGCGGCCATGACGACGAAGCATTTGGTACCCTCCTCCTCCATCAGGCGCTCCATTTCAATGATCTTCTTGGCTTCAGCGGTCTCAGCCTCATCGCCATGGGCAGAGATATCCTGCATGCCCTTGCTGGCGGGATAGGCCCACCTACTGAGACAGTCCGCCACGGTGTTATCCTTTCCAGGAATATAAACAACCGTAAGGTCGAACTTGGCCAAGGTCTCGTGCCATCTTGCCCGTCGGGAGGCGGGACCTGAGGGGGTGTCCACGTGCTCCTTGTGCCACGACTGCAGACTCTGATGGTCGGTGCAGACGGTGACGGGATGGAGGGCTATGTACCCAGCCCATTTCCTGAGAGCCATGACGATGGCATACGCCTCCTTTTCACGGGGCGTCCACGTCCGTCTCTGGCCTTCCGCCAGGACTCGGCTCCAGAAGGCCACGGGCACGTGCCTTCCATCGTCAAGCACTTGCTCCAAAACAGCCCCAATGGCGTAGTCGGAAGCGTCGGTGCGCAGGACGAACCCTCGGTCGGGATCCACGAGGTGCAGACCCACTGCGGATAGCAGCGCCTGCTTCATCCCCTCAAAGGCACGGTCGGACTCTTCAGTCCAGACCAGAGCCTTCTTGGACCCCTTCTTGGTCTCCTCTCGGTTGCCCTTGAGCATGGTCGTCATGGGGGCTGCATACTCGGCATACATTTTGATATACCCCGAGTAGTAGTTGCAGAACCCCAAGTACGCCCGTAGCTCAGAGACCGTTTTGGGCTTTTCCCAGTGCTCAATCGCAGCCACCTTGCCAGGTATGGGCTTTCGCTGCCCGTTCCCAACTACGTGGCCTGCGAAGACCACCTCGCTTACCGCAATGGTGGCCTTGTCACTGCTGCCCGTGAGTTTGTGCCGAACCAGAAGGTCCAGCACTCGAGTGACGTCCCTCTCGTGTGCCTCCAGGAGCTCCTCGTAGCTCATGCTGGGGTCCCCTGACGCGATGATTACGTCGTCCACGAAGGGGTCCGCACAGTCGCGCACCGGCTCAAGCAGGTTCTCCAGCATCCGCTGAAAAGCCGCATTGCCGTTGGTAACGCCCATGGGCATCACCTTCCACTGGAGAGGTCCAAGTGGGGTGCTCATGGCTGTGCAGGCACGGGACTCCTCGGCGAGAGGCATCTGATGATAACCATGTTTCAGGTCAATCACCGTGAAGATCCTCCGCCGGTGTTGCTTTTGCAGCATGTCCTCAATGAGGGGCAGCGTATAGCTGTTGTGCTGCGTTTGGGCGTTCAGGCCGCGGTAGTCGACCACGAGCCGCCACTCACCGGCAACCTTCTTGGGGACGACGAAGCAGGGAGAGGCCCACTCGGAGTGGCACGGCTCAAGCCAGCCTCTCTGGATGAAGTCACGGAGGATCTTCTCCATGGCCTCTTTCCTCTCGCCCCTCAGGGCAAAGTCCCGGTGACGATACACACGGGGGTCCTGCTTCAGTCGTATCTTGGCCTCGCCATACGGTCCACGCACCGGTGGGGGAAACACAGGCTTACCGCTGAAGAAGGTATCACCATACTTCCGCTTCAGCCTGGCCCTCAACGCCTGGATCTTGGGGCAGTCATCGGACTCCGCCTTGGCTTTTCCGGGCACTTGAACCACGGAGCTTACTTGAGGGGTAGCGACCCCGCTCGCTTTCGGCTCAGGCGGTCTTCCCAGGTGGCCCAAAGGGCCATCTCTGGTCTTGCCTCGGAATAGATCGCCGTAGGTGGGTGGGTTACCGCCAGGCGGCTCGTCTTGGCTGGACATGTGATCCAGCACCCTCTGTACGAAGGTATTCCCGTCATAGGAGCCAGAGACGATTGAGTCCACTTCCCACCAGGCTTTGTCCTGGCCTTTGCCCTCACGCTGGTTTCCCCAGTCGTGAAAGGGCTGATCCATATACCCCTGAACCAGATCCCACTCCTCTTCAGTGAGGGGGTCTTCGGAGTCCGATTCTTCGATGTCAGCAGGGGGAACCGCGAAGCATTGCCGCCATGGCTCTGCTATGATGCGGTTGACACACACGAAGTCCGTGGTGTCGGCCTGATCAAGGCCCCCATCCACATAGTGGAATTCTGTTGGCCATCTCTGGGGTGGCATGGGCTGTCCCTTAGCGTCTTGATAGACACTCTCTCCAGCCGGTAGGACGACCTTGTTCAAGGTCATGTTGGTCAATGAGGCTACCCAATGTCGGGTACTTTCCTCCTCGGTGCATCCCATAGGAACAACCAGCACTGCCTTGGAGCGGTCCTTGCGAATCTTCGCTATCGCTCTTGGAATGTCCCAACGGGGGCAATGGATCCACATCAATCCCTGATGCGGACCCCAGTGCTTCTTCCACGCGGAGTCCTGGGCGCTCCAGTACTTCTCACATACCCGCAGATGGGCGGAGGTTCCTGAAGAGAACGCATCCAGGGCCAGATCCGACGCTCCCAGGTCCGCGACCACTCGGTACGCCACTTCCGGCCTTACGCCGTACTCCTGGTTCGCTGGCCCAGTAGGCTCAGTGTCCAGCGCGGCCACTTCGAGCTGATTGCGTTCGGGGTGGATCCATTGGCATTCCACATGGTGCTCAGGTGACGAAAGCCACGAGAGCTGGTCGTCCTGGTACAGGGTCATGGAGGCCTGGGCCGGGAGGACGCCGGAGTCCGTCTCCATCATGAAGTCGTACCCGACGATCATGTCCCAGTCCATCTCGGCCTCGTAGAAGCTACCGTGCAGGAGGATTTCCTTGCCGAGGTCTGGGCGGCTCAGCTCACGATGGTTCACGAACTGCAGCCCAATGGCCGCTTCCTTCGTGCCTCCCACCATGTACTGGCCGTTCGCCACCTTCAGCCTGACAGGTTTCCGACTGTCGGTAAGACACTCTGGCGGAAGCAGGCCAGCCTTGACCAAGCTGACTTGAGCTCCCGTGTCGACCAACACGTCGAAAACCTTTTCCACTTCCCCGCATAAGGCACGGACCTTAAGATGCAACTGCCGCTCGCGACCGACACGGCGCACGGCGTGCAAACTCAGGATCTCCGGCCGTTCCAGAAGCTCCACAAGCGACTGGTGCAGGTCGTGGACAATGGGCTCAGGCTGCCCATCCGCAGCATCCAGCTGCGGTCCGGGTGATCCTCCGATACTCTCGGATAGATCCTGTAGTACATCAAACACGTTCTTGGTCGCGAAGGACGGACGGGTGTAAGGGTTCGTGCCTTCACTTGCCCTCACCCCGCCTCCGCGACTGGGCGCCAGACCGGGCCTTCCGCCCGCGGCAGTCCCCCTGTGCTTACCGACTCCCGACAGAGATGGATCGGCGCTTCCCACGTCACCATCCTGCGACCGCCCTAGCTGGGGCCCTTGGCTGCAGGGGCTCCGCTAGGGGGCGTCGGTTGTGGAAGAGGGGGTGTTCTCCTCGGCCTCAACGTCGTTGATGCCTTTCTTTCTTCCCCCTTTACCTCCTCCTTTACCCTTCTTGTCCTTGTCCTTGTTCTGGTCATTCTGGTTGTTCTCCTTGTTCTTGTTGTCCGACCTGGGGACCCAGTTCCGCTTGATCTCCTGGATCTCCTTGGCCAACTCGGTCCCCACCGACGACATCAGCTTGGCCAGCTCGTCCTTGTCGACCTCCATTTTGGCTTCCCGGATACCCGCGGGCGCACGCTTCTTCGACCCGTGCGCCTTCTTGTAAGCCTCCGTGTCGGCCTTGTGGACGGGGCATGTTCGGTGGTCATGGTTGAAGCCTTTCTTCCTCCCATAACACACGAAACAGCCCTGCGGGTGAGCTCGTATGAACTCCCCAAAGGACAGCGGAGGGTCGCCAATGCGGCGAGGATCCCTCTTCTCCTGCTTCCTCCAACCCTGCTGCAGGGGCTTCCAGTTTCCCCGGTTGCTCCCCGCGCTCAGGTTCCTGGCCACGAAGGCACAGACGGCCACCTCGGCGGGCTCATCGTCGTCGTCATCGTCGACGAGAGTCTCATCGCCGCCGGCTCCCGCTGGGTCCATGGCGTCTTCCCCGCCAGGTCCCTCGCCAACGTAGTTGACGTCGCGGTCGCCGGGCCTCAACCCGCGGGTGTGGTGGAGGTTTCGGTACTCCTTGAGTACCTCCTCGCCAACCCACTCCAGGATCTCGTCGCAGCTCATCCGCGCCGGGATGGGCTGCAGACGGATGGTCTGGCCGCTCAACTCACAGTCGTCAAGGCGCCAAATCGCGGTCTTCTCGCGATCGCCCGAGACGGTGATGAGAAGAGCGTTCCGCAGGGAGTGCCGTTTGACATCCCGGGCCACGTTCTTCTTCGCCCAACTCACCACGTTCGTATGATACTCCTTGGGGAGCATCATCTTGACCGTGTGGTTGGACTTGGCCCTCTTGGATTCCTCCTTGGTGACCCTCTTGATCCATGCTTCCGGTAGCATGGAGAGCAGGCGAGCCTGCTCGTCACCCTCGTTCCAATCCTCCACGTTGCGGCGGAAGAGGGTGTCTTTCCCTCGGAAGTCTCGCCACTCTCGTAGGCGGATCTCCCGTCCATCATGCTCAAGCTTGATGGACTTCCAGCGCTTGGCAGCTACCTGCGGAGCGTCCACCCGCTCCTGCTCGTTGAGCCACTTCTTGGCGTCCTTGAGGGTCTTGATTTTCCCCTCCTTGGTCGCCACGAAGTATAGCTCGCCGAGCACTTCCGGCAGGCGGTACCTGAACCGTTTGAAGACATATCTCTCCGCATCCGCGGGAGGTTGGTCTTCAGTGACGGCCAGCCCCCAATCGTCCAGCTTCTCCAAGAAGCGGTCGAGGTTGAGGGGGTTGCCGTCGTACATGGGGGGCTTGATGTCCTTCAAGTCTTCCCACACGGCGGCATCCGCGGCCTTAGAGACCATGAACGCCGGCCGCGAGGTCGACCGAGGTTCCCATCGGCCTCGCCCACGGACTCCCACGGCCGCCACGTCCATCTCCTCCATGGAGTCCCTATGGCTACGCCGCGGTTCCTCCACGTACGCTGAACCAAAATGTTCACGCCGTACTGCATCCATGTACGCATCCTCATCACGGCGCCGGCGGCTGCGTTCAGCGGCCTCCCGTCGTACACCACGCGGCGGGCTGATGTCGAACTCCTCCAGGTCCAGGTCCAGGTCCAGGTCCTCACCTTCGCCGACATCCCACTCCACGTCTCCTCTGGGGACCTCATCCCTGAGTCCACCATAACGTCCTCCAGCCCTGGGGATTGGCGCCGGGGCTGGTGGCGGGCGTCGGGGGCGTACAGGCGTCCGCGGTGGGGCACGGCGGTTGTGGTAGTCCGCGCTGAGCCACTCATCGCGCCATTCCTCACTGCCACTGCCGGGCGGCACGCGCTCGTTGCGGCGGCCCGCGCTGTGGTGAGAGGGGGCGGTGAGAGAGGGGGCACTGGCGCTGGGGCGACTCCTGGGGGCTCCGCCGGGGGCGTGGGGTCTGCCTGGACCTGGTCCGGGTCCCCAGCCGTCGTCCGACGAGCCAGACTCCAGGGGTGGGTGGTCGCTGCCGACTCTCCCACGGGCTTCCAGCGCATCCAGCCTCTCCTGCAGGCCGCTGACGACGTTGGTCAGCGACTTGGTCTCGGCCCTGGCGATGTCCAAGTCCTTCTGCGCACGCGCGGCGACCGTGGAGATGCGAGCCATCTCGCTCTTGCCCGTGTCTACCTCCAGCTCGAGCAACTGGACTCTCCTGCGGAGGTAGACAATCCACCGCCAGGTGGCATCCGGGACACCGTTCCCTGGTGGGTCGCCGGGGTCCCCAGGGGGTCCTCCAGGAGGGCCTCCGCCGGGTCCGCCCGGTCCAGGGGGTCCTCCCCCGCCCGGTGGTCCGCCTCCAGGGGGTCCACTTGGTGGGCGTCCTCCAGGGGGTCCTGAAGGTCCTCCGCCAGGGGGTCCCGGTGGGTCTCCGCCGGGTCGCCTCGGTGGGTCCGAGGACGGGCGCCTCCTCGTGATGCCGAAGTCCATGTCGTCATCCTCGTCCATGTCGCCCCACCTGGGCGTCTCGGTCACGGAGGACTCGGAGCTCCGGTAGGGAGGAGGGGGATCCTCATCCTCACCTTCCATGGGGACGTCTCCGCCACTTCCGCCCGTCCAAGCCACCACTTGGCGATGTCGACGGCCTCGTTCATCAATGTCACTGGCGGTGAAGAAGGGGTCACTGTCGTGGGGGTGCCCACCCGCTGGCCTCCGCGGCCTCTCGGGGGTCTTCTCCTTGCCCTTCCTCCGTCGACGGGCGGTGGTGCTACCGCTCCCACTGCTGCCCGTGTCCGCCTCATCCAGCTTCATCCTGGAGGAGGCGTCCCCTTCGAAAAGCCTTCGAAGGGTCTCCACTCGCGATCCTCCCGGGGGAGTCTCGTGGCGGGGTTTGGCCTCTGCCTCCTCCATTGCGGCGGCGGTGGCTGCGGCAGCTCGCGCTTCGGCCTCTTCCCGAGCACGAGCCGCCTCGGTCTCCCGGGCCTGCAGCAGCTGCGCCTTCTGCGCCTCCAACGCCGCCAGCTCCGCCTCCGTCTTGGCCTTCTCCTCAGCGACCTTCCGTCGCGCGGCCTCGATGGCTTCCTTCTTGGCGGCATCCTCATGGGCCTTAGCCGTCGCTTCGGCGTGGGCCCTTTCCTCCGCCTCCTTCTTTGCCCTCTCTTGGGCAAGCGCCTCCCCCAGCGCCTTCACCTCGGCCTCCTTGCAGGCAATGGCCTCCTGCGTCAGGCGGGCTTCCTCGTCGGCTGCCGCCAACTCACCGTTGACCTGGGCAGTCGCTACCCCATGGGCGGCCACGGCCGTGAGTCCAGCCGCAATGGCCGCCACGGTCTGGGTGTGGATGGCCATGCCATGCGCCCACTGCGCAGCTTCCTCCTGGGCGATGCCGGCGGCGCCCTCCACAGCAGCGCTGTACTGCTTGGCCCGTTGCCGGGCAACCCGACGGTTGCAGGGCACCCCACAGGCGCGCTCACAGGCGCGCGCCACGTCCCTTTCGGGAGCGACGCTGCTGCTGGAGCTGGCCTGGTCGGCCGGCGTCCTCCCGCGGTGGGCCGACTCGATGTCGCTGCTGGGGCCTGCTGAGGCCTGCCGGGCCCTCAGGAGCAGCGGACGGGGTTTGGCCTGGGTCTGCTTGGCGACTTGGATGTAGTCGCCAAGGGTGGTGGAGCCGGGGTGGTGTCCACCATTGGGCCGTTGGGGACTGGGGGCTGGGGTTCCGCCCTTGGCGCCTTGGGCGGCTTCGGCAGCCAGGGACTCCTGGTACTCCCGCCACCTCCGGTCCCTCTTCTTGTCCCCGGCGGACCGCTTCTCCGTCCCCGGAGACGCGCTGCTGCTGCCCTGCAGCCTGCGCTCGGTTCCCGGTTCCGGGAACTTCTTCTCGATCACGTCCCACAGAGAGACGTTGATCGAGGCGCCCGACGGGTAGGCGTTGGGGTCCTCGTCCTCCTCGATCCCGTCGGGGCGCAGCCCTTCGCCGGGCCTGTCCGGCCGGGTCCACGCCCTCCAGCGCCTCTGCTGGTGGCGGTACTCGTACCCCTCCGCCCGCAGCCAGTCCTCCACGGCCTGCAGGCGGTCGGGGGCGATGTCCGTGCGGAGCTCGAAGCTCCTGGGCATGCCCCCTTCGCACTGGGGGTTGCTGTGGCGGTAATGCTGGTCCCAAACCAACCCACGCAGCAGGCGTGCTGCATGGGGGTGGGGCCGCGGCCACGTCCTGCCCGCTTCCTGCCAATTCACCATGGCAGCGGGGGCGTAGATGGTCTTGAAGTCCTTGATGTGCACTCGTTCACCTCAACGAACTGGTTGTGGTTGTTGGGGAGGGTGCTGCAGCACTGGATTGGAAGTGCGGCTGGTGCTGGTCAGCCGGTGGTTGTGGAGGTGGTTGACGCGGCCTTACTGGTCGGCCGTTGGGACTCCGGGTCGGCCGATGGGGCTGATGCAGGAGTCCTGGTCTGTGCACCTCTTCCACGGGCGCTGCGCGGTCAGGACGATGTTCTGGACGGCGCTGCGGGCTCCGTGACGAACTCGGCGCTGTCGCTGAGTGGCGCTGCGAGCTGCTGCGTTGCGCTGCGAGGCGCTGCGCTGCGCTGCGAGCTGCGAGCTGCGCCGCGCTGCTGCGACGCGCTGCTCGGGGTCTGTGGCCCCGAGTGGCACGCGAGGGTTGGGTAACCCCGCGGCGGTGAAACGCTTTTGACGCGTTCCCGTGGGGGGCCGGCCACGGGACGCTGCGGTGACACGCACAAGTGAGCAGGCAGGCAAGGCACTACGCTCACAAGGGCATCAATACGCCTGTGTCATGTGACAAAGCGTTTCAGAATCCTTGCCACTCTGCAAAGAGGGAACGAAAGTATGTACAGCAACACATCAGGATATGTACACATGGGGTTAAGACTGGACTGGGGTAAGGGCATCACAGGACCATAGGCACTCAGTCCCAACTCATATCCCAATCCCCGGTCCGACCCTCTCAGTGGCTGATGGGGGCGGGGGCTCAAACACATCCCATGCCCTGCTCAGTCCGGACCCTGAAACCCTGCCAATGGGAGAGATGTCCCACCTAGCCACAGGCGCGTTCCTGGGAACCAAGATGCTCCAAGGTCAACCGACAGTCGCTCCCTATGCTCCCTTAATGGCAGGTCCCAACTCCTCTCTGAGCCAGAGATATGGCCCCGCCATTATCACCCAGGAGTTGGTAGCTGAAAATGGGCTGTTTCAGCCCAAACTGAAACTAACTCAAAAATCCCCAAAATTGACCCCTCGTCCGGACCCGCCAGAGGTAGGGACGAGGCAACTGACCCTGTGCCCTTCGAGTACGAACCCCCTGGAGCCCTCACCCAACCTGGTTCCCTCTGAGGTCCCGGCATCAGGGCAACACGGATGGGTCATGTGGGGTCATGATGCCAAAATCACCAAAATTGGCGTCATTCCCACGCGTGGCTCGCCCGGCCAAGGTAAGGCCAATGGCTCACAGGGTAGGAGGCAGGACCTAGGACTTATATCTGAGTGTACAACTTGAATTTAGGTCCGGGCTCCCTATGGGCTTAGAGAAATGGGGCCGCCAATTGACCACACGGAAGGGGGAAATTGGGGTCCCAAAATTGGGTCATTTTGGCTGCCTGAAATGAGCCAAAATTCGGTGTGCTCCCAATAGTATATCTCCAGGCCGGCTTGGAGATCGGATCTGCCATTCCATACGTGATCCACCGGGAGTCCAACGAAGACTCCCATGCCCTTGGCTCTCAAAGATCTCCATGCTACTTGGCGTGGTGACGATCTCAATTGGGCACACAAATGCAAAAATGGCAAAATTGCCCATACTCAATTTGGCCTAGCGCCTTGACGAAGGCGGCTCCGCTTCGCCCACGTGGTGTGTGGACCATGGGGACCATTACCCATAACACCCATGTCATATATGGTCCATTGGTCCATGCGTCCGGCGTGCACGAAGGTTAGAACATGGGGCACGGCGGGCAGCAAAAGTGGAAAAATGCTCAAAATGGCCAAAATTGCGCACGCTCATGGTCAGGGCAAATGAGGCACGTGCCCGACTTGGACCGGAGTGTGCCATAGGATTGATGTCAACTCATATGTGTCCAACATATCTTTGGGGCGTCGCCCAACTCCTCCGGTATTGGGAATGGCAGGGTCGCCAGTTGAGCCCATGATTTGGGATAGTCCCAAATCGCCAACATGGCGGCCACGGTATGCCAAGCCTAAGAGGAGCTATTCGCCGGGTCCAAGATATGTTGGGCACCGAAGTATGTACCCTCATATCATACTTGAGTCATGATGTCAATTGAGCGCAACGTTGAAATACACGGTCGCCACTTGACATCATGACGGGCCAAAAGTGGCAAAATTGGCACAAAGACAAACCAAAGTGCCTTGAAAGGCGCATAATTATATTATAATATCTCCGGCTTGGATCGTGCAATCACTTAATCCTTCTAAACACAATGACTTGACACCATTGACCTCCGATCCCACATATGTGCTCCACTTGGGGCGCCTTGAAAGGTTACGAGCGCTACTTCCCAAGTGGGCACATGAAAATATGGAAAATTGTAAAACACACACCTTGCTCCCAACGCATCGCTTCGGGATCACCACACAAGCTTCCCTTCACGAAGGTTAGGCTTGCAATTGACCGTAGTGAGTATGGAGAAGGGGCTTGCACAATATGAGGTCCATTGGCGGGCTTGTCTTGGAGCAATGGGCCCGCCAAATGGGCACGCAACACCACACATGGCACATACCAAATATTGCCCAAAAAGGCAGCTCCCACCACGATATGTCATGCCCCTCCAAGGGCATAACTTTGTGTCAATCGCTCATAGGAACTCAAGGAGAGTTCCTATGCAACACCAACACTTGCGCGCTACACTCGAAAGTTATCTTAACGCACGCAATATCATGGCCAAAGAGTTATAACGCAAACTCTACCCAATTGACCATGATCCACTACACTAGCGCGCACGTGTGGAAACGCAAGGCATATAATGCTTCCTAAATTACGTCGGGAGTATTGTGAATACATCCCACGTTTCCTTATCGTAATTCCTCGCAAGCAACACGAGATATGACCTTCCCAAGTGGCCTCACGAATCAACTTTGTTTTGCCCATATCTTTAAGACAAATGGAGGGCAGGATAAAAGGGAAGTTGATTCGTGCATACGGAAGCACGTAGGTCCACTCGAAGGAGGTCAAATCAAGTGCGGGGATGTCGAAGTCGAAAATCCGATTTCGACATCCTGAAAAATTCGGATTAAGGTTGCGAGTATTAATTATGAAAATTGCGGAAGCATCCATGCAGTTCCTGGCGACTTTGGAGCCTTCGTCGCGGATAGCGTTAAAATTTCCATTATAAACAGTTAAACTGGCGGTTACGGTAAAGTCGCGAACCAACCGCCAGCAGTCAAAATAGTGAGTATCAGAACGGAAGCGTAAAAGTTGACGGAAACATTATGAAAATAAAACCCTGTTGATTCCTGATATTCTGATACACAAATCTCCGCTGGCGGTGCATCGGTTGCCGATGCGGGGCTTCACGGCACGGAACACGCCGTACATGGGGTTAGTGGACCGGAGACCGGTTGTATGCCGTAACCTGGCCATGGGGTTCTGGGTACCGCTTCAGCATGGCCTTGTGCTCGGCGCGAGTGGAGCCCGGGATTGGCTGGGAGAGGCAGGACCATAGGGACTTAGGCACCAGAGTTCTCATGAATTTCCTGCGGTCAGCCTTTGAGGGTCCAGAGAGCCACCAGTGCAGGACAATGGGGCTGAAAAGGGTCCCCCAGGAAGTGACGTATGCCTGGACGTGCTGGTCTAACGCTTTGCAGAAGGCCAGGCAGGATAGAGGGTCGAAGGGATGGTGCTGTCCGCACCTGGAACAGTGGTAGTCGTGAAGCATATTGCCCCACTGGTACCCGTGCACATTGTAGCACCCGGACGCCAGTTTGAAAAACAAGGACGGAAACCAGGAAGCTTTATTGTACAAGCTGGAGCTGGGGCCGACCGCTGTGTTGTTATGGGAATGCTGCGGCAGTAGGTGGCGGAATTGCTGCGACTTAAACTTGTGGAGGACAGGCAGGTGGTGTACCGCCACTGAACCCAGGGGGGGGGGGGGGAGGAGGTCTGGGGTAAAAATCAGGCTGTGAGCTGCCAATTTAGAGAAGTGGTCGCAGATTTCGTTGCCAATAAAATTGGCGTGACCTTTAATCCACATGATGTGGAGGGGGTTGGTGATGAGGAGTAGGGCGCTGTCGTCTTGGAACGGGCTGGGCCTATAGACTTGGCATTTTTGAAGGGTGGACACCACCTGTTCGTTGTCAATCAACAAACATACTTCGTATTGGGAAAATTCCCTGTCGATCCAGCGAATGGCTGCTACCGCCCCCCCGAACTCCGAACCCAGAGAAGAGGGATGCGGTGAGGATAGGCACAGGAGTCTGGGTATGCCGTCGGGTAGAAAGGCCGTGACGGCGGCCGCATGGCCGGATTCACCGGAGGAACCATCGGAATAGAGCCACACCCGCTGTGGGCCGGGGGCCGGCGGTCTGTTTAGTGCCTCCGCGAGTGGTCTTACTACCACCCCACGGTTTGATTTTTGATTTGCACTGCCTGAAAAAAGAGGCATAGGTTGTGACCTTCAAGTTCCGGAACTGCATTGCAGTCCTTGTTGCGCAAGGCCTCGCGCAAAAAAAGGCCCAGAAAATATATTATTTGTACCATTGTGATGGGTTCTCATCTGATGGCGCTTGTGCACAACCTTCACTGAAGCAACGAGTACCTAAATTGTCGTTGAGTCATTGAAATTTACCAGAAGCTTGCCCCCCCCGGAGGCGGAAAAACTCTTTTTGGGCTTGGTCAGCCCCTGCGCTTGGCAGACTGCTTCCCCCAGGGCACCTTCTTTCTCCAGGTATCGAACATCATCTTGATAATTGGTGTCGTTTGCACTACATTGCATTTTACTCTCCAAAAAATCAGTTTTTTTGGCCCAAACAAACGCTCAAAAAAGTGCCACGCATGGCAAATTTATATTTTCTTTGCACATTTTACTTTGGTCTATAGTCAACAACGGAAGGATCAATTTTTCTTCAGCCAAAGCTACAAAGGGGGTCCCTGTCGAGCTCAGCGTCATCTTTTGAGTGGACATGCTTCATGTGTTACCAGTGATACTCTCTTTTTTGCTTGACACTCCCCATAACTTGTGGCAGGTGTGCATCATGAGCAATGCTGAAGGATGCACCCTGTGCAACACCTCCACCGTATGTGCTCCTTTTGTTAGGAATGCAACAACATTAGAAATGATTTCTTGAGCCACCCTTAGGCCATGCAAATACAAAAAGTCTGGAGTTCGACACAGGCACACACCACGTGCCACTGATGCAAGGGACTTCGCACCTTGGATTGGGGACTGGCAGGGTCATTTGGATGAACCTCGCTGGAGGCACGTCGCGCAGAATGAGGAGGATGAAAATCAGGACAGTGACACCAGTTCTGTGATTGATGAGAACCCACTTGCTCAGCCGGAGACGTTGTTTCAGCCGCAGCCCTTGAGTCAGCCGCAGACGTTTTCAGCACGAGCACCGCGGACACAGGACCTGCCACCAGATCGTGCGAAAGAGGAGACCGTCGAGGCCTACCTAGAGAGGCTGTTTGGTTCAGCTCCGCGGCGCAATTCCTTGCGCAGACGCCCGGGTAACACGCCATCCGAAGATGCTGATTTTGCAGAAGCGCAGACCGCAAACTTGCTTGATGACTTACAGCAAACGCCGCCAGCAGAGCGCAGGCCCTCGGCCGATAGCGGCCGGTACATTGTGGAAGCCCCGGAAAAGAACTATCACTGCATTCTGTGCTATTGCTTTCTGTTG
The DNA here is from genome assembly GCA_964036045.1 of Eutreptiella sp. 'Long Island Sound 2002'. Classification (NCBI taxonomy): domain Eukaryota; phylum Euglenozoa; class Euglenophyceae; order Eutreptiales; family Eutreptiaceae; genus Eutreptiella; species Eutreptiella sp. 'Long Island Sound 2002'. Next base: position 27,163,708 of record OZ038382.1, read on the forward strand.
AACACTGCACTTCTGCCTTGTGGACACACGATCTGCACAGACTGTGCAGGGAGGATCAGCCGGTGCCCACTGGATCGTACTGTTTTCGTTGCTGCCAACACCCCCAGGAACCGCGCTGTTCAGGATGCTGGGCAAGAATTTCTGCTGTCGGAAGGGGCTCGTACTGCAGGCGCGATACTGGCAGCAGCAGGAGCTGCAATATTCTCTCTGGGATCCACAACAAGACCACTTACGAATCCGGATGCCATGCGACAGGCCAGATTGCGGCCTTCATGCACCTGTTGCCACCGGATCCTCCTGGTGAACTAGCAGCAGATCCTCCTGGTGAACCAGCAGCGTGTCCTGATTCAACATGCTCCCAGGTACCAGCGCCAGCAGTGATTTCCAGAACGGTGGCTTTGTTGGACTCTGAGCGGTTGCGACAGCGGGAATGGAAGTGCACAACAGTGCAGCGTCGTGTGGAGCGGTCTGAGGAGCCACGTGCAGCAGCTGGAACATTGGTGCACGTCATGTTCAACGACGGCTGGTACGAGGGCCTGGGCGGTGGCGGTACTGTTGAATTCGGCGATGGAACAAGATTTCCCTGGAGCCGCATCCGCACCTGGCATGCAGCCAGCGACCACTAAGGTCAGCTAAGTACACTATTTTGGTAATATATTTAATTAATTGTTTTGTTCCTCTTCAGCCTGCACAGTGGCATGCACCATAGTGCAGCAGTATAACTATATATTTTTGTATGTCTATAACTTCTTTTATTGTGGATTATTTATATTATCGCACAGTGGAATACACCACAGTGCAGCTTCTTCAGACACACGCATCGAATGGCCATTCCTCTCTCTGCTCAGTGTAATGTCGCTGTGCCTTCCCAGCTTTTTGACTGCGCCAGTCAATGACGGAAGAAAGTAGTTGGCAGTTGAGGTTATGTGTCAAGTCATTTTTTCACCTTTCAGCACAGCAGGGAACGACAAAAAAGCATGCAGAGGTTCAAAAACCAGACGGTTGAACAGGTTTGAAAAAAATGAACACCATATTTTGAAAAAGCATTTCTGTTTGTTAGGATACAAGCTGCAGTGGGTTCTAAAAAGGTTTCCGGAAAGAAAACAATTGCAAATCGATTTTGGTTTGTTGGGATAAAAGCTGCAGTGGGTTTGAAAACGGTTTCCGAAACAAAAATTGGAAATGCATTTCTGTTTGTTAAGATAAAAGCTGCAGTGGGTTTGAAGACGTTTTCGAAAAGAAACCAAGTCACATCACATCACATCACACCACATCACGGCAATTCAAATATGGTCACACACTTCACATCACATTAAAACACATGACATCACATCACACCACATCACACCAGATCACATCAAGTCAAATCAAACATCATTGCACCGAATCACATCACATGAAATCGCATGGCATCACATGACATCCCATCACATCACACCACATCACATCACATCACATCACATCACATCACATCACGTCACGTCACGTCACGTCACGTCACGTCACGTCACGTCACGTCACATCACGTCACGTCACATCATGTCACATCACATCGCATCTCATCACGTCACATCACATCACATCGCATCACGCCACACCAAACCACACCACACGAGATCACACTAAATCACATCGAATCACGTCATGTCACATTGCATCACATCACATCACATCACGTTGCGAACGCCACATCCTATCAACTTATAACGCATCACATCATATGGCAGGAAGGAAGGTCAATTTGCATTGGTTCATGCAAGGTCAGATCACATAAGGTCCGCACACCTGCAAGGCACCGCCTGTTTATGAGACCTTTACCAATACCTGAAACTCCAGGTTAGGATTACGGTTAGGGTTAGGGTCACCGAGCTGGTGGAACCAGTCTTGGTTTTATAACCCTTTTTAGGGTCTAGGGTGGACCTACCAGGCTTAGCAGCAGCAGCAAGCAGCAAGCAGCAGCAAGCAGCAAGCAGCACGCGCGAAATGGGGAAAGATCAGACCTCTGTCGTGGTGTTTTGGATTTGGTTGGAATTTTGGTGCATGATACCTATGGGTGTGAAGTATAATCACACAAAGTGTGAGCGAGAAACTCGACGGTGGCGACCGGTAGCGGGCTTCGCGGGTAAGGCACCCAGGTTTCAAAATCTGTCAAAAATGACCAGAAAATGTCATTCTTGGGTAGTTACAGGTGCCTAGCATGTCCTTGTAGGGGGGAATTGGCATGGAACCCAATGTACACGTTGAAGGGACACCTTTGGTTATTGTCTAGTGGGGTTCACACCCAAGTAGTGGGCCCGATGACCTCTTTTTGGGCCCATTTTCGACACATTTTAGCCCCTCTGAGTTCCCAACCACCGTCCAGTTATCTTCGCCGCCTGATCTCCGACAACCCTCGCCTAACCCCCCACCCTCACCGTACCCGAATGCGCATGGCTTGAGTCCTGTACCATCTGCCCGCAAAGCCCCTCTTACCTGCTACCAGCCATTGTGGTGGCGGGGGCCATCGCACTCAAGCAAGGCATCAATGAATCATCACGTGCCTAATGCATATGAAATGGGATCGCGGTGAAGCGAAAGCCGATTTTACTTTGTTTTCTTTGTGTCCTTGGCCCGGTTGTGTATTGGTATAACTATGTTGCTCATCCATTTGCACTTCTGGATATCACCTTGTACTAGGTATTTTTTCTTGTTTGAAGTGTAGTGCTTTAGTACAAAAGTGGCTTGTACTACTTGCTGATACCACGAAACAATTGTGTGAGAATGCAATGGGGGGGGGGGGGGATGCAAATACGATGAATTCTTTTTGGGCCCATTTTTGACACATTTTAGCCTTTATCAGTTCCCAACCACCCCGTAATGCGCGAAACAAGGAACATGCAACACTTGACAGGCACACAATAGCCGGATAGAGACATCGATTTTTTGGTACAGGTATGTTGCTGGAAGTACAATGCATTGTGCATATACATGGGATTGGATGGATGTTTTTTGGGTCACCGAGCTGGTGGAACCAGTCTTGGTTTTATAACCCTTTTTAGTGTCTAGGGTGGACCTACCAGGTTTAGCAGCAGCAGCAGCAGCAGCAGCAAGCAAGCAGCAGCAGCAAGCAAGCAAGCAGCACGCGCGAAATGGGTAAAAATCATTCTTCCGTCATGGTGCTTCAAATCCGGGTGAAATTTTGGTGCATGATACCTATGTGTGTGAAGTACAATCACACGAAGTCTGAGCAAAAAACTCAACGGTGGCGGCCAGAAACGGGATTCGCAAGTGGCGGACCTCAGTTTCAGAAACTGCAGTTTAGGGCCAAAAACAGCCATTTTTGGGCCAAAAATGCCCTGGAACACATTCAAAACGGCCAAACGAAGGGAAACGGTGGGTACACTCCACGTGCCGCTTGACTTCCCTGTGTCAACGAGCTCTTTGCGGCCCTCAAACTCCGTGATATGCCGCGGAAGCGGCCCGAAAAGGCCCCCAAAAGCTCCAACTGCCGACAACCACAAACCCAGAATAGGCCATATCTTTGGCTACATGGCTCAAAATGCGATTCCGAGGGCACCTACTCCACCCGCAACCCCCCACTTTTTGTGGTTTCCACCGCTCAGAATTGCCCAAATAGACGCCTAGACCCCACTAACCAGGCCCACGAGGCTGTGGCAAGCTGCAAGCTCAAGCCCAAACAGGTGGGTACCCAAATGGGTCAACAGGGTCCGAAAGGGGTAAAAATATGACTTTCCGCAAAAATGATCCTAGACCATGTGTGACGCTAAAACAAGTGTTTTTGGACTGTTTTGAGCTTGTGGTGGCCCATTTGGGTCCTCCTAAAATCCCAAAATGCCTTGAAAATGGGCTGTTTTGGGACCAAAAATGGGTCAAAAATGGGTCAAAAACACATTTTTCCAAAACTCATCGTAGACCATTTGAGGTGCACAAAAGGGTGAAAAGAGCCCATTTTGAGCCCATTTTGGGGCATTTTGGCCCCTGAGAAGTCCAAAAAGCCTTGAAAGTGGGCCTCGTGGTGATGGGGTTCAGGTGCATTTCACTTTGTCAAGAGCCATCAATGTGTGAATCATTCTTGATGTCCCTCACCATTCAGATCTAATGTTCCCTCCCCCACCAGCTCGGTCCCAATATTCAGTCTTGATTAGGGTTAGGGTTAGGGTTTTGGTTACTGGCATACGGCAGGATACGGGAGGGAAGGCAGGATACAGCAGTATACGGCAGATACGGCAGGATACGGCAGGATACGGCAGGATACGGCAGGATACGGCAGGATACGGCAGGATACGGCAGGATACGGCAGGACACGGCAGGATACGACAGGATACGGCAGGATACGCGTATCACAGGAATACAGTCGTATTAGGGAAACCCCAATGTGATCAAGTCAAGGGTGCCTGTAATGTCCCTCCCGTGTAGGCGCCTGCTTGATTCCTCAATTCTACCATGATTACCTGACTTGGGAGGGGCAATGGACTGCTCCTTGCGCGAGGCCTCGCGCAACGAGCAGTCCATTGCCCGGAAAAAAGCATTTTCTGGACCCATCAGGACCAAGAAAAGGCCAAAATTCCTTACATAAGAGTTCTTTTAGTGTTTCAAAAACGGCTTGATTTTTTGCAAGGCAAAGAATGGTTCTTTTGATGTTTTTCGAGGCCGTGTATTTGGGGCACTTTCTGTCGTTTTATACCATGCAACTTGAGCCGCCTAAGAAATGGGGAACTCCTGTGCTTAAATGCAGCCACAGATCGGCCGTCGAAAACTTCAAACTCGCCGTGAAACTCGCCTAACACGTCGTCCTGAAAACTCTTGTGCTGAAAAAATTTGTTGGTTTGGGATTGAACTGATCACTCAGATTGCGAAATTGTAACACCTCAAGGCCCTCGGGCAACTCCAGAGGCACGGAAAAGGCGTAAATGTACTGTAATCCCAATCAGGTCAATCTCGGCGAAATCTGCATTTCTGATTTCGCAATCAGGACATTGGGTGCCTAAATACATAAATGTATAAAACATTACAAACTCAATCAACAAAAGCATTGTAATCTATATCCTTGCACGTGTGCCCCTTGTCGCAATGTGCGGCAGTGCACTGGTCTGCTGCGCAAACGTGACGTCTGCCATGGTGCGGGTTCCCTCCGCGAGGTGGCGGGACCGGGAAGTAAGCAGCCATCGTATGCGGACTGCCAGGGCGAGCTGCTCCCCTGCGGTAAGCCTTGGGACCCACAGGCCCAGGTCTTGGGTCGCCGCTTGTTCCGCTTGTTCGCCGGAGCGGTCGGCGTCGCCCTCCAAGCGTGCGTAGTCCAGGTGCCCCTGGCCCCAGGGCGGGGCGGTCCCCGGCGGCGGGCCGATAGGCTCGCTAGCGGTGTTAGTGGCCGCTCCCACGCGCGCACCATTCCCTGGGGCGCCGCGCTCGTCCGCGGTCCGGTCCGCCGCGCCGCTCGCGGTCGCATGCCCCTCAGCCGCAGTGGTAACCTGCCCCAGGGCGGTGTAATTGCGCTGGAGGTGTGCCTGTCGTGATGCCGTGAGGGGTGTGTCTTCCGCCTGGTCGCGTCAAGGCTCCGCGTGGACGCGTGGCGCCGGGGTTGCTGGGACCGTGTGGGGGTCACCCCTGCAGGACTCCATGAAGGCATCCAAAGAGTCGTCGTCGCGGTTGTGTCCGTTGGGTGACGTTCCCTCCTCGGCCGTGCGCTGGGGCGTGTTGGGTGTGGCTTCCCGGGTCTCTGAACCCGCGCCGGTTTCAGGTGGACCACACACACGACACCGCACACAGAGCCAGCACGCCGGAGGACAGGAGCCAGGAAGCCCAGAACACGGCAGGAACGACACAGCACAACGAGCACGCGCACCGGTGAACAGGAGCCAAGAAGCCCAGGACACCGCACACACAACGCCGCACACAAGGCGTGCACACCGGTGAACCGGAGCCAAGGGGCTGAGGACGCCGTACACACGACACAGCACACCGGAGCAGGCACACAGGTGAACAGGAGCCAAGCGGCCCAGGACACCACGCACACAACACCACACACAGAGCGTGCGCACCGGTGAACAGGAGCCAGGAGGCCCAGGACACCGTACACGCAACACCACACACAGAGCGTGCACACCGGTGAACAGGAGCCAGGAGGCCCAGAACACCGTACACGCAACACCACACACAGAGCATGCACACCGGTGAACAGGAGCCAGGAGGCCCAGGACGCCGTACACGCAACACCACACACAGAGCGTGCACACCGGTGAACAGGAGCCAGGAGGCCCAGGACATCGTACACGCAACACCACGCAGAGAGCGTGCACACCGGTTAACAGGAGCCAGGAGACCCAGGACACCGTACACACAACACCACACACAGAGCGTGCACACCGGTGAACAGGAGCCAGGAGGTCCAGGACACGGTACACGCACCACAACACACAGAGCGTGCACACCGGTGAACAGGAGCCAGGAGGCCCAGGACGCCGTACACGCAATACCACAAACAGAGCGTGCACACCGGTGAACAGGAGCCAGAAGGCCCAGGACACCGTACACGCAACACCACACACAGAGCGTGCACACAGGTGAACAGGAGCCAAGAGGCCCAGGACGCCGTACACGCAACACCACACACAGAGCGTGCACACCGGTGAACAGGAGCAAGGAGGTCCAGGACACCGTACACGCAACACCACACGCAGAGCGTGCACACCGATGAACAGGAGCCAGGAGGCCCAGAACACCGTACACGCAACACCACACACAGAGCGTGCACACCGGTGAACAGGAGCCAGGAGGCCCAGGACGCTGTACACCCAACACCACACACAGAGCGTGCACACCGGTGAACAGGAGCCAGGAGGCCCGGGGCACCGTGCACACAACACGGCACACAGAGCGTGCACACCGGTGAACAGGAGCCAGGAGGCCCAGGACGCCGTACACGCAACACCACACACAGAGCGTGCACACCGGTGAACAGGAGCCAGGAGGCCCAGGACACCGTACACGCAACACCACACACAGAGCGTGCACACCGGTGAACAGGAGCCAGAACGCCCAGGACACCGTACACGCAACACCACACACAGAGCGTGCGCACAGGTGAACAGGAGCCAAGAGGCCCAGGACGCCGTACACGCAACACCACACACAGAGCGTGCACACCGATGAACAGGAGCCAGGAGGCCCAGGACGCCGTACACGCAACACCACACACAGAGCGTGCACACTGGTGAACAGGAGCCAGCAGGCTCGGGGCACTGTGCACACAACACCGCACACAGAGCGTGCACACCGGTGAACAGGAGCCAGGAGGCCTAGGACGCCGTACACGCAACACCACACACAGAGCGTGCACACCAATGAACAGGAGCCAGGAGGCCCAGGACACCGTACACGCAACACCACACACGGAGAGTGCACACCGATGAACAGGAGCCAGGAGGCCCAGGACGCCGTACACGCAACACCACACACAGATCGTGCACACTGGTGAACAGGAGCCAGCAGGCTCGGGGCACTGTGCACACAACACCGCACACAGAGCGTGCACACCGGTGAACAGGAGCCAGGAGGCCTAGGACGCCGTACACGCAACACCACACACAGAGCGTGCACACCGGTGAACAGGAGCCAGGAGGCCCAGGACACCGTACACGCAACACCACACACAGAGCGTGCACACCGGTGAACAGGAGCCAGGAGGCTCAGGACGCCGTACACGCAACACCACACACAGAGCGTGCACACCGGTGAACAGGAGCCAGGAGGCCCAGGACACCGTACACGCAACACCTCACACAGAGCGTGCACACCGGTGAACAGGAGCCAGGAGGCCCAGGACACCGTACACGCAACACCACACACAGAACGTGCACACCGGTGAACAGGAGCCAGGAGGCCCAGGACACCGTACACGCAACACCACGCACAGAGCGTGCACACCGGTGAACAGGAGCCAGGAGGCCCAGGACACCGTACACGCAACACCACACACAGAGCGTGCACAACGGTGAACAGGAGCCAGAAGGCCCAGGACACCGTACACGCAACACCACACACAGAGCGTGCACAACGGTGAACAGGAGCCAGGAGGCCCAGGACGCCGTACACCCAACACCACACACAGAGCGTGCACACCGGTGAACAGGAGCCAGGAGGCCCGGGACACCGTACACGCAACACCACACACAGAGCGTGCACAACGGTGAACAGGAGCCAGGAGGCCCAGGACGCCGTACACGCAACACCACACACAGAGCGTGCACACCGGTGAACAGGAGCCAGGAGGCCCAGGACACCGTACACACAACACCACACACAGAGCGGGCACACCGGTGAACAGGAGCCAGGAGGCCCAGGACACCGTACACGTAACACCAGACACAGAGCGTACACACCAGTGAACAGGAGCCAGGGGGCCCAGGACATCGTACACACAACACCACACACAGAGCGTGCACACCGATGAACAGGAGCCAGGAGGCCCGGGGCACCGTGCACACAACACCGCACACAGAGCGTGCACACCGGGGAACAGGAGCCAGGAGGCCCAGGACGCCGTACACGCAACACCACACACAGAGCGTGCACACCGGTGAACAGGAGCCAGGAGGCCCAGGACACGGTACACGCACCACCACACACAGAGCGTGCACACCGGTGAACAGGAGCCAGGAGGCCCAGGACACTGTACACGCAACACCACACACAGAGCGTGCACACCGCTGAACAGGAGCGAGGAGGCCCAGGACACTGTACACGCAACACCACACACAGAGCGTGCACACCCGTGAACAGGAGCCAGGGGGCCCAGGACACCGTACACACAACACCACACACAGAGCGTGCACACCGGTGAACAGGAGTCAGGAGGCCCAGGACACCGTACACGCAACACCACACACAGAGCGTGCACACCGGTGAACAGGAGCCAGGAGGCCCAGGACGCCGTACACGCAACACCACACACAGACCGGGCACACCGGTGAACAGGAGCCAGGAGGCCCAGGACCCGTACACACAACACCACACACAGAGCGGGCACACCGGTGAACAGGAGCCAGGAGGCCCAGGACACCGTACACGCACCACCACACACAGAGCGTACACACCGGTGAACAGGAGCCAGGGGGCCCAGGACACCGTACACACAACACCACACACAGAGCGTGCACACCGGTGAACAGGAGCCAAGCGGCCCAGGACACCGCACACGCAACACCACACACAGGACATGCACGCTGGTGAACAGGAGCCAGGAGGCCCAGGACACCGTACACGCGGCACGGCACACCACACGAGCAACCCGCCCCCAAAACGAACCCAGCCCACGCCGTCCTGCAGGAAAGAAACACCATGTCAGACCACCAAGACCAATCGTCCAGCCGAGGCCAACCCAGCGGGTACAAAGAGGGTAGGCAGGCAGGGCAGGCCGGCAAAAAGGGACAGAGGGACAAGGCGGGGAAGGCGAGGGGAGAGGAACCAAACCCCCTCCCCCAAACGTACACACACCCCACTGCCGCGCACCGGGCCGCAGCCGGGCGCCAACAGGGCCCGCCATGGAGCCAAACGGGCCCGCCAGAGAGAGGGTGTGTCCCCGCGCCTGCGCAACAGCACGCCCGGGCAAGGAGCGCGCGCCACACGCAGGCCAAGCAGGGCACACGCGCAGCACGGCACGCCAGCACGCACCACGGCACAAAACACGACACCACCACGGCAAACACCCACGCCCGACGACGAACGAGCCGCCAAGAACAAGTCCAAGCCCCGCAGTCCCCACGGCGCAACAGCCGCCGTCCGGATGGACGTGTGTGCGCCCGGCAGGGTACCCAACCCCTGCCGGCTACGAAACAGCCGCCGTCCGGACGGACGTGTGTGCGCCCGGCAGTGAACCCAGCCCCTGCCGGGTACGAACCAGCCGCCGTCCGGATGGACGTGTGTGCGCCCGGCAGTGAACCCAGCCCCTGCAGGCTACGAAACAGCCGCCATCCGGATGGACGTGTGTGCACCCAGCAGTGAACCCAGCCCCTGTCGGCTACCAAAAAGCCGCCGTCCGGACGGACGTGTGCGCGCCCGGCAGTGAACCCAGCCCCTGCCGGCTACAAAACAGCCGCCGTCCAGAGGGACGTGTGTGCGCCCGGCAGTGAACCCAGCCCCTGCCTGCTACGGAACAGCCGCCGTCCGGAGGGACGCGTGAGCACCCGGCGGGCACGCACTGCCTGCAGGACGGGCTACCGGACCACCGGGCCCGCGCCACCCGGACGGGTGAGTGCTCAGTTGTCGCAAACCACACGCCCAACGGTACCACACCAAACACCACCCGCAATGACACACCATCACCACCACCATACATGCCCACCCGCCACCACACACCCAAGACCCATCATCAGGGCCGCCCACCGACACCACGACCACCAAGCAGTCGAGCCACAACCACCACCACCACCCAGCCCAGACCGGCCCGACCACACCCGCCACCAGCCGGTCACACACGTCAGAGAACCCACCATCACGCCCGACCACACCGTGCGGGCCACACACCCACATCTAGCACCAAACCCCAAGCACCCACACCAGCACCATCCACGCAGAGCATACACCAGCCACGCACCATCAGACAACACAAGCTGCCCACCAAGTACACATCCACGCGCACACCCGCACCCAACCACGCCCACCAAGCGCCCAGCGCACCGACCCCCACCACCACCGCCACACACAACGGCACAAACCGCACACAGGCAGCCACCCAACGCCGGCACCAACTCCACGGGCAGAGGGGCGGACAAACCGCCGCCATCAACACACCCGCACCAACAAGCGCACCTAAGATACCCGGCACAGGCCGCACACACCGAGCGCCACACCACCAGCCGCACCCACCTCCGGCTGACCACCCACACCGAAGAATCCAACATCGCGCCCGGACGTACTACCGCCCTCTCCTCTCCGCCAGCTTCTCACCGGCGGCACCGCCACCCAAAGCACCACCAACAACACCCTCCCCCCCGACAGCACTCACGACACCGTCGCCAGGCACACCACCATCCACCCGGCACCACACCTGCAACACCCCCACGCTCAACACCACCCACAGCAACTACACCAGAAACCGCCAACATCGCCGTCCCACCCTTATCACCTGCAGCACCGTCACCATCGACGTCCCCAGCGGCACCACCATCACGCCCGACCACACCGCGCGGACGACATGCCCACAACCAGCACCCAACCCCAAACACCCACACCGACACCACCCACGCCGACCAGACCCCACACCATCCACGCAAAGCACACGCCGGCCACGCTCCACCAGACAACACAAGCCGCCACACGCACGGCAACAGCGCACCCGCCACCCACAGACCCCCCGCAACCTGCACCAAGTACACACCAACACGCGCACCCGCACCCAACGACGCCCACCAAGCGCCCGGCGCACCGACCCCCATCGCCACCAGAACACTCACAGGCAACCGCCCAACGCCGGCACCGACTCCACGGGCAGACAGGCAGACAAACCACCTCGTCGGCATCACCAACAACACCATCACCCGATCCACCACCTGCGGCACCAACCCCACCCTCGCCCTTTGCACTAACGGCAACCCCCCTCCAGCCCCCCACCACCCGTTCCCAACGCGTCACCTACGGCACACACCGGCCTCACCGTCACCCGGTGCATCGCCTGCGTCAGCCTCACCATCGGCACCAGCCACGACACCACCGCCCACAGCACCCCCAGCACCACCCTACGCAAGGACAGTACCAGCGGCGCCACCAGCCGGCACACCACCTGCAACACCCACATCAACATCGCCACCACCCATGACATCACCCGCAGCGCCCTCACCATCGACGTCACCTGCAGCACCCTAACTGCCGACATCACCAGTTACGCCAACACCCACTGCACCACCTACAGCGACCACCGGAGCCGCAGGCCCCCCCCCAGCGCCCGTCCCGTCCCCTATGACACCATCAGCGTCACCAACCCCGTCGCCGCCCGGCGCATCACCTGAAGCACCCACGTCAACAACACCAACCCGTTTCGACGCCTACAGCACCCCCCCCGTAGGCGTCGCCAGCATCTCCTCCACCCATTGCATCGCCCACAGTGCCGCAGCCCAACCCACCGCGCCTTCGGCGCACACATGCCCGACACCCACACAAACCAGCCACGCCCACACTGCCCACCACCCCATCAGCCAACGCCATGAACACACCCACACGCACGCCCGCACCCAGCCACGCCACCCAGGCACTGACCAGGAGCCGCGACAACCCACGCAAGCGCCACGCCACCACTGCCGCCAACCACCCGCCGTCAGCACCCCCCGGACCGGCGCCCTGGAAACCGGAAGCCTGGGGGCCGGCGCAGACACAGGGAACCGAGAGCGCGACAGCTACCCGACCCCCGTCCCCCACGACACCCACGCCCACACCAGCACCGGCACCGGCACACACCCACACCCACGCACAGCACCAAAAACGCCGCACCCCAGCCTGCCCCCCCCCCCCCCCCCGAAAAAAAACAAACAAAGCAAAACAGGCTGGCGAAAAGAGAGGAGCAAGGGAAAGACGGAGGAAGAGACCGCGGGGAGAGCAGAAGGACACGTAACACAACACACCGAGCGGACACACCGGTGAACAGGAGCCAAGTGGCCCAAGACACCGCACACACACAACAACACACCAAGCGGACACACCGGTGAACAGGAGCCAAGTGGCCCGGGACACCGCACACGCAACACAACACACCCAGCGGGCGCACCGGTGAACGGGAGCCAAGTGGCCCAGGACACCGCGCACGCAACACAACACACCGAGCGAGCACACCGGTGAACAGGAGCCAAGTGGCCCAGGACACCGCAGACGCAACACAACAAACCGCGCGGGCACACCGGTGAACAGGAGCCAAGCGGCCCAGGACACTGCACGCACGTAGGGCAGCCGAGGGACAGGAAAGAACCAACACCCCATGGGTCGGACGCACTGGGGCGACCCAGCCGACCCATCGGGCCAGTGGCAGGAGCGGTACTCCAAGGCTACTGGTCCGAGCCCGGCCAGGCTGCATCGGGGACCATGGCAAACGTCACCCGGAGCCATGGAAGCAACCGGTGACAGGCGAGCCGGTACACAGTCCAGGAGGGGGTCGCCTGCCAAGCAGAGTGGCCCCGCAACTCAAGCCAGAAAGGTGAGGCGGTCGTACCGTAGAATAGCGGGAGCAATACCCCTTTGTGGTGAGAGATACTCCACACGGCTGGGCAGCCCCCCAGAGCTTTCGCCCAAAGGAGGGGGCATGTGGCCCTACCCATGGACACATGTGGGGACACCCTCCCACCTGGGACACATGGACCGGGTGGCCGCGACAATGCCTTCCCAAGCACATGCGGGAGCGGCTCAAGAGGCACCTGACATAGGGCAGTGGGAGGGACAGGACGTCCCCTTGGCAAGACCTTCTTCCTGCAATGTCAAAGGAGGCATCCCGAGCTCCCGAATAAAACCTACCTACCTTCACATCACATTAAAGCACATGACATCACATCACACCACATCACACCAGATCACATCAAGTAAACTCAAATATCATTGCACCGAATCACATCACATGAAATTGCATGGCATCACATGACATCCCATCACATCACACCACATCACATCACATCAGATCACATCACGTCACGTCACGTCACGTCACGTCACGTCACGTCACATCACGTCACATCACGTCACGTCACGTCATGTCACATCACATCGCATCTCATCACGTCACATCACATCACATCGCATCACGCCACACCAAACCACACCACACGAGATCACACTACATCACATCGAATCACGTCATGTCACATTGCATCACATCACATCACATCACGTTGCGAACACCACATCCTATCAACTTATAACGCATCACATCATATGGCATGAAGGAAGGTCAATTTGCATTGGTTCATGCAAGGTCAGATCACATAAGGTCCGCACACCTGCAAGGCACCGCCTGTTTATGAGAACTTTACCAATACCTGAAACTACAGGTTAGGATTACGGTTAGGGTTAGGGTCACCGAGCTGGTGGAACCAGTCTTGGTTCTATAACCCTTTTTAGGGTCTAGGGTGGACCTACCAGGTTTAGCAGCAGCAGCAGCAACAAGCAGCAAGCAGCAACAAGCAGCAAGCAGCACGCGCGAAACGGAGAAAAATCAGACATCCGTCATGGTGCTTCATATTCGGCTGAAATTCTTGTGGATGATACCTTCGAGTGTGGGGAACACCCACACAAAGTTTGAGCCAGAAGCTCAACAGTGGCGGCCTGGAATGGCTGTCGCAAGTGGCGGACCTCAGTTTCAAAAACTGCAATTTAGGGCCAAAAACAGCCATTTTTGGGCCAAAAGAGCCCTAGAACCCATTCAAAACGGCCAAGGAAAGAGGAGGGTGGGTGCACTCCATGTGCGGCTTGACTTCCTTGTGTCGACGAGCCATTTGCGGCCCTCTAACACCACCATATGTCCCGGAAACGGCCCAAAAGGGCCCCCACAATCCCGAAATTTTGTGCAGATTGGCTGGCGACAGCCACAAACCAAGAATAGGCCATATCTTTGGCTACATGGCGCAAAACGCTATTCCGAGGGCACCTAATCCACCCGCAACCCCCCTCGTTTTGTGGATTCCACCCCTCAAAATTGCCCAAATGGACGCCTAGACCCCCGTACCCAAGCCCAGTAGGCTGCGGCAAGCTGCAAGCCCAAGCCCAAACAGGTGGGTGCCCAAATGGGTCAATAGGGTCCAATAGGGGCAGAAAAATGACTTTTCTCAAAAATGATCCTAGACCATGTGTGACGCTAAAACAAGTGTTTTCGGACTGTTTTGAGCTCAGGGTGGCCCATTTTGGTCCTCCGAAAATCCCAAAATGCCTTGAAGATGCGCTGTTTTGGGACCAAAAGTGGGTCAAAAATGGGTCAAAAACGCATTTTTCCAAAACTCATCCTAGACCATTTGGGGTGCACAAACGGGTGAAATGAGCCTATTTTGAGCCCATTTTGGGGCATTTTGGCCCCTCACAAGTCCACAAAAGCCTTGAAAGTGGGCCTTGTGGTGAAGGGGATCACTTGCAAGCTGATTCCACCATATCAACGGCCTTCAATGTGTGACTCATTGGTGTCCCTAACCATTCATATCTAATGTTCCCTCCCCCACCAGCTCGGTCCCAATATTCAGTCTTATTTAGGGTTAGGGTTAGGGTTTTGGTTACTGGCATACGGCAGGATACGGCAGGGAAGGCAGGATACGGCAGTATACGGCAGATACGGCAGGATACGGCAGGATACGGCAGCATACGGCAGGATACGGCAGGATACGGCAGGATACGGCAGGATACGGCAGGATACGGCAGGATACGGCAGGATACGACAGGATACGGCAGGATACGCGTATTACAGGAATACAGTCGTATTAGGGAAACCCCAATGTGATCAAGTCAAGGGTGCCTGTAATGTCCCTCCAGTGTAGGCGCCTGCTTGATTCCTCAATTCTACCATGATTACCTGACTTTGGAGGGGTAATAGACTGCTCCTTGCGCGAGGCCTCGCGCAACGAACAGTCCATTGCCCCAGAAAAAGCATTTTTTGGACCCATAAGGACCAAGAAAAGGCCAAAATTCCTTACATAAGAATTCTTTTAGTGTTTCAAAAAAGGCTTGATTTTTTGCAAGGCAAAGAATGATTCTTTTGATGTTTTTTGAGGCCGTGTATTTTGGGCACTTTCTGTCGTTTTATACCATGCAACTTGAGCCGCCTAAGAAATGGGGAACTCCTGTGATTAAATGCAGCCACAGATCCGCCGTCGAAAACTTCAAACTCGCCGTGAAACTCGCCTAACACGTCGTCCTGAAAACTCTTGTGCTGAAATTATTTATTGGTTTGGGATTGAACCGATCACTCAGATTGCGAAATTGTAACACCCCAAGGCCCTCGGGCAACTCCAGAGGCACGGAAAAGGCGTAAATGTACTGTATTCCCAATCAGGTCAATCTCGGCGAAATCTACATTTCTGATTTCGCAATCAGGACATTTGGTGCCTGAATACATAAATGTATAAAACATTACAAACTCAATCAACAAAAGCATTGTAATCTATATCCTTTCACGTGTGCGCCTTGTTGCAATGTGCGGCAGTGCACTGGTCTGCTGCGCAAACATGACGTCTGCCATGGTGCGGGTTCCCTCCGCGAGGTGGCGGGACCGGGAAGTAAGCAGCCATCGTATGCGAACTGCCAGGGCAAGCTGCTCCCCTGCGGTAAGCCTTGGGACCCACAGGCCCAGGTCTTGGGTCGCCGCTTGTTCCGCTTGTTCGCCGGAGCGGTCGGCGTCGCCCTCCAAGCGTGCGTAGTCCAGGTGCCCCTGGCCCCAGGGCGGGGCGGTCCCCGGCGGCGGGCCGATAGGCTCGCTAGCGGTGTTAGTGGCTGCTTCCACGCGCGCACCATTCCCTGGGGCACCGCGCTCGTCCGCGGTACGGTCCGCCGCGCCGCTCGCGGTCGCCTGCCCCTCAACCGCAGTGGTAACCTGCCCCAGGGCGGTGTAATTGCGCTGGCGGTGTGCCTGTCGTGATGCCGTGAGGGGTGTGTCTTCCGCCTGGTTGCGTCAAGGCTCCGCGTGGACGCGTGGCGCGGGGGTTGCTGGGACCGTGTGGGGGTCACCCCTGCAGGACTCCAAAGAGTTGTCGTCGCGGTTGTGTCCGTTGGGTGACGTTCCCCCCTCGGCCGTGCACTGGGGCGTGTCGGGTGTGGCTTCCCGGGTCTCTGGACCCGCGCGGGTTTCCGGTGGATCTCGCTGCGTCGCCCCCCGCCGGTGTGCTTGCTTCTGCGCGAAGTGCTAGGTTCGGCAGGGGGGCGGCGCCCGCGCGATCTGTGGCTGAGGGTCGGTGGAGGCTGTCCTCACACTCGGTGTCCGGAGTTGGTCCGTCAGGCTCCGTGTTAGGCTGGCCAGCGGCCAATGCCTCGTCGCCTCCGTGTGCCGCTTTGTTCGGTGGGTCGGCACTCTGCATTGACGGCCGGTCCGCTCCCCCGCCATTGGTGTTAGCGCTGGTGTCCATTGTGGGGGCCCCTGCATTTCTTCCACGCCCACCGTGGGCTCCCCGCGCTGGGGTTGGGTCGGCAGTGCAGGTGGTTCGGCTTCATCGTTCGTCGGTTGTGGTGCCCCTCGGGCGTGGCCTTCCGCCACGGGCGGCGGCTCGGGTCGGTCACCCGGGCCCATGGGCTGTGGGGCGCCCGCCGGGGCGGCGGTGCGTGCCGGGTCCGGGCCGGGGCCCGGGCCGGGGCTGGGCGACCGGGAGATGACGGCTCTGCCGGCTGCGCCGGCGACCCGTTCGGTGGGGCGTGGTGCCGCTGGGGCGCCGGTCTCGTCGTGCGTCGTGGCCGGTAGGTCCTCCGTGCCAGACGTTGCCGGAGGCTGTGGGGTTAGGCCCGCGGTGGGGCCGGGGGTGCGGGGGTGCACGGTGTCGGAGGGCCGGGCGGCGGTGGTGCTTCCACGCGCGCACCATTCCCTGGGGCACCGCGCTCGTCCGCGGTACGGTCCGCCGCGCCGCTCGCGGTCGCCTGCCCCTCAACCGCAGTGGTAACCTGCCCCAGGGCGGTGTAATTGCGCTGGCGGTGTGCCTGTCGTGATGCCGTGAGGGGTGTGTCTTCCGCCTGGTTGCGTCAAGGCTCCGCGTGGACGCGTGGCGCGGGGGTTGCTGGGACCGTGTGGGGGTCACCCCTGCAGGACTCCAAAGAGTTGTCGTCGCGGTTGTGTCCGTTGGGTGACGTTCCCCCCTCGGCCGTGCACTGGGGCGTGTCGGGTGTGGCTTCCCGGGTCTCTGGACCCGCGCGGGTTTCCGGTGGATCTCGCTGCGTCGCCCCCCGCCGGTGTGCTTGCTTCTGCGCGAAGTGCTAGGTTCGGCAGGGGGGCGGCGCCCGCGCGATCTGTGGCTGAGGGTCGGTGGAGGCTGTCCTCACACTCGGTGTCCGGAGTTGGTCCGTCAGGCTCCGTGTTAGGCTGGCCAGCGGCCAATGCCTCGTCGCCTCCGTGTGCCGCTTTGTTCGGTGGGTCGGCACTCTGCATTGACGGCCGGTCCGCTCCCCCGCCATTGGTGTTAGCGCTGGTGTCCATTATGGGGGCCCCTGCATTTCTTCCACGCCCACCGTGGGCTCCCCGCGCTGGGGTTGGGTCGGCAGTGCAGGTGGTTCGGCTTCATCGTTCGTCGGTTGTGGTGCCCCTCGGGCGTGGCCTTCCGCCACGGGCGGCGGCTCGGGTCGGTCACCCGGGCCCATGGGCTGTGGGGCGCCCGCCGGGGCGGCGGTGCGTGCCGGGTCCGGGCCGGGGCCCGGGCCGGGGCTGGGCGACCGGGAGATGACGGCTCTGCCGGCTGCGCCGGCGACCCGTTCGGTGGGGCGTGGTGCCGCTGGGGCGCCGGTCTCGTCGTGCGTCGTGGCCGGTAGGTCCTCCGTGCCAGACGTTGCCGGAGGCTGTGGGGTTAGGCCCGCGGTGGGGCCGGGGGTGCGGGGGTGCACGGTGTCGGAGGGCCGGGCGGCGGTGGTGTCGGTCGGGGTAATGGTGTGTGCCTGCGTGGGTGGGCCGTTGGGCGGCGTGTATGCTGGGTCCGCTGCCGGCGGGTCAGGTGTGCCATGGTGCGGGCGGGGCTCCGGGTGGGCCTGTGTTGCTGCCGCCTGGCTGGCTGCAAGTGTGGACCGTGCGCCGGCGCGACGGGTGGTGTTAGGGGTTGCGGGCTTCCTGTGGGGCTTGAAGACGGTTCCCTGTGCGTGTGTGCGGTGCCGGGGGGTTGTTCGGCCTGGGTGCCAACAGCCCCCGTATTCATGGGGCTGAGTATGGCTCCGCTCCCGGCAGGTGATGCCCGGTGTCCCCGGATCCCTGTGGCCGTGTGGTGGTGTGTTGGTTGTCGTTGCGCCCCCCGTTTGGACGCACGCTCTTGTCGGGGGATCTGTGGCGTGCCGGTCCTACATGCTGCCGGATCGCCCGTAGTCTGCGTGGCGTCCGTGGCGCGCTGTTAGTGTGGTGCGGCGACTGGTCTGGGGGGGGGCGGAGGTGGACGGGCTGGGGGACGTGGAGGACGTTGCGGCCAATGTTTGGGCCTGTACATTCGTGGCCCTAGTTGCCGTCCTGGTGCGGGATCGGGGCGAGAGGGTGGTGATGGTCGCGGAGGTTCTCCGGGGGGAGTAGGATGAGCCGTCTAGCCGGGTACCTCTGGCCATCATCCTGGCCACTGCCGCATTGCCTTACGTGCCCAGTTGCGGCGGCGGGACGTGCAGCTGCTGGGCACGCTGTACCAGTGACCGGAGGCTGCGTGGAGGGGAGATGCCCCTCCACGTGAGGTAGGCCGCCATCAGCCTCTCGGTCGCTTCCGGGGTCATGGCCCCGCCGCGGTGGAAGAAATCCCCCCAATCGGCGCCATGGGCACCGCAGCGATGCCCATCGCCCATTCCGCGTCCCCCACCAGCCAGCCGAAGGCGATCGGCAGGCGGGTGGTGAGGGTGACGACGATGGTGCGGTAGTTGTTGTGGTTCATGGCGGTGACGGGGCCCCAACTGTCTGGCAGATTGCCAATGGGGGGTAGACTGCCCCATGGCGCGTCATCGTAATGTTCGTAGTCGGGGAGGTAAATCGTGGAATCCGCCCCCGGGTCTGGCAGCGCCCAGGTTGGTGCGCGCCAGGGGGGGCGGGGGGTTGGTGTCGCCGGGTCCTCGTCAGTGAGGATGTCCAACCACTCCACGTCGGGGCTGTCCTTCCTCGCGCCGTCGTTCCAGACGTTTTGCCGGATCAGAGTGCGCAGTGTCTGGAGTGTGAGGTCTTCGTCTTGTGTTTCGCGCGGCGGCTGAGCTGTGCAGAGTCGATGCGGTCGCCGGCAGAGTGGGCACGACCACAAGTTCGCGATGCACAGGCTGCAGAAGGAGTGCAGCTGCTCAGTGCCGCCGCAGCCGAGGTCATGCCCACGAAGCGGGTTGCCGTCTTCGTCGTTCACCTCCATGCAGACCCCGCATGGCTTCCCCGGCTGCGGATGTGGAGCTTCACCTTCGGGCATCCTGAGGAGAGGTATTGTTTGTAGGACGATCGAGCCTCTACACGGGAGAGGGCGCGCGCACTCCGGGGGGCGCGACTGCAGGTGCCTGGCAGTCGCCGCGGGCCCGTGTGTCTGGCTAGTCGTTAGGTTGTGCATGTTGGTAGTGAACGAAGAGGTTATAATACGTGCGGCGGTCGTGGGATGTTTGTTGTGCTTCCCCTGCGCATACCTTGACGCGGTGCTGTAACTGTGCATCCGCCCTCTTGATGGCGGTGAGCTGCATGTGACATATTGTGGCCCTAGGTTTTGGGGCGTGGTCGGCGACCACCCTGTAGAGCTGGAGTGGCGGCGCTCCCCGGAGTACTGCCTCCTTGATCTCCCGTTGCCGCATCAGGCGCCGAACCTCATTTGCCGGTGGCGTGGCCGGGCCCCATCCGGCGTGTTGCGCTATGGTTTTCTCCAGTTTGTCCACGTGGCCAGGTGGTTTTCCCCTTGGGCTAATGGGTCCGGAGCTTTGGCCGCGTCGTACAGGGCGCCTGGTTCGTTGAGGGACATGAGAGTGACGAGCGCAGTTGTGACCTTGTGGGCGCGCGCCTTGGTGGCCCCTGGGGGGTCCCTGGCGCGGCATGGTAGTAGTCATTGTCCCAGGCGTAGTTTGTGGTTGATCGCTGTGGCCACCCTTTGTTCCTCCGGTATATCTGGCTCCTCCAGCCATGTCTGCGGCAAGTCACCTGTCCAGATGGTGCCCGGTGGTACCTGGTTGGCGGGTGTACGGAGCTGCACCGGGCACTCCGCGAATTGTCTGTCGTCCCAGAGTTCGGGGTTTGAGGTCTCCACTTTTTCGCCCCACTCTGGCAGTGCTTGCCACTTGATTTTCAACTGTAGGTTGCCATGTTGGCCCGGTGTGGCCAGTCTGCCCTGTATCTTGCCCCGGAACCATGCAAATTGTTTCGGTTATCCTCTAAGCGTGGCTCCGTACACTCTGTGTACTTCTGCGCCGTCTGGCCATTCGGGGTGCATGGCGGCACGTTCCGCCGGCGTGAAAAATGGGCACGCTCATGCCTTCGGCTTCGGTTGTGGATCGGTTTGACTTTTGAGGTTTGATTTTGCGGGTACTAGACGCCTTTCGGCCCCGGGGGGCCACCTGGTCGGGCCAGGTGACATCCTCCCCACCGGGTCCTAGTGGGGGGCCCTCCAAGACGCACCTCCTGCCTGGTGGCGGAGTCCCGCGGGTTCACAGGGCTCGGAGCCCCGTCCCTCCCCGGCTTCCCCGTTTCGCCACTCCCTGGTCAGTGCATCAATTCGCAGCCGTGGCTGCGGGTGCTTACCCACCGCGTCACCCCCCTAATGCGTGGTTGCCCGGGGCGCTGGCGCCGCCGGGCCCGTGCTACTGGCTTGTTGCCAGTGGGACCCCCTTTGGCTGGCGCGAAGGCTGCCTTGCCTAGAGGTTGGGGCGTGGCGCAGTGCGCCACTACTGCCTTGGCGGGTGCAGTGCCCCGTCTGTGTGTACGCGGCGCTGGGGGCCGGTTCGGGGGGCTCGGGCCGGTACCTGGTGTTGTGTCTCTCCCGTTTCCCCCTTCCCGCCCCGCGTGTCCCGCGCTGCGTGTGGCGGGCCGTCCCGTCCGGGTGCTCTTTCCCTCGCTCGCTGGTACGCCATTCGACGCGGTCTGTGCGTTCCGCGAGCTCGGTCCGGTTGCCCTTCTGGTAGTCCCCGCGTGCCCTTTGCTTGTGTGTGCGCTCGCGCTCCCGCGGCTTCCACTCCCCCCCTGCTGGGTGGTGTGGCATGCGCACCTCGCGCGGTCCCCGCACTGGGCGCTGGTAGGGCCGTTCCACGTGGTCCGTGCCCCTCCGCTTGTCCTGCCCCGGTCCCTTGCTCCGTCTCGCGTGCTCGGGGGGGGGCGGTCCGGTCCCGGTTCGTCCCTACCTGGCTTGGCCTGCACGCCCTGTGGGGGCTGCGTGCCGCGGGGGTGTTGGGGGGCTGTCCCCGGGGGGGGTTGGCCTGCCACTGTAGTGAGGGGCGCCTGGTGTCAGGCGCTGTCCCTCCCCCGACTGCCCGTCCTCTGGGGCGGGCAGCCGGGGTACCGCGACCCGTGTGTCCCGGGTGCGGTCGGTGCGGGCGTGGGGACCCTGCACCGGTTCCACAGCGTGCGCCCTTGCTGGCCCGCGTTGCTCGCTGTGGGGGTGGCGGAAGGGCGTCCCCGGGGGGGGTGCCTTCTACCGTTGTGAGGGGCATCTGAGGTCGGGCGCTCCCCCTCCCCCGACTGCCCACCCACTCGGCGGGCTGTTGGGGTCCGTCACCCACATGCTGTGGGCGCGGGCGTGTGGGTGTGGGGGCCCATCACTGGCCCTTTGGCCTGCATGCCCTGTGGGGGCTGCGTGCCGCGGGGGTGGCCGGGGGCCGTCCCCAGGGGGGTGGCCTGCCACCGTTGCGAGGGGCGTCTGGTGTCAGGCGCTGTCCCTCCCCCTGCCGCCCGTCCTCTGGAGTGGGCAGCCGGGGCTCCGCGACCCGTGTGTCCCCGGTGCGGTCGTTGCGGGCGTTGGGACCCAGCACCGGCCCCACAGCGTGCGTCCTTGCAGGCCGGCGTTGCTCGCTGTGGGGCCGGCGGAAGGGCGTCCCCGGGGGGGGTGCCTTCCACCGTTGCGAGGGGCGTCTGAGGTCAGGCGTTGCCCCTCCCCCGACTGTCCGCATACTGGGCGGGCTGTTGCGGTCCGCTACCCACGTGCTGTGGGCGCGGGCATGTGGGTGTTGGGGCCCAACACTGTCCCCTTGGCCTGCACGCCCTGTGGGGGCTGCGTGCCGCTGAGGTGGTGGGGGGCCGTCCCCGGGGGGGGGTGGCCTGCCACCGTTGTGAGGGGCTTCTGGTGTCAGGCGCTGTTCCTCCCCCTGCCGCCCGTCCTCTGGGGCGGGCGGCCGGGGTACCGCGACCCGAGTGTTCCGGGTGCGGTCGGTGCGGGCGTGGGGACCCAGCACCGGTTCCACAGCATGCGCCCTTGCGGGCCGGCGTTGCTCGCTGTGGGGGTGGCGGAAGGGCGTCCCCGGGGGCGGTGCCTTCCACCGTTGTGAGGGGCGTCTGAGGTCAGGCGCTCCCCCTCCACCGACTGCCCGCCCACCGGGCGGGCTGTTGGGGTCTGCCACCCACGTGCTGTGGGCGCGGGTGTGTGGGTGTGGGGGCCCAACACTGTCCCCTTGGCCTGCATGCCCTGTGGGGGCTGCGTGCCGTGGGGGTGGTGGGGGGCCGTCCCCGGGGGGGGTGGCCTGCCACCGTTGTGAGGGGCGTCTGGTGTCAGGCGCTGTTCCTCCCCCGGCCGCCTGTCCTCTGGGGCGGGTAGCCGGGGTTCCGCGACCCGTGTGTCCCGGGTGCGGTCGGTGCGGGCGTGGGGACCTAGCACCGGCCCCACAGCGTGCGCTTTTGCGGGCCGGCGTTGCTCGCTGTGGGGGTGGCGGAAGGGCATCCCCGGGGGAAGTACCTTCCACCGTTGTGTGGGGCGTCTGAGGTAAGGCGCTCCCCCTCCCCCGACTGCCGGCCCACTGGACTGGCTGTTGGAGTCTGCCATCCACGTGCTGTGGGCGCGGGTGTGTGGGTGCCGGGGCCCAACACTGTCCCCTTGGCCTGCATGCCCTGTGGGGGCTGCGTGCCGTGGGGCTGGTGGGGGGCCGTCCCCGGAGGAGGTGACCTGCCACCGTTGCGAGGGGCGTCTGGTGTCAGGCGCTGTCCCTCTCCCAGCCGCCAGCCCTCTGGGGCGGGCGGCCCGGGTTCCGCGACCCGTGTGCCCTGGGTGCGGTCGGTGTGGGCGTGGGGACCCAGCACCAGCCCCACAGCGTGCGCCCTTGCGGGCCGGCGTTGCTCGCTGTGGGGGTGGCGGAAGGGCGTTCCCGGGGGAGTGCCTTCCACCGTTGTGAGGGGCGTCTGTGGTCAGGCGCTCCCCCTCCCCAAAATGCCCACCCACTGGGCGGGCTGTTGGGGTCCGCCATCCACATGCTGTGGTCGCGGGGGTGTGGATGTGGGGGCCCAACACTGTCTTTTGGCCTGCATGCCCTGTGGGGGCTGCGTGCCGCGGGGATGGTGGGGGGCTGTCCCCGGGGGGGGTGGCCTGCCACCGTTGTGAGGGGCGTCTGCTGTCAGGCGCTGTCCCTCTCCCAGCCGCCAGCCCTCTGGGGCGGGCGGCCGGGGTTCTGCGACCCGTGTGTCCCGGGTTTGGTCGGTGCGGGCGTGGGGACCTAGCAGCGGCCCCACAGCGTGCGCTTTTGCGGGCCGGCGTTGCTCGCTGTGGGGGTGGCGGAAGGGCGTCCCTGGAGGGGTGCCTTCAACCATTGTGAGGGGCGTCTGGTGTCAAACGCTGTCCCTCCCCCGGCCCCCCATCCTCTGGAGCGGGCAGCCAGGGTTCCGCGGCCCGTGTGTCCCGGGTGCGGTCGGTGCGGGCGTGGGGAGCCAGCACCGGCCCCACAGCGTGCGCCCTTGCGGGCCGGCGTTGCTCGCTGTGGGGGTGGCGGAAGGGCGTCCCCGGGGGGGGTGCCTTCCACCATTGTGAGGGGCCTCTGAGGTCAGGCGCTGTCCCTTCCCCGACTGCCCGCCCACTGGGCGGGCTGTTGGGGTCCGCCACCCACGTGCTGTGGGCGCGGGTGTGTGGGTGTGGGGGCCCAACACTGTCCCCTTGGCTTGCATGCCCTGTGGGGGCTGCGTGCCGCGGGGGGGGTGGAAGGGCCGTCCCTGGGGGGGTGGCCTGTCACCGTTGTGAGGGGCGTCTGGTGTCAGGTGCTGTCCCTCCCCGGGCCGCCCGTCCTCTGGAGCGGGCAGCCAGGGTTCCGCGACCCGTGTGTTCCGGGTGCGGTCGGTGCGGGCGTCGGGACCCAGCACCGGCCCCACAGCGTGCGCCCTTGCGGGCCGGCGTTGCTCACTCTGGGGGTGGCGGAAGGGCGTCCCCGGGTGGGGTGCCTTCCACCATTGTGAGGGGCGTCTGAGGTCAGGTGCTGTCCCTCCCCCAACTGCCCGCCCACTGGCCGGGCTGTTTGGGTCCGCCACCCACGTGCTGCGGGCGCGGATGTGTGATTGTGGGGGTCCAACACTGTCCCCTTGGCCTGCATGCCCCGTGGGGACTGCGTGCCGCGGGGCTGGTGGGGGGGCCGTCCCCAGGGGGGGTGGCCTGCCACCGTTGTGAGGGGCGTCTGGTGTCAGGCGCTGTCCCTCCCCCGGCCGCCCGTCCTCTGGAGCAGGCAATAAGGGTTCCGCGACCCGTGTGTTCCGGATGCGGTCGGTGCGGGCGTGGGGACCCAGCACCGGCCCCACAGCGTGCGCCCTTGCGGGCCCGCGTTGCTCGCTGTGGGGGTGGCGGAAGGGCGTCCCCGGGGGGGTGCCTTCCACCATTGTGAGGGGCGTCTGAGGTCAGGCGCTGTCCCTCCCCCGACTGCCCGCCCACTGGGCGGGCTGTTGGGGTCCGCCACCCACGTGCTGCGGCACGTTCCGCCGGCGTGAAAAATGGGCACGCTGGGGCCTTCGGCTTCGGTTGTGGATTGGGTCGCGATGGCGCAGGGGCCGCCTTGGCCTCCGGTTTGGGCCGTTTGGCCCGGCGGGCCGAGGCATCCGCTCCCCCTGGGCGGGGCCTCGGTTTGGGCTGGGGTTGTTCTGGTGCCGGTTTTGGGGCCGGCGTCGGTGCGTCGCGGCGGAATATGCTGTACGCCGGTCCCTGTCCCTCCTGTGGCCTGTGCATACCCCGAAGCTGATTTACGTGTTCTTGTACGCTGGCTGTGCGGAGTTTGAGAGGTCGCTCCGTGTCCGTGGGCCAGGACATCCAGCGCTGCGACTGTGCTGTCCCGTGCTTTCGCACATAGGCTGCCAGGTTGCGCGTGAGTGTAAGCCACGTCTCAAGCAGCGTGGTGTCCGTGGCTGGGGCATCGGCTGTCCAGTGCATCGCCGTTTTGACGGCCAACCAGTGCGCCCTGGGGTGGTTCGTGTGGTGGGTGGAGTGGTTAAAGCGGTCCCCAAGTGCCAGTTGGGTCGCCGGTTTCGCTTCCTGTGTCAATGTGTGGACCCTGTCTGTTGTGCCCGTGGCGTTCCACTGAGCCACCGGCCATGTGTGTTGGTGGCACCTTAGTGTCACCGTGGGGGTATCCGGGGGCCTGTCAATAAAGGCGACCCAGTCAGTGACCTTCGGACCTTCGGTTTTCCGGTCGTGCTGCTCCGGTGGGCTGGACAGGGTCAGCAGATGGTTCACAAGGTCCGGCGTCAGGGTGTCTTCTGTGTCCTGTACTCTGTCCTTACGTGCCGTGGGGTGGCCCACGGCAACGTCCCACGCGTCCGTGGTTGCTGCCAGGGTGTTGGCCGCCAGGGAGTTGACATCGTTCGTCAGGCCCTCCACGGAGAAGCACTTTTCCCCCGCCAGGGTGGCCAGGAGTTGGGCCGTGTGTTTCATGGTGAGGTGTAGTAGCGCCCTGTCGGGGCTCGGGGCGTTTGGGTCCACGGGCCTGGGGTTGCGTGTGCCGTGTCTGGTGTCTGGCGAAGCTGGCAGGTAGCCCTACGCGATTCCGTCGGCTCAGTTCACGGTCATGGATATGTCTCAGGTTAGTCCCGGCGTCGTTAGCCATAGACTGCTTGTGCTCCATCCAATCCCAGACAGGGCTCTTGAAGTCCTCAGCAAGGGGAATTTTGAAGAACCAAGCAGATCGTCCTCCATGGAACAGCTGGTGGGGGGTGAAACCCGTAGAAGAGCTCCTCTGAGAGTTCATGGTCAGCACTGCCCAGGGCACTAGGCGTACCCAGTCTTTGGTACGTTCCTGTTTCATCAGGATTCTCAGGTTCTGTTCCACCACATGGTTTTGTCTCTCACAAAGAGGGTTCGACGTGTGGGTATAGGGCACACCTGTGCTTACCTCAACGTTGAGGGCATTCAGCACTCGTTTGTACCATCCAGTGTCACTGCGAATGCGTGCATTCTCATCAGAGTGCACCTGCTTGGGTGCCCCATAGGGTTCGAACCATGGTTCGACCAACATTTTCACAGTCTGCTCACCAGTGATTTTCTTATTGCAAGGGAACACACGGGTGAAGCAAGACAGGCCACAGGTGACCACTAGACAACTATCATAGCCGCCGAAGCGAGGTAGGCCGTGGATGAAATCAACGTAGAGAAGAGAGTTAGTACAATAGGGTATGGGTAAGCTGGAAATCAGTCCCATATCCCTACTGTTGCTCTGCTTGCTGGCATGGCAGCCACAAGCATCCACAATGGTCTGCATACGAGACCTCAATTCAGTCAGGGTTAGACTAGAGTAGAACCACTCACCGAAGAAGTCCACTGAGCGATTAGCGCCAGTATGACCTGAGCTGAGATGGGCCCACTGTAGGCACCCATCAAGTCGGGCCTCAGGTACGACAATACGGTCCTCGTAGAACAGGTACTGGTTGTTTTTATACCACTGGTGTGCTGCTGTAGGTCGCCCGTCGCGCGATTGCAGCGGAAGAAAAAGAAAAACCGAGAAAAAGACGCACAACCAGAAAAAATAAAGCGCAAAATCAATTCTTCCAACCTCAGAAACCCCCACAAACATTTTGCGCTGCTGTTTGGCGAGGTCGCAAAATTTAGGACACACACAGAAAGAAAAGAACAACAGAGTCGCCACGGCGACGAAGTTGAGCGTTGCATGCCCCAAAACACCTAGCAAAGTGCGTGTCCTAGGCGCTAGGGACTTGTGCGCGCTCCAACAACAAAGAAGAAGAATAGAGGCGAACACCAAGAACAAGCGAGCCGCGACGACGAAGAAAATGAACAATGCGTGCTCCAAACCACCTAGCAACGTGCGTGCCGTAGGAGCTAGGCGCCTTGTGCGCGTCGAAAGAAAAAAAAAAAAAGAGACGGAAACACAACAAAAGGAGAAACACCAAACCACAAAAAAAGAAAACACGACCACGGACCACGGGAAAACAATGGTATAAAAACCAAGTATGTTACGGCCCCATGCATCCTACATATCATATCCACCGCTACAAATGCGTAGATGAGAAAACCAAGCCAAGTATGTTGCGAAGGAGGGCACCCAAGGGACAACACCGCACGCAAAAAAGAACGACGAACCACCACGCACATCAAAAGGCACGCCCACAAACACAAACCACAACCATATATCCCCCATATTCCTCCATAGGCTCCGACCACCGCGAGATACACGACGAGAAAAAAAAAAGCGCAAAAGGTATGGGGCGGCCACGGATAATGGGGAAACAATGAAAAGGCGAACAAGTATGTTAGAAATACGAAGGAGGGCGCCAAGGGAGCACACCACGCACGCATACCCAAACGTACGCAAGGCCGCAAAGTGAAAGAAAACGGAGACAAGGTCAAAGAGAAGCATGGTATGAAACCCCACCCCCGCCCCACCCACACAACGTGCACGCGCTCTCGCTATAGGCGATGCCCATGAACCACGGAGAAACAATGGTATGGCGAGCAAGTATGTTAAGAATGCAAAGGAGGGCGCCAAAGGGACGGACCACGCACACACGCACACACATAAACAAGACCGCAAGGTGCAAGAAGACGGAGACAAGAGCAAGGAGAAACATGGTATGAAACCCCACCCCGCCCCGCCCGCAAACACGCACACGCTCTCAGTATAGGGGATGGCCACGTACCACGGGAGAACAATGGTATGGCGAACAAGTATGTTAAGAATGCGAGGGAAGGCGCCAAAGGGACGGACCGCACACGAAAATACAAACGTACACAAGGCCGCAAGAAGCAAGAAGACGGAGACAAGACAAAGGAGAAACATGGTATGAAAGCCCACTCCCGCCCCACCCACAAACAAGCACACGCTTTCTCTATAGGGGACGACAAGAAGAAGCTGCACAAGGTATGACAAGTATGATACGAAAAAAAAAACACAAAGGCACGCACTCCAAGCCCTCTCTATAGGGGAAACGCAGGGCAAAGAGAAGTGTTATCGAAGACGCTACGGAAAAAAAAAAAGGATGAGACACAAGGCACAACACGCAAAAACAACCAAAAGACCTGCACACGCTCCTTCTCTACAGGGGAAGAAAACACGGTGGGACAAAAAGAGAGGTACGTACTACGCATCACGCATGCCACGCATTTCTGCTACGCGTCTACAGGACCTCTTCTTCTGCTTTTTGAACCATGCCGACGACCGACGACGAGAACCAACCAAGGTATGACACACACCACCAACCACACACCGCAAGCACACACACGCACACGCACGGCAGCCACACCGCGCACGACCCCCCCCCCACGCCACCCACACCAACACGAAGGGCCACACAGCGCACACACACACACCTAGACCAAGGAGAAGGGCACCCAGGGCCCCCACCACCACAACCAGTGGACCCCAGCCAGGAGTGGCGGGGAACCACGCCCACGGCCAACGGCCAGGAGAGGCAAGGGGCGGGGGCACCAAACCGCAGACCACCGGCACACCACACACACGCAACCACACACACCAGCACACGCGGAAGACACACCCACCGCACCACCGCACCACACCACCAACAACGCAGACACCACAAACACGCGACACACAACACAGCACAGCCACCGCGCACACCCACACACACCACAAACACACACAACAAAGGACACCCTCACCCGCGAAACACACCACCACAACCGGCGGGCCCCAGCCAGGAGTGGCGGGGAGCCGCACACCACCACCGGCAGCGAAACCCAGCCAGGAGTGGCGGGGAGTAGCACACAGGAACCTCCGCCAGGAGTGGCGAGGGACCAACCACACAACACACCAGCCACAACCCCACCACACACCACCGCCGCCAGCGGACCCCAGCAAGGAGTGGCAGAGAACCGCGCCCGGGGCCCTCAGCAAGGAGTGGCGAGGACCGCCCACCACCACCGGCAGTTAAACCCAGCCAGGAGTGGCGGGGTGTAACACACAGGAACCTCCGCCAGGAGTGGCTGGGGACCAACCACACCACACACCAGCCACAACCCCACAAACACACCACTGCCGCACACCACACACCACACACCACACACCACACACCACACACCACCACCGGCAGCGAAACCCAGCCAGGAGTGGCGGGGAGTAGCACACAGGAACCTCCGCCAGGAGTGGCAAGGGACCAACCACACCACACACCAGCCACAGCCCCACCACATACCACCGCCGCCAGCGGACCCCAGCCAGGAGTGGCGGGGAACCGCGCCCGGGACCCTCAGCCGGGAGTGGCGAGGACCGCCCACCACCACCGGCAGCGAAACCCAGCCAGGAGTGGCGGGGAGTGGCACACAGGAACCTCCGCCAGGAGTGGCGAGGGACCAACCACACCACACACCAGCCAGCACCCCACCAACACACCACCGCCGCACACCACACACCACACACCACACACCACACACCACGCACCACCGCCGCCAGCAGACCCCAGCCAGGAGTGGCGGGGAACCGCACACCACCACCGGCAGCGAGACCCAGCCAGGAGTGGCGGGGAGTAGCACACAGGAACCTCCGCCAGGAGTGGCGAGGGACCAACCACACCACACACCAGCAACAACCCAACCAAACACCACCGCCGCCAGCGGACCCCAGCCAGGAGTGGCGGGTAACCGCGCCCGGGGCCCTCAGCCAGGTGTGGCGAGGACCGCCCACCACCACCGGCAGCGAAACCCAGCCAGGAGTGGCGGGGAGTAGCACACAGGAACCTCCGCCAGGAGTGGCGAGGGACCAACCACACCACACACCAGCCACAACCCCACCAACACACAACCGCCGCACACCACACACCACACACTAACACCACACACCACACACCACCGCCGACAGCGAAACCCAGCCAGGAGTGGCGAGGAACCGCGCCCGGGACCCTCCGCCAGGAGTGGCGAGGACCGCCCACCACCACCGGCAGCGAAACACAGCCAGGAGTGGCGGGGTGTAACACACAGGAACCTCCGCCAGGAGTGGCTGGGGACCAACCACACCACACACCAGCCACAACCCCACCAACAGACCACCGCCGCACACCACACACCACACACCACAAAGCACACACCTCACACCACCCCCACCAGCAGACCCCAGCCAGGAGTGGCGGGGAACCGCACCCGGGACCCTCAGCCAGGAGTGGCGAGGAGCGCCCACCACCGCTGACAGCGAAACCCAGCCAGGAGTGGCGGGGAACCGCACCCGAAACCCTCGGCCAGGAGTGGCGAGGGACGCCCACCACCACCGGCAGCGAAACCCAGCCAGGAGTGGCGGGGAGTGGCACACAGGAACCTCCGTTAGGAGTGGGGAGGGACCAACCACACCGCACACCAGCCACAACCCCACCAACACACCACCGCCGCACACCACACACCACACACCACACACCACTCACCACACACCACCGCCGCCAGCGGACGCCAGCCAACGAGGGACCAGCGACGGCACACACCGACATCACCCACACCCACACCAGCAGCAAGCCCCAGCCGGCCCCAACCACACACCCACACACGCACACACACACACCAACACGCACGGAAGGCACACCCACACCCACGCCGCCACGAACGCACGACACACACACCAACACAGACACCACGCGCGCAAGCACCGCGCCGCGAACACACACACCCACGGCGAACCACAACCAGGGGAGATGGG
Source organism: Eutreptiella sp. 'Long Island Sound 2002' (assembly GCA_964036045.1). Taxonomy (NCBI): domain Eukaryota; phylum Euglenozoa; class Euglenophyceae; order Eutreptiales; family Eutreptiaceae; genus Eutreptiella; species Eutreptiella sp. 'Long Island Sound 2002'. Next base: position 27,195,361 of record OZ038382.1, read on the forward strand.
GACACGCACACAAGCAACACGGCCAGGGAAAGCGAAAAACGCCCCCCACCACCACCACCCCACCCGGGAGAGTCGGAAAACCCACCCCCGCAAACCATACAGCGAAATGGGGGGCGGGACGAAAAGGGCCCACGGAAGACGCAGGCGAGGGACCCAACCTCAGGTGTTTTGGGGGCCCCCCCGGCGACCGTATCGGCCCCACCTGAGCACACGCAATAAGGTGGGATACGCCCGGGCCCGTCCGTCAGCGGCCCGCGGTGGCACCGGCCTGGGGGGGTGACCAATGGGCCTGACCAAGAGCACTCCCCACGGCACGTACTGCGGTTCGGGCCCAGCGAGCGGCTGCAGGTAGGGCACACCGTCCATCGGGGCAGGCAAGAGACACGCCTATCCCGCAAGGACTGCCCTGCGACCCACAGTGTACCCGACCCCGGTGTGGGGAACGGCTGGAGTACCTGGCTACGGAGCAGGTCCATTTGTACCGAGCGGGTACAAATGGACGGCCCGTACAACAGAGTTACACCCTGACGGGGAGTGCAAGCATCGGCCCCCCCAAAGGGGAAACACCAGGGGAAGGGGCCCGAGCCGACGACAAGGACCCCCCCCCCCACCCACCACAGCCGGGAAGGCCCGGGCACGACACCGGGGGAACACCGCCCCAAGCGACGCGGAAAAGGGACAGAGGGAGGAGGGCACGCAAAGGGGGCGGCGGGGGGACACACCACCAACAGACCCCAGCCAGGGAGGGCGGGGAACCACACAGCCGAGACGGGAGAGGGGCCACGACACACAGCCCCCACACCCACACAGAGCTGCCAAACCAAGCCCAGAAAGGAGAGGACAGGCACCCAAACGCACCAGCAACACACCGCACACACGCCCGCGCATGCACACAACACACACCACAACCGCCACCGACACGAGCCCCACAAACGCACACCACACACCAAAGCGCAAGCACCGCCCGCACCACAAACACAACACACGCAACCCCAAAGAACAACAAAGCAGCGGCCCCCCGCCAGGGGAGCTGCAGGGCCGCCAGAATCACCGCTAGGACACAAAGGTGGACCCACCAAGCCCTCAGCCAGGAGAGGCGAGGGGCCACACCGAGAGACACCAAACCGACCACGCCCAACCCCAGGACCAGGCACTACGACACCCACACCGGCACCGCCACCAACACCCCAACCGGACGCCACAACACCCTCACCAGCGGAAACACCCGGAACCAACGGGGACACCGTCGGCAACACCAGCGACCCCAGCCCCCAGCACAACACCTAGGACACCCTCACAAACAACAAACCAACACAATAAGCCACCCAACACTGACCAACGACCGCACCCGGCCGGTCCGGTCCCCCACCAACCCGCACCCAGAACCACCGCCACCAGCATCCACACCATCGGAAACACCAACACCACCAACAATCAAGCCAGCACAACACCCTCACCAACACCAACACCGCCTGCACCATCACTGGCCGGCACCATCCCCTACGAAACCTACGCACACCAACACCGGTTCCAGCACCTACATCACCCAAGCCAACGGCTTCAAACACACCAACGCCGGCATCACCCCACCATCAGCGTCGCCACCAGCAACCTCCGCCAACGGAGGGAACCAAAGCCACCACAGCCGGTGAGCCAACAAACCACCAAGCCCCGGCCAGGGGAGGCGAGGGCACACGCCCAGAACCATCAACAACAACACCCTCGCCACCAAAACAACCACAGGGCGCCAACCACCACGCAGTCACCAACGGCACCCCCACCACCGGCGCCACCAACACCATCCTCACCCACGACACCACCCGGGGCATCGCCTGCACCACTTACACCAACAGCATCACCAGCAGCCCACACCACCTACTGCACACCCTCCCAGACAGAGCCACAGAAACCAGCCACCGCCCACCCCCGAACACAGGCCACTGACCACCAACACACAGACCCACACCAACCACCAGCAGCATCAGCAACATCAGAGACGTCGTGAACCAAAGCAACGCCCGCAACGACCTCGCCAGCGGCATCACCGACACCGCCACCGACAGTGCGACCTCAGCAACAACAACCCAGGGCGTCAACGGCAGCCGCCACGGCGACACCACCCGGTACAACACCATCGGCATCAACGACACCAAGGGGGCCAACACGGGGGCCAACGACGCCCATGGGAACCTCCGCCAGGAGTGGCGAGGTCCCACCCCAACCGTCAGAACACCACCATCCACCAGGGCATCACCTACAGCGCCCTTGCCTTCTACATCACCCACAGCTCCGCCGGCGGCGCCCTCGCCAACACCGTCACCAGCACCGCCAACAGCAGCAACACAGCGCCACCGCCAACCACCCACAGCACCAACCTCTCCAACACCGGAAACAACCGGCACCACCCCACCAGGACCACAAACCGACCAACCACCAGCCACGAGTGGCACGCCCGGAACCGCCGACCACCCAAACGCAGGCCGCGCCCAGCACCAACACCAACAACACCCACGCCAACAGACCACCACGAGACACGCCAACCACCAAGTATCACCTATGGCACCCTCACCATCGGGAGCACCAACGCCGCCCAATCCCACGGCACTATCCACACCACCACCAACCCCACCAACGAAGGGCCAAGGTGCCGTCACCTACCAACACCCCTACCACCACCACCACGACCCCGGCACCAAGTAACACCCAGGGCACCCCCACCATCGGCGTCACCGAGGACTCCAGCACGGCTGGCGAACGTACGCCACCGAGCTCTCAGCCAGGGGTGGCGAGCGCCCACACCCAGCAACACCCAACCAAACACGCCCAAACCAAGGACCAGGAACTGCGACACCCACACCTGCACCACCACCAACACCCAAACCGAACGCCACAACACCCTCACCAGCAGAAACACGCGGAACCAACGGCGACGCCGTCGGCAACACCAGCAACCCCGGCACCCAGCACGACGCCTGAGACACCCTCGCCAACAACGAACCAACGCAAGAAACCACCCAACGACCATGTTACACCCAAGGCGTTACAACCGCGCCACCCACCGACCCGCACCCAGAACCGACACCAGCAGCATCCACACCAACGGAAACTCCAACACCACCAACAATCAAGCCAACACAACACCCTCACCATCACCATCACCGGCGGCACCGCCGTCCTCACCATCACACACCGACCAACACCGGATACAACGCCTAGATCACCCAAGCCAACAGCATCAAACACACCATCGCCAGCATCACCCCACCATCAGCGTCGCCACCGGCAACCTCTGCCACCAGAGGAAACCAAAGCCACCACAGACGGTGAACCAGCAAACCACCAACCCCCGGCCAGAGGAGGCGAAGACGCACGCCCAGAACCATCAACAACAACACCCCCGCCACCAAACCAACCACAGGGCGCCATCCACCACGCAGTCACCAGCGGCACCCACACCACCGGCGGCGACACCCTCACCAACGGCATCACCAGCGGCCCACGCCACCTACTGCACACCCACCCAGACAGAGCCACAGGAACGAGCCAACGCCCAGCCCCGAACAGAGGCCACTGACGACCCACACACAGACCCGCACCAACCACCAGCAGCATCAACAACATCAGAGACGCCGTAAACCATAGCAACGCCCGCAACGACCTCACCTCCGGCATCGGCGACCGCACCACCGACAGTGCGACCTCACCAACAGCAACCCGGAGCGTCAACGACAGCCACCACGGCGACACCACCCGATACAACACCATCGGCAACAAGGACACCAAGGGGGCCAGGGCCAACACACCAGCCAGCGACGCCCAAGGGAACCTCCGCCAGGAGTGGCGAGGTCCCGCCTCCGCCGTCAGAACACCACCAGGGCATCACCTACAACACCCTACAACACCAACACTCACAGCTCCCCCGGCGGCGCCCTCACCAACACCAACACCAGCACCACCGACAGCGGCAGCACGGCAACACCGCAGCATCCGCAGCACCCGCAGCATCGACACCCTCGACCACAACCGAAGCAACACCCGCCACTACAGAAACAAGGACAGCCGAAGGAAATATCCAGACACCAGAGACAACCGGCACCACCAGGACCACAAGCCAGCCAAACACCAGCCACGAGTGGCACACCCGGAACCGCCGACCACCCAAACGCAGGCGGCACCCAGCGCCAACACCAACACCACCCACGCCATCAGACCACCACGAGACACGCCAACCACAACCGTGACACCCTCACCGTCGGCAACACCAACGCCACCAACACCCACGGCAATATCCACACCACCGCCAACCCCACCAACCACGAGCCGAGGTGCCGTCACCTAGAACACCCCTACCACCACCACGACGACCCCGGCACAGAGTAACACCTAGGGCGCCCCCAGCGACGGCAACACCAAGGACGCCAGCACGGCTGGCAAACAAACGCCACCAGCGCCACCCACCAGGCCCCCGGCCAAGGGTAGAAACAGCAACACCACACACCACACACCCACCGCATCGACATCACCCGGAGCATCGTCAACATCAACCAGGGGTCCCCACCACCCAAACAGCGCAAAACACCACAGCAACACCACCACATCCACCAGCCTCACCACCAGCGACACCAGCAGCACCCTCCGCCAGGGAGGGCGAGGAGAAAACCCAACAACGCGGAGCCAGCCAGCATCCCCGGCACCCTCACCATTGGACCGCCACCACCGGCACCAACCCCGAACACACCACCGTCACCAACGCCACCGACCCCTGACGCAACAACCACACAGCCCGCACAAACGGCACCAGCCGAACAGTCACCGACACCACCTCACCAGCGACAAAGCCCGGTGAACCACGAAACGCAGGCACTAAAGACCGAAGCAACGCCGACAACACTCCGGGCCAACTCTCGAGAACACCACCGAAAGCGACACCGTCAACCGAAAGCCACGACACCCTCACAAACCACCAGGGTACGGGTCCCCTTCCCACCCCCCACCATCTGCACAACCAGCGACACCATCACCAGCACCAACCGAAACACCGACGACGGCGACCCCACCAACAACCGACGGCCCCACTACCGCTGCGGGCCACTAGTCACGCCACCCACCGTCCGCGCCATCCACCAACGCCGCACCCTAAACCACACCTACACCCAAAACCTGCAGCAGCACCAGCAGACACCCAACCAGCGACACCACCCATCACCAGAAGACGATGATCAACACCAGCAGGAAAGCCAGCCCATAACGGCCAAAACCCAAAAACCTCCCACAGCCGGACCCACACCCACCAGCACCGCCTACGCCGACCCATCATCAGTGTCGCCGACACCCGGAAAGACACAAACCTCGATGAACTAACGACCACAACACTGCCGCCACCGCACCCACACCGTCAGCATCACTGCCAGCACAACCGGCCGGGCCGTCAATGGCACCGCCGCCCATGGCACCGCCTACACTCACCAGCGCCACCATCACCACGCGCGAGGCCGGGAACCCCTGGCGTCGCCAACAGCCTCAAGGAACACCAACACCACGAACACCACCGCCGCCGGACGGGGACTACCCACGAACCAAGAACAGCTCCACCACCAACAACCAATACACCACCCGCGGCACCCCAACGTCGCCAACGCCACCACGCCACCTATCACACCTCCACCACCGGCCACACCACCCGTCATCTACAGCACCCTCGCCACCACCGCCACGTCCGGCCCAAAAGTGTTACGCCCCAACGACCAGAAGCAACACCCTCACCATCGACACCACCGGCATCACCACATACGCCCATACGTCACCCTCGCCATGCTCACCAACCAACACCCTCGCCATCAGTGTCCACGACATCAGAGGCACCAACACCACCGGCGACGACGACAGCGGCAACAGCTGACCCACCAACTAACCACCATCAACCATAGCCCAGCACCAGCCTCATCTACGCTATACCCATACCACCCTCGCCAACAACACCGCCAGCGGCACAAACATCCACTCCTACACCCACACCACCCTCACCACCAACATCACCACCACCCCCCAAGGGTCAGGGCTCGCGGGGAACGAAACGGCAGAGCGAGCACGCCACCACCCGCACGCGTCGCCCACCCTATCGTACACCGCTCCACAACACGCCCCCCCGCTTCCCCCGACAGGACGTGCGCTGGAGCCCACTGCTGGGACGACAACTACGACGTCCTCCCGGCCATCCGACACCTACTGGCAGCCACGGCCCCGCGCCCACAAGCCCACCAGCAACCCACGGAACCGCAGGAGCCCGACCACCCCATGCCAACGCGCTCCATATCCCCCGCGTCCACCGCAGACCAGAACAGGGAACACCAGCGAGAGGAGCCCGACCCCGACCGCGCCGCCACGCCCCCACCGCCCCCCCCTCCAAAGGACATCTACGCCACACTGGCCGGCACCCTAGCCCCCATGGACGCCGAGCAGTACTACCAGTTCATCCAACGAGACCTCCCTGAGGACCACGCGACCCTCCAGGGGTGGAAGCAGGAGAAAAGGAACGACAACGAGTGGGGCACAGAGGAAGACCTTCTCTGGGAAGACACCTGGAAAGGCAACACGGACACCTTCCTGGAAGCAGCAGCCGAAACCTACCCCCGCCCGCCCGGGGACACTAGACACGGCCTCCACGCCCTCCTAGCGTTCCACAGCTGGAGACACCGCCACACCATCACCGTCCGCCCCCTCGACCACAATCCACACCGATGGACACCTGAAGACGACGCCAGCGCCGCCATCACCGTGCAGCAAAGCCCCGAGAACCCGGAAGAATACCACATCACCTGGAACGATCCGGCACCCCACCCCCCCCGCCTCCCCAACCCTCCCAGATGTCTTCGCCACCATCAGCGCAGAACTCCAGGAGGCGAAAGCCCCACAACAGCTGGACGAAGAGATGCCCCAGGCACCATCACCACCAACCACACAAGACAAACCCCGCACAGAGCCCCTCAACCACCCCATCACCATAATGGAGCTCCCCCCACAACACTGCACCACCCCGGACCGAAACGGGTTTCGAGACCCGCCACGGGAATGGGCGGTCCACAACGGCACACTCCGATGGGACGAAATCACACCCGGGCTCCAGGCCATCCGCCTCCACTCGATCACCGAGCCCACCACCACCTGGGCACTACTGACGGACCGCCACCACCTCCTCCTCACCGTCCAAGGCGACGCCACAATCACACCCACGGAGGGAGACCTTGTAACAGCAGCCCCCGCCCACGCCGTCCACATACCCCCGCAAGCATCGTCGGCACCTATGACGGTACATCCAGGCCCCACCCCATGGCAAGCCATCGTCATCACCTACCCCGCCCCCAACGACCACACAAACACCTGGCAGCAACGCTGGGAGGACATCCGGGGGGACCTCCTCCAAGAACACCTAGGGCACACGCGCACCCACCACACCCTACACCCGATACGAGGAGTAGGCCAAGCACCACACGGCATACACGCCCCGGGAGTATGGGGGTACGCCACATCCATAAACCCACAAGCAGCGGAGGACATCAAGACCGCCCTATCCATCCAGCAAGCCCAGACGCAAACCCCGCGCCACAACACCCGACGAGGCTACACCATTTGGTGGGCATACCAAGACCACGACACCCTCAACCCCCAACCGGGGGCCCCCCCTCTAGACACCAACACAACCGCCTTCCTCCAAGCCGCAGCAGCGGCAGCCACACAGGTAGGGGCCCCGGAAACCTGGGGCCCACAATATCTGGTCGAAACCAAAGTGGCGCCCCACGCGAAGGCCCAAGACAAGCCCCCAACACCGAAGCCGCTCCACCCCCCACTCAAGCTAGACCCGACGGAACACACCCCCCAGGACGAATGGGCGACCCACTACATCATTCCCCACACCACCACCCGCAAGAACGACGCCGCCAAGATCACCGTCACCCGCCACCTCCCCCACACCCCACAGGTGTATGAGCTGACGGCCGCCAACGTCCTCGTCACCCGTCGCCGACACGACGAGCGATACACCATACAAGCGGAAGGGGCCGCCGCGACCACCCTGTACACATGGGCAACACGGGGGGACCTCCCACACCCCACCCTCCACCACGCCCCCTCCTGGCCCACCCCCTTCCACACAGCAGACCGCCCAAACAAGAAGCCCAAACACACAGGTATGCACACCCCCGCCCAGGAGGCCCAGCACCGGCACGATGCGAGGCGCAAGGCCCGCACCCTCCACGACGACCACACCATCCCCGGCATCAGCGCCCCCCCCGCCAGAGTGTCAGATGCCACCCACAACCGCACGATCACAGGCATCACCATGGAGTGCCTGAACCCAGCGGCGTCGCGGGCAGACGCCGTGTGGATCAGCGAAGGGCGCTCCCACACACGGGCGGTGGCGCGCCTCCACAACATCCAACCCCATAAACTTCAGCGCGCCGTTGGACCCTTCGCCGTACACGTCACCCCCTAAGGCATCGACCACCCCCGGTGTGAGCACCATGACCCGCCCTGCTCCACCCCATGCACCTCGCCCCTGCGCCAACCGCTGCCGGCCCCCACCATCACGGGCAACATGTACCTGGGAACCGTACCGGGAGACCCGGGCATATACATCCTGCCCAACAGGTCCAGGGAACACGCCATTCCCCTCCACGGTGTAGAATCCCTCGCCCTGGGACCGCCCCCACCAAAACACCAACACCAGCACATCCCGGGGGACAAACGGACACAGGCGCCAGACGGGGGAAAAAAGGCCAACCAACGCGCCCTAGCCCACATCACCGTCCACCCCGCAGCCCACCTACCAAAGAACTTCGGCACGGAGCGCCACATCGTCCTGGAGGGGCAAGCGCACCACATCATCACCGCCGCCCTGTGCACCCTCGCCGCCAACGAACACCACTGGGACCCCACAACCATCCCAGCAATGCCCCCACCACCCCAGGGCCCCAAAGATCCCGTCACCCCCTTCCACATCGATCAACTCCTAAGCCGCAGGGCCACCCCACACCTCCACCCCTCCAGGATAGCACTAGCCATCGCATCGTGGGACACCCTGGACACGCCCCCCCAACAACCCGCCATCCACATCCTCAAAGCGGACGCCCAATGGTGAGTCCTCCACTGGGCACACGGAGTCCTCATGGCGGCCCAGGCCTATACCCCGGAAATAGACCCGGAAGACCCCCCACGGGGCCGGCAGCGACTCCTCCAGGCCACCACCCTGACAGGCCGCGAAGGCGCCCCCTGGGAAGCCCTCCACACAGCACTCTACTGGGCTTAAGGCTCCCCCAACGGCCGGGACGCACCGGAACCCACGGAGGCCTGGGTCATGCAGGCCAAGGCCATGAGGAACTACCACCTTCACCACCCCTTCGACGACAGCCCGGCCGCACTGCCATGGCCTTCAGATCCCCCGGAGACCGTGCGCAAGCTCGCCGACATCATGAGCAGCCACGCGAAAGCGAAAATGCAAACACCGGCGGAACCCCCACTGAGGGATCCGGGCCAGCAAGCAACGCACCCCTTCTTCAAACCCCACGCCCCCCCAGCCCCGCTACCTTCAGTCCCGCCCAAGCGAGCGAGACGACAAAGGGGCGCACCCGCCCCCAACCAAGCCGGAAAAGCAGCGACCTCCCGACCCCCCGCATCCCACCCGACCCACCCGGCGAACCCAGACCAAGCATCCTCGTCATCCTCCCTCCCACCAGTACCACCGCCCTACCCGGACCAAGCATCCTCGTCATCCTCCCTCCCACCACTACGGCGGCCCCACCCGGACCAGGCATCCTCATCATCCTCCCTCCCGCCACCAGCACCGCCCCCGCCCAAGGCGTACCCAGGATTCGAAAAGGGCGCGAAGGTCCAGCAGCCCTTCCGCAACGACCACACAGGTGACTGGATCTGGTGTGAAGGCACGATCCGGTACCGCCTCAAGGAACCGGAGGACAACGGGGGGCCACAGATCCGGGTCATCTGGCACCGCCAAAAGGAGCTAGACCAAGGCAGCAGCGCCCCCGACAAGCCAGTAAGCTACACCCTGGAGCTCACCAGCGCCCACCCCATTCGGCTCCGCACCAAAGAGAACAAGGCCCACACAGGCACCAAATACACTAAGAAGCTCCCCCGGGAGTGGAGCCAAGGCCTCCCCCCGCCGCGCCTAGCCAAGCGCCCACCAACCGGCAAAAAGTCCCCGAGCCCCAGTCTGCCTCCCTGACGGGGCAAGGGCCGAGGGCACAAGCCTCCACAGCCCCGGCTCGCCCCCACCGAGGCCACCGTCAACCTCCTGGACCTGAACCACCGGCTGTCACATACTCCAAGGACGCCACAACCGCCCTCCTGGAGCTCCGGATTGCACAGGGGCCGGGGTGGGTCCCCCACCTCCTCACCTTCCAGGAACAAGGCCTACAACGCGACGACCCCCCAGAAACCACCCCCATATATACCCCGGACCAGAAAGCGTACAAATGCTACTGGCACAAGGGTACCCCCCTATACGCCCAAACCGGCATCCACGTCCACCTCGTCCACCACCTCAGCGTCCCAGGGAGGCTAGGTGTCTATGATGTCGTCGGGGACGGATGGCAACTCAACGTCATCAACACCAACGTCCCCTTCGGCAAAGCCACGGAACCCTTCCTCCAAGCCCTGGTCGAGGCGTACCACCAGATGGCCATGCTCGCCCCCACAGTCATCATGGGCGACGTGAACGCCGCCCCCACCCCGGCAGACCGAGGGGGACAGGCCACACCCCAGGACCAAGCAGTCCGCGACACCATCGAAATGCTGGGGCTCGTGGACCTGACAGCCAACCTCGAAGGCCAACCATCCCACTTCCCCCACCAAACAAATGCCACCCCATCCCGCATCGACGTATGCTATGGCGACCCCACCACCATCATCCGGGCAGAGGGCCGATATGGACCGCTCCCGCTGGGACCCACAGGCCATAGCCCCCTGCACATCCGCCTCACCATCCCCAACCTTCCCCCCAGCCCCCCAGAGGATGCGGACCAAGGCCTACCAGCCCCCCGGAAGATGCCCCCACTGCATGACAAGCATGCCTGGTCCCAATATCACAGGGCCATAGACCGCGCCCGGCGCATCCAACCAGACCCCACCGACCTACTCACGGCCATGCGCACGGCCGCCGTCGCCTGCGGCTTCCAGCAACACCCCCACACAGACGACGACCAACCACCCACGGCCCTAGGGGACATGCTCCATGACCTCTGGCATGTGAAGCAACAACTGGCGACCCTCCTCCACACCGACACCCCCCCAACCCGCCGCCAGATACACTACTGCAGGACACAGATAGCCCACATCAGGGCAGACCTGCAGCGGTGGCACATCCACAGGCAACAGCGCATCGCCCAGGAACACGAACGGTATGCGCAACATGAACTCCCCTACAAGGCCATCCGCCACCTCAACGACGCCATGACCGACACCAGCCACCGCACGATCACCACGGTCCGGCAGGAGGACGGCTCCCTCACCAACGACCCAGCCACAGTGCTCCAAGCCACCCAAGACAGCTTCCTCCGGCAACACACCCCCACCCAAGACACACTGCACCCAGACACCCTGGCCAAAATCGACCGCCTCCCTCGGGTCTTCAACCACGCCCAGAGGAGACAGCTGGAAAAACGCCCCTTCACCATCCACGAAGTCCGGAAGGCCATCCACAGTCTCCGGCAACACAAAACCCCAGGCTACGACGGCCTCCCTGCGGAGGCATACTACCACCTCCCCGCCCACCTCCTCTGCATCCTCGCCCACCGCCTCCGGGACATCGTCACGGGGCAGAACCCCCTGCCACCAGACTGGGCGAACGTTGTCTGCCCCCTCTACAAAAAAGGGGACTGGGCGAACCCGGACAACTGGCGCCCCATAGTCTGTGCGGTCACGGAGGTCAAAATCGTCTGGACCATCCTCCTACGCCGCATCCGCCCCCACCTGGACCCCCACATACCGGCAAGCCTCTGAGGGGCCATCCAAGGCCGGTCCCCACACGAGGCCATCTTCCTCCAGGACACCATCGCAGACATGGACCCGGTGGACCTCATCATCGCCTCCCTTGACGTCAAAGGAGCCTTCCCGAACACCCCCTGGCTCCTTCTAGAAGCGGTGTGGAAACGCCTAGGCCTCCCCTTCTACAACTTCGCCTCCGGCTACATCCGCACCCGCAAATACACGGTCCGCACCGGAGCAGGCCTCACCCCCTTCCTGGAGCCAGGCAGCGGGGTCCCCCAAGGGGGAGCAGAGAGCCCCTTCCTGTACCTTCTAGTGACGCTCCCCCTGGCCCTCGCAATCGAGCAGGATTACCCGGCCTACGCACCCTACCCCCTCCTCTCCCCCCTGGTGGGCTTCGCGGACGACACCGACCTCACGGTCACGCACACCCCACACGAACCCCATGCCCCAGACCCCGGGCCAACGGTCACCCAACAGGCCAATGACTTACTGGACGTGACCATCTCCTACCTCTCCCACAACAACCTCATCGTCCACCCCACAAAGTCAGTGGCCATGATCAAGGGGTCTGCCACACCCCCCACCCTAGGGCCACAAGGGCCCCCCATGCAAGTCGTGACAACCACCACCCACCTGGGGGTAATCCAGGCCGCCAACCCTGAGGACGCCACCCTCCCTCCCAAGTTGCAATCACACCTCGCCCATCTCCCCAGATATGCGTCCCCGACCACCAAGGCCCTCTCCCTGTCCCACCAGAGCCTGGCGTACTACCTCACCGGGGTCTTGAACGCCTCCATAGGCTTCCAAGCACTCCACCTGACACACCCCACCACCGCCCTCCAGCCGGCCACACGCGCCGTGACCAAGGCATGGGCAGCACACGGGGGCTGGCCCACCTCCATACCCACCCGCGCCATCCGAGCGGCATGGCCCCACTATGGGGACGCCACAGGTGACGAGGTGAAAGCGGCCTACACCAGACACACAGCCCTCCTCCTCCACCGCATGACCCACAACCACTCACCGGAGGTCCGCGAGGTCACCGCAATCCGCCTCCAAGCCGCACAACGGGCCCGCAACACATGCCTGCGCTGGGTACTCCACCAGACGGGCATGCCCACCAACATGAACACGCGCCTGTGGAACCACCTGCAGCTTCTCCTCCCATCCCCACACCACGCCATACTCACCAACCACACGTGCCCAGAGGAAGGGCCTCTAGCGGTCCTCTGCGGGGACCTCCACCATCACCCCAAGAGCACCATCCGCACCATAGACCTTGTCGGGGCCTCCATCACCGTAGTATACGTCACCCTCCCCCAAATGCGAGTCCTGCACCACAGCGGGGCACGCCACAGCCCCTTTCTACAGCTTCCCGAATGGCCTCAATACCGCCACTTCCACCAGTACCTCACGCAGACGGCACGAGCAGCGGGACACACTCTGCCGGAAAGCAAAGACATGCACACAGCCTACCGAGAATTCACAAAGCAACACCCCCGACCCATCCCAGCGACACCGCCCTACGCACCCACCGGCTCGAAACACAGACCCGTCCCCCCGGTGACGGGCGCAGTCCCACCAGTAACCCTACTACTGGCCCCGAATGTAGCCAAACCCACGCAGACCACCGTCATCCACAACGGGGCAAAATGGCGCATACCGAAACATCACATAACCGCCCGAGACCTACCACGGGTCCCCCATGACTCCCAGAGCATGCCACGCACATGTTGGGCCTGTGACCCCGAGGCACCAACCACACCATGGCCCGTACTACACCTCATAGCACGCCACCACACCCACCCCACAACCCACCTACCACCACAGGCCTACGCATGGGTGGCTCCATGGTTCCACCGCACCGACACTAACCCCACGGTAGCATGGAACCCCGACCACGCGCCCAAATGGCTCTTCACCACTACACCCACATGGCCCCGCCCCGACCCGGCAGGGGTCGCCATCCGTTACAGCATGTACGAGCCAGGCAGAACGAGCAAGCACGAGCACCCCTACTATCCGCTCCACCACTCCTGCCACACACCGGAGCACCGAACATAAACCCTCACATGCCACGACCTAAACCCAGACACAGCCTACATCCTCCACTACATCTACTCCTACCTCACACAAGGACAGCCGGAGCAGGGACTCATAGCCCTGTCCACCCAAGCGAAACACATCATCTACAAAGGAATAGGGGTGTACGCCACCCCCATCCTGCAGCCCACAACCCCAGTAGCCCACCTCGCCACGGGCCTCGCCATATACGCCTACCTGCCCATGAACCCATGCCGCCTCCCACAACCATCACCGGCGGACCGGCTCTTCTTCACCGACGCCTCAGGCGAATCCGCCCTCACGCCCATCACCGGAGGGGCCACCCTGCAGCTAACCCACACCGGGGGACACTACCACATGGACCACCACACGGGCCACACCACCTATGGGGTCCTCCTCCCACGGGGAGCTAGGGGCCATGGCCGACGCCATCACCGAGATCGCGGCCCAACTACCCGCCCACTCCCCGCACATCGTCCGGGTCTGGTTCGTGGTAGACGCCACTGTCGACACACACCTGCTCCTCCGCATAGCAAGGCAACCACTTCACAAAGGCACCGCGACGAGCCTCGGCACCCAGGCACTGCTGCTCTGGAAAGCCCTTCGCAGCCTTCCCCCCTACGTCCAACTCCACATCGTGAAACAAGAGTCCCACAGACACCAATACGGAAATGGTAAGGTCGACAACCAGGCAGTACACCAGCGCACAGCGCACCTACCAGCCCTCCAGATCCCTGACCTCGGCCGCAACCACACACACCTCCAACACATACCCCCCGTACCCGAGCCCCATCAGACCCCAGACTGGGTACCAGAGGACGCCCCCTATTCCTCCCACAACAGAGCATACCACTACCCCAACCCCATCCAACATCTCGCCCGCGTGCTCGGCGACGCAGACAGCCGGGCGCACATCCAGGAGCTCCAGGACAGACTGCAAATCCCCCTCTACCACTCAGCGCTGCGCCCAGCAAACGTCGCAGCCCACCTGCAAAATCGACGCATCCAGCTCCTCAGGGAGCAACTACCATTCCTCACCAGGCTCGCCAGATGGCTCGCCCGCAAACACATCCACGTCCCCGAAGAACACACCCGTTGCCCGTGCGACCACACCACCCCGGAGGACTGGGAACACTTCAAGAAATGCCCCCTCCATACAGGCAGGGACACGCTAGTCAGCTGGTCCCCGGCGGAAACCCTACAGCAACACGAAGGATGGCCAACACACACCCACGCACACCAGGCCACCGAACACCTCTTCCGGGATCCCCTGGTCAACGAAGCCACCATGAGAGGGGCGGTGACACAGGCCCTGCACCGACACCTCACCAAACACACGAAAAGCCCCATGGAGGCAGCAGCACACCTCCAGCTAGAGGCAGTCCGCAGAGCAGCGGCCCAAA
Organism: Eutreptiella sp. 'Long Island Sound 2002'; assembly: GCA_964036045.1. NCBI lineage: Eukaryota > Euglenozoa > Euglenophyceae > Eutreptiales > Eutreptiaceae > Eutreptiella > Eutreptiella sp. 'Long Island Sound 2002'. Next base: position 27,210,825 of record OZ038382.1, read on the forward strand.
TCGTACACCGCAAACACCTCCTGTTAGCACACGCGGAGCAACTCACCGACCCCACCGCCAGGGAACACATGCAGCGTCTCATTCATTACCATGCCGTGCATTACCCAGACGTCCACAAACCCGCTCCGCGCCCCGCACGCGCCCCCAATCTCCATCCGCAGGCCTCCAAGACACCACCACAGCGCCCCGAGGCCCATCTCTCACCCAAGAAGCCACCCGGCACCGCCCAGCCCGGCCGAGCCCGACCAGGGCCAACCATACATCGACGTAGACGCGCAAGACCCCAGCAGCCCATCCAGCCCACCCCCCCCGGACCCAGGGCACCCCCCCCTCACACCGGCCACCATCTGCGACCCCGACCTCCTCCGAGCAACCCCCCAAGACAGGGCCCCGACCACCCCCCTGGGCTGGTACCGCCTACAAGACGACTGGACCAAGCTCACCGTCAAAGCCCTCCGGGACCTGACCACCCCAGGCAGCGGCCTCCACGAGGCCATCGTAGACCTCGTAATCTGGCGAGCACGCAAACACACCCAGGGCCAGCACGTCTGGATCCCCCCCATCAAGTGGGGCCAGGCCCTGACACACGACACCGGCATCAACGCCACGCGTCAAGGGACCGTACGCCTACGACGGGCCCCAGCGGAGACGGACCACCCAGCAGACCCGAACCGCCCTGAGCAGTGGGAAGAGGCCACCGCACCAAACCGCAACACCGCCCTCCGCGCCGCCGGCCTCCGCACCCCAGACGACGACCTCCCCCCCCCACCTACAGACAGTGACCACCCCCCGCCGGAGGTCTGGGTTACAGTCCTCGAGCGCGGGCATTACTACGTGATAGCCGCTACGGCTACGTCCCACGGCCCGCAATGGCTCATCAAAGGAACAGACACCATGTTCGCCCCAGGGACCCCCCCACCAGGGGCAGTAGGGGACCCCATGACCCAGCACAGGGTCCTCAGGGGCGTCCTCCAGCCAGAGGACAAGCCCCCAGCCCGCGCCCTGGCCCAAATCACCTCAGGGAAGGCGGGCTATCACCTGGGATTGGCCATGCTCTGCCTGACCCACTGGATCCAGCGCCGCTGGCCACCCACGGGGACCGTGCCCTGGGTTTGGGCCATCCCCACCGCCCACACACAAGTCGAGGCGGGCCCGGACACACGACCAAACCCCCCCCCCAGACCGCAGCAATCCCTCACCTGCGGGTACCACGCCATCCACAGGGTCCTCAGCCGCGCTGGTCTTAGCCCAAAGCTAGCATACCCCCTTCCCACCACTGACCAAGAGGTCCACCGGATACGCAAGCTCATCTGCGAAATCCTTGCCGCGGCAGCAGAAGACGGCAAGCTTTTCCTCCAAACCGCCCGGCCTAAAACTGACCACGCAAGCGCGCCGCGGCGAGCGGACACATACACCGACACAACACACCCCACCGCACAATCCCTGCCCATGCCCCTCCCCTCTCGCTGCTCACCCGGAGACCCACACACGCCCACCATCGCGCGCACCCCCGGGCCCCGCGACACGGGCCTCCCCCACCCGCCCGAACACCAGCACACGCCCGCCACACACCCACCCGCCGGACACCCCTCACCACCCCCCCCACTCCACAACCCACACACACCCGCCGAGAGGAGCCCCGCGCCCCGCGGCACGCCCACCCCACCCAGTGGCCCGCCCACGCCCCCCGCACACACCCCAGAAGACCCAGGCCCACCCCCCCCGGCCCCTGAATGCAGCCCACGCGAACTGTTCCCCCCCGCGGACGCCAACCCACACAACCTCAGACATTGCAGGACCCGGGCCCAGCCAAGCCCAGAAGGAGAAGGCCACAGCCCCGCGCCTCCCTCCCCCGCCGCTGCCGACCAGATCGGCCCGCAGGGCCACCAGGTCACGACCGGGCCCCCCCAGCCGCCCGCCCCCAACCTACAGCCCGAGGACATGCCTTCCATCCTCCCCGCTGTTGCCGCAGCAGAAGCCGCCGCCCGCAAGCCCGCCCGCATCACAGCCCAACCTGCGTCCACCACCTCCTCCTCATCCTCAACCTCGTCAACCTCCTCCACCTCATCCTCCGACCCCCCCCCTCCCCGCCGCCCTCATCCTTAAGGCCACGGCAAAAGCCAAAGCCGCGGCCGCACGCACCGACCCCCCGACCCCCACACAGGCGACTCGGGCACCCCGGCAACACACCGGGAAGACCCCCGAACCGACATCGGCGCCCTCACACCTCCGGACAGAGGTCCTCCTCAACCTGGAACCGGACCTCAACACCAAACCCGACCCCAAACCCAAGCCGGCGCCCACGCGAGCACACACAACACCACAAACGCAACGACACAAACCCAACTGACACCACCCCCGACCGGACCCTCACCCAAGCCAGGACCCCCCACCCACCACAACCCACGCCCCCCTCCCACCAGCACCCACCACCACCGCAGAGGCGGCCACCCAACACGACCGAGTCCAAGCCCTCGTCCGCATCCCCGTCACCAAGCGCCCCGTCATCCATCCCCCGCAAACCACCACCACGCCGGCCAAACCAACCCAGGGACGTGGGACCCCTCGACCACCGTCACCGTCAAGCGCGGGCCCCAACCCGCCCCCCTTGCCCACCACATAGTGCAGCCCCAGGGACTGCCCACGATGCCCAACCCCCCCCCCCCACAAGGGGGACCGGAAAACCCACAAGGGGTCCATGGGCCATACCCGCAACACCAACCCCACCACTACCCACACCACCACCACCAGCGTCCCCACCACCACCACTACCAACACCACCCCAAACCACTACCACTGCCCACCGCCCTACCCCACCGGGCCACAACCCCCCGTGCACGAACAGCACCAGGGAATGGGATGGCAGCCACCGAGCGCTCCACCCGCATACCCCACCTACCGCCAGGGGCCACCCCCCCCGTACCAGCCACCCCCCCCGTACCAGGAACCGTATCCGTATCCCCCCGGCCACCACGTCCACGCCGAACCCCGCCATAGACAGTCGCTCGACCCATACCACCAGCCGCTGCCGCCACCACACCCCTACGTGGCGGATCCATGGACGACAGGGGACCTCCCCCCCCCCCCCAGTACCAGGCGGCACCACGCGAAGCCCCCAGGACCCGCCGACGCCTCCTGATTGGCCCGACTCCCGCTCCCCCCCCCGCACGACACACTCGCCCACGGCGCCCACACTCCCCACACCAGCACTGCGCCTCAACCACCCACTCGCGCCGCTCCCGCTCCCCCAGGTGCCACCACGACCCCCCAGGACCCCGCTCCCGCCGCTCCCGCTCCCCCGGGCACCACCACGAGCGCCACCGCAGCACCATGTCCACCTTCCCCTCCCCCCTCCGGCCATACAAGACCCCCACCCCTAGCCCCCGCCACCACCGCTCCCGCTCCCCCCGACGCCGCCAGGCACGCCACCGCCGCCCCGCGTCCACCTCCCCCTCCCCCCACGGGCCCCGCCGGGCTCCCTGTTCCCCCCGCCGCCCATACCCATAAGCCACCCCCAGCCCCCGTCACCACCACTCCCGCTTCCCCGGACGCCACCAAGCGCGCCACCGCCGCCCCATGTCCACCTCCCCCTCCCGTTCCCCCCTCCACCCGTACCCGTTCTCCACCCCCAGCCCCCGCCACCGCCGCTCCCTCTCCCCCAGGCACCGCCACCCCCGCCACCACCGCAGCTCCACGTCCTCCCCCCGTCGCTCCAGGACCCCGGGCACGGACCCCTCCCCCCCCCAGGCCCCCGCCCACCTCGCCTGGTGGTCTGCCCCCGTTTTGCAGGAGCTCTGCCGCTGGGTGAAGTGGGCCGGGGGAGCGGGAAGGCACGATGGGGTGCACATGGTGCATACCTTCGAGGAGGTGCGCACCCGCACCCCCGCCAACCCCAACGAGGCTGCCCCGGAGGCCTGCATGCCACAAGCGGCATGGGAGGCCCTCCTCCGCGATGCGGTCCAGGGCCTCCGCCCCCCCTACACCCCCCAAGCCCTCCGCCAGTGGCTCCAGGCCACCCACCCCCAGGCCTGGGCCGCCGGCGCCCCCTCCCCACCCCGCCCCTCCCGCCACCACCACACCAGGAAGGGGGAGGACAAGGGCAAGGGAAGGGCAGGAGACACCAAGGGGCACTCAGGCAAGAAGGCACGGAGGGGCCCCAAGTGAGGGCAGGCACTCACAGGGACAGGACGCCAGAAGAGACACCACATGGGGGCAGAAAACCACCCAAGAACCAGGAAGGGGCGGAAGCGGGGACCAAGGCACGGAAGAAAAGGGCACCACGGCAACCGCCACGACCCACAGCCAGGAAGGGCATACCACGACGGGCAGACCAGCACCGCCCCACCCCCACCAAACGCCCCACGACTCCCGGGGGCGCACCCCCCAACACACACCGCTGAAGCAAGCAACGGACGCCGTACGGATCACACGAGCGCACCAGCGCACCACCGGAAACCACACGGGGAATGGAGGGCACACCTACACGGGGAGAACGGGCCACACCCACAGAGGAAGCCGCAGGGAACGCCGCTGCACGGCGCACCACCACGCCCTCACCGCCAGGCGACGACACCTGGGGACCGAAACCCCCAGAGGACACGGGACCAAGGCACAGGCCCCCAGGGAGGGCAACCCCACGGACCGTCACGCGGTCCACCTACCCGACCCACCAGCCCGAGCGGCACGCCCAAGCCCCCACAGCACGGACCCAGCGAGACACCCACACCTAACCGCACCCCCCAGCCACCAGCCAGCCACACTCCGGCCCGCACTCCGCACCACGACACAGGGCAGGCTGACCTCCACTGACCCACCGCGGCACAACGCGAGACCACGGCACACCGCCCCACAGCGCGCCACGGTACAACGCGCCACAGCACGACGCGACGCGACGCGGCACAGAGCGGCACACAACGACACAACTGACCCTAACCTGAGGGACTAACCGAAGCAAGCCACCGCACACCCTCGAAGGCGCCGCACCAGCACGCCACGCACCAGCACCGCAGGCCACACACGGGGCCACAGCGCGCCTGGCAACAACGGTGGCGGACCACCCAGAAGGGTAAAACCGGCACCGCAGAGGGGAAAGGACACGAACAACCCCAGCCCCCTAACCCAGAGCCACAAGCAGCCGCCTGCAGCAGCCGCCCAGCCGGCAGAGCCAGGACCTAACCCGGCAAGAAGGGGCACCGCGCCCACCGTGTACATAGCCCACCCGACGCATGGGGCCGGAACACGGCCAAAGAGAACGCAACTGACAACAGCAGCACGGAAGACAACACCGAATGCGGGCCAGTGCGTGCGCCAGCCCAGGGAAGGCAGAGGGAGGAACAGGCAAACCCCCCCCCAAAAAAAAAACAACAACAGAGGGGGGAGGGGGGGGGGGCGCGAAAACAGCCCACAGCCACCGAACCGCCCGCCAACACCACCAGAGGCGGTCAAACTCCCCCCCAGAGGGCACCAAAGACAGGACCCCCAAAGAGGCACAGGGGGACTACCCAGCCAAAACCAGCAACACCAAGCCAGGAACAGCGGCCCACCGGGAAAAGGGACACCGAAACAAGCAGACACACACCACGAAAAAAAAAACAAAAAGGGCCAGCAACCCAGCCCGAAAGAAAGGGGATGGGGGGACAGGGACCACAAGGCCCGGGACAGGGACACCAAGAAAAAAAAAGAAAGAAAAACAACAAAAGCGCAAATAACACACCCCGACAACCCAGCCAAGAAGGGCTGGGCACAGCCGAGACCCGGGCCCAGCACACACGCCCACACCACACGCCAGAACCGGAAACGGCGGGGGGCAAGCGGGGCGCCCACGCAACCACACACATCCCATAAGCAGGCCGAAACCGAACCCCAACCAGGAACACCACAGACAGCCGACACTAGAGGGACAACACGACAAACCGTGCCCAAACACACCCACCCAAGACCCCAGCCAGGACTGGCGGGGTTAACAAAACCCACACCCAACCGCAAACCGGACCCAAACACAAACGCCGCACAACAGTAGGAAACCCAGTGCCCACAGCCCGGGCACTGACGCAGCCCGTGCCATGCAGGTGACCCGGCCAAACGAGATCCGGAGACCGGGGGTAAGGCTGCATCCTATGGCCTGCGCTGCTTTGGGACTCGAGGCGGAGCGTGCGACACCCAAGCGCCTCGGAACCCTAGTACCAATAACATGCATGCATGCCTTGGGAACGGGATACGCCAGGAAGTGCGGTGAACCCCTAGGGTTCCGCCGAAAGGAGGGGACGTGCGCAAGCACGGAGGCACACCCTCCCGGCGAGACAAGCACGTCACGCTGGCGGCGATCAGCCCTCCCGGTGTTGCCCGGGGCCGCTTTGTTGGGGGCCAACAGTCAGGTCTGGCGGGATGTAAGCCGCCTCCCCTCTTCACGCGCGGAGCCTCTTCCTGTTCGTCACAGGAGCGACGCGAGGGGGAACCATGGGGCCCCTCTCCACGACCGAGTGCACCTACCTACCTACCTTATACCACTGGTGCCCGTCAATGACACGGGGTTCGAGACCAGTGCTTAGGGTCTGGAGAATTTCTTTATACTCTGACCGATAGTCAGTTAGGCTGCAACCCTCGAGGATTCCAGCAGTGCGCATGGACAGGTCAAGCTGGACATGCATACGCTGGAAAGCCTCTTCCGCGAGTGCCTCAGAGCTCTCACCAATAAGCGCATCGAAGTTATTGCGCGATATATAGTCAGACAGTTCATTTTTTATACCAAGGATATGATGGACTGTCAGCCTGAACTGGCTCAGGTAAGTCCACCATCGCTTCTTTTTCGCTTTCTCCGGTGACGGGCCCTTCTGAAAAGACTTCACCGGTTCCTGGTCACAGAGCCAGACACTAGGACTGGATCCCAATAGTCGGGACTGTGATTGGAGCACCAACATACCGGCCAGGAGTTCCTGGTTGTAGGTGCTGTAATTGGAACGCGCTTGGTTCCATTTCCAGTTCCAGTGTCCCAGTGGCACAAGTCGCCATTCACTGGTAGGATAGTCATGCTTCAAGGAGCCATCACCGTTCAGTCTGCTAGTACGATAATGGCAGTGGGTTAGCTCAGCTGGGTTAAGATCCTGCCAGTTCTAGATCGTTCCACCCCCCCCTACATCACTGGCATCAGTGATCAGGACTATTTTGCCCTTAGGGCGGGGTACTCCCAGGCAGTTGGAGGAGGCGATTTTGTTCTTCAACTCCTGCAAACACTCCTCCTCTCTGGCGGTCCACCTCTAGGGAGTAGTTTTCTTGATTAGGTCAGTGAGAGGGGCAGAGGAGTAGGTAAAATTGTGGATGTGGCGCCTATAGAAGTTACAGGCGCCCACAAAACTCCTCACGTCCTGTAGACCCTTCTTAGGGTTATCCCGAATCTGCATATCCTGCAGGGGCTGCATCTTAGACGCGGCTGGTTTCCACCAGCCATACCCCACGTCGAAACCCAAATACTCCATCTCCTCTTTCATGAGCTCGCATTTTTCGAGTTTGATTCGAAGATGGTTTTCCTGACAAAAAATGAAACATTCACGCAGGAGAAGGACATGTTCCTCTTGGGTATTGGTACCCAAACTCAGGTCATTGATGTGGGCCTCCATTTCTGCACCTCGAGAAATCAACTCCTGTACTAGAGGTCTGCGCCTCAGTATGTACAAAATTTTGTTCATTAGTTCCTGGAAGAGTGCTGGGGCATTAGCCCCCCCGAAAGGCATGATCTTCCACTCAAACACACAACCCTTAGGGGTTATAAAAGCCAGCAGTTCCTGAGCTGCGGCGGTTAGGTCTACCTGCCAGAAAGCACTGTGTTTGTCCATTTTGGTCTTGTACCGGCATTTGGCAATACGCTCCAGGGTATCTTCCATGTTAGGAATACTCCCTGAGTGGTTTTCGGTTTTCTTGTTCACCTCACCATAGTCAACAACCAATCGTAGGGTAGTCGATCCTGGTTTAGCAACCAGGAAACAAGAACTGCAGTGATGGGGGTAGTCCCCTTTCTTATATTCTTCCACTAGGCTAGCAACAACACATTCCTGGATCTGGCGCTCGATTTGTTCAACCTGTTCCTGAGGAGCGCGGTAGGGACGACGCCTCACTCGCGTCTTCTCAAATTCAGGTTTCAGTTTCACGTCCATCTGGACCAGTTTTTTACAGGAAAGGGGAGGCGGCAGGGCGCCGAACACCTCCTCAAGGATTAGGAGCAGTTTCTTCAGTCAGGGGTCAAGGTTAAGACTCTCGATTCTCTGCAGGAAATCCTCCTCAGCATGGAGGTTGCTCTTTCCATGCTCTTTCTTTTTCTGCCGATCAGCAGTTTCGGCAGGTACTGAACAATCGTCCCACTCAAGGGGAACATTGCTGCCCATAATGCAGAGAATACACTAGTGGTATCTCAGGGTCAGGCAGCGTGTAGGAATCATCGTCTTCCTCAGACCACATGGAGGATTTCCAGGTCTGTCTGAGGTATTGTAGCCGCTCTTGGCGCTCAATACCTTCCGCCTTCAGGTACAACAGCCGTCGGAGTTCCTGAGTGTCATGCTCAGACAGTGGCATGTTATTAGAAGCAGGCCGCGCTAGAGCATCAGGACTCTGGGCCACGGGTTCACCTGAGTGCATATGCTGCATGTGAAGCACCGGTTTCCCAACAGGGGAGGTTGCTTCTGAGGTTGACTCTAGATCTACCTCCTCCAGCAACAGCTGGGCCAGGAAGGCACTGTGTTTTAGTTCAACACAGCTGGGATCAACAGGAGGGATAGTGCTGGCGATCTCAGACAGTTGGTCGTCAGCATCCTCCTTTACAGCTGCAGGTTCCAAACAGCCATCGGGAGATTCACACCCTGTAAGTGTGGCAGATAGGTGCTCGGAAGATCGTTTTTTGAGATCAGAAAAGGTCAGGCCACGATTTTGGGCCATGACCTCTTTCAGTAGCACCTGATCTAGATCACACAGGGGTACAGGACTGAGGGATCCATCCACAATGGATCAGAAACTGGCCCACTCAGCGGCCTGCATAGCTGTGTCTGAGTTCTCGGGCACATAAATGGAACCGTCGGGGAGTTGCACTCTTCCCACGGTCATTCGGTCTAGCATACGGCGCCAATAAGCATGTTCACATGAGCAACCCCTGTCAGGGATGCACATGACAACCCTTCCTCCCTCATAAGCGATTTTGGTTAGAACTTTCGCCAGCAAGGAGAAGGGAGAGTTAGCATACGCTAGGCCCATTGCTTTCCAGAAGAAACGGAAAGCGTTGCTCCAATGTTTCAAGCAATACAACTCCATGATGTGCTGTTGTTGGCTCGCGAACAATTCCACCTGGATCTCATCCAGGGTTACCTGAAGGGCCGCCAGTCCATTTTCAAGAACGTGACCGGCCAATTGGTAGTTTTCAGTATGATACTTGGTGTTGGCTGCGTAGCGCAGCCCAGACTCTTTTTGTCCTGACAGCTCCAAAAGTACGGAGAAGAGCCCACTGCCAAAGTCGCAGTCCAGTGAATAGGGAGTCTGGAGAGACAGCATTTTTACCCAGGGGTTTCTTCGCAGGAAGTCGGTACCAATGACGATGTCAAAGGCGTCAGTGCCCAACACTCTGCAGTGTTGGGTCACAGTTTCGTCGCCAAGACAAATAGTCACATCGACTCCCCCCAAAGGAATGGATGGTACGCCCATCCACTACTCTTATGGCTACTGTCTTAGGTTTCTTGAAAGTCTTTCGCAGGCGCCGGGCCACTGTAGAACGTGGTGCGCCAGTATCAAGCTCGAAAGACTTGCTCCCCGATTTTCACGAGGATCCAGAAAACGGAGTCCTCCTCTTCGGAGCCGCCCCCCTACTCCTCAGCAGGGAATTTGACCTCCACCCCTGCAGCCATGAGGGAGTTGGCCATCCAGGCCAGCCGCCTCTTCTTGCAGTTATTCCCCTCAGGGGAGGCGTTATCCCCCTGTGGGCGCTTCTTGGGGTCACCCTCGGCAGGAGAGGGAGAAGTAGCGGGTGCTGATGAGTGCCTCTGGGGGTTTGGGGTTCCACCCTTGCCAACCCCTTTACCACCTCCCTTACCACCGTTATCCCCACTCTGGGGAGTTCTCGTGGGTGCTTGGGTCTTCTGGCGTTCAGCCTCCTGCCGCTTGTGTTTTTTTTTTTACGTGGACCAGTTCGGACAAAGTTCTTGGCCGGGGCACCACCCCATGCTAAGTACATTGGTTGGGGGTATAACATACAAAAGGGGAGGTAAGGTCGCGGGTCATGGGTCATGCATGGCTGTTGTGTGTAAGGTTATTTTTTGTTGAATGTTCTTAACCGCATCAACTTGTTCTGGGGCTGACGTCCCCCAATGAAAGTATTTACATCAACATATAAAGATATGTACACGGCTGCTCTGATGGTTAGGTTAGATGAACGCTGATTTACCCTGTGGGGAATGGGGGGGGTTCCGGAAAGGGCGGAGGGCTGAAGGGGTCCAGAGGAGGAGACAGAAAATCGCTGGATGGGCGGAAAAAATTCCGGATGTCCCGGGAGGCGTTGGAGTGGGGGGGGGCAGGGGCAGACGGGCCTGGGCACCTAGTAAGGGTGGGCCTTGAGGGGAGAGGTAGGCGTGTTTGACGGTAGCGTGCCTTGGAGCTTGGGGGTGGGAGGGGGAGAGCGGTCTTGGCGCGCTTTGGGGGCGCCCAAACGATTGTGGCCTGGTGGGTTTGTGGTGATCGATGGCATTTCTGTGGTGGCCGTGGGCGTGAGTGCTGAGGAGGGCGGGGAATGGCCGAGGGGGGGGGGGGCGTGGTGCGGATGCGAGGCTGGACGGGCGTTTGGAATTTTTCGGCGCGCGGCGCGTGGTTGGTTGTGCTTTGGCTGACGCTGGCTTGGACGGTTTTTTTAAGGCGTGTTTAGGGAGAGGTGGGGGGTGCTGGTATACGGGGCGGGTCCGAGGGGGCATGTGGACGGAGGTACTGAACGCACCGTGCGAAACGGAGAAGGGGTTGAGAGGGTCGGAGGGGTGCGCCCAAAGTATTGGGTCCCAAGGGAGAGGATTCGAACACAGTCAATCATGTGCTTGGTGGACAGCCTTGTCCAGGTGCTTTACGCGTTCCTCCGGGGCTAGGCCAAGCATGGCTCTGTGCTCGGCGCGGGTGGAGCCCGGGATCGGCTTGGAGAGGCAGGACCATAGGGACTTTGGTACCAGAGTTCTCATGAAGTTCCTGCGGTCAGCTTTTGAGGCTCCAGAGAGCCACCAGTGCAGGACAATGGGGCTGAAAAGGTTTCCCCAGGAGGAGACGTATGCCTGGACGTGCTGGTCCAACGCTTTGCAGAAGGCCAGGCATGATAAAGGGTCGAAAGGATGGTGCTGTCCGCACCTGGAACAGTGGTAGTCGTGGAGCATATTGCTCCACTGGTACCCGTGCACATTGTAGCACCCGGACGCCAGTTTGAAAAACAGGGACAAAAACCAGGAAGTTTTGTTGTACAGGCTGAAGCTGGGGCCGACCGCTATGTTGCTATGGGAATGCCGCGGCAATAGGTGGCGGAATTGCTGTACCTTAAACTTGTGAAGGACAGGCAGGTGTTGTACCGCCACTGAGCCCAGTGGGGGGGGGGGGGAGGAGGTCCGGGGTAAAAATCAGGCTGTGAGCTGCCCATTTAGAAAAATGGTCGCAGATTTCGTTGCCAATAAAATTGGCGTGACCTTTAATCCACATGATGTGGAGGGGGTTGGTAATGAGACGTAGGGCGCTGTGTACGGCGACGGTCCATGTGTCGTCTTGGAACGGCCTGGGCCTACAGACTTGGCATTTCTGGAGGGTGGACACCACCTGTTCGTTGTCAATCAACAAACATACTTCGTATTGGGAAAGTTCCCTGTGGATCCAGCGAATGGCTGCTACCGCCCCCCAGAACTCCGAACCCAGAGAAGAGGGATGCGGTGAGGATAGGCACAGGACTCTGGTTGTACCGTCGGGTAGAAAGGCCGTGATGGCGGCCGCATGGCCGGACTCACCGGAGGAGCCATCAGAATATAGCCACACCCGCTGTAGGCCGGGGGTCGGCGGCCTGGTTAGTGCCTCCGCGGCATCGTGGCATCCCCACTCGTCGAGAGACTTCTTCTCTAGGTAGTGTCGTGCCTGCAGAGCGAAGAGATGGCCGTGTTGGCTGATTCCCAGTGCGTGTGCGTTGTGCGGTGGCGCTGGGGGTTCGGGGATGGTCTCTTGAGGGCGCAAAAATTCAGGGACTAGCTGGAAGTGAGAGGGGCGGAGTAATCCATGACGGCGTGGCATGGCATGTGCATGGTGTAGGACGTGTGGGTATCCATCGAGTAGCCCCCGTCGTGGAACGAGACGTTGGCCCATTTCGAGGTGGCCTCGGTCACTCTTCCTGTGGCCTGTCCTGACTTGAACCTAACGATTAGCTGGGTACCAGGCGTTAGATCCCGAATAGCAGTGGGTCTCCACGGGCCTATGCTGTGGAAAGATATGCCAAGGGCATGGATGGAGTCCATAAAAGAGTATTGCACCGGGTCCGAGGCCCTCTGGTTCGAGCTAAGTAAAGACTGGACGTACAGAGGGCCAACTGACTTTGGGGCAAGGCCGCAAAGGGCCCGTAGTCCATAGTTCACTGTGGCAACGTGGACGCTGTGCGGTAGGAACTTCATTCCCAACCCTCCCTTTCGGCGAGCCGCGAAACGGTCTTTGGGGGAGACTAGACGTGTGATGCTGCGAGACGCGACTCCCGCCCAGATAAGTGCCTGAAGCTTTTCGAGCTGGTTGGGGGAAAGAGAGTGGGTGATTAAGCGGTAGGCGAGTGCCGGGACCAGCTGAGAGTTCGTCAGTCGGACCTTCTCATTAAGTGTAAGAGGCAAGGGAGAGAGCCGGGCAAAATAACTCTGGATCTCCGCCTTGAGCATGTGAAACAGGCCCTTTGCCTGGTGGCAAGTAAAAAGATAAACCCCCAGGTATTTATAGCATGTGTGCGGGCGACCCGTTTTTTTGTTGTACGTGTGGAACTCCGAGCCCCTGGGTGTCAGAAACTCTTTTTGAGGGGCTGTGCCATTGGCGTGGACTCCGGTCTTAGACACATTCATGTCCAGTCCCCAGTCCCTGGCTGGCCCATCGAAGTAGTTGAGGCTGTTTTGGACGTAGTTGACGTCCTCACTTCTGATCAGGATGTCGTCGATGTAGGCGTGGTGGCTAGTGCGGGCATTTGCCCGGGGGGGGGGTCACAGTGGCGAAAAAATGGTGGAACAGGGAGTTGAGATAGAGAATGAAGAGTAGGGGGGAGAGGGGACATCCTTGTCGGAGGCCCCTGGTTTGGAGGTATGCGTGGGGAGTGCGGCCATTGATGATGGGGCTGTCTTGAGGGAAGGAGTATAGTTGCTTTGTGAGAGAAATTGTGGAAGCAGAAAAATTTGCTCGTTCGAGGACGGTCCAGAGTGTGCCATGAGGCACTGAATTAAAGGCTTTATTGAAATCGATGAACAGCGAGTAGCTCTTCTTCGATTTTGCATAAAGGGCTTTGAGGTGATACAGATGATCAGTGCATTGGTGGCCGGGAAGGCCACCGTGCTGGATGTTTGAAAGGATGTCGTGTGCAAAAGCCTGAGCGCGCAGGTGTTTGCAGGCAAAATTGCCCAAGAGTTTGTAAATACAGTTTAAGAGGGCAATAGGACGGTAGTTGGAAGGGGAGAAAGGGTCGCCTTTTTTATAAAGCAAACATATTTTTGCGCATAGCCAGTGCGGCGGCAGCGGCGAGTGGAGGAAGCGGTTTAAAATGGAGTGGAAAAAACGTTGAATGGGTTCCGGACAGAGGGCCAGGACGTAGTTGTTTGTTTTGTCCGGCCCCCCGGCTTTTGATGGCTTACTGTGCTTTAAGTGGTTCTGGAACTCCTGCCAGGTCACAGGAGGTATGTGGTCGTTCTTGGCAGAAACGGGGCATGTGGGGGAGTGGGACAGGACCTCGTCGACGAAGTCCTGGGGGGGGGGCGTAATCTGGATGCCCTCCAAGATGAAGCAGGGTGTCCCCGAAAACTTTAGCTACATCCGCCGGGTCACTCAGGAGCTCTTTGGTGGCTGGATCTCTGACTACGAGAGGCTCTAGGTCTTTAGGGCAGAGGGTGCGAGCAACTGTGGTTTTCATCTGGACCCCTCGGACCAGACTACTGTGAAGCTTTCTCTTCGCTTTGGTTTCGTCTGAGGACCGTAGGGTGTTTACCACGGACTGAACTTCCGCAATGTGCTCGGGAAATGCTGGGGAAGAAGGAGGCGGGGGTGAGCGTAATAAATTCCTGAGCTTGCCGTAGCCCTCTTGGTCCTTGCGCTGCGGCTTCGGACGCGTGATTTTGTGGTACGCAGACCCAACCTGCATAAGGAGAGAATCAGTGGCGGCGATGACCTCTTCCAAAGGGGCCCTGGCAGGGGCGTCCTGGAGGTCCCGGCACCAGTCGGAGATGAGCCGTATGCTGTTGGAGAATTGTTGCTTTTCGTCACTAGAAAGCTTCCGAAAAATGCAAGGGGGGAGTGGGGGCTGAGACAGAAGGATCGGGGAGGGGCACTGGAAGACCGCAACCACTGGGTGGTGGTCAGAGATGGTGTAGTCCGTGAGGACTGACGCATCCAGAAGGGGAAAGTGCGACACTAGGCGAGGGGACGCAAAGATGTAATCCAGCCTTGCTTCGCTGTCCCAGCGGTCGCTTGCGTAGCGGGTGTACTGCCTGAGGGAGGGGTGCTCTGACCTGAAAGTGTGTAAGGTTAGCCCTGTCCCTTCTTAATTCGCTTTTTGGGTGGTGCTGAGGAAGGTTTGGGTAGAGGCCCTGACCTGGATTGCAGTGAAGGTGGTGTGGGGGACGGTCGTGCTGGTGGTGGAGGTGCTGTGCGCTGCAGGAATGATTGAGGTCTAGTTGACTGTGATTTGGAGCTGGGCTGTGACCTCTTTGTCACCTTCAGTGGTATGGGTGGCGGTGGAGTGTACCCCTGTGGTGCGCGCCGTTTTTTGTGCTCTGGAAGGAAAGAAGTGCTGTAGATGGAGTTTGGTGTGCAGAAGTGGTTGATTCCTGAGCAAACGGTTGGAAGTGACGGAGGTGGTCGTCCTGCAGCCACTGGTGACAGGTGTGGACCGCTGTGGTAATGGCTGGACGTCTGTGAACCAGAAATGCAGATAGCTGCTCTGGCGTCATTCCCATCGAGGTTTTAAGCTTGGTATGCAGTGAAGCTGGCACAAGTGTGCGAATAAGGTTTCGTTTATCGCCGGGACGTGCGGACGACCACCAGGGGAGCACAAATTGCCAGGTACTCGAAGGCCAGGCTCTCAGGAAAAGGTCTTGCAGGAACCAAAGCGAAGTGCAGCGACTCAGCATAGATAATGGGTCCAAAGGGTGAAGTGCATGGCACAAGTAACATCGGTAGGAGAACATGTCCTGGTGAGACGGGAAACCTTGAACCCACAAGGTCGCAGATGTCCAGAGAAATGGCAGATTGTCGAGCTTGAATGAGTGACAGTACCAGTCATAGCTAGAGAAGTGATGGAGTGCAGAGTCAACATGCATTGGGGAGACATGCAACAGATCTCTGTTTTTTGGTTTGTTCGTGAGTGGAATCCCATTGAGAGATATGCAACCTTGTGGGGGGGGTGGGATCAGGTTAGAATGTGGGGGGCAGCTGTAGTAGATCCACTTTGCAAGCGCATCAGCGACTTCATTTCCCAAAAGCCCCACATGGGCCTTTATCCAGGCGACTTCTACTACTGCCTTGATATTGTGTAATTCATTTTGAAACGCTACCAACCAGTTGTAACGATGTGTCTCTGACTTAGGTTGAGTCGGGCACTGTGAAGGCTGATCGTCTGCTGCTTTACTGAACACAGAAACTACCTCAGAGTTATCTGAGAGGATGCAGATGTGCTTGGCTGGGAGGTGAAGCCTGATGAAGCGCAAACAGGAAAGAAGTGCCCAAAACTCTGCATCACCCGACCCGCGAAAGGGGGAAGGGATTGCGATGGCGAACGTAGGGGCATTGTGCGGGAAAAAAACTACCGCTGCGCCAGTGAGTGAGTTTTTTTCCGAACCATCAATGTAAACCCATAATGCTTGAGGGGATGCGCGGACAAGCATCTGGTACGCTTTGGAACATTTCCATTGATGCAAATCGCTGGAAAACAGGCGGTGTTGGAAGGCCAGGAGAGAGACGTGCACACCCAGCTTGCAGGAGGGGCCCAGGGTCCCCCCGTGGGGGATAGGCGGTGAGGAGTGTGGCTTCAGTAAGTCCTGAATGAACGAAGGACTTGCGCCGGCGTCATGAGATGTGTGGGTATGGTAAGAAACGTTTATAGTGGTTTCAACACTGTGTTTTTGTCTCTCCTGCTGCTTGCTGCTGGTTTAGGGTTTCCTGCTGCTTGTTTTAGGAGATGAAAAGCTTTTGTTTGCTGAAATACAGTAAATCCAGGATAGCCCAAGCCAGAGGTGTGCAAGGAGAAGAGAATCAGGATCAAAGCATGAAGGGCTGCAGTGTAAACAGTGAAAGATGAAAGGATGTTCACAGAAACTGCAACTCAGGTCAAATCGGATTGCATATTCACAAAGATAGCTAAATTGTTTTGGAAAAGAGTTGGAAAACTGCCTAATGGTCACTCTATCTCCATAGTGCCATCTCAGGAGATGTGCACTCTTTGTTTTGGGTCCCATATGTGCTGAGGTGGCAGGGCATGTGGCGATGAGGTCACTGCCATGTCACATGGGATCTTCCTACTTAGCTAGGCTGACCAGGAATTGAACCCAGGACCTCTCAAAAAGAGGTGCCCAGCCCCCTAGGGTGCATACCACTAGGACAGCTAAGTATTCATGGAAAAACATAGATAAATTCATAGGCTCTGCCTTGGATATGTCAGTTCTTAGTCAACTCAGGAAAAGATGATCTGCCTCACATTGAAAGGGGATTAAGGGGTCCACTCCATATCCTGATTGGGTGTTTGGTTCCATAGGTCAAAATGTGTTATCACCACTTTTGGTGGGACCAATACTAAGAACGAAATGCCTGGATGCTCAGTGCATCTCTAATACAACTAGAGTATGCCTCAAAGCATTGGAAAAGCACTTTTTCTTACTCCCCCCTTGTGTTGTGGTGGCCACCACTGTCGCATTTTAGGAAAAAGGGATTTTTTCTTGGCCTCTCCTTTGTTTCCACATCTACTTTAAAATACCTATAGTTTCCCTCACACAGAAAAATGGGCGCTCACCATGGCTGGCGCTCTTTTGCTGCTCTGTTTGTAACATTTCCTACAGAAGACTCAGCGCTCATGGCGCTGCCGGGGCTCCTGTGGCTTGGTTGGGTTAGTTTGGGAGCATGCCAAAACATGTGCATGTGCATCCCTCCCTCCAAGACGCAGCGCGCGGATGGACAAGATCTTGTTCATCAGCTCTTGGAATAGAGCGGGTGCGTTAGCCACGCCAAACGGCATAACCTTCCACTTGAACACCCTCCCCTGAGGGGTGATGAAGGCCAGTAGTTCCTGTGCGTTGGGCGTCAGGTCCACTTGCCAGAATCCGCTCCTCTTGTCCATTTTGGTCTTGTAGCGGCAGGAGGCGATCTTCTCCAGTGTGGACTCCGTATTGGGAATGGACCCTGAGTGGTTCAGCGTTTTCTTGTTCAGCTCTCCGTAGTCCACTACAAGCCGTTTGGCTGTAGACCCAGGTTTAGCCACCAGGAAACAGGGGCTGCAGTGTAGGGGGTAGTCGCCGTCCTTGTACTCGAGGACTAGGCCAGCGTCGATACATTCTTGTATCTGTCGCTCAATCTCGTCGGCCTGCTCTTTAGGAGCTGGATAGGGTCTCCTCCGGATCTTGTGACCCACGAACTCGGGTTTCAGCTTGAGGTCCATCTGTACCAGCTTGTCACATGAGCCTGGAGGAGGTAGTTCTCCGAACACCTCCAGATAGGTCCTTATAAGCTTCTGTACCCGCGGATCCAATACCTTGATCTTGTCCTCCATGTCCTCGTCAGAGTGTAAGTTGCTTGCCCCCTGAGTAATAGACGTCGGGAGGTGGTCCTCCACCGACTCTTCGCCCGTGGTAGTGTCCTTCAGCCCTTGGTAGGCATATAGAAGGTCTTGTTCAAACATCTCCGGTGGACGATGGCAACATAGGCACGCTCGAGGGGGTTCACATACACATTCCTCCGAGAGGTCGTCCTCCTCTGGGGTCCTCACATGGGCGCCCCACACGCTCTTCATGAGCTTAAGATCTACCTCCCTTTACCAGGTGGTGATCTTCTGTTCGCGGTCCTCCTTCAATTGGGATAGGTCTCCCATACGTCCTTGCTTCAGTGGCCATGAGCTGCGGGTAGGCTTCGCGTAGCATACCTCTTTCGCCACCAACTTCCTCTTGGAATCCACATACTCCCTTAGCCTGGATCGAGGGTCCAGCTCCTCGTCCACGGGGTCTTCCACACTCATGGAGAGTAGGGGTTTCAGTGGGGCGACGTACTCGGCGTTGTCCACTTCCTCCACACAGGTCTGCACCATGAAGGCGTTGTGCTCAATTTCGTCGTCTGAGTGGATAGAGCTAGGTAGCTCAGATAATCCACACTCAGAGACTCCATCAGAAACAGGTACATGGCAGGGAGAGTTGGGGGCGTTGGTGTCATTCACCACGTACTCATCTCCTCCGGGTGTAGTGTCAATAGCATCTTGAGGTCGTAGGCGATCCTTCAAGTCACCCAAGGCGAGTCCATCGCTTTCTCGTTGTATAGCCTGGACCAGAGTCGGGTCCAGATCCTCCCAGGGAATGGAGGTAAGACCTCTGTCCACCACGCTGAGCATACTCCCCCATCCGCGCTTCCCAATAGGCGTCTTGCGTCCCAGAGGCACGTAGATGGCCTCATCAGCCAAACGAACAGAGCTAATAGTCAGCCTGTCCAGGAGGTTTCGCCAGTACTCGTTGCCCCCATGGGCTCCCCAATCGGGGGAACACAGGACCATACGGGAACGTTCCAAGGCCACCTTGGTCAGCACCTTCCCCAGTTCACTGAACCTGGGGTTCCCGTAGGCCATCCCGAAAGAGGGCCAGTAAAATTTGTAGCTGCAGTTCTTTTTTGAGGCATGGCGGTCCCCCGCCCAAAGCATTGCACCAAAGCGGCCTAACCATGGGCAAAATGAGCGTTCATGGTGAGCCGAAGTTCTCCGAAGGACAGCCGCGGGTATTTACAAACCAAGTCAGGGTGAAAACACTGCATGAACTGCACCATGGGCCTGAAAAGGTTAAAATACTAGTGGAGGCCATTTCGGTGAAAGATGCAAAGGGATATATAGCCTATACCAAGGCAAAATAACAAAAAGATGATATAAAGGAAAAATGGACCAGTGGATTGAGCGAAGAGAAGCGAGCAAGTGCAGGGGCAAAAAGTAAAACAGACTGGAACATTCTGGCTTGCCTGAAATCAGTCTGGGGCCCTGTAGCTGATCTGAGAATTACTAAAGTACAAAGCCCTTTCATTCTGCTCAAGTCTTGCGCTCTTGCCGTAGTGGTCCTGAAAAAAAAATAGAAAAGAAAAATTCCAATTGATGGCTCAAACAAAAAAGACTCAATGGATCGGTAAGGTTTCCTGGTGCGCAGAGCTGTGCATACAGTGGTGCAGTGTGGTGCAGTGTGGTGACGGTGTTGTGTCCTGCCGTGTAGGTGGGTGACGGGTAGCTGCAGTTCTTCCCCTTGCTGCAGTAAAGGTCCAGTACATGCTGCTTGCTGCTGGCGAACAACTCCACACTCAGGTCTTCTCTAGAGTAACCTAACTCCTTCAGACCTTGGTCTAGGACTTCCCCCAATAGTTGATAGTCCTCAGTTTTGGAGGCCGCCATCATGTTCGAGGGCTCCTCCTTCGATAGCCTCAGGTAACTCGAGGTATGTTCCAACTGCTCCAGTGGCACAGACTCTCTGCCACTGCCGTGGTCCATCTAGAGGAGGTAGGGCGCTTGCAGCGTCAGGGATTGTATCTGGGAGTGCTGTACGAAGAAGTCAGTCCCCAGTACAAAGTCGAAGACCTCAGTGTCCATCACATAGAACCGATGGGCGATAGTCCGGGAGCCCATAGGTACCTCCACTTCACAGTCCCCGCAGCTGTGCACCACATGTCCATCCCCCATGCGTATAGCAGCGGTGGTCATGGTGTTCTTCAGGCTCCCACAAGGTAAAATTTTCTTGGCAACTATAGATATGGTGGCGCCAGTGTCCAATACCCCCAGGTATTCGCGTCCCCCTAGTCGGATACGTACCCAAAACACCAGGTCTTGGGTGCCACCAGAGCGTCCCCGTCAGAACTCCGCGGGACAGGTCACCTCGAACCCCTTGTTCCGCAGTTTGCGGGCCATCCTCATGAAACGGCTCCTCTTCTTAGCGTTGCCGTCATCACCACCTTCATGCTCACGCTTGGCTCCTTGTTCTTGCTGGGCCTGCGTTTGTGAGCGTGAGGTAGGACCAGACTGCCCCCCAGAGGGCTTGGAGTTCCCCCCTGGATTAGGGTTGGGGTTGCCTCCGTTCTTGTCCTTGTTCTTGTTGTCGGGCTGGCGGTTAGCGCCTCCTCCTCGTCCACCTTGACCCTTGTCTTGCCCTTGACCACGTCCTTTCGACTTGCCCTTGCCGGAGTCGTTGCCTTGGCCTTTGCCTCCACCTTTGCCTGAGCCTTTGCCAGGATCTTCACCCTTAAGCTTCGCCGATAGGCGTTGCTTATGGTAGTACTCATCCTCGTAGTGCTTCCGCTTCCCGCAGAATGCACACGTGATGGTGCACCTGTAATGATCCGGCAGCTTCGCTTTGGCGCCGGTGTTCTTCTCCTGCTGCTTCCCCTGGACTACGAAGCAGTCTCGCTGCTCGCAGTCAGGGGCGTGCTGCAGGTGGTCCTGCTCGTCCCTGGCATCAGACCAGAATAGCTCCTTTACGTTCTCCATGATACGGGCGTGGGCGTGTTTGGCGGTAGTCCCCTGCCCAGGTCGGGACCCTTGGTACCCTTTGCCATGGCCTCCAGAACCTCCACCACCAGGACGGTAGTTGTTCAAGTGCTGGTCGCTCTCCTTCTCCAGCGCCAGCTCCAGGAGTAGCACGCATAGATCCTCGTAGCGGAGGGATCTAGCCTTCCGCTCCGCCGTCGAACGGCACTCGTCCCATAGCTCTCGAGGGAGCTTGGCCACCAACCAGAACAACAGGTCGTCGCTGCTGTAGGAACCGGGCGTCAGTCGCCCAGCCCAGTGATCCAGGTCAGCCAACAGCTCAGAGACCCTGCCAGGTTTGGGGTTGTTGGGCAGCACGGGCAGGTTCTGGACCTCGGCCCTGATGGAGAGGTCGGTTTCGTAGGTCGGGTACTGCCTCTCTAGGGCAACCAACACATCGGCAAAGGTGGCGGAGTTAGTCACGATCTGCCTGAACTGCTTCTCCAGGTACTTGGTCTTGCAGCACTGCAGGAGCAGATCGCACTCGACTCTCCCACTAGCGTGGGTTTGGCCGGTCAATCGGAGAACCCGGCCAAAATTCTCAGCGAACTCGCTGAGGTCCTTGCCTGTGAGCTCAGGCAGGTTCACCACGATCTTGGAGGTGGCAATAGCCTTCGCCTCCTGAGACCTGCGTCCCTCAGGGCGTCGGGTCTTCTTCTTTTTCTTCTTCTTCCTCTTCCCCCTTGGGTCCTCGGGGTCCTCCGGGTCATCGTCCTCCGAGGGCGAAGCAGAAGTCATCGACGGCGGCTCATCATCGGAGGGGTCTCCGCCTAGATCACTAGAGCCATAAGGCTCCACGTCCACCATTGCCCTTAAGGCTGTCAGCCCCAGCCGGTCCAGCTCGGCCCTCGTAAAGTTCCTCACGTGGCTGTGGGGCGGCTGGGCCGTTCTCGGTACGAAAGGACTTCTCGGTATAGCTGCAGGAGTCGGCATCGGTCGGCTCCTCAGGCTCCCCAGGGTGTTTGTCAACCCTGCCGCCAGGTGGTTGGCCTGTACTCGGTGGGGTGACATTCCCACCGTGGTAGGTGACGCTTGGGGCGGTATCATCAGGGGCTCCAGTTTCTCTCGAATCTCTTGAGTGAGGTCGCCCACGATTTTTGAAGTGGCTCCTCGGAGCACCTCGTTAATCTCCGACCGCGTCAGGGACCTGTTGGAGGATCTCCCCGATCCTCTACTCCTGCCTCCAAGAGACTCGGGTCCTCTCCTCAACCCACTCAAGGTTGCATACCCAGGTGCATACCCAGGAACATCCACATAGGTTCCAGTAGCGGGTAGTGGATGGGGATATTCAGCCGCATACCATCGCGGCGCAGAGCTGGAAGCCACCGGCTCACTGGCAGTAGTTGCCTCAGGGAGCGCAGTGGTAGGTGGGCCCATACCATAGGCGGGGTAGGGAGGCATGCCAGTAAAGCCTGTGCCCTCTGCCATAGGCGGGTTGGTTATGGGAGTGGATGTTGCAGCAGCTGGGTCTGGAATTGGGAGTGTGGTGGTTATAGGAGAGGGTGATGCGTGGAGGCCACAAGCGCTTGGTGCGCCTTCGAAGGTAGGGTCATTCGTCAGGTCTTGCCCTTGTTCCTCTCCTTCGTCTGCTTCGTCTCCAGCATCCTTCTCGCTCTCTCTCTTCCTCTTCACAGGCTGAGTGACCACCTCCTCGACTGAGAGGGCCCTGAAGGCCGTCTGGAGTCCATCCAACGAGTCCTCAGCCACTTCCACTGGCCCATGTAAGGGCTCCGAAGGTACAGCGCCGCTAGGTCCAGGTCCAGGTTCACCCGGTGCTGGCCTTGCCGGTGCCTCAGGCGCTGGCGCTGTCTTCACGTCGGCGTCCTCCTTCCTTGTGTCCATCTTCGTTCGCCCTTCTGCTTATGTGTGTCTGTACTCGGCGCACTGGATGTACGGCGCGGGGTTGCTGCCGGTGCGCAGAGACAGACTGCCTCTTGCTACCAGAAAAGTTTATAGTGGTTTCAACACTGTGTTTTTGTCTCTCCTGCTGCTTGCTGCTGGTGTAGGGTTTCCTGCTGCTTGTTTTTGGAGATGAAAAGCTTTTGTTTGCTGAAATACAGTAAATCCAGGATAGCCCAAGCCAGAGGTGTGCAAGGAGAAGAGAATCAGGATCAAAGCATGAAGGGCTGCAGTGTAAACAGTGAAAGATGAAAGGATATTCACAGAAACTGCAACTCAGGTCAAATCGGATTGCATATTCACAAAGATAGCTAAATTGTTTTGGAAAAGAGTTGGAAAACTTCCCCATGGTCACTCTATCTCCATAGTGCCATCTCAGGAGATGTGCACTCTTTGTTTTGGGTCCCATATGTGCTGAGGTGGCAGGGCATGTGGCGATGAGGTCACTGCCATGTCACATGGGATCTTCCTACTTAGCTAGGCTGACCAGGAATTGAACCCAGGACCTCTCAAAAAGAGGTGCCCAGCCCCCTAGGGTGCATACCACTAGGACAGCTAAGTATTCATGGAACAACATAGATAAATTCATAGGCTCTGCCTTGGATATGTCAGTTCTTAGCCAACTCAGGAAAAGATGATCTGCCTCACATTGAAAGGAGATTAAGGGGTCCACTCCATATCCTGATTGGGTGTTTGGTTCCATAGGTCAAAATGTGTTATCACCACTTTTGGTGGGACCAATACTAAGATAGAAATGCCTGAGTGCTCAGTGCATCTCTAATACACCTAGAGTATGCCTCAAAGCATTGGAAAAGCACTTTTTCTTACTTGGGAAGGTCCGTCGGTGGCTGAAAGGAAAAAGAATGTGAGTTTTTTAGTGTGAAGTTGCCGTGTGGTGTAGAAATTTGCGCTGACTTGGCCGAGGTTGATGAAACCGTTGCCGTGACCCATCCATCCGATAACTCAGCAATCAGCTTGCTGTCTGTGGGCAAGTGTTGGGTGAGAGCTGGATTCCAGACCCCAAAACCGTGGATATCAAGTTGGAGGGCATGGGCTGCATCTACCAACCTGTCTTGCAATGGATTCGCGTTGAACTGGAAGTAGGCCGAAAGGACTGCCTGATGTACTGATGGAGGACTGTCCAGCATAAGGTGACGTATGGCTCCATTGACTACAGATTTGTGCACAAAACGCGGCAGGTCCTGTAGTCCCAGGCCCCCACGTACAAAGGATGAGTGTTTGTCCTTAGGGGACGTAGCCAGCGAAAGTCTGGATTTGCAGGCGAGCGATTTCCAGATGCGATGTTGCAGGGAGCAAAGTTGCGCTGGAGGAAGGTCATGGGCGAGGAGTCTGTAGTTTAACGTGGAAATAAGTAACAGGTTCGTGATTGTTACCAATTCATGAATAGACAGATATATGTGCGACAGGCTGTTGAAGAATGAAATTATTTCATTGTTCAGCAACTCGTATAACAGAAGGGGGTTTGGGCCAGTGAAGAGAAATACGCCCAAATATTTGTAATATGTGTGAGGAGTGCCGTTGGGGGAATGTGTGGAGAGTGATGCTTTGGAAGGCGTACAAATTGTAACTGGTGAAGCGCCGTGCATGGCGTGGAGCTCCGTCTTTGATATGTTCATATCCAGCCCTAACTGTCTTCCTTCCTGATCAAAAAAGTTAAAAACTGCCACCGCGGTAGTGGGAGAGGTGGTCCTGAAGAGGAAGTCGTCAATAAATGTGTGAGTGGTGTCGGAATGTGACATGGATACATGCTGGGGGAGTGCCCAGAGAATTATAGTAATGTACAAGTTGAATAGAAGAGATGAGAAGGGGCAGCCTTGTTTAACCCCCCTTAGCATAAGGTGAAGTGGTGGTATGTTTCACCATTAATTAATGGTATCTCTTTCGGAGAATGATACAGCATTTGTAGTGCTGTGATGAGCTGGCATGGTAAATTGTAATGAATTAGCGTAGACCAGAGCGCTGAGCGGGGAATGCTGTTAAACGCTTTATTGAAGTCTATATGTAGGTGATAGGCCGGTGTGTTACGTGATTGAAGTGCTGTAATGTGGTGTATGTGGTCCGCTGTATGGTGGCAGGGAAGACCCCCATGTTGTGACGGGTGTAAGAGCTTGTGTGTGAGTGTGTGGCTGGACAACTGGTCCACGAGATGCGTGGATACCAGTTTGTAGAGGGAATTGAGTAAAGAAATAGGTCTGTAGTTACTTGTCAACCGTGTGTCCCCCTTTTTATAAAGCAAGAATACTTGCGATTCAGTGAAATTTGTGGCATTGTGTGAGTTAAGCTGAAATTGGTAGCGAATAAGAATCACTTGCGTACATACTCAGGGGCGAGGAAGATCATGTATAGGTTGGAACCATCCGTGCCCCCTCGTTTGAACGGCTTGGACCTTTTCAGGATCTCAATGAATCTCTGTTCCTCCAAAGGCGGCAGTTGAGAGCTGCGAACATGATCAGGGCAAGTAGGGAGGTGCTGTAACAGAGTGGTCAGTAATTTTTGGTCTGGTTCGAAAGATGGGTCGCCCCCCAAATGCTGAACTGTATTACAAATTGCCTTGGAAATGGATGCCGGTGAAGTGTGTATTGTGTTGTTGGTTGGTTCTGTGACGGCGGTGAACGTGGAAGGCTGTGGCTGTAGTGTCTCGGCCAATGTCCTTTTTATGGCAGTTCCTGCCAGTAATGCCCTATGCAGTTTGTTGCGCTGGGTTTTCTGAATGTCTGCACTCCACTCAGAGACCAGCTTTTCAAGCTCACGCATAGACTTGGCAAAATTGGGGTGGTCCGGCGAAGGAATGAAACGTGCTAATTTACTGAATTCCTTTTCCTCTTTCGTGGTGCGGTGCACAGGAATTCTGGTGACGTGGTGGTAGGCCATGGAGATCTCTGAAGTGATGAATGTGGTTAGCGAAAAAACCTCATCCTGAGAAAGGTGTTCAATTGACGGCTGAATGGCCTTGAGCCATTTATTCAAAGGAGAAAGAAAATGCTCGAACTAGTGTATTTCATCTTGGCTGAGCCGCCGAAAAATAGGTGCTGGTTGTGACTGTGTAGCAAGTGAGGGTATGACTGGTGCTGAGCATGTAATGAACGCTGGGTGGTGGTCTGAAAATAAATTTGAAGTCTCGATGTCGGCGTCCAGAATGGGGTAGGTTGATGTAAATTGGGGAGAGGCGAAAATGTAGTCAAGTCTGGCTTGATTCTGGTGGTTGGTGGACCCGTATCTGGAACATTTTTTGAGATGGGGGTGTTTGTCACGAAACGTGTCATGTAATGCTGGTGGCTGTTTGTTGACTTTGTTTGGAAGCCATGGCCAGGTATTTGATGAAGTGATATTTTCTGTGTCCAGGGAAAAGTTAATGGACGTATTAAAGTCCCCGCCAATAATGTGAGATGGGTATTTTGGAAGCAGGACACCGAGAGCTTCTGAAATGATTTGGCGTAAGCGTGTGTCGTGTCGTGGACAGTAGAGTGAAATGAGCAGTGTGGGGGGAGATCCTGGCAGCGACAGGAGTGTCATGAGAGTTTCTCGGTCTACATGTTTCATGGGTGTGCAAAAAGGTGCTATGCGATCAGACACATAGATTGCTGTGCCTCTGCTTTTTTCCCCTGTCTTTGGTAAGTGGTACCATGTTTTTGCAAGCGAGGAGTGGCAATATGGTGGCGGCAGCGAAGAGGGTTTGGGTAGCTCTTGTCCGAAGAGGACGTCTGTGTTTTGGTAGAGGTGGGAAAAGACTTGCGGTGCCGGTGCTTTTTTTTGGAAATTGTGTGTATTGAACTTGAGTTGTGTGGGTGGTGGTTGTGCTGTGAAGATCTTAGGTTTAGCTTTGGGCGGGCAGTAATGCAATTGAGCTTTGTTTGTTGGAGGTGAAACCCGTGACAGGAGGCTGCCTCCTGAGCTGGCTGGTTCTGTTAAGAAATTACTCGCGGTGAGGACGTGAAGTCGAACTGCAGAGGGAGTGTAGTAGTCAACGCTACTGTGAGGGCCAGCGTGGGCTGTGTGTTACAGTATGGGAGCAAAAATCTGAGCTCGTATAAAAAGCAGCCAACTGTCAATAGGACAAGCGGATGAACGATGGGCTCTTGGCCCTGAGGTGGTGGCATAGGTTTGCTGGCCGGCTTCCAGTCGCTGCTGGCGGTAATCTTGAATAGCTCATGGAGACACTGCGGGTCCGGATGCCTGAGTTTGTCCTCTTGCCAACGGAAGTCGGCTGATGATGTTGAGGAACTATTGGGTGGCCCACAGCGCCGGAGCTTGATCTCTTGCAAAGGAAGGCAGGTTCGTGGTATTATGCAGATATACAATGGGCCATGGTGCCAGAGATTGACCTCTTGCCACCGAAGGCGGGCACATGGTGTAAGGAGGGAGTCACATACAAATGGTTCGCTGTGTGTTGAGCTGATGCATGTTGGTAATGAGTGTGCAGTGATTTGGCTATCTGGTGACCACCCCTGTGGAATTTGGGTGACCACAGGCATTGTGTCTTGAAGGCTTGTGATTTCAGAAACGCGCAAGCGTAGGCGCGGCTTGGTGTTTTGGGAGCGCCCAAGCGGAAGCGCATAGCCAGTAGTAAGGTGGCGCAGTTCAAGTGCCAGACAAGCTGCAGTGAACTCAGCATAGCTCTGCGGTGGTGACGTCCATTGTTGAGTAGTGGAATGCCAAAATTCAGATGATGCCCAAGCAGTCGGTAATATTTGTCTTCGGTTCGGGCGCAAGGGAATGGCACATATCAAAACGGGTGGTAACAGAGACCTGGTGCACGCCTGCTGCAGCTCCAGTCCAGGCAACCCGCCGGGTGCGACAGGGCGCGTGGCTGTGAGGCCTGATGTCACGGTTGCCCCGCATTGCAACTCAGGGCAGGACCGGTAGCCCCCCGTGACATCAGTTCCCTGGCCGAAGGCCATCGTGGTTGTGCCCAAGACCCGGACGGGCGCCGGAGTTTCACGGAAGTAGCGGTGCTCCAAAGAGGTTTGCGCAGGTAGGTCTTCCATGTCCAAGAGCTGAGAATCATTAATAAGTCTATGCCAGAAGCGCATTGCGCAGCGGCGAGGCTGTGGGATGAGGCATTTATCCTTGGTAAATGATTGCAACCAGATGACCAGAGCCCGGGTAGCTGAGGGTTGCGATGACGCAGAAATGGGCTGTCGCTGATACAGCCTCAAGCGCACCGTAAGAAAGCTGCAAGTTGTGGTTGCCGCAAACAGCAAGTTGGCACATGTCAATGGAGCTGGTCGGAGCTCGGCGCAGCGGCAAAACGTGAACTCCTTCGCGGTGGTGGCGTGTCGGGGCACGTCTATAGCACCCCGCGCAGTCACGATACCCCTAAGCACAGACACCGTTGGGAGCGCCGCAGCGAACTCGCCACAGGCGTTTGTCATATTCTCGTTCCTTTATGGGACACTCGTCCTCGTAGTGACGATGTTTGCCACAGTAACCACAGGTGATTGTACGCCTGAAGTGGTCCCGGTGGGTCACAGTTTTCCCATGTTTGGTGTGCTGCTGTCGTTTCATCTGCAGCATACAACCACTGCCGTGGTCGCAGTCAGGGGCATGACGAGGCCCCCCCTTGTCATTGACAGGCTTACAGTAGAACAGAGGGGGTGTACCTGCTTCAGGTTTAACCTCATTCATAGCACGCAGGTTACCCTTCCTTTACCACCACCCTGGTTGGCGTTAGTGAGATTTTCAGGCCCTTTTTCTTTGCCACGTTCGGGGGTAGGGGTACCACCTCGACCCAGGTGATTCTTGAGAAATTTCTCCACCTGGGAGTCATTCTCCCTCTCAAGGCCTAGCTTGATCAGCAGGTCCACCAGGTCGTCGTACGTGTGGGTCCAACTCTTCCTCTCAGAGGTAGTGCGGCAATTGTCCCATGTACGTGAAGGGATCCTACTCATGAGCCACAGGTCGGGCTCTGTGGCTTCATAGGAACCCACGTTCATCCGTGAAAACAGATACTCTAGGTCGCACACGTATGCAGAGACTCGCGCAGTGGAAGGAAACTCAGGGAGCATAGGTAGCTCCTCTATCTGTGTGCGCACACTGAGGTGAGTCTCATAGACCGGGAATGTTTTCTCCAGTCTTTGGAGCACCTCAGCCCATATTGAACAGGTTTTCCCGATTTGCTTAACCTGCTTTTGCAAAATTTTCTTTTTGCATGAGTGTTTCAACAGTGAACATTTCGTGGCCACATCCACATGGGATTGGCCAGTCAGTAAAAGAAACTCATCAAATTCTTGTGCCCATTCGGGCAGATTTTTCGGGTCAAACTCCGGCAATTCCAGGTGCATGTTCGCCTGAGCAATATGTCTGCCACTCTTCCCACCCCCTCGGGTTAGGCCTGAAGGGCGGGAAGGTACGCCGGCGAGGGGTGCCAGGGCTGACAGCCCTCTTTTCTCAGTCTTTGTCACAGGCATGTCCAGTAGTTCAGCAATAGGGACTGTCCTAGCGCGAGGATGAAAAGGGATGGGGCAAGTGACCTTGGGTAGCAACCTGGACACCCTTGATCTTTTGAGATCTTCAGCCAACGTGCTCAGTCCGGGTGAGGGTGAGGCCAGTGCTGGCTGGGGTAAGGGTTCAGTGATACCCAATTTAGCTTTCACCGCCTCAGAAAGGGCTGTCACATCAGGGTCTTCGGACCCAGACAGTAATTTGGCCAGTAGTTCGCTGTACGATCCAGGGCCCCATGACTTGGCTCTGGTAGATGGGGATCTTTCACATATGCGGGGCACACTTCAGGGCTCCTGCTAGTGATTGGCAGCTCCGGACGCCATACTGGGCCTCTCAGTCGCCTGGGTAGAGACACTGTGTTGGCCAGGTCCGTAGGTGGGCCGGAGTAAGGGTAGGAACCCATGTCGGTGTACGGTGGGGATCCCAAGGCCTCTAGTGGTTCCTCTCCATCTTCGCCTGTGACGGACTTGTAGTACTTGTCGTGGAGAATATATTCGTTGATTCTCCTTCTGCATTCGCCTTCTTCCTCAGTTCTTCTAGCTGGGGTAGCCGTTGAAGAAGAAGCAGGGCATACAGATCGGGAGATTGACGCAGCAAATCTTCGGCGGAGATGCTGAAGGCTGTCACCACGGGCTGCTAAGGCCTCTGTGGTTAATCTGGGCGCTTCTTGTTCCGCCCTTCTGTGTACTGGATCTTCTTGAGACCCAGATGCGGCTCTGAGCTTGGGCTCACTCATGGAGGTGGGCCCACTGTTGCTAAGTTGAACTTGTACAGCCCGAAATGGCCAGGTCCTGGCAGACATCTGTACTGATTGTGTGGACATTTTGTTTCTGGTTTTCGCTTGTGTACTTCTCAGAGTCGGTTCGAAAGGTTCTCAAGGATTGCCTCTGCTACCGGAAGGATGTCCTTGATTAGTGCCCTAATGATTCTGATGAGATCCTGCAGGTTTTGATGTTGAAAACCCAAACCAAAGCAGCAAGTAGAGCAAGAACAGGATATGGATCGAATCAATGAATAGTTTTGAAATCCAGTGTAACACAGAAGGGCTGCAGATGGACAAAGCATGCTTAAGTGCAAAGATTCAATCACAAATGGATGAAACAAATGATTTTAAGTGAAAACTGGCCTGACTCTAGCCTCCAAGTTAGCATCAAGCACTTCATGTGCACTTTTTGGATAAAATGGTGTTGGTTAGGAATATGGAGCAAAGGAGTTAGGCCAGACACAGAATATGACTTGGCCAAGCAACTGAATTCAGAAACAGCTAAACCGTAGAACCACAATACGTGGTAGAAACAGTTGAGTATAGGGTCCTTGGGGTGGGGGACCACTAGGCTGACGGGTTATGCCCAGCAGGGGGCTGCCCGCAGCGCGATCGGGATCCTGTAGCTCAGGATGCGTCGCGCGCGTGCAGAAATAAAAGATTTTACGCTTCTGAGAAAAGTTCTGTTTTATATTAAAATTCCTTTTTGTAATTCAGGGTTCTCTGTATGGACTGATCATGAAGGATTTCGACAATTTCAAAGAGTGATCAACGGAGTTGGTGTTGGGCTTTGCAAATTGCTCGCCGTAAAAGAGATCAGTCCAGTACGCCATAGGGTATACAAAATTGTCAAACTTCGAGATGGCGGATCTGCCGGGACACGGAAGACGGAATTGCTGTGGTGGAGTCACTGGTGGCGGCCAGTCTGTGCACTGTTGCGCTCTCCCTGCCCCCTTGGCGGCCTCCTCGTTGGAGCAGGGGTCAGCGGCGCAAAACTCAAGAGGCTTGTTGAAGCTGTGCTCCTGGCCACGCCCCTTTTGTAATGATGCTGTGCTCTTACTGAAGGAATGGGTTTTGCAAAGCTGTCCCTGGACCTGTGTTCGCTGAAGCGCGCGTTGGAGTGCTGGCGTCGAGCAGAGTGAGAGTTTGGCTGACACGTTCGAGTGAGAAGACCAGTCACCTTGAATAAGAGCGCTCTGACGAGTTACGCTGAAGAGAGCGCACGCCTGCGTCCACGAGTGAAGGAGATGAGCGCTGCAGCAGAGGCAGCCCAACGAAAGAGCTGAGCATGTCAAGCACCATGACGGTCGAGTAGACTAAAGGTTTTCAGTGTGTGTTGCGTGTGTTCGTGCGCGCTTGCGCAGTGGAGAGCCGCCTCAGTGGCAGTCTCCCACTGTATAGCCTGGATTCAGACTCAGCTCATTCTCACTTCGTGTCAGATCCGCGACCACAGTCATTTGTTGCACCAGCAGAGCTCTGAACAGCTCTGAGCTACGCGCGCCTACCCTGAGCCTTGTGCTTGGGCAGTAAGGCACTTTGGCCGTTTGCTTTGTTTTGGAGTGTTTTTCAGTGTTTGTCAGTTTTTTTGGGTAGAACCTGGCTCATTTGAGCTAGATGAGAAAAGCGGGTTTGACACCAGGCGCCTTCGGTGCTCAAAAAGCACTGTTTTTGCGCTCAGTGGCTCACACTGATGTGCAGCCTTGCTTCAGTTTTTTGAATCTGAGGCTTCAGGCCCAGTTTTACGCTGGCCTGATTTTTAGCATTTTGCTCGTGAGATGTCAACCCAATTTGAGCTTGATTTGCTGACAAGAGGAATATTTTTCAAAAGACTTCTGATTTTTTTTCAGAGTCACAGTGTGGCTCTTGCTTGGTTGGTTTTAACTCTTTGCTCCTGTTGTAGAGCTAGAGCACGCCTTTGCATCTGCCGGTGCTCTGCTCCCATATCTAATCTATGTGTAAACTGATTATTTTTTTTTGTACCCTCCCCACTCGCTGTCCCAGTTTGGGACTATTACACTCTGCGGCTGCAGAGTTGTATACATTGCAGAGCCACTGCTACTGCAGTGACTCTTAGCCCCTACCTCTGGGGGCGATAGTGTGCCAGGGGCCATATACACTCTAGGCCAGAGTGTATGGGAAAGTTCTTCTGTGTTATTTTTTTACACGAGAATTTTGGGGTGCAGCTTTTGCCTGAGGGCAGCACTCCACAGTGGGAGGGGAGAGTGGCCACAGCACACTATGTGCAGCGGGCCCGTGTACTGTCTGTTTGCAATTTTATCTGGGGACGCTCAGGAATTCTTTTACTAATGTATGCACGTGTGCACACTTGCGCATGTGTTTGTTGCATTGTATGCATGCAGGTTCGTTTGCCCTAACCTTCTGATTTTCTTACCCTTTCTCCTTTGCTTCCCTGTTTCCAGGTCAGTGAGATACAATAGGGATCAATTTTCAGATGTCGACGCATCAAAAATACTTTTGGATGAGTCCAGCCAATTCAGGTCTGTGTTCTTGTTTCTGCACCAGCCCCCCCCATACGTCAGCGCTCCTATTTTGTTTCTCTGTCCTCTGCCTCAGAGTGATGGAGAGAGTGCTGCTGAAGATGCTCAGAAGTAAATCAATTCATTTATTCACAAGGCCGCAGCAGAAAACTTTTGTATCTTACCAATAAGGGTCTCTATACCCTCTGGGGCAGCACAGTGTGTATTCACTGTCTTTTTTTGTGCCCTGTTGTTGCTGCTTTTGTGCCTGTTTCTCAATTTTGTTTTCAAACTTCTGAGCAGGGTCGTTTTTGGTGCAGGAAATTGTTTTGAATCAGACTGCTGGCATCGGCAATAAGTAGAACACAATCAGTGAAACTGTTTCGGATTTCAGTTTTTGGAAAACTGCCCCCCTGAGTTTTAGGCCAGGAGTTTAGAGCAGGATTTTGCTTAGGTGATTTTCTGTTTGAAAACTTTTAGTGCTTTCTCAGGTATTTTTTCCCAAAGTCAGCTGGGTTTTTAGGTGGCAGTGACCCCCCCACTCAGGATAGTGTGTAGGATACCCGAAGGAAAGTAGAGGGACCTTAGTTCAGGACTTCAGGTCCTGGGGGTAGGATATTGTACATTATCTCAGTCCATTTCAGCAATTTTTTCTGTACAGTAATGGCTAGTAATGGCTGTGCATACTCCTGGGTGTGTGTCAGCCCTTGCAGGGGGCCTATAGGCTGCGGCAAGGGCTTGGCGGGGGCTGTGACGGGTTATGCCCAGCATGGGGCTGCCCGCAGCCAGATCGCGATCCTGTAGCTTAGGCTGCGTCGCGCGCGTGCAGAAATAAAGGACTTTACGCTTCTGAGAAAATTTCTGTTTTATATTAAAATTCCTGTTTGTAATTCAGGGTTCTCTGTATGGACTGATCATGAAGGATTTCGACAATTTCAAAGAGTGATCAACGGAGTTAGTGTTGTGCTTTGCAAATTGCTCGCCGTAAAAGAGATCAGTCCAGTACCCCATAGGGTATACACTTAACCTCTAAGGCCTTAGGCATGAAATGCCTACTATATTTCGGTGTAACCTCCATGAAGGAAGATACCTCCGCTCAGTTGAGTGGTAGGGGTGAACTTCATGGGGGGCTAGGGTTATAACCCTAGTTACTTTGAGAAAGTGTACTTTAGGCTTCAAAAGAGAGATAAAAATACTCAAGTTAGTCTTAGCATCAACAAGAGGGTTTTAAGGGGGGCTTGGCCTGGATTAAACCCTGCAAGAAAGACATGGCAGTGACTTTTTCTTACTCCCTTGGTAGACATATAGAAGGTCCCGTTCAACCATCTCCGGCGGACGATGGCAACATAGGCACGCTTGAGGGACTTCCCATACACATTCCTCTGAGAGTTCATCCTCCTCTGGGGTCCCTCACATGGGCACCCCACACGCTCTTCATGAGCTTGAGATCCATCTCCCTTTGCCAGGTGGTGATCTTTTGTTCCGGGTCCTCCTTCAGTTGGGAGACGTCTCCCATACACCCTTGCTTCAGTGGCCATGAGCTGCGGGTCGGCTTAGCGTAGCATAGTTTTTTCGCCACCAATCTCCTCTTGGAGTCCACATACTCCCTTAGCCTGGATCGAGGGTCCAACTCCTCGTCCAAGGGCTCTTCTCCCCTCATGGAGAGTAGGGGTTTCAGTGGGGCGACGTACTCGGCGTTCTCCACTTCCTCCACACAGGTCTGCACGAAGAAGGCGTCATGCTCAGTTTCGTCATCAGAGTGAATAGCGCTGGGTAGCTCGGATAGTCCACACTCTGTGACTCCATCAGGAATGTTTGATGTTTGATGTTTGATTTTGCGGGTACTAGACGCCTTTCGGCCCCGGGGGGCCACCTGGTCGGGCCAGGTGATATCCTCCCAACCGGAACCTAGTGGGGGGCCCTTCATGACACACCTCCTGCCTGGTGGCGGAGTCCCCCGGGTTCACAGGGCTCGGAGCCCCGTCCCTCCCCGGCTTCCCCATTTCGCCACTCCCCGGTCAGTGCATCGCTTAGCAGCCGTAGCTGCAGGCGCTTACCCACTGCGTCGCCCCCCTGATGTGTGGTCGCCCAGGGCGCCGGCGCCGCCGGGCCCGTGCTACTGGCTTGTTGCCAGTGGGACCCCCGTGGGCTGGGGCGGAGGCTGCCTAGCCTTGGGGCTGGTGCGTGCCGCGGTGCGCCACTACTGCCTTGGCGGGTGCAGTGCGCTGGTCGTGTGTGTGCGGCGCTCGTGGCCGGTTCGGGGGGCTCGGCTGGTGCCTGGTGTCGTGTCCTCCCCGTCTCCCCCTTCCCGCCCCGCGTGTCCTGCGCTGTGTGTGGCGGGCTGTCCGGTCCGGGTGTCCCTTATCCTCGCTCGCTGGTACGCCATTGCATGCGGTCTGTGTGTTCCGCGGGCTCGGTCCGGTTGCCCTTCTGGATTTCCCCGCGTGTTCTTTGTGTGTGTGTGCGCTCGCGCTCTCGCGGCGTCTGCGCCCCGCCCCCCTCCCCGGGTTGGTGTGGCGCGCGCACCTCGCGCGGTCCTCCTGCTGGGCGCTGGTAGGGACGTTCGACGTGGTCCGTGCCCCTCCGCGTGTCCTGCCTCGGTCCCGTGCTCTGTTTGGCTTGCTTGGGGGGGGGCGGCCCGGTACCGTTTCCCCCTACCTGGCTTGGGGCTGCGCGCTCCCAATGGGGTGGATGCGGGCGTCGGGACCCGTCACCAACCCAAACGCGCGCGCTCTTGCGAGCTGGCTTTGCGCGTTGTGGGGGCGGCGTGAGGGTGCCCGGGGGGAGCGCCTCTTGCCTGGGTGTGGGGCGTCCGGGGTCGGGTGCTCTCCCACCCCCGACCAGTCCTCCTTTCGGGCGTGCGGCCGGGGCCCACTACCCACCCGCTGTGGGCGCGGGGGGTGCGGGCGTGGTAACCCGTCACCAACTCCACAGCGCGAACTCTTGCGCGCTGGCTTTGCGTGCTGTGGGTGCGGCACGAGGGCGCCAAGGGGGGGTGCCTCTTGTCTGGGCGTGGGGGGTCCGGGGCCGGGCGCTCTCCCAACCCCAACCACTCGTCCTTTCGGGCGTGCGGCCGGGGCCCACTACCCAGTGGCTGTGGGTGGGGGGGGTGCGGGCGTGAGGACCCATCATCAACCCCACAGCGCGCGCTCTTGCGAGCTGGCTTTGCGCGCTGTTGGTACGGCACGAGGGCGCCCGGGGGGTTGCCTCTTGTTTGGGTGTGGGGTGTCCGGGCTCGGGCGCTCTCCAACCCCCGACCACTCGTCCTTTCGGGCGTGCGGCCGGGGCCCACTACTCGCTGGCTCCGGGTGCGGGGGGTGCGGGCATGGGGACCCGTCACCAACCCCACAGCGCAGGCTCTTGCGAGCTGGCTTTGCGCGCTGTGGGGGAGGCACGAGGGCGCCCGGCTGGAGCGCCTCTTGCCTGGATGTGGGGCGTCCGGGGTCGGGCACTCTCCCACCCCCGACCGCCCGTCCTTTCAGGCGTGCGGCCGGGGCCCACTTCCCACTGGCTGGGGATGCGGGGGGTGCGGGCGTGGGGACCTGTCGACAAACCCACAGCGCGCGCTCTTGCGAGCTGGCTTTGCACGTTGTGGGGGCGGCTTGAGGGTGCCCGGGGGGGGCGCCTGTTGCCTGGGTGTGGGGCGTCCGGGGTCGGGCGCTCTCCCACCCCCGACCACCCGTCCTTTCGGGCGTGCGGCAGGGGCCCACAACCCACTGGCTGTTGGTGCGGGGGATGCGGGCGTGGGAACCCGTCACCAAACCCACAGCGCGCGCTCTTGCGAGCTGGCTTTGCGTGTTGTTGGGGGCGGCATGAGGGCGCCCGGGGGGGGGGGGGCCTCTTGCCTGGGTGTGGGGCTTCCGGGGTCGGGCGCTCTCCCACCCCTGACCGCTCGTCCTTTCAGGCGTGCGGCCGGGGCCCACTACCCACTGGCTGTGGGTGCGGGGGGTGCGGGCGTGGGGGCCCGTCACCAACCCCACAGCGCGCGCTCTTGCAAGCTGGCTTTACGCTTTGTTGGGGCGGCATGAGGGTGCCAGGGGGGGGGGGCGCCTCTGGCCTGGGTGTGGGGCGTCCGGGGTCGGGCGCTCGCCCACTCCCGACCGCTTGTCCTTTCGGGCTTGCGGCCGGGGCCCACTACCCACTGGCGGTGGGCGCGGGGGGTGCGGGCGTGCTCGGCGTTCTCCACTTCCTCCAGACAGGTCTGCACGAAGAATGCGTCATGCTCAGTTTCGTCATCAGAGTGAATAGAGCTGGGTAGCTCGGATAGTCCACACTCTGTGACGCCATCAGCAATAGATACATGGCATAGAGGGTTGGGGGCATTGTTGTTAGTCACGGCGTACTCGTCTCCCCCTGAAATAGCCTCAATAGCATCTTGAGGTTGTAGTGGATCCTTCAGGTCCCCCAGGGCGAGTCCATCGCTCTTGGGTTGGAAAGTCTGGACCAGGGTTGAGTCCAGGTCCTCCGAAAGGATAGAGGCCACACTACCGTCCACCACGCTGAGCATACTTCCCCATCCAGGTTTCCCGATGGGTGTCTTGCGGCCCAAAGGCACGTAGATAGCCTCATCAGGCAACTGGAGAGAGATGATAGTCAGCCTGTCCAGGAGGGTTCGCCAGTACTCATTGCCCCCATGGGCTCCCCAATCGGGGGAACACAGGACCATACGGGAATGTTCCAGGACCACCTTGGTCAAGACCTTCGCCAGTTCACTGAACCTGGGTTTCCCGTAGGCCATTCCGAAAGAGGGCGAGTAAAATTTGTAGCAGCAGCTTTTCCCCTTGCTGCAGTAGAGGTGCATGACATGTTGCTTGTCACTGGCGAAGAACTCCACGCTCAGGTCTTCTCTGGAGTAACGCGACTCCTTCAGACCTTGGTCCAGGACTTCCCCCAGTAGTTGATAGTCCTCAGTTTTGGAGGCCGCCATCATGTTTGAAGGCTCCTCCTTCGGTACCCTCAGGTAGCTCCAGGTGTATTCAGACTGCTCTAGTGGCACGGACTCCCTGCCATCACCATGGTCCACGTAGAGGAGGTAGGGGGCTTGCAGCATTAGGGATTGTATCTGGGTGTGCTGTACGAAGAAGTCGGTACCCAGTACAAAGTCAAAGGCCTCGGTGTCCATCACATAGAACCGATGGGCTATATTTCGGGAGCCCATAGGCACCTCCACTTCACAGTCTCCGCAGCTGTGCACCACATGTCCATCCCCCATCCGGATAGCCGGGGTAGGCATGGTGTTCGTCAAGCTCCCACGAGGTAAAATTTTCTTAGCCATTATAGATAGAATGGCTCCGGTATCCAGTACCCCCAGGTATTCACGTCCCCCAAGTCGGATACGTAGCCAGAACACCAAGTCCAGGGCCCCACCGGAGCATTACCGTCAGAACTCCGCGGGACATGTCATCGAGAACCCCTTCTTCCGCAATTTGCGGGCCATCCGCATGAAGCGGGTTCGCTTCTTAGCTTGCCCATCGTCACCACCTTCATGTCCTCGCTTGGCCCCTTGCTCTTGTTGGGCTTGAGTCTGCGAGTGTGTGGTCGGTCAGGAAACAGACTGCCCTCCAGAGGGCTCGGACTTCCCCCCCTGGATTAGGGTTGGGGTTGCCTCCGGACGTGTCCTGGTGCTTGTTATCCTTGTCTTGCTGGCGGTCAGAGCCTCCTCGTCGTCCACCTTGGCTCTTGTCTTGGC
This sequence comes from Eutreptiella sp. 'Long Island Sound 2002', assembly GCA_964036045.1. Classification (NCBI taxonomy): domain Eukaryota; phylum Euglenozoa; class Euglenophyceae; order Eutreptiales; family Eutreptiaceae; genus Eutreptiella; species Eutreptiella sp. 'Long Island Sound 2002'. The sequence continues at coordinate 27,249,068 of OZ038382.1, forward strand.
CTTTCCCACGGCCTTTCGACTTGCCTTTGCCAGTGTCGTTCTTGTCCTTGCCACCGCCCTTGCCAGAGCCCTTGCCAGGATCTTCGCCCTTGAGCTTCGCCGACAGGCGTTGCTTGTGGTAGCACTCATTCTCAAAGTGCTTGCGCTTCCCACAAAAGGCACAGGTGATAGTACACCTGTAATGATCCGGCATCTTAGGCTTGCTGCCAGTGTTGGTCTCCTGCTTCTTCCCCTGGACCACGAAGCAATCGCGCTGATCGCAGTCCGGGGCGTGCTGCAGGTGACCATGCTCGTCTCTGGCGTCACACCAGAAGAGCTCCCGGACATTGCCCATGATACGGGCGTGCTTGGGGGTAGTCCCCTGTCCAAATCTGGGTCCCTGGTACCCTTTGCCATGGCTCCCTGAGCCTCCTCCTCCAGGACGGTAGGCATCCAGATGCTGGTGGCTCTCCTTCTCCAGCGCCAGCTCCAGAAGCAGGACAGACAAGTCCTCGTAGGTGAGGGTCCTTGCCTTCCTCTCAGCCGTGGCTCGGCATTCGGCCCACACGGAGGTAGGGATCTTGGCCACGAGCCAGAACAGCAGCTCGTCGCTGCCGTAAGACCCTGGGGTCAGCCACCCCACCCAGTGGTCCAGGTCCGCGAGCAACTCTGTGATGCGGGCCCCCTTGGGGTTGTTGGGTAGCATTCCCAGGTTCTGCATCTCCGTCCTGATGGAGAGGTCTGTCTCGTAGCAGGGGTACTGCCTCTCCAGGGCCACCAGAACCTCGTCGAGGGTGGCGGACTTCGTCAACATCCTTTTTACCTGCTTTTCCAGGTATTTTGTCTTGCAACATTGCAAGAGCAGATTGCATTTGAACCTGCGACTGGCATGGGTCTGGCCGGTTATCCTCAGGAGGCGCGCAAAACTTTCGGCAAACCCGGATAGGTCCTTCCGGGTGAACTCCGGTAGGTTGACCACGATCCTCGAAGTGGCAACCGCTTTGGCATCCTGAGAACGATGACGTCGGCTCTTCTTCTTCTTTTTCATCTTCTTTTCCCTTGGACAGTCGGGGTCCTCAGGGTCATCATCGTCTGAAGGGGAGGCTGACGTAAGGGAAGGCGGCTCATCGTCGGAGGGGTTGCCGCCTAGGTCACAGGAGCCGTAAGGCTCAACGTCGATTATAGCCCTCAAGGCTGTAAGTCCAAGCTGGTCCAGCTCTGCTCTGGTGGAGTTAGCCATGTGGCTGTATGGCGGCTGGGCGGTCCTCGGTACAAAGGGGCTCCTGGGCAGCACTGCAGGCGTAGGCATAGGCCGGCTCCTCACTCCTCCAAGAGTGTGGCTCAGCCCAGCCACCAGGTGGTTAGCCTGCAGACAATGGGAAGAGGCTCCCAGGGTCGTAGGTGACCCTTGGGGCGGGATCAGGGGCTCTAGCTTCTCCCTGATCTCTTGGGTAATGTCCCCAACCAGGTCAGCAGTGACTCCACGAAGGGCTTCTCTCTGTTCAGACCTGGTCAGGGAACGATCGGACGATCCCCTCGATCCCCTACTCTTGCTCCCGCACGACTCAGGGCCTCTCCTTAGCCCACTCAGGGTTGCATACCCAGGTGCTGACATAGGATAGCCAGGAACATACGCTGCATACCCAGGAACATCAGCCATATAGGCTCCCGTATCGGGTAGAGGATGGTGATGGTGATAATCCGCTGCATACCAGCGCGGCGCACAACTGGAGGCCACTGGCTCACTGGCAGTAGTTGCCTCTAGAAACGCAGTGGTGGATGGGTCCATACCATACGCAGGGTAGGTAGGCATGCCAGTAAAGCCTGTGCCTCAGCCATAGGCGGGGTGGTTATGCGTGTGGATGTTGCAGCAGCTGGCTCTGGAGTCCGGAGTGTGGTGGTTGTAGGTGAGGGTGATGCGTGGAGGCCACATTCGCTTGGTGCGCCCTCGAAGGTTGACTCGCTCGTTGGGTCGTGAACGTGGTCCACTCCTTCGTCTGCCATGCCTTCTCTTGCATCCTTCTCTCTCTCCCTCTTTCTCGTCACAGGGTGGGTGTCCACCTTCTCTACTGGGAGGCCCCTGAAGGCCAATCCCAGTCCCTCCAGCAAACTGTCAGCCGCGTCCACTGGCCCACGTAAGGGCACCGAAGGTACAGCGCCAGGTTCTCCAGGTCCAGGCACTACAGGCGCTGGCATTGCTGGTGCCTCAGGCGCCGTCTTCACGTTGGTGTCCTCCTTCGTGTCCGTACTTCTCTTCGCCCTTCTTGCTCAGGACAGTCCTCGGCGCGCTGGGTGTACGGCACGGGGTTGCTGCTGGCACGCAGAGGCTGTCTGCCTCTTGCTACCAGAAGGTTTTTATGAGTCTTTCAGCTCTTGTTGTGCCTCTCCTGCTGCTTGCTGCTGGGGTAGGGTTCCTGCTACTTTTTTCTGATGGAGAAAATGTTTTGTTGATGAAATACAACCAATACAGGATAACGCAAGCCAGAGATGAGCAAGTAGAAGTCAAACAGGATCAAAGCATGAAGGGCTGCAGTCAGAAAAGAATGAGATAATAAAGATATCAACAATAGACTACAGCAATAGACAATCAATGCAACTTGGATCCAAATATTTTACATGTTTGAGAAAAACTGATTCGAAAACTGCCCCAAGGGCTCACACTCCATATAGTGCCATACTGAGATGTGCACTCTTAGTTTGGGTCCCATAGGTGCTGAGCTGGCATGGCTTGTGGCGCTGAGGTCACTGCCATGTCACAAGGGATATTCCTACTTAGCTAGGCTGACTAGGAATTGAAACCAGGACCTCTGAAAAAGAGGTGCCACAGCCCCCTAGGGTGCAGACCACTAGAATAGCTAAGCATTCATGAGAAAACATAGATGAATCTATAGGGTCTACCTCAGTATGTCAGTGCCTCAGTCAGTCAGGAAATGATGTTTTAGTTCACATTGCTTGGGGATTAAGGGGTCCACACAACATCCTGGTTTCGTGTTTGGTTCTATAGGTCAAAATGTGTTATCACTCATTTTGGTGAGGCCAATACTAAGATAAAAATGCAGGATAACTAAGAGCATCTTGTAATAGGTTTGAGTGCCTGCAGCTCAGAGCACGCGCGCAGAAATCGCGCATAATGTTGACAGCTCAGAGCGCGCTTACACAGTGCAGAAAATCAGCTTTTATTTTCGAGATTCCGATATGTGTGTAATGTAGTTAATTATAAAATTACATTATGCATTGTACTGCACAGGAACTACAGTTTTTAATTCATGCTATACCGAATTCACTGAGTTCCTGTGTATTGCCGTTCTACGCTTCGTTGAAGGAGATTGGGTATAATAGCCGTGATCAAGATCAACATCAAAAGATAGACACAAGGTATAGTAGTATTACAAAACTGAAGTTCCGAAGTTGAGCATCATGGCTTGAGAACACCTTCGCCGTAAAGGACGCCTCGCCGGCAACAGTTGCCGGTGTGAATGCCCTCTTCTGTCTATGCTTCTAGCAGCTCCAGCTCGCGCAGAGTTCCGGCTGAAACCTTGCAGGAGCGCTGTGACAGGTACCGCAATGAAAGAGACGACGCTCTCCGTGACCTGGACGACCTTCGCCGCCAGTTGAAGGACGCCGACAGCACTGAGAATCGGCTGCGCAAGGAGCGTGATGAGTGCCGTGAAGAGTTAGCCACATTGCAGAAGAGAGTTCGTGAAGGGAAACCACCGAGACTGGGTCCTAGACGACCGACACATCGTGGGAGGAGACACAGCCGTCAACACGGCAGCCGTCGTGCGCAAAGCGCGCCAGCAAGTAAGTCAAACAAGACGTAGATGAACGCCTTTTTGCCCGCCGCCCCTCCCTTCGTCCAGTGTAGAATCCGTTCTGCCGAGGCCTCGTGAGCGCGCTGCAGAATCGCTGGGAACAGTGCCCTCAGCAAGATGCCATGCACGTTTGGACCGCCGCCGAATGACGAGAGAGCTGGCGTACAGCCCTGCTGTTGTGGCGAGCGCCGTGGACGCGTCAAGCGCGTACGCCGGCGTCTTTACGCGCGACGCCAAGCTGTATGATGAGCGTGGCACAAGCCCTGGTCGTTGTGGAGGCAGGACGGCGTGTGGGAGAGCGCCCTGGAGGAAATCTGCCCTGAGAGCGACCAGTGACAGCCCAGGGCTTGTGCGCACGTTCGTGGCACGGTTAAGCCACACCATGATGAAATGAAACACGCCAAGCTTTCTAACCCTGTTCATTTGTATCTTTTATCTGTCTACGCGCTGACGAGTTTTTTTTTTTCGCTCCTGTGTACAAGGTCGCTTTCCCAGTTTTGGTTTCCTTTGCGCTTCTGTGTGGCGCCAGCGCTTATACGAGTGAATCTCACTCTAAATGAGTTGCATGTCAAATTCACTAAGGCCCTCGAGGCCCAAACGACGCCTGCACAGGTGCTGTTTGCACTGTATGTGCATGTGTATATATGGGCTTTGTTTCTTTTCCTGTAGTTTTACATCTACGCGCACTTTTGGATTGCGGGCCTTTGCACAGGTTTTGGTGGCGGTGACCACTGTTGAGACAGTGCTGCTGTTGGCAGCCACTGCCTTTATGAGCAGTTTGTGCCCTTTTGTGGCAGCCCAGTGGACTTTGCACTTTCTTCATGCTCAGTTTCATGTTTTCTTACTGCTAAGCTTGCCAGGGCCAGTGTTGAACTTTTCTGTTATTTTGGTGTTGAGCCAAAAACAGCAGGGAAAGTAAAACACCAACAGGTATGGCTCATTTTTGGCAGTGTCAAACAGGTTTTTACATGCTTGTTTCGAGAAACTTGCAGGGTTTTCCCCTTAGGTTGGGAAACTTTTGCAGGGTTTTTCAAACTTCTGGTTTGGTAGATAGGAGAAAGTTTCTAAAACTGCCTTGCAGTTTGGGATTGCCCCTAGGAACAAGTCTGTGAGGGGAGTGTTCACCACACCCCCTGATATGGAATGGGGTTTTTATAGCCTAAAGCAGTTCAGGCTTTTCCCCAACCCTTCATTTTTCTCCACACTTTCTGAATGTCTATTTTTTTAGGCATATTCAGGTAAGGCTGTACAATAGTGCCTTTGGCACTCAACCTATCTACTTTTTTTCTCAGCCCAAGCAGGGGTCTTGGCGCCTCTTGAGGCGCTGATACCCATGCTTGAGCTTGTGAGGGGAGTGTAATAGCTTTGAGTGCCTGCAGCTCAGAGCACGCGCGCAGAAATCGCGCATAATGTTGACAGCTCAGAACGCGCTTACACAGTGCAGAAAATCAGCTTTTATTTTCGAGATTCCGATATGTGTGTAATGTAGTTAATTATAAAATTACATTATGCATTGTACTGGACAGGAACTACAGTTTTTAATTCATGCTATACCGAATTCACTGAGTTCCTGTGCTTTGCCGTTCTACGCTTCGTTGAAGGAGATTGGGTATAATAGCCGTGATCAAGATCAACATCAAAAGATAGACACAAGGTATAGTACGATTACACATCTCTAATAGAACTAAAGTCTACTCTAAAGCAATGGAAAAGCACTTTTTCTTACTCAGAGCATACAAACAGGAACCTCACCCATTGCCTTGTGCATCCACAGTGAAACCGTGAAACAGTGCCAGAAACCAAACAAGGGTGCACACAAGAGACGATGACGAATCAACTCATCATATCAGCCGATTAATGACCAGCAGACTGAGATGCAGACTGAGATGCCGATATGCTGAGATGCTCGCGTGAGCCAGTGAGGCAAGACAGTCAAATGCGCCCAAGCCAGAGCAGTGGGCTGGAAAAAAATGCATGGCATAATCATACAAACCTGAAGAGGTCAGTGAAGGTAGATGGCAGTGGCCAAGCCAAATGGCAGACCTGAAGCTGTGTAAATGGCCAGTGCCAAGGGAAACACAAGTGCTGACAGTGCAACGAGTCTGTACTGAACTGCAGGACAAAAGAACATGCAATGCTTAAAAACTGCTGACAGAGAGACCAGCAGACCGACAAAAACTGTCCTGGGTGCAGAGGCACCTGGCGCCACAAGCATGGCAAAATAAACATCTCCACTGGCTGCTGGTCCACAGACCTAGCCAGATGCCTGAGCGCACGGTTGGTATCAGAAAACAAAGACAAACAAAACCAAAGACAGAAGGCTTATACAGCACCCTTAGCGGGAAGGCGCTGCTGTGCCTGTCGCTGCATCCTGGAAGAGCGTAATGCTGCCGTCGTTGAGGCTAGCAGCGGCGTTGACACTGGCGCTGCAAAGCCGGATGACGGCACTGGCGATGGTGCCACTAACAACGGCGCTGCCAAGCTGGTTGACGGTGTGGCCCACGGTGTCGCCGAGGAGGGCAGCAGCTCTGCAGAACTTGATGACGACACTCCCGATGGCGCCGCAGAACTGGGATGAGCGCTAGGAAGGCCGCACAAGTGTTGATGAGGGCTGTAGAGAGGACGTGCAGGCAAAACAGGCACCAGCACAACCTCCGGGACGGCGAAGCGCTCAACGATCTGTTGTGCAGCCCGGTCACTACGACAGACTGCAAAGTCCTCATCCGCATGGTTGAAGAGTACCACAGCCACGTTGACACGATACCCAGGACCAACAACGCAGCTGCCCACTTGCAGACGGTGTTTCCAGGCAAGCCAAGAATGTGGCGCAATGCGCGCGTTTGTAGCCTCGGGGACCGCGATGGCAAGGTCTGTTCTCACCGGTGCCTTACCACGAGCAGGCACGACAAGATGTGCGGCGCTGCACAGCATACACCCAGCATCATCAGGATCACAAACATAGGGCAAGGTAGCATTTGGACCCAGCTTCTGAACCAACAGTACTGCAGGCGGCGCCAACATGGATTGGCCCGTAGCGCCAGGCATCATTGCTCCGAAGTTCGATCAGAAAATCGTTGATGCAAATAAACTCCACACCAACCCAAAGAACTCCACAGTACTAGGGGCTTGAAATGCACGACACGACTCAACGATACGATTGAGAGGCAAGCTTTTGTAAATGTATTGGTAATCCTAGAGGTACACCAACCCAATGCCAGCACCATGCAAATGATGGGCACAATCCAAATCGTTGAAGACGTGATTTACAAAAGCGATCCCTCGTATACCATTGTCTAAAGTACAAAGGAAAGATAATGTAATTGTTAGATAATAATCAATCACCAAGACAAACAATACACAATCTGCGAGTACTACTGTTGTGTGCGCGCGCTGTGCGTGGTCTGCTTGTGGGCTCCTATCTCATGCATGTGTGTGCCCATTACAGGACTATGTTTCACAATACGTCCGATGGAACATTATAATGTTAAATTTGGTCCGGTTATGATGTTCCGCTAAACGTAGCACTTCTTTCACTAAATGTTAGCAGATTATTATACGTCCACTCGAACGTTATACGGGCCTTTAGACGTAAGAACCAGTCTTAGCTGTTCTGCAAGACGTATGTATGTATGGAAAACCAATGTCCGGTTTTGTTTTAAAATCCTAATTTCTAAACTTTTCAATAACGTCAATGCTCACAAAAGCAAGCAGGCCCACAATAAAAAAAGTTGTAGAAGTGCAGTAATTCATTCTACCTCAATTTTTGGTAGCTCAATACTAACCACATAACTATGACACGGTATAAATAAATGAAAAGGAATTTTTTCTCAGTTTTTGGTGATTTGGATCCATGCTGCGCTTATCTGCCATGAATGAACATCTACCCGTTGGTAGTCATCAAAGCCCTTGTTGACTGAGCATCCAAGCAGTGAGTCCTTTTTTTACCCTTTGTTGCATTCACCGTCCGTTAGCAAACATGTCACAAACATACAGCACTAAATGTGCACATGAACGCACCAAGGCAAATAACACAAACAACCAAAATTTTCTTTGGCCAAAAGTGGCACATTTTTTCACGAAATGGTTGGATTACCATGTCGTTTTGGTCCACGGTTTCTTGGATTCGTAAGTGATCCAAAGAAGCATTGGGGTAAAGGAAAAATTAAGATCATCCTTGCAGAGGTGTCTTCCCTATCTAAGGTGAAAAACATGGATACGGTGGCTTGCATATGCTGTTTTGTTGTCGAAGAGCTTCAGAATGAGCGTTAACAACATTCAACCATCACCATTGTATATGTGCCGTGATGGCAAAGATCACTGTGGTTTTTAGTGTTTTTGAACATGGTACACGAAAAAAACACAGGATGACTGAAATGCCAAGTTTGCAGTTATTATGTAATTTAGGTATCCATGCGACATGAAGAAACATCTTTTGTTCAAGTTATATGAAACAAAATAACATTTTGTATACTAGAACAACTAACTTAGTTACTTACGTCTAATGGCCCGTATAATGTGATCTAACAACCCCTCTTTGACGTGCTTTCCTTGATAATGGGATAAGATTCCAACAAAATCAAAAAAAAACGTCATTCACATGTTCAAAATCTTTGTTCAAAATCACCAATACTGAGATCCATGGCGAAACTGGGCCTGAGAAATGAAGATGGAAACATGATGTCCTGTAGCAAAGACCCTAAAAGTGTATCACCATCTCCATTAACCGAGAAAAAGAGTGGATGTGCTGTAAATGAGTAAAAATTGTGTGTGAAAAAGTACAATGTGTGAAACAGGGTGAAAATCCAAAAATGGATGTACGTCGCGATACGTCTAGCGGAACATTATAATGTTACATCTGGTACGGTTATAATATTCCGCTAGACGTAACACTTATTCCGCTAGACGTAAGCAGAATTTTGTACGTCTACCGGAACATTATAGGGTGCCATTAGATGTAAGTAACAATGCTGGATGTTCCAGTAGACGTAAGTATCCACACCATCCTATTTGTTGCATAGAAACCTCAAAATCAAATGTTTCTTCATGTCGTTGGGCCAAATGATAGCACATCCCCTAAATTACCCAATAAATCCAAATTTGGCATTCCAGTCATCCTATGCTTCTTTTAGGTGCCTTGTGAAAAAACCACAAAATCTACCTTGATCTGTGCCATCACGGCACACATGCAACAGTGAAGTTTGAATGTCGTTAACACTCTTCGACAAACAATGCGCATATGCGAGCCACCTTATCAATATTTTTCATCTTGGATTGGGAAGATACCTCTTCTCAAATGATGATCTTAAAGTTTTCTTTACCCCAATGCTTCTTCGGAACACTCACAAATCCAAGAAAACGTGGACCACAACAACACGATAATCCCATTTAGGGAGAAAATGTGCCACTTTTCGCCAACGAATTTTTAGGTTGTTTGTGTTATTTGCCCTAATGCATTCATGTGCACATTTAGTGCTATATTTTTATGGCGTATTAGCTGATGGACGGTGAATGCAACAAAAGGGAAAAAAATGATACACTGCTTCGATGTTTGGTCAACAAGTGTTTTGATGGCGCGCGCACAGCGCCAATTATCATGTTGTTTATCTTGAAAAAACCACTGAAAACCACCAACCTACATAAGCGTGCATGATCCATTCAAAACAGCATTGGGCGTGCAGAATTCAGGACCCTGGGACCCGTGGCAAGCATCAGACTAGAACAAAAAATCCCTGGTGTACCAGCAGGGGCTGTAGGGTGCAGAATTCAGGGGCTGTAGGGTGCAGAATTCAGGGCGCTGGGACCCGTGGCTACAGGTGGTGAAAAATAGCCAACTTTTCGCACAGCACGAGACGGATAGGGAGACAACTTTCAGCCCTAGTTGGTCACTGTGGACTATGGGACTGGGAACACTGCTGTCTCAGTTCTGGCTCAGGGCAATGAGGGGCTATGTTCGGTGCACAGTGTTATTTTGATGAAGAGGTCTGGGAGTCACAAGGCTTGGTGAGAGCATCTCTTGAGGCCATGCTCGGTGCATGGTGCTGGAAAAAACCTCTCTCCACAGACATGGGCCCACCTGCCGCAGGCTTGGCTGCCACCATAGCTACAGACACCACCAGCGTGGGTCAGCCTCAAGCTGCGGAGGGGGCCCAGATATCTTCCAACCACCATAGCTCCCTGATTTTTTTTTCCTTGGCTATGTCACGGCTCATTACCACACCGCATTTCATCCGCGCGACAGTTTACGCGAAGAAGCGTTTTGCCGTAATTTCAAGCTTTGAAAATTCCGGAAATCTTCGGAACGAGACTGTTTGAAAAAATCTTTGAATTTGATCCCCCGCGCGTAGTTCTTGCTCCTAAAGGCAGGACTTAGCATGTTCTACTTGTTGATACCTGTGCATGAATGGTGAATCCCTACTTCCAAATGTCATCATGGTACTTCTTAGCTACAAACAATGTGTTTTGGCTTCCCCTAATGGACCTTCATTCTGCCCGCTTTGTCCAGGGTTGACATTAACATCCAATTGCTAACTCCTTAGTGAAGCTAAATTGTTTTGTCCTTCTCATTTATTGATATTTTGTCATAGTTAAGTTGTTAGTATTAAGCCACTTGAAATGGACATGGACTGAATTGCTGCACGTTTGCAACTTTTTTTATTGTAGGCCCATTTGCTTTTGACAGCATTGATGTTGTTGAAAAGTTCAGAAATTAGTAATTTTTTTGAAAAATATAGAAATTGGTTTTCCATACATGCATACGTCTTGCGGAATAGATAAGATTGGTTCTTACGTCTAATGGCCCATATAACATTCCGGTAGACGTACAAAATTTGACTTACGTCTTCTGGAACAAGTGTTACGTCTACCGGAACATTATAATGGACCGGATTTAACATTATAATATTCCATTAGACGTATCGCGACGTACACTCTCCAAAAATGCCGTATGCCCAATGCATCAAAGCCGACTACCAAACAACAATGATGCCCAAAGTACCACAAAGTACGGGTTTCTACTACAGCCAGACACCCAAATATTTGCACTGTGCGCGCATTGCACTTAATCCACCCCCATGAAATCAGAATCCAATTTATGGATGGCGATAGATTTTTTTCCTGAAACCAAAAAAAAGGAAGAAACCAAGAACCGGCAGGGGGGGGGGGGCTAGGGGGAGGCAGCTAGCACCCCACAAGATACAGGTAGGTAGGTAGGTAGGTAGGTATCTTCGGGAGCTCGGGATGCCTCCTTTGACAATGCAGGAGGAAGGTCTTACCAAGGGGACGTCCTGTCCCTCCCACTGCCCTATGTCAGGTGCCTCCTGAGCCGCTCCCGCATGTGCTTGGGAAGGCATTGTTGCGGCCACCCGGTCCATGTGTCCCAGGTGGGAGGGTGTCCCCACATGTGTCCCTGGGTAGGGCCACATGCCCCCTTCTTTGGGCGGCAGCTTTGGGGGCTGCCCAGCCGTGTGGAGTATCTCTGACCACAAGGGGTATTGGTCCCGCTTGTCTACGGTACGACCGCCTCACCCTTGTGGCTTGAGTTGCGGGGCCACTCTGCGTGGCAGGTGACCCCCTCCTGGACTGTGTACCGGCTCGCCTGTCACCGGTTGCTTCCATGGCTCCGGGTGACGTTTGCCATGGTCCCTGATGCAGCCTGGCCGGGCTCGGACCAGTGGCCTTGGAGTACCGCTCCTGCCACTGGCCCGATGGGTCGGCTCGGTCGCCCCAGTGCGTCCGACCCATGGGGTATTGGTTCTTTCCTGTCCCTCGGCCGCCCTACGTGTGTGCAGTGTCCTGGGCCGCTGGGCTCCTGTTCACCGGTGTGCCCGCGCGGTTTGCTGTGTTGCGTCTGCGGTGTCCTGGGCCACCTGGCTCCCGTTCACCGGTGTGCTTGCTCGGTGTGTTGTGTTGCATGTGCTGTGTCCTGGGCCACTTGGCTCCCGTTCACCGGTGTGCGCGCTGTGTGCGGTGCGCGTGTGCCATGGGTGGTTGTGTCCCTCTTCCTCCCCCCCTAATTTTCGTTTTTTTTTGTGTTTTTTTTTCTTTTTTTTTTTTTTTTGAAAAAAACAACAAAAAAAAGAAAGAAAGACAGGGGCGCGCGTACACTGCAGGCACAGGCATGGGCAGCTGGTGCGGTGGTGCAATAGCGTTGTGTCCTCTGGCGTGTGTCGTCGGTGCTGTGGCGGCGGTCGCGCCCCAGGGGTGCGGCTCGCGCGTCTTGATGTACACGGGCTTGGGTCAGGGTGGGTTTGGTGAGGTGTCTCTTTGCTTCTGGAGCTGGCTGGTTAGGCGGCTGTGTGGGCTGTGGGTGTGGGCTGTGGTTACGTTGTTCCCTCGGCGGGCCTGGTTAGGAGTCAAGGGTTAGCGGTTTCGGGGTGTGGCTCGGGTTTGATTTGTGCTTGGGCTCTGGCTCGGTTTGGCGGTTGCGACGGTAGCGGGCCTGGGTTCGGTGCCTTTGGGCGTAGTGGTGCCCGTTGTCGTGTGCGTTGGCGTCCTTCGGCGTCCGGTTCGTTTGGTGACTTCTGGGCGGGGCTTGGCGTGGCGCCCCGTGGTGGTGGTTTGCCGGGTAACGGGGTTAGGTGGCGGCGCCGCTTGCGGGGGGGTCAGGCGCGTCGTGTTGTGTGGCGCGCAGGGCTCCTGGGGTGCTGTGGGTGTCGCCGGTGTCGGTGCGCCGACGCTTGTGGGGTGGTGAGGGGGTGTGTTTGTGCGGGGCTGGGCTTTGGGTGATGTCCCACAGGCGGATGCCGTCTCGCTGCGTCTCCTGGAGGGTCTCCCGCAGGCGCCTGAGGACATACGGGTGGTCCTGGGGCGCGGGGGGGTTGCAGGGGTGGACTCCCAGGGGGTGGAGCGCATCGGCCAGCATGGCTTCCCATGCGGCCTGCGGCATCCAGCCCCCCGCCGGCCGGAGGCGGCAGTTCTCCACCGACCCCTTGCGGGGCCGATGGATCGCAGTCCGGGGCGTGCTGCAGGTGACCATGCTCGTCTCTGGCGTCACACCAGAAGAGCTCCTGGACATTGCCCATGATACGGGCGTGCTTGGGGGTAGTCCCCTGTCCAAATCTGGGTCCCTGGTACCCTTTGCCATGGCTCCCTGAGCCTCCTCCTCCAGGACGGTAGGCATCCAGATGCTGGTGGCTCTCCTTCTCCAGCGCCAGCTCCAGAAGCAGGACAGACAAGTCCTCGTAGGTGAGGGTCCTTGCCTTCCTCTCAGCCGTGGCTCGGCATTCGGCCCACACGGAGGTAGGGATCTTGGCCACGAGCCAGAACAGCAGCTCGTCGCTGCCGTAAGACCCTGGGGTCAGCCACCCCACCCAGTGGTCCAGGTCCGCGAGCAACTCTGTGATGCGGGCCCCCTTGGGGTTGTTGGGTAGCATTCCCAGGTTCTGCATCTCCGTCCTGATGGAGAGGTCTGTCTCGTAGCAGGGGTACTGCCTCTCCAGGGCCACCAGAACCTCGTCGAGGGTGGCGGACTTCGTCAACATCCTTTTTACCTGCTTTTCCAGGTATTTTGTCTTGCAACATTGCAAGAGCAGATTGCATTTGAACCTGCGACTGGCATGGGTCTGGCCGGTTATCCTCAGGAGGCGCGCAAAACTTTCGGCAAACCCGGATAGGTCCTTCCGGGTGAACTCCGGTAGGTTGACCACGATCTTCGAAGTGGCAACCGCTTTGGCATCCTGAGAACGATGACGTCGGCTCTTCTTCTTCTTTTTCATCTTCTTTTCCCTTGGACAGTCGGGGTCCTCAGGGTCATCATCGTCTGAAGGGGAGGCTGACGTAAGGGAAGGCGGCTCATCGTCGGAGGGGTTGCCGCCTAGGTCACAGGAGCCGTAAGGCTCAACGTCGATTATAGCCCTCAAGGCTGTAAGTCCAAGCTGGTCCAGCTCTGCTCTGGTGGAGTTAGCCATGTGGCTGTATGGCGGCTGGGCGGTCCTCGGTACAAAGGGGCTCCTGGGCAGCACTGCAGGCGTAGGCATAGGCCGGCTCCTCACTCCTCCAAGAGTGTGGCTCAGCCCAGCCACCAGGTGGTTAGCCTGCAGACGATGGGAAGAGGCTCCCAGGGCCGTAGGTGACCCTTGGGGCGGGATCAGGGGCTCTAGCTTCTCCCTGATCTCTTGGGTAATGTCCCCAACCAGGTCAGCAGTGACTCCACGAAGGGCTTCTCTCTGTTCAGACCTGGTCAGGGAACGATCGGACGATCCCCTCGATCCCCTACTCTTGCTCCCGCACGACTCAGGGCCTCTCCTTAGCCCACTCAGGGTTGCATACCCAGGTGCTGACATAGGATAGCCAGGAACATACGCTGCATACCCAGGAACATCAGCCATATAGGCTCCCGTATCGGGTAGAGGATGGTGATGGTGATAATCCGCTGCATACCAGCGCGGCGCACAACTGGAGGCCACTGGCTCACTGGCAGTAGTTGCCTCTAGAAACGCAGTGGTGGATGGGTCCATACCATACGCAGGGTAGGTAGGCATGCCAGTAAAGCCTGTGCCTCAGCCATAGGCGGGGTGGTTATGCGTGTGGATGTTGCAGCAGCTGGCTCTGGAGTCCGGAGTGTGGTGGTTGTAGGTGAGGGTGATGCGTGGAGGCCACATTCGCTTGGTGCGCCCTCGAAGGTTGACTCGCTCGTTGGGTCGTGAACGTGGTCCACTCCTTCGTCTGCCATGCCTTCTCTTGCATCCTTCTCTCTCTCCCTCTTTCTCGTCACAGGGTGGGTGTCCACCTTCTCTACTGGGAGGCCCCTGAAGGCCAATCCCAGTCCCTCCAGCAAACTGTCAGCCGCGTCCACTGGCCCACGTAAGGGCACCGAAGGTACAGCGCCAGGTTCTCCAGGTCCAGGCACTACAGGCGCTGGCATTGCTGGTGCCTCAGGCGCCGTCTTCACGTTGGTGTCCTCCTTCGTGTCCGTACTTCTCTTCGCCCTTCTTGCTCAGGACAGTCCTCGGCGCGCTGGGTGTACGGCACGGGGTTGCTGCTGGCACGCAGAGGCTGTCTGCCTCTTGCTACCAGAAGGTTTTTATGAGTCTTTCAGCTCTTGTTGTGCCTCTCCTGCTGCTTGCTGCTGGGGTAGGGTTCCTGCTACTTTTTTCTGATGGAGAAAATGTTTTGTTGATGAAATACAACCAATACAGGATAACGCAAGCCAGAGATGAGCAAGTAGAAGTCAAACAGGATCAAAGCATGAAGGGCTGCAGTCAGAAAAGAATGAGATAATAAAGATATCAACAATAGACTACAGCAATAGACAATCAATGCAACTTGGATCCAAATATTTTACATGTTTGAGAAAAACTGATTCGAAAACTGCCCCAAGGGCTCACACTCCATATAGTGCCATACTGAGATGTGCACTCTTAGTTTGGGTCCCATAGGTGCTGAGCTGGCATGGCTTGTGGCGCTGAGGTCACTGCCATGTCACAAGGGATATTCCTACTTAGCTAGGCTGACTAGGAATTGAAACCAGGACCTCTGAAAAAGAGGTGCCACAGCCCCCTAGGGTGCAGACCACTAGAATAGCTAAGCATTCATGAGAAAACATAGATGAATCTATAGGGTCTACCTCAGTATGTCAGTGCCTCAGTCAGTCAGGAAATGATGTTTTAGTTCACATTGCTTGGGGATTAAGGGGTCCACACAACATCCTGGTTTCGTGTTTGGTTCTATAGGTCAAAATGTGTTATCACCCATTTTGGTGAGGCCAATACTAAGATAAAAATGCAGGATAACTAAGAGCATCTTGTAATAGGTTTGAGTGCCTGCAGCTCAGAGCACGCGCGCAGAAATCGCGCATAATGTTGACAGCTCAGAGCGCGCTTACACAGTGCAGAAAATCAGCTTTTATTTTCGAGATTCCGATATGTGTGTAATGTAGTTAATTATAAAATTACATTATGCATTGTACTGCACAGGAACTACAGTTTTTAATTCATGCTATACCGAATTCACTGAGTTCCTGTGTATTGCCGTTCTACGCTTCGTTGAAGGAGATTGGGTATAATAGCCGTGATCAAGATCAACATCAAAAGATAGACACAAGGTATAGTAGTATTACAAAACTGAAGTTCCGAAGTTGAGCATCATGGCTTGAGAACACCTTCGCCGTAAAGGACGCCTCGCCGGCAACAGTTGCCGGTGTGAATGCCCTCTTCTGTCTATGCTTCTAGCAGCTCCAGCTCGCGCAGAGTTCCGGCTGAAACCTTGCAGGAGCGCTGTGACAGGTACCGCAATGAAAGAGACGACGCTCTCCGTGACCTGGACGACCTTCGCCGCCAGTTGAAGGACGCCGACAGCACTGAGAATCGGCTGCGCAAGGAGCGTGATGAGTGCCGTGAAGAGTTAGCCACATTGCAGAAGAGAGTTCGTGAAGGGAAACCACCGAGACTGGGTCCTAGACGACCGACACATCGTGGGAGGAGACACAGCCGTCAACACGGCAGCCGTCGTGCGCAAAGCGCGCCAGCAAGTAAGTCAAACAAGACGTAGATGAACGCCTTTTTGCCCGCCGCCCCTCCCTTCGTCCAGTGTAGAATCCGTTCTGCCGAGGCCTCGTGAGCGCGCTGCAGAATCGCCGGGAACAGTGCCCTCAGCAAGATGCCATGCACGTTTGGACCGCCGCCGAATGACGAGAGAGCTGGCGTACAGCCCTGCTGTTGTGGCGAGCGCCGTGGACGCGTCAAGCGCGTACGCCGGCGTCTTTACGCGCGACGCCAAGCAGTATGATGAGCGTGGCACAAGCCCTGGTCGTTGTGGAGGCAGGACGGCGTGTGGGAGAGCGCCCTGGAGGAAATCTGCCCTGAGAGCGACCAGTGACAGCCCAGGGCTTGTGCGCACGTTCGTGGCACGGTTAAGCCACACCATGATGAAATGAAACACGCCAAGCTTTCTAACCCTGTTCATTTGTATCTTTTATCTGTCTACGCGCTGACGAGTTTTTTTTTTTCGCTCCTGTGTACAAGGTCGCTTTCCCAGTTTTGGTTTCCTTTGCGCTTCTGTGTGGCGCCAGCGCTTATATGAGTGAATCTCACTCTAAATGAGTTGCATGTCAAATTCACTAAGGCCCTCGAGGCCCAAACGACGCCTGCACAGGTGCTGTTTGCACTGTATGTGCATGTGTATATATGGGCTTTGTTTCTTTTCCTGTAGTTTTACATCTACGCGCACTTTTGGATTGCGGGCCTTTGCACAGGTTTTGGTGGCGGTGACCACTGTTGAGACAGTGCTGCTGTTGGCAGCCACTGCCTTTATGAGCAGTTTGTGCCCTTTTGTGGCAGCCCAGTGGACTTTGCACTTTCTTCATGCTCAGTTTCATGTTTTCTTACTGCTAAGCTTGCCAGGGCCAGTGTTGAACTTTTCTGTTATTTTGGTGTTGAGCCAAAAACAGCAGGGAAAGTAAAACACCAACAGGTATGGCTCATTTTTGGCAGTGTCAAACAGGTTTTTACATGCTTGTTTCGAGAAACTTGCAGGGTTTTCCCCTTAGGTTGGGAAACTTTTGCAGGGTTTTTCAAACTTCTGGTTTGGTAGATAGGAGAAAGTTTCTAAAACTGCCTTGCAGTTTGGGATTGCCCCTAGGAACAAGTCTGTGAGGGGAGTGTTCACCACACCCCCTGATATGGAATGGGGTTTTTATAGCCTAAAGCAGTTCAGGCTTTTCCCCAACCCTTCATTTTTCTCCACACTTTCTGAATGTCTATTTTTTTAGGCATATTCAGGTAAGGCTGTACAATAGTGCCTTTGGCACTCAACCTATCTACTTTTTTTCTCAGCCCAAGCAGGGGTCTTGGCGCCTCTTGAGGCGCTGATACCCATGCTTGAGCTTGTGAGGGGAGTGTAATAGGTTTGAGTGCCTGCAGCTCAGAGCACGCGCGCAGAAATCGCGCATAATGTTGACAGCTCAGAACGCGCTTACACAGTGCAGAAAATCAGCTTTTATTTTCGAGATTCCGATATGTGTGTAATGTAGTTAATTATAAAATTACATTATGCATTGTACTGGACAGGAACTACAGTTTTTAATTCATGCTATACCGAATTCACTGAGTTCCTGTGCTTTGCCGTTCTACGCTTCGTTGAAGGAGATTGGGTATAATAGCCGTGATCAAGATCAACATCAAAAGATAGACACAAGGTATAGTAGGATTACACATCTCTAATAGAACTAAAGTCTACTCTAAAGCAATGGAAAAGCACTTTTTCTTACTCAGAGCATACAAACAGGAACCTCAACCATTGCCTTGTGCATCCACAGTGAAACCGTGAAACAGTGCCAGAAACCAAACAAGGGTGCACACAAGAGACGATGACGAATCAACTCATCATATCAGCCGATTAATGACCAGCAGACTGAGATGCAGACTGAGATGCCGATATGCTGAGATGCTCGCGTGAGCCAGTGAGGCAAGACAGTCAAATGCGCCCAAGCCAGAGCAGTGGGCTGGAAAAAAATGCATGGCATAATCATACAAACCTGAAGAGGTCAGTGAAGGTAGATGGCAGTGGCCAAGCCAAATGGCAGACCTGAAGCTGTGTAAATGGCCAGTGCCAAGGGAAACACAAGTGCTGACAGTGCAACAAGTCTGTACTGAACTGCAGGACAAAAGAACATGCAATGCTTAAAAACTGCTGACAGAGAGACCAGCAGACCGACAAAAACTGTCCTGGGTGCAGAGGCACCTGGCGCCCCAACCATGGCAAAATAAACATCTCCACTGGCTGCTGGTCCACAGACCTAGCCAGATGCCTGAGCGCACGGTTGGTATCAGAAAACAAAGACAAACAAAACCAAAGACAGAAGGCTTAAACAGCACCCTTAGCGGGAAGGCGCTGCCGTGCCTGTCGCTGCATCCTGGAAGAGCGTAATGCTGCCGTCGTTGAGGCTAGCAGCGGCGTTGACACTGGCGCTGCAAAGCCGGATGACGGCACTGGCGATGGTGCCACTAACAACGGCGCTGCCAAGCTGGTTGACGGTGTGGCCGACGGTGTCGCCGAGGAGGGCAGCAGCTCTGCAGAACTTGATGACGACACTCCCGATGGCGCCGCAGAACTGGGATGAGCGCTAGGAAGGCCGCACAAGTGTTGATGAGGGCTGTAGAGAGGACGTGCAGGCAAAACAGGCACCAGCACAACCTCCGGGACGGCGAAGCGCTCAACGATCTGTTGTGCAGCCCGGTCACTACGACAGACTGCAAAGTCCTCATCCGCATGGTTGAAGAGTACCACAGCCACGTTGACACGATACCCAGGACCAACAACGCAGCTGCCCACTTGCAGACGGTGTTTCCAGGCAAGCCAAGAATGTGGCGCAATGCGCGCGTTTGTAGCCTCGGGGACCGCGATGGCAAGGTCTGTTCTCACCGGTGCCTTACCACGAGCAGGCACGACAAGATCTGCGGCGCTGCACAGCATACACCCAGCATCATCAGGATCACAAACATAGGGCAAGGTAGCATTTGGACCCAGCTTCTGAACCAACAGTACTGCAGGCGGCGCCAACATGGATTGGCCCGTAGCGCCAGGCATCATTGCTCCGAAGTTCGATCAGAAAATCGTTGATGCAAATAAACTCCACACCAACCCAAAGAACTCCACAGTACTAGGGGCTTGAAATGCACGACACGACTCAACGATACGATTGAGAGGCAAGCTTTTGTAAATGTATTGGTAATCCTAGAGGTACACCAACCCAATGCCAGCACCATGCAAATGATGGGCACAATCCAAATCGTTGAAGACGTGATTTACAAAAGCGATCCCTTGTATACCATTGTCTAAAGTACAAAGGAAAGATAATGTAATTGTTAGATATTAATCAATCACCAAGACAAACAATACACAATCTGCGAGTACTACTGTTGTGTGCGCGCGCTGTGCGTGGTCTGCTTGTGGGCTCCTATCTCATGCATGTGTGTGCCCATTACAGGACTATGTTTCACAATACGTCCGATGGAACATTATAATGTTAAATTTGGTCCGGTTATGATGTTCCGCTAAACGTAGCACTTCTTTCACTAAATGTTAGCAGATTATTATACGTCCACTCGAACGTTATACGGGCCTTTAGACGTAAGAACCAGTCTTAGCTGTTCTGCAAGACGTATGTATGTATGGAAAACCAATGTCCGGTTTTGTTTTAAAATCCTAATTTCTAAACTTTTCAATAACGTCAATGCTCACAAAAGCAAGCAGGCCCACAATAAAAAAAGTTGTAGAAGTGCAGTAATTCATTCTACCTCAATTTTTGGTAGCTCAATACTAACCACATAACTATGACACGGTATAAATAAATGAAAAGGAATTTTTTCTCAGTTTTTGGTGATTTGGATCCATGCTGCGCTTATCTGCCATGAATGAACATCTACCCGTTGGTAGTCATCAAAGCCCTTGTTGACTGAGCATCCAAGCAGTGAGTCCTTTTTTTACCCTTTGTTGCATTCACCGTCCGTTAGCAAACATGTCACAAACATACAGCACTAAATGTGCACATGAACGCACCAAGGCAAATAACACAAACAACCAAAATTTTCTTTGGCCAAAAGTGGCACATTTTTTCACGAAATGGTTGGATTACCATGTCGTTTTGGTCCACGGTTTCTTGGATTCGTAAGTGATCCAAAGAAGCATTGGGGTAAAGGAAAAATTAAGATCATCCTTGCAGAGGTGTCTTCCCTATCTAAGGTGAAAAACATGGATACGGTGGCTTGCATATGCTGTTTTGTTGTCGAAGAGCTTCAGAATGAGCGTTAACAACATTCAACCATCACTATTGTATATGTGCCGTGATGGCAAAGATCACTGTGGTTTTTAGTGTTTTTGAACATGGTACACAAAAAAAACACAGGATGACTGAAATGCCAAGTTTGCAGTTATTATGTAATTTAGGTATCCATGCGACATGAAGAAACATCTTTTGTTCAAGTTATATGAAACAAAATAACATTTTGTATACTAGAACAACTAACTTAGTTACTTACGTCTAATGGCCCGTATAATGTGATCTAACAACCCCTCTTTGACGTGCTTTCCTTGATAATGGGATAAGATTCCAACAAAATCAAAAAAAAAAGTCATCCACATGTTCAAAATCTTTGTTCAAAATCACCAATACTGAGATCCATGGCGAAACTGGGCCTGAGAAATGAAGATGGAAACATGATGTCCTGTAGCAAAGACCCTAAAAGTGTATCACCATCTCCATTAACCGAGAAAAAGAGTGGATGTGCTGTAAATGAGTAAAAATTGTGTGTAAAAAAGTACAATGTGTGAAACAGGGTGAAAATCCAAAAATGGATGTACGTCGCGATACGTCTAGCGGAACATTATAATGTTACATCTGGTACGGTTATAATATTCCGCTAGACGTAACACTTATTCCGCTAGACGTAAGCAGAATTTTGTACGTCTACCGGAACATTATAGGGTGCCATTAGATGTAAGTAACAATGCTGGATGTTCCAGTAGACGTAAGTATCCACACCATCCTATTTGTTGCATAGAAACCTCAAAATCAAATGTTTCTTCATGTCGTTGGGCCAAATGATAGCACATCCCCTAAATTACCCAATAAATCCAAATTTGGCATTCCAGTCATCCTATGCTTCTTTTAGGTGCCTTGTGAAAAAACCACAAAATCTACCTTGATCTTTGCCATCACGGCACACATGCAACAGTGAAGTTTGAATGTCGTTAACACTCTTCGACAAACAATGCGCATATGCGAGCCACCTTATCAATATTTTTCATCTTGGATTGGGAAGACACCTCTTCTCAAATGATGATCTTAAAGTTTTCTTTACCCCAATGCTTCTTCGGAACACTCACAAATCCAAGAAAACGTGGACCACAACAACACGATAATCCCATTAGGGAGAAAATGTGCCACTTTTCGCCAACGAATTTTTAGGTTGTTTGTGTTATTTGCCCTAATGCATTCATGTGCACATTTAGTGCTATATTTTTATGGCGTATTAGCTGATGGACGGTGAATGCAACAAAAGGGAAAAAAATGATACACTGCTTCGATGTTTGGTCAACAAGTGTTTTGATGGCTACCAACCGGTAAGTGACCATTCATGGAAAAAAAAAGAAAGCATGGATTTAGCAAAACTACATTCTCCATTCAAAACCCCTCATTTTCAAAACAAATGAACAAAAGAATTATGAAACAGGAAAACACTACTTTATCAAAAACCTTGTTTTGCATTTTAAGCAAATAGGACACAATTTGACACGATGTCGGAAAAAAAGGTTTTTCTAATTCGATTATCGGAATCAGGATTGTCACAAAAACTTCCGCCAATTCATTGCAACCGATTCCTTTGACTTTCACTTTCAAAAATGGTGAATTAGGAATATTTGACGAAATGGAAAACTTGTTC
This sequence comes from Eutreptiella sp. 'Long Island Sound 2002', assembly GCA_964036045.1. NCBI lineage: Eukaryota > Euglenozoa > Euglenophyceae > Eutreptiales > Eutreptiaceae > Eutreptiella > Eutreptiella sp. 'Long Island Sound 2002'. The sequence goes on from OZ038382.1 coordinate 27,271,236, forward strand.
CAAAATGCATAAAACATTGAAATAGGTGTATGTCACACACCTGAAGCACAAAGTGGGAAAACAATGCCTATGCGACACGAGATCCCCAAACGAAAATGAAACATATTGGGATAGAAAAAACTGAAAACAAATGATTTGAATCTGAACGCACCGACAACACAGCACCCATACAAACCATTCTAGTGGTGCACCCCAAAATGAGAAAACAGTGGCCAACAAAACACAAAAAATTATCATTTGTGGCGGCACAGAATTTGGTTAAACATGTGGAGCATGGAAATTTGTGACTACATGTATGTAACAATGTAGAAATCCTTGTACTATTTCCTCTTTGATGTCCATTCATGCATTAGCCCAGAAAATCCGTTCTCTCTTTACAAAAATGTGGCTCGTCCTCTCAAAAATACATGTCAAAATTCCCCCAATATTTTCATTGCAAATTATCCATCGCCCAATGCACCCATCCACCTTGCACACGTCAAAGACGAACAATGAACCATTCACCTTTTGCGTCATTGCAAATTATCCATCGCCCAATGCACCCATCCACCTTGCAGACGTCAAATGCGAACAATGAGCCATTCACCTTTTGCGATGTCTTCCTGGGGCACCTGCCCATAACCCATCTTTCTATTCGCTTCTACATCATTGTTTTATTCATAGGCAAAGTGTTTGCACTGCGTGCGCACTGCGTGTGCACTGCGTGCGCACTGCGTGCGCACTGCGTGCACATTGCAGTGAAACCCACCCCATGCCACCTCTGTATGACACTGCAAAGCAACAAAGCCAACAGGACACACATTGAACCACTACCAACCCGGCACTTTGATGTACCTGTGAACATCTCATGTAGTGTTGTAGAGTACCACTATGCAGTTGCAACCACTGTAACCCTTGTAAGCGCCATCGTGATTACCTACTTCATACATCAAAGAATTGTCCGTGCATTCGCGAAGGACCACGTTGATCCCAAATCGTAACATCCGCCGACTTTCCCGGCATAAGATCACATATCCATACTATATTCCCAAGGTTGTCCACGGCCACCGTTACCTTATAAACATGGCCTGTGTACTTGGGATTTAAGAGTACATCACATATACACATCATCCGAACAATTTGAGCGAGACATATAGGCACAGTTGTCCCAACTTGGAATTTGCCGAAGAAAACAAAGGTATTGGAAGGTCCTCCTGGGACAACAAACCTTCCGCGCCATACTTCATGCAGAATCCCTCCGCTATAACACAATCAACACCAATGAGGTTGACATGTTTATGGAGTTGTGAATATACTTCCCAAGGCTCCTTGGAGCGCCCAACGGAGCACTCATCAATCCACCAAGCCGTGTGGGAGTCCACATAATCCACCATCCATCTACAACGAGGTACATGCAAAAAAGGGGGGGGGGGTGAAAATGGGTACAAATGGGTGAAAATAGGTGATAATGAATGACAATGCAAATTTGTCTTATCCTGAATGCATAAGAAGCTTAAAAAATCCTACTATTGAACAACAAACCTCCGCAAAAGGGCCAAAACTAGGGTTCAGGTAGTTACCGACATACAAAACTTTGCACTGCGTGCGCACTGCGTGCATGGCATTCCCATACACTGTTGTTGTGCATTGAACCATCTAGCATGTTGCCAAACTACCAAACCGCCTGAAAATCGCATACGCCCCTGACAATGGGCGCTGGTTTTCATTTCGATTTTGCCACCTCAACCATTGGGGGTCCAGATATCCTGCAACCAACAGAGCTCCCTGATTTTTTTTTGAGGGGGGAGGGGGGCAGAGGAGGGTCACCCCTTGGTAAGCTGGCAAAACCCTCACACCAGACAGGACTCAAGAGAATTCTCGGAATCAGGAATCAGAGCAGTCCACAGCTCAGTATGTGGTGGTGTGGTAGCAAACACGAGAGTAGGTAGGATGAGCGGAATCTGAAACCAGAAGATGCAGCAGGAACTGCCACGCCTGCAGGCATCCCAAGGTGCTACTGAAGCACATAAAAAGCTGAAGGCTGAGAGAAACCAGCTGGTTGCATTGCATACAATAAAAGCATCAGAGGGGGCGTTCTCGCACAGGGCGCACACAGTGCAGGCACAGCGCGCGCACAGCGCGCGCACAGCGCCAATTATCATGTTGTTTATCTTGAAAAAACCACTGAAAACCACCAACCTACATAAGCGTGCATGATCCATTCAAAACAGCATTGGGCGTGCAGAATTCAGGACCCTGGGACCCGTGGCAAGCATCAGACTAGAACAAAAAATCCCTGGTGTACCAGCAGGGGCTGTAGGGTGCAGAATTCAGGGGCTGTAGGGTGCAGAATTCAGGGCGCTGGGACCCGTGGCTACAGGTGGTGAAAAATAGCCAACTTTTCGCACAGCACGAGACGGATAGGGAGACAACTTTCAGCCCTAGTTGGTCACTGTGGACTATGGGACTGGGAACACTGCTGTCTCAGTTCTGGCTCAGGGCAATGAGGGGCTATGTTCGGTGCACAGTGTTATTTTGATGAAGAGGTCTGGGAGTCACAAGGCTTGGTGAGAGCATCTCTTGAGGCCATGCTCGGTGCATGGTGCTGGAGAAAACCTCTCTCCACAGACATGGGCCCACCTGCCGCAGGCTTGGCTGCCACCATAGCTACAGACACCACCAGCGTGGGTCAGCCTCAAGCTGCGGAGGGGGCCCAGATATCTTCCAACCACCATAGCTCCCTGATTTTTATTTGGGGGGGGGGGTCACCCCTTGGTAAGCTGGCAAAACCCTCACGCCAGACAGGACTCAAGAGAATTCTCGGAATCAGGAATCAGAGCAGTCCACAGCTCAGTATGTGGTAGCAGACACAAGAGTAGGTAGGATGAGCCAAATCTGAAACCAGAAGATGCAGCAGGAACTACCACACCTGCAGGCATCCCAAGGCGCTACTGAAGCACATAAAAAGCTGAAGGCTGAGAAGAACCAGCTGGTTGCATTGCATACAATAAAAGCATCAGACAGGGATAGGGAGACAACTTTCAGCCCTAGTTGGTCACTGTTGACTATGGGACTGGGAACACTGCTGTCTCAGTTCTGGCTCAGGGCAATGAGGGGCTATGTTCGGTGCACAGTGTTATTTTGATGCAAGGGTCTGGGAGTCACAAGGCTTGGTGAGAGCGTCTCTTGAGACACTCGGGGCATGGAGCTGGAGCGTGGAGAAAACCTCTCTCCACAGACATGGGCCCACCTGCCGCAGGCTTGGCTGCCACCATAGCTACAGACACCACCAGGGTGGGTCAGCCTCAAGCTGCGGAGGGGGCCCAGATATCTTCTAACCACCATAGCTCCCTGATTTTTGTTGGGGGGGGGGGGGACACCTTGGTAAGCTGGCAAAACCCTCACGCCAGACAGGACTCAAGAGAATTCTCGGAATCAGGAATCAGAGCAGTCCACAGCTCAGTATGTGGTAGCAGACACAAGAGTAGGTAGGATGAGCCAAATCTGAAACCAGAAGATGCAGCAGGAACTGCCACACCTGCAGGCATCCCAAGGTGCTACTGAAGCACATAAAAAGCTGAAGGCTGAGAAGAACCAGCTGGTTGCATCAGACAGGGATAGGGAGACAACTTTCAGCCCTAGTTGGTCACTGTTGACTATGGGACTGGGAACACTGCTGTCTCAGTTCTGGCTCAGGGCAATGAGGGGCTATGTTCGGTGCACAGTGTTATTTTGATGCAAGGGTCTGGGAGTCACAAGGCTTGGTGAGAGCGTCTCTTGAGACACTCGGGGCATGGAGCTGGAGCGTGGAGAAAACCTCTCTCCACAGACATGGGCCCACCTGCCGCAGGCTTGGCTGCCACCATAGCTACAGACACCACCAGGGTGGGTCAGCCTCAAGCTGCGGAGGGGGCCCAGATATCTTCTAACCACCATAGCTCCCTGATTTTTGTTGGGGGGGGGGGGGGACACCTTGGTAAGCTGGCAAAACCCTCACGCCAGACAGGACTCAAGAGAATTCTCGGAATCAGGAATCAGAGCAGTCCACAGCTCAGTATGTGGTAGCAGACACAAGAGTAGGTAGGATGAGCCAAATCTGAAACCAGAAGATGCAGCAGGAACTGCCACACCTGCAGGCATCCCAAGGTGCTACTGAAGCACATAAAAAGCTGAAGGCTGAGAAGAACCAGCTGGTTGCATCAGACAGGGATAGGGAGACAACTTTCAGCCCTAGTTGGTCACTGTTGACTATGGGACTGGGAACACTGCTGTCTCAGTTCTGGCTCAGGGCAATGAGGGGCTATGTTCGGTGCACAGTGTTATTTTGATGCAAGGGTCTGGGAGTCACAAGGCTTGGTGAGAGCGTCTCTTGAGACACTCGGGGCATGGAGCTGGAGCGTGGAGAAAACCTCTCTCCACAGACATGGGCCCACCTGCCGCAGGCTTGGCTGCCACCATAGCTACAGACACCACCAGGGTGGGTCAGCCTCAAGCTGCGGAGGGGGCCCAGATATCTTCTAACCACCATAGCTCCCTGATTTTTGTTGGGGGGGGGGGGGGGACACCTTGGTAAGCTGGCAAAACCCTCACGCCAGACAGGACTCAAGAGAATTCTCGGAATCAGGAATCAGAGCAGTCCACAGCTCAGTATGTGGTAGCAGACACAAGAGTAGGTAGGATGAGCCAAATCTGAAACCAGAAGATGCAGCAGGAACTGCCACACCTGCAGGCATCCCAAGGCGCTACTGAAGCACATAAAAAGCTGAAGGCTGAGAAGAACCAGCTGGTTGCATCAGACAGGGATAGGGAGACAACTTTCAGCCCTAGTTGGTCACTGTGGACTATGGGACTGGGAACACTGCTGTCTCAGTTCTGGCTCAGGGCAATGAGGGGCTATGTTCGGTGCACAGTGTTATTTTGATGAAGAGGTCTGGGAGTCACAAGGCTTGGTGAGAGCATCTCTTGAGGCCATGCTCGGTGCATGGTGCTGGAGAAAACCTCTCTCCACAGACATGGGCCCACCTGCCGCAGGCTTGGCTGCCACCATAGCTCCAGACACCACCAGGGTGGGTCAGCCTCAAGCTGGGGAGGGGGCCCAGACATATCCCAACCATCATAGCTCCCTGTCGCTTCATTTTCGGCAGGGGTCACGCCTTGGTAAGCTGGCAAAGCCCTCACACCAGATGGGACACCAGGGCATTCTTGGAATCAGGAATCAGAGAAGTCCAATGCTACGATTGTCCCACAGCTCAGTATGTGGGAGCAGACATGACAGTGGGTAGGATGAGCCAAACTCTTGCACATGCTCACCACTTTCCACTGGAATGCTTTGGGCAGCACTCTTGGGTGGTGGTTTTGCCACAACAACACAGTGAGATGCAACGAACAATTTTGGGTTGAGCAAGTGACGGTCCACCCCTCCCCTGGGGAAGGACAAGGGGTGGGGAAGGACAAGGGGGGGGGGGGGTATTCCAACAGATGTACCTGTGAATCAGCAAAGGCTTCCCGGCGAGCAGAAGAAGACACGTTGCACGGCATTCCCTAACTGATTGTGAGCATTTTGAATGTAAACAAGTGAAGGAAAATCAAGTGTGTTGCAAATTTTCCAGGCTCAAAAAAATTTCCAGGCGCTGCTGGCGCCCAAATTGTCATTTCTAAGCAAGTGCTAACTGGTATGGGTCGGGGGGTCCAGAGGGGGGGGGGGGGGGATGGTGTCAGGCCTCACAGGTAACCCCCCCCCCGTGCCGCATGCACAGCGCGGGCACAGCACACGGTGCGCACCCCTAGCAGGTCACTGTTGACTATGGGAGTAGGAACACTGCTGTCTCAGTTCTGGCTCAGGGCAACGAGGGGCTATGTGCGGTGCACAGAGATGGTGAAACAAAATATTCTGCACAACATACAGCACACCACCCACGCAGACACCATCAGTGCGGATGAGCCCCAAGCCGGGGAGGGGGCCCAGACATCTTCTGACGACGATAGCTCCCTGATTTTTTTTTGAGGGGGGAGGGGGGCAGAGGAGGGTCACCCCTTGGTAAGCTGGCAAAACCCTCACACCAGACAGGACTCAAGAGAATTCTCGGAATCAGGAATCAGAGCAGTCCACAGCTCAGTATGTGGTGGTGTGGTAGCAAACACGAGAGTAGGTAGGATGAGCCAAATCTGAAACCAGAAGATGCAGCAGGAACTGCCACGCCTGCAGGCATCCCAAGGTGCTACTGAAGCACATAAAAAGCTGAAGGCTGAGAAGAACCAGCTGGTTGCATTGCATACAATAAAAGCATCAGAGGGGGCGTTTTCGCACAGGGCGCACACAGTGCAGGCACAGCGCGCGCACAGCGCCAATTATCATGTTGTTTATCTTGAAAAAACCACTGAAAACCACCAACCTACATAAGCGTGCATGATCCATTCAAAACAGCATACGGCGTGCAGAATTCAGGACCCTGGGACCCGTGGCAAGCATCAGACTAGAACAAAAAATCCCTGGTGTACCAGCAGGGGCTGTAGGGTGCAGAATTCAGGCACTGTAGGGTGCAGAATTCAGGACGCTGGGACCCGTGGCTACAGGTGGTGAAAAATAGCCAACTTTTCACACAGCACGCGCACAGCCCAGGCATAGCGCGCGCACAATGCATGGTGCGCCCCCAGAGACGGATAGGGAGACAACTTTCAGCCCTAGTTGGTCACTGTGGACTATGGGACTGGGAACACTGCTGTCTCAGTTCTGGCTCAGGGCAATGAGGGGCTATGTTCGGTGCACAGTGTTATTTTGATGAAGAGGTCTGGGAGTCACAAGGCTTGGTGAGAGCATCTCTTGAGGCCATGCTCGGTGCATGGTGCTGGAGAAAACCTATCTCCACAGACATGGGCCCACCTGCCGCAGGCTTGGCTGCCACCATAGCTCCAGACACCACCAGGGTGGGTCAGCCTCAAGCTGGGGAGGGGGCCCAGACATATCCCAACCATCATAGCTCCCTGTCGCTTCATTTTCGGCGGGGGTCACACCTTGGTAAGCTGGCAAAGCCCTCACACCAGATGGGACACCAGGGCATTCTTGGAATCAGCAATCAGCACAGAGATTGTGAAACAAATATGCTGCACAACATACAGCACACCACCCACGCAGACATCACCAGTGTGGGTCAGCCTCAAGCCGGGGAGGGGTCCAGACATCTTCCAACCACCACAGCTCCCTGATATTTTTTTTGGCGGGGGGGGGCAGAGTCTGCAGCAAGGGGGCCCCAGGGTCTCCCACAGTTTCTCCGACAAGTAAAGAGCAAGCGTCTGCAAGGTGCAGCATTCCTTGAGCTCACCCGCCGCCCTCGCACCCTTGTCCCCCACTTGGTTGCCTTAGAGGTCCAAGGTCAAGGAGCGCAACAAGGGCACCTCTTTCAACACCGCCAGAGCACAAGCCCCACAGTCACCCACAGCGTTCCCCGACAAACACAGTGTGAGGGAGCCCAACGCACTCACGTGCCACAGGCGAGCGAGCTGTGGCGTCCCTCAATCGGTGCCGGAGAGACTGAATGTGAGGGTCCGCAACATCGGAAGATGTTTGAGCGAGGCAAGGGCGGCAATGTGCCGACCTCGAGGGGCAATCCGAGTGAAGCAGAGGGTCAGCGTGTGCAGATGGGCTGCCGTTGCAGGGCCACGTCCGGATCTGCCGGGTCCGCAAAGCGCTATCAGCTTGATGAAGAGCTGTAAGATAAAGAAGAACATGAAGAACATGCCCTTTGCTTAATGGAGTGTGGGGTGACAAAGAATGAGCACGACAATCATAAAATAAATGGAGCAGGAAAAGGGGAGTGCCCATGGGCTCAATCAGGCCTTGCTGTATTGGGGGCTGAGACCTAATTGAATGGGTATGGAAATGGATTGGAAAAGATGAAAAACAGACAAAGGACAGCAGAATGCAATGGAGGGGTTGCCAGTACATCAGCCTAGGACAACCCACGCCCAACGACGGGCATGCCGCATGTGGCCACCGAATAGCCAACAACAGCGACACGCCTCCTAGCTCACGTCCGCCGCGGGAGCGTGGCTTGGGCCCCTCCGCTACAGACAGCAACGGTGGGCGCAGCTTGCACTTGCACTTGACTCCAAGTGGCCATGATGTGGCTCGGCCCCCGTACAGAACTCCTCAGGACCTGCTCGCCCACCGGCCTGTCCAACAGGCCTAGGCCTGGCACCACCACTGCCCACGGCGGCTTCCCTTGACGACCGTCCGGCCTTTTTTCCCGCCTCATTCCATGTCAAAGCATCCAAGGGATTTGCTAGATCTGCACCGGATCCACGAAGCGCTGCGCATATGCAATCCGCAAATCTAGGATCACCCCCCACAATCGATACGCAAGGCAATCTCCTTTCGGGCACATTTCCCATGACATCAGATGGTGGAACTAGGGCCACATTGGACGCGTTGAGGTAATCTCACAATACCTCCCCCTTGTGAAGCATCCAACTAGCCTCCCTATCAACCGCTAGGAACTGTTCGACCGCCCCCACCGTCAGGCCTATGTTCAACCACCGCCATCACCTGCAGGCTGTTGCGCCTGGAGGGCTACGCACATTCCAACAACCGTAAAGTGGGTTGGCCCCTATACGGAACTCCTCAGGACTTGCCTGCCCGCCAGCCCGTCCACCAAGCCGGCACCACCACTGCCCACGGCACCTTCCGGCTCCTTTGCCCTTGAAGGGAAGAACATGACGAAGAGTGCGAATCACATCCCAGCTCCTCCTGGATTTTCTCCACATCCAAATCAGCCATCGGAACCATAGGCCCACCTCGAACCACACACACACACACACACAATGGTCGCCGTTGCATGACTCGAAAACTTTCCATCTGCCGTCGCAAACATTGCCGCTCCCAGAATCTTAGAGATAGACACCATGCTAAAAGCATTGCCATCATCAACACAAACAGGCCATGGTAGATCCAAAGCAGCAACCACGGACGGATCTGGAGAACCCCTGAGCATACTCCAACATGTGGCCAAGCGCTTCCATCGCCCCCACCAAACGAAATAAGCCACTATGGGAGGGGGGAGGGGGGGGTCTACTTCCTGCGTGCTTTCTTTGAGGACCGTGGGTTGCTCATTGGGAGTCGCATGCACAGGTGGCCCACAAGTGGGCAAGGTGGCTACATAACCCCTGCCGCCTAGGGGGTCCCCAGCGCTTCAAAGCGGGGGGCAGAATCAGAGGTGGCCCACAAGTGGGCAAGGTGGCTACATAACCCCTGCCGCCTAGGGGGTCCCCACCGCTTCAGAGCGGGGGGCAGAATCAGAAGTGGCCCACAAGTGGGCAAGGTGGCTACATAACCCCTGCCGCCTAGGGGGTCCCCACCGCTTCAGAGCGGGGGGCAGAATCAGAAGTGGCCCACAAGTGGGCAAGGTGGCTACATAACCCCTGCCGCCTCCGGGGTCCCCACTGCTTCAGAGCGGAGGCCAGAATCAGAAGTGGCCCACAAGTGGGCAAGGTGGCTACATAACCCCTGCCGCCTTGGGGGTCCCCACCGCTTCAGAGCGGGGGGCAGAATCAGAAGTGGCCCACAAGTGGGCAAGGTGGCTACACAACCCCTGCCGCCTGGGGGGTACCCACCGCTTCAGAGCGGGGGGCAGAATCAGAGGTGGCCCACAAGTGGGCAAGGTGGCTACATAACCCCTGCCGCCTTGGGGGTCCCCAGCGCTTCAGAGCGGGGGGCAGAATCACAGGTGGCCCACAAGTGGGCAAGGTGGCTACATAACCCCTGCCGCCTTGGGGGTCCCCAGCGCTTCAAAGCGGGGGGCAGAATCAGAGGTGGCCCACAAGTGGGCAAGGTGGCTACATAACCCCTGCCACCTCCCGGGTCCCCACCGCTTCAGAGCGGGGGGCAGAATCAGAAGTGGCCCACAAGTGGGCAAGGTGGCTACATAACCCCTGCCGCCTCGGGGGTCCCCACCGCTTCAGAGCGGGGGGCAGAATCACAGGTGGCCCACAAGTGGGCAAGGTGGCTACACAACCCCTGCCGCCTGGGGGGTCCCCACCCCTCCGGAGTGGGGGGCAGAATCAGAAGTGGCCCACAAGTGGGCAAGGTGGCTACATAACCCCTGCCGCCTCGGGGGGTCCCCACCGCTTCAGAGCGGGGGGCAGAATCAGAAGTGGCCCACAAGTGGGCAAGGTGGCTACATATCCCCTGCCGCCTTGGGGGTCCCCACCCCTTCGGAGTGGGGGGCAGAATCAGAGGTGGCCCACAAGTGGGCAAGGTGGCTACATAACCCCTGCCGCCTCGGGGGTCCCCACCGCTTCAGAGCGGGGGGCAGAATCACAGGTGGCCCACAAGTGGGCAAGGTGGCTACATAACCCCTGCCGCCTAGGGGGTCCCCAGCGCTTCAAAGCGGGGGGCAGAATCAGAGGTGGCCCACAAGTGGGCAAGGTGGCTACATAACCCCTGCCGCCTAGGGGGTCCCCACCGCTTCAGAGCGGGGGGCAGAATCAGAAGTGGCCCACAAGTGGGCAAGGTGGCTACATAACCCCTGCCGCCTTGGGGGTCCCCACCGCTTCAGAGCGGGGGGCAGAATCACAGGTGGCCCAGAACTGGGCAAGGTGGCTACATAACCCCTGCCACCTCCCGGGTCCCCACCGCTTCAGAGCGGGGGGCAGAATCACAAGTGGCCCACAAGTGGGCAAGTTGGCTACATAACCCCTGCCGCCTAGGGGGTCCCCACCGCTTCAGAGCGGGGGGCAGAATCAGAAGTGGCCCACAAGTGGGCAAGGTGGCTACATTACCCCTGCTGCCTGGGGGGTCCCCACTGCTTCAGAGCGGGGGGCAGAGTCAGACACCCAGTAACCTTGTAAAAAATATTTTGTTTTCACTAGGATCTGAAACCGAGTAAAAAAAAAACTTTTTTTTATTTGGTTCCCAATACCTAGGTGAAACTAGTGAACCTAAGAAACTGTTACGTAGTAAAATAATTTTGTTTTACTAGGGTTCAGTACAGACCCCCATGGTGTGTTGTCTCCATCTTCAGCTCGCACGTCACGTTCCTTCTTCGGTTCTTTGCCGGTGTCTTCCCTGCCAACTGACTCTTTTGCCAGCCCTGGCCATGTCTCCTGCTGCAACATTCCGTCACTGCCAATCAAGGCAACCTGCTCTTAACCTTCCAAATCAACCAAAAACAGCTTTCCCTCCTAGATACTGGCAACACCACCCTTGTTGGCACTTTTCTTGATGTCAATCACCATAGCACTGTGTCCTCGGCAACTCTCGGGATTCATTGCAGTTGCCCGCACCACCTGCACGAAAAGAGAGGTTACTACCTCTCTGGGCAAGTCTGGACAGTCAAACCACAGCGTGTCGTCTGATCAGCTGATCCTGTTTGCAGACTGCGCACCTTGTGGGTGTTGGCTCCGTCCGCCAGCTTTATGAATTGTGTGTAGTTCTGGGCCGATTCCCAGGTGACGCCGACAAACTCGAACTCGTCATCGATGATGCAGAACTCAGGCTGCACGTCTTCCCGAAAATTGAGCAGATCTCTGGGTTTACCCAAGTACAGGTGCACATACCTGAGAGGCAGTAACAAAAAAATCATGGTGGCAACCAGAACGGTGCAGTGCAAACAGACCCTCCAAATTTGGTCGGTCAAACCCTGCAACAACTGTCTCCTTTGCCGCCGATACAATCATCAGTCGGCGACTTGCGTCCAGCCACCAACACCTCAAACCCCCTTTTCAACTGCCCCCATGCCCTGAAAACACTTTTCACCCAGTGCCAACACCTCAAACCCCCTTTTCAACTGCCCCCATGCCCTCCAAACATATTTCACCCAGTGCCAACACCTCAAACCCCCTTTTCAACTGCCCCCATGCCCTCAAAACACATTTCACCCACTGCCAGCACCTCAAACCCCCTTTTCACTTGCCCCACATGCCCCGAAAACACATTTCACCCAGTGCCAACACCTCAAACCCCCTTTTCAACTGCCCCCATGCCCTCAAAACACATTTCACCCGGCGCCAACACCTGAAACCCCCTTTTCACCTGCCCCCATGCCCTCAAAACACATTTCACCCAGTGCCAACACCTCAAACCCCCTTTTCAACTGCCCCCATGCCCGTAAAACACATTTCACCCAGTGGCAACACCTGAAACCCCCTTTGCAACTGACCCCATGCCCTCAAAACACATTTCACCCAGTGCCAACACCTCAAACCCCCTTTTCAACTGCCCCCATGCTCTCAAAACACACTTCACCCAGTGCCAACACCTGAAACCCCCTTTTCAACTGCCCCCATGGCCTCAAAACACATTTCACCCAGTGCCAACATCTCAAACCCCCTTTTCAACTGCCCCCATGCCCTCAAAACATATTTCACCCAGTGCCAACACCTCAAGCCCCTTTGCAACTGCCCCCATGCCCTCAAAACATATTTCACCCGGTGCCAACACCTCAAACCCCCTTTTCACCTGCCCCCATGCCCTCAAAACATATTTCACCCAGTGCCAACACCTCAAACCCCCTTTTCAACTGCCCCCATGCCCCGAAAACACATTTCACCCAGTGCCAACACCTCAAACCCCCTTTTCATCTGCCCCCATGCCCTGAAAACACATTTCACCCAGCGCCAACACCTCAAACCCCCTTTTCACTTGCCCCCATGCCCTGAAAACACATTTCACCCAGTGCCAACACCTCAAACCCCCTTTTCAACTGCCCCCATGCCCTCAAAACACATTTCACCCAGTGCCAACACCTCAAACCCCCTTTTCAACTGCCCCCATGCTCTCAAAACACATTTCACCCAGTGCCAACACCTCAAACCCCCTTTTCAACTGCCCCCATGCCCGTAAAACACATTTCACCCAGTGCCAACACCTGAAACCCCCTTTTCAACTGCCCCCATGCCCTCAAAACACATTTCACCCAGTGCCAACATCTCAAACCCCCTTTTCAACTGCCCCCATGCCCTCAAAACATATTTCACCCAGTGCCAACACCTCAAGCCCCTTTGCAACTGCCCCCATGCCCTCAAAACATATTTCACCCGGTGCCAACACCTCAAACCCCCTTTTCAACTGCCCCCATGCCCTCAAAACATATTTCACCCAGTGCCAACACCTCAAACCCCCTTTTCAACTGCCCCCATGCCCCGAAAACACATTTCACCCAGTGCCAACACCTCAAACCCCCTTTTCATCTGCCCCCATGCCCTGAAAACACATTTCACCCAGCGCCAACACCTCAAACCCCCTTTTCACTTGCCCCCATGCCCTGAAAACACATTTCACCCAGTGCCAACACCTCAAACCCCCTTTTCAACTGCCCCCATGCCCTCAAAACACATTTCACCCAGTGCCAACACCTCAAACCCCCTTTTCAACTGCCCCCATGCTCTCAAAACACATTTCACCCAGTGCCAACACCTCAAACCCCCTTTTCAACTGCCCCCATGCCCGTAAAACACATTTCACCCAGTGCCAACACCTCAAACCCCCTTTTCAACTGCCCCCATGCTCTCAAAACACATTTCACCCAGTGCCAACACCTCAAACCCCCTTTTCAACTGCCCCCATGCCCTCAAAACACATTTCACCCAGTGCCAACATCTCAAACCCCCTTTTCAACTGCCCCCATGCCCTCAAAACACATTTCACCCAGTGCCAACACCTCAAGCCCCTTTGCAACTGCCCCCATGCCCCGAAAACACATTTCACCCAGTGCCAACACCTCAAACCCCCTTTTCATCTGCCCCCATGCCCTCAAAACACATTTCACCCAGTGCCAACACCTCAAACCCCCTTTGCAACTGCCCCCATGCCCTCAAAACACATTTCACCCAGTGCCAACACCTGAAACCCCCTTTTCAACTGCCCCCATGCTCTCAAAACACATTTCACCCAGTGCCAACACCTCAAACCCCCTTTTCAACTGCCCCATGCCGTCAAAACACATTTCACCCAGTGCCAACACCTGAAACCCCCTTTTCACCTGCCTCCATGCCCTCAAAACACATTTCACCCAGTGCAAACATCTCAAACCCCCTTTTCAACTGCCCCCATGCCCTCAAAACACATTTCACCCAGTGCCAACACCTCAAACCCCCTTTTCAACTGCCCCCATGCCCTCCAAACACATTTCACCCAGTGCCAACACCTCAAGCCCCTTTGCAACTGCCCCCATGCCCTCAAAACATATTTCACCCAGTGCCAACACCTCAAACCCCCTTTTCACCTGCCCCCATGCCCTCAAAGCATATTTCACCCAGTGCCAACACCTCAAGCCCCTTTGCAACTGCCCCCATGCCCTCAAAACATATTTCACCCAGTGCCAACACCTCAAACCCCCTTTTCAACTGCCCCCATGCCCCGAAAACACATTTCACCCAGTGCCAACATCTCAAACCCCCTTTTCATCTGCCCCCATGCCCTCAAAACACATTTCACCCAGTGCCAACACCTCAAACCCCCTTTGCAACTGCCCCCATGCCCTCAAAACACATTTCACCCGGTGCCAACACCTCAAACCCCCTTTTCAACTGCCCCCATGCCCTCAAAACATATTTCACCCAGTGCCAACATCTCAAACCCCCTTTTCATCTGCCCCCATGCCCTCAAAACACATTTCACCCAGTGCCAACACCTGAAACCCCCTTTTCACCTGCCCCCATGCCCTCAAAACACATTTCACCCAGTGCCAACACCTCAAGCCCCCTTTTCAACTGCCCCCATGCCCGTAAAACACATTTCACCCAGTGCCAACATCTCAAACCCCCTTTTCAACTGCCCCCATGCCCTCAAAACACATTTCACCCAGTGCCAACACCTCAAACCACCTTTGCAACTGCCCCCATGCCCTCAAAACACATTTCACCCAGTGCCAACACCTCAAACCCCCTTTTCACCTGCCCCCATGCCCTGAAAACACATTTCACCCAGTGCCAACACCTCAAACCCCGTTTGCAACTGCCCCCATGCCCTCAAAACACATTTCACCCAGTGCCAACACCTGAAACCCCCTTTTCACCTGCCCCCATGCCCCGAAAACACATTTCACCCAGTGCCAACACCTCAAACCCCCTTTTCATCTGCCCCCATGCCCTCAAAACACATTTCACCCAGCGCCAACACCTGAAACCCCCTTTGCAACTGCCCCCATGCCCTCAAAACACATTTCACCCAGTGCCAACACCTCAAACCCCCTTTTCAACTGCCCCCGTGCTCTCAACACACATTTCACCCAGTGCAAACACCTCAAACCCCCTTTTCAACTTCCCCCATGCCCTCAAAACACATTTCACCCAGTGCCAACACCTGAAACCCCCTTTGCAACTGACCCCATGCCCTCAAAACACATTTCACCCAGTGCCAACATCTCAAACCCCCTTTTCAACTGCCCCCATGCCCTCAAAACATATTTCACCCAGTGCCAACACCTCAAGCCCCTTTGCAACTGCCCCCATGCCCTCAAAACATATTTCACCCAGTGCCAACACCTCAAACCCCCTTTTCAACTGCCCCCATGCCCTCAAAACATATTTCACCCAGTGCCAACACCTCAAACCCCCTTTTCAACTGCCCCGATGCCCCGAAAACACATTTCACTCAGTGCCAACACGTGAAACCCCCTTTTCATCTGCCCCCATGCCGGCAAAACACATTTCACCCAGCGCCAACACCTCAAACCCCCTTTTCAACTGCCCCCATGCCCTCAAAACACATTTCACCCAGTGCCAACACCTCAAACCCCCTTTTCAACTGCCCCCATGCCCTCAAAACACATGTCACCCGGTGCCAACACCTCAAGCCCCCTTTTCAACTGCCCCCATGCCCGTAAAACACATTTCACCCAGTGCCAACACCTGAAACCCCCTTTTCAACTGCCCCCATGCCCTCAAAACACATTTCACCCAGTGCCAACACCTCAAACCCCCTTTTCAACTGCCCCCATGCCCTCAAAACACATTTCACCCAGTGCCAACACCTCAAACCCCCTTTTCAACTGCCCCCATGCCCTCAAAACATATTTCACCCAGTGCCAACACCTCAAACCCCCTTTTCAACTGCCCCCATGCCCTCAAAACACATTTCACCCAGTGCCAACACCTCAAACCCCCTTTGCAACTGCCCCCATGCCCTCAAAACACATTTCACCCAGCGCCAACACCTCAAACCCCCTTTTCAACTGCCCCCATGCCCTCAAAACACATTTCACCCAGTGCCAACACCTCAAACCCCCTTTTCAACTGCCCCCATGCCCTCAAAACACATTTCACCCAGTGCCAACACCTGAAACCCCCTTTTCACCTGCCCCCATGCCCCGAAAACACATTTCACCCAGTGCCAACACCTCAAACCCCCTTTTCATCGGCCCCCATGCCGGCAAAACACATTTCACCCAGCAACAACACGTGAAACCCCCTTTGCAACTGCCCCCATGCCCTCAAAACACATTTCACCCAGTGCCAACACCTCAAACCCCCTTTTCAACTGCCCCCATGCTCTCAAAACACATTTCACCCAGTGCCAACACCTGAAACCCCCTTTGCAACTGACCCCATGCCCTGAAAACACATTTCACCCAGCGCCAACATCTCAAACCCCCTTTTCAACTGCCCCCATGCCCTCAAAACATATTTCACCCAGTGCCAACACCTCAAGCCCCTTTGCAACTGCCCCCATGCCCTCAAAACATATTTCACCCAGTGGCAACACCTCAAACCCCCTTTTCAACTGCCCCCATGCCCTCAAAACACATTTCACCCAGTGCCAACACCTCAAACCCCCTTTTCAACTGCCCCCATGCCCTCAAAACACATTTCACCCAGTGCCAACACCTGAAACCCCCTTTGCAACTGACCCCATGCCCTGAAAACACATTTCACCCAGCGCCAACATCTCAAACCCCCTTTTCAACTGCCCCCATGCCCTCAAAACATATTTCACCCAGTGCCAACACCTCAAGCACCTTTGCAACTGCCCCCATGCCCTCAAAACATATTTCACCCAGTGCCAACACCTCAAACCCCCTTTTCAACTGCCCCCATGCCCTCAAAACACATTTCACCCAGTGCCAACACCTCAAACCCCCTTTTCAACTGCCCCCATGCCCTCAAAACATATTTCACCCAGTGCCAACACCTCAAACCCCCTTTTCAACTGCCCCCATGCCCTCAAAACACATTTCACCCAGTGCCAACACCTCAAACCCCCTTTTCAACTGCCCCCATGCCCTCAAAACACATTTCACCCAGTGCCAACACGTGAAACCCCCTTTGCAACTGCCCCCATGCCCTCAAAACACATTTCACCCAGTGCCAACACCTCAAACCCCCTTTTCAACTGCCCCCATGCTCTCAACACACATTTCACCCAGTGCCAACACCTCAAACCCCCTTTTCAACTGCCCCCATGCTCTCAAAACACATTTCACCCAGTACCAACACCTGAAACCCCCTTTTCACCTGCCCCCATGCCCCGAAAACACATTTCACCCAGTGCCAACACCTCAAACCCCCTTTTCATCAGCCCCCATGCCGGCAAAACACATTTCACCCAGCAACAACACGTGAAACCCCCTTTGCAACTGCCCCCATGCCCTCAAAACACATTTCACCCAGTGCCAACACCTCAAACCCCCTTTTCAACTGCCCCCATGCTCTCAAAACACATTTCACCCAGTGCCAACACCTGAAACCCCCTTTGCAACTGACCCCATGCCCTGAAAACACATTTCACCCAGCGCCAACATCTCAAACCCCCTTTTCAACTGCCCCCATGCCCTCAAAACATATTTCACCCAGTGCCAACACCTCAAGCCCCTTTGCAACTGCCCCCATGCCCTCAAAACATATTTCACCCAGTGGCAACACCTCAAACCCCCTTTTCAACTGCCCCCATGCCCTCAAAACACATTTCACCCAGTGCCAACACCTCAAACCCCCTTTTCAACTGCCCCCATGCCCTCAAAAACTTATTTCACCCAGTGCCAACACCTCAAACCCCCTTTTCAACTGCCCCCATGCCCTCAAAACACATTTCACCCAGTGGCAACACCTCAAACCCCCTTTTCACTTGCCCCCATGCCCTGAAAACACATTTCACCCAGCGCCAACATCTCAAACCCCCTTTTCAACTGCCCCCATGCCCTCAAAACACATTTCACCCAGTGCCAACACCTCAAACCCCCTTTTCAACTGCCCCCATGCCCTCAAAACACATTTCACCCAGTGCCAACACCTCAAACCCCCTTTTCAACTGCCCCCATGCCCTCAAAACATATTTCACCCAGTGCCAACACCTCAAACCCCCTTTTCAACTGCCCCCATGCCGGCAAAACACATTTCACCCAGTGCCAACACCTCAAACCCCCTTTGCAACTGCCCCCATGCCCTCAAAACACATTTCACCCAGCGCCAACACCTCAAACCCCCTTTTCAACTGCCCCCGTGCCCTCAAAACACATTTCACCCAGTGCCAACACCTCAAACCCCCTTTTCACCTGCCCCCATGCCCTCAAAACACATTTCACCCAGTGCCAACACGTGAAACCCCCTTTGCAACTGCCCCCATGCCCTCAAAACACATTTCACCCAGTGCCAACACCTGAAACCCCCTTTGCACCTGCCCCCATGCCCCGAAAACACATTTCACCCAGTGCCAACACCTCAAACCCCCTTTTCATCGGCCCCCATGCCGGCAAAACACATTTCACCCAGCAACAACACGTGAAACCCCCTTTGCAACTGCCCCCATGCCCTCAAAACACATTTCACCCAGTGCCAACACCTCAAGCCCCCTTTTCAACTGCCCCCATGCTCTCAAAACACATTTCACCCAGTGCCAACACCTGAAACCCCCTTTGCAACTGACCCCATGCCCTGAAAACACATTTCACCCAGCGCCAACATCTCAAACCCCCTTTTCAACTGCCCCCATGCCCTCAAAACATATTTCACCCAGTGCCAACACCGCAAGCCCCTTTGCAACTGCCCCCATGCCCTCAAAACATATTTCACCCAGTGCCAACACCTCAAACCCCCTTTTCAACTGCCCCCATGCCCTCAAAATACATTTCACCCAGTGCCAACACCTCAAACCCCCTTTTCAACTGCTTCCATGCCCTCAAAACACATTTCACCCAGTGCCAACACCTGAAACCCCCTTTGCAACTGACCCCATGCCCTGAAAACACATTTCACCCAGCGCCAACATCTCAAACCCCCTTTTCAACTGCCCCCATGCCCTCAAAACATATTTCACCCAGTGCCAACACCTCAAGCACCTTTGCAACTGCCCCCATGCCCTCAAAACATATTTCACCCAGTGCCAACACCTCAAACCCCCTTTTCAACTGCCCCCATGCCCTCAAAACACATTTCACCCAGTGCCAACACCTCAAACCCCCTTTTCACCTGCCCCCATGCCCTCAAAACACATTTCACCCAGTGCCAACACGTGAAACCCCCTTTGCAACTGCCCCCATGCCCTCAAAACACATTTCACCCAGCAACAACACGTGAAACCCCCTTTGCAACTGCCCCCATGCCCTCAAAACACATTTCACCCAGTGCCAACACCTCAAACCCCCTTTTCAACTGCCCCCATGCTGTAGAAACACATTTCACCCAGTACCAACACCTGAAACCCCCTTTTCACCTGCCCCCATGCCCCGAAAACACATTTCACCCAGTGCCAACACCTCAAACCCCCTTTTCATCGGCCCCCACGCCGGCAAAACACATTTCACCCAGCAACAACACGTGAAACCCCCTTTGCAACTGCCCCCATGCCCTCAAAGCACATTTCACCAGGTGCCAACATCTCAAACCCCCTTTTCAACTGCCCCCATGCCCTCAAAACATATTTCACCGAGTGCCAACACCTGAAACCCCCTTTGCAACTGCCCCCATGCCCTCAAAACACATTTCACCCAGTGCCAACACCTCAAACCCCCTTTTCAACTGCCCCCATGCCGTGAAAACACATTTCACCCAGTGCCAACACCTCAAACCCCCTTTTCAACTGCCCCATGCCCTCAAAACATATTTCACCCAGTGCCAACACCTCAAACCCCCTTTTCAACTGCCCCATGCCCTCAAAACACATTTCACCCAGTGCCAACACCTCAAACCCCCTTTTCACCTGCCCCCATGCCCTGAAAACACATTTCACCCAGTGCCAACACGTGAAACCCCCTTTGCAACTGCCCCCATGCCCTCAAAACACATTTCACCCAGTGGCAACACGTGAAACCCCCTTTGCAACTGCCCCCATGCCCTCAAAACACATTTCACCCAGTGCCAACACCTCAAACCCCCTTTTCAACTGCCCCCATGCTCTCAAAACACATTTCACCCAGTGCCAACACCTCAAACCCCCTTTTCAACTGCCCCCATGCCCTCAAAACACATTTCACCCAGTGCCAACACCTGAAACCCCCTTTGCAACTGACCCCGTGCCCTCAAAACACATTTCACCCAGTGCCAACATCTCAAACCCCCTTTTCAACTGCCCCCATGCCCTCAAAACATATTTCACCCAGTGCCAACACCTCAAGCCCCTTTGCAACTGCCCCCATGCCCTCAAAACACATTTCACCCAGTGCCAACACCTCAAACCCCCTTTTCAACTGCCCCCATGCCCTCAAAACATATTTCACCCAGTGCCAACACCTCAAACCCCCTTTTCAACTGCCCCCATGCCCCAAAAACATATTTCACTCAGTGCCAACACCTCAAACCCCCTTTTCATCTGCCCCCATGCCGGCAAAACACATTTCACCCAGCGCCAACACCTCAAACCCCCTTTTCAACTGCCCCCATGCCCTCAAAACACATTTCACCCAGTGCCAACACCTCAAACCCCCTTTTCAACTGCCCCCATGCCCTCAAAACACATTTCACCCGGTGCCAACACCTCAAGCCCCCTTTTCAACTGCCCCCATGCCCGTAAAACACATTTCACCCGGTGCCAACACCTGAAACCCCCTTTTCAACTGCCCCCATGCCCTCAAAACACATTTCACCCAGTGCCAACACCTCAAACCCCCTTTTCAACTGCCCCCATGCCCTCAAAACACATTTCACCCAGTGCCAGCACCTCAAACCCCCTTTTCAACTGCCCCCATGCCGGCAAAACACATTTCACCCAGTGCCAACACCTCAAACCCCCTTTGCAACTGCCCCCATGCCCTCAAAACACATTTCACCCAATGCCAACACCTCAAACCCCCTTTTCAACTGCCCCCATGCCCTCAAAACATATTTCACCCAGTGCCAACACGTGAAACCCCCTTTGCAACTGCCCCCATGCCCTCAAAACACATTTCACCCAGTGCCAACACCTCAAACCCCCTTTTCAACTGCCCCCATGCCCTCAAAACACATTTCACCCAGTGCCAACACCTGAAACTCCCTTTGCAACTGACCCCATGCCCTGAAAACACATTTCACCCAGCGCCAACATCTCAAACCCCCTTTTCAACTGCCCCCATGCCCTCAAAACATATTTCACCCAGTGCCAACACCTCAAGCCCCTTTGCAACTGCCCCCATGCCCTCAAAACATTTTGGTCTAAACTCACATCTGCCAACAAGCAAAAGCACATGCACACAGAAAACGATAAGTAGCGTCGGTATGCGAGTCTGGGGCGTGATGTCGCATAAGGCAGCCTGTGCCATAGATACTGTCCAGGGTGGGTGGGTGGGCCATCGACATACAAAATATAAAAGACAACTGAGCGGACAACCAGTGCAGACACATATACACTCAATCCTGCACAGACCAAACTTGGGTTTGCTTATGGCAAACCTCATTTTGGTCTAAACTCACATCTGCCAACAAGCAAAAGCACATGCACACAGAAAACGATAAGTAGCGTCGGTATGCGAGTCTGGGGCGCAAACACTCCCCTACACCGACATGATAGCAGGCTGAATCTGCCCTGAGGGAAAAAAAAAATAGATACCGGCTGCGCGCCGTGATCGGCCGCGCCGTGCAACACACGCACCCCGCGCAACACACGCCCACGCCGTGACACCCCCCCTCCGCAGTCGCATTGCGTCAATTACAGCACTCTTGCCGCTGTAACCGGACGCCGTAACTTCTCATGGCCCCGACAGCCCCCTCACCCGGTTCGGCCAAAGGCTGACCGTTGTGTTTGGTTGCTGCACCGGGTGAGGGCACGTCAGAAGGAAGGGCCACGACGCCCAGGCACACTCAGCCACTCTCGGCCCGCAGCACGCTTGCCGCGTCAGCCACAGAATTCCGGCGCATCACGCATCATACGCACGGGCACCCGCCGCGCGTACCAGTCCTCCGCAATGGTCACTGCAGCGCGGTACAGCCTCTCCCGACCCACAGCACCCTCCCAACACCACACCCCTGCACCTGGTCGCGCAACCACAGGCGGTGCCTGCAACAACTCAGGCCGCGGCATGCAGAAGTACCAAGCCTCCCACACGATCGGCAGCCATTGCCGGATGAGTTCTAAGGCCGCATCCGGGTCCTGACCCACATAAACTGTCCCATGCTGATTACACGCCAGCCAACCCGTGTACGACAGCCCCAACGCGTGTCCTGCACTACCCGCCAACAGACCCGGACACCAGCCAGTCAACACCACCAGCCTGCACCGTGGCAAATGCCACCACTGGTCCGGGACCCATTGCCGCACGCCCCGCAGGCCGAACGGCCCCGCGTCCCAGAGGGGCAATATTATATTATACACCTCCTGGCGCATCGCACCCGCCAGGAAGTGCTGCCGCGGCGCTCTCCACGCGTGGGTCGCCCCCGCCCCGTATCTCCATCGCAGCGCCGCACGGACCGCTCCCGGGGCCACCGCCAGCCCAACTCCCGTGAAGCTGACGGAGGCCGCGGGCCGTGAGGCTCCCACGCTGATGAAGTACTCGAACGCCCCCACCAGGAGCGCTGTCAGGTCCAGGGCGCCGGGGAAGAGCATGCAAACCGCGTACAAGACGCACGCGGCGTCCACGATCTTTCCCCAGCGCCGTGCACCGCTCACCGCTGCCGTGAGCGCCCGCGCCCATCCCCGCAGCACAGGCACCGGGTGGGCGCGTGCGATGCCCCGCTGCCGGTCCTCCTCCCAACGCCCCCAATCACGCTGGCGCCTGCGCCGGCCCATATGCGCTGGCGCCGGCGGCGGCAGGGGGTGGAAGCACGGTAGCGCCACAGGCCTTGGCATGAGTTAAAAAAAAAAACTAAGGCACTGCAAACGCAACACATGCGAGGTTACCTCACCGCCATTCGCACCGCACCCCTACCACGCAGACACTCGCATGCTCAGAGCTATCGGGCGCCGTGCTCCCCGCTGGTCCCCGTCTGCACCCTCACCCGGCTCGGCCAAAGGTTGACCGTTGTGTTTGTTTGTAGCACCGGGCAAGGGCGCGTCGGAGGACACACGCACGACGCCTAGCTACTTGCAGCCAACGGCCCAAGGATCAAACGCAGGGCGTTACGGCGTGTCAGGCAGGCTTCCGGACCTTCATGCCCACATGACCCTGCAGCTGCTTTATCACCGGTAGCTCCGACGTCCATACATGCTGGACTAACACCGTGGGGCCGCCCATAGCCAACCTCAGCCGACGCGTGGCCTCCTCTTGTGCCGCGGCATAGTCCCCCCTCCACCCCGACTGGATACGGCTGAAAGGATCCGCCGGGTTGCATTCTCCTGGGACCCAGCACAGATACCACGACCTACGTGACCGCGTGCACGCGTATACCAGCCGCCGCAAAATTCTATTCTGCACTCGCAACCCCACACTCGCTTTTCCTGCCGCAAAACTTTGCAGTACCGAAAAATTATCTCCAACCAGACTTACTCTGTTCCACCCCAACGCGGACACGAAATGCACTGCATACTCTAATGCCGCGAACTCTGCAATCTGTTGATTGCACAACACCTCATGTACGATCCCTGACCTTCCCCCCATAGTGTATCCCCACAGCGCCATCCTCCAGGTTCGCCCATCGCAGGCTCCATCAAAAAAAATGTACTCAGCCCAATCGCGCGGCTTCTTAAAAAAAACCAACGGCCTCCATGCCATCAGCCGCCATGGCAGCAAGCCCGCAAGGGTGTGCAACAAACGCAAGGGGGCGTCAGCCAACCACTGAGGCTGCCACAGTATATGCGCCCACACCGGCGCCACGAACGGCAGCACTCCCCAATTTGGGCGCACAAACCACAGCAACCTGCCCAAAAAGCGTAGCAAACGGCGGCGTGTACAAGGGCCTACAGCCAGTTGCCACCAGCGCGCCACCAAAGCTTGCCAATTTCCACGCGCCGTGGACACAGTGGCAGCCTGGAAATCGAAAAACTTTCCAATCCATGCCAAACCAACGGCGGCCTCCAAGGTGCTTTTTGGACTGACAATGGCCCCTTCCTCCCTCAGGCGCGAAGCAACAACACCCGCCTGCATACTAACCCACTTCCTGCCATACCCAATGATAAACACATCGTCCAGGTAGACAAGCACCAAGACTCCCTGCACCCCCGCGCTCTGCACCAGCCTGACCATCACGGCCTGGCAAATGGCTGGACTGTGGGTCCACCCGAACGGGAGACAATCAAAACTATACAATACTCCATCCACTGAAACTCGAAAGGCGTCAGTAAACTCAACAGGGGTCTTCAGAGACCAAAAACAATCACTAAGATCGATATGACATGCACACAAAACAGGCTCCTCCCCCACACAGGGCGGGTCAGCTTTGAGGGACGCCATCTGGTGAAGAAGGAACATGACATTATCCCCCACCACCCCCGCACAACCGGCCGGAACGAAATCCAAATGTATATTCCAATGCACAATCTGTAAAAAAGCGACAAGCTCAACGCTTGGCAATCACAAGGGGGGGCTGTCGCACCCCTAGGCCTTGTTGAAAAGGACCATGTTGCAAATACAGCTTACCTTTTCGCTGTTTTTCGGGATAGCGAAAAGGGACCCATTGGGGCCCAAACCGTCCGCAAGACAGGGGCGCAGTACCCCTTGCTGTACCAATGCCCTGGCCAGGACCGCAGACTGGCCTGTTACAGGCGCCAGAGAAGAAAAGGACCGCCTGCTCACCTCGCCAAAGTTACCCGGCACCAGTGCCTTCCAAATATCGGGGGGGATGCGGACATTAGCCACAGGTCCCACCCCCCTCTCTAAAATGGTCGTAGTTAATGGCACCACAATTAACTTTGGGGAAGTGGAGTCTCGCAACCAGATCAGCCACGCGTCCCTCGTGAGCTGCACAAAAAACTGACCGATATGTACCCCAGGGTGCGGTATCCCTAATTCTGACGAATGCCTCCACATCCTGAGCACCAGCACCAGCAGCCGTCCCAGGATCCAGCCATCATCGCCTCCGCTGCTTGGCGGGAGGTCGATCACCTCCCGCAGCTTGCTGCACCACTCCTGAACCGCTCCGTCCCGTACTCGCTGCGGGACCCACTCGGCCAACTCGGGGCCCCAGGGCTGCTGATGCCACGGGGCTGGCACTGCCATGCCTGCGCACCTTGACGGTGCGGCGCACCGGGACTCCAGGTCGCTGAGGCGTGTCATCATCCGACAGTACAATGCACGCTCGCTTGGATCCAACGTCAGACTGCTGCTCCACAGTTTGCTGTCCGTCCCGAAATAACTCCGAAATCGCTGCAGGCCAGAAGTCGTGCCCTCGCGCCGTGCGCTTAACGAACTTGGAGGGTCCCTCTGGCCATGGTAGTCTGATGGAGGTCCAAATTTTATATTCTTCAGGTGGCTGTGCGTAGTCCTCCGCCACCCTCCGTGATTTCCATCGTCCCCACCATTGCCGGATTTCCGCAGGGAGGGCGAGGTACTTCTGCAGGGCAGCACCCCCGCGTTTCCAACAATGCCACCTTTGATTGGCGTACTCTGTTCCCCGGAACCCGAATTCCAGGAATGACTCCAACCATGGCGATCCGGAAGGGCACATGATGGGCGACCTGCGACGACCTGTGGACCCATAGTCACGGAGCCACCTCGCCCATTTTGCGGAGTACGGGCCCAGTTCTCGCTGAACAACCTTGTCACCGTTCTTGTTGCACCTGAACCATATAGCCTCGTCCTCGATCCCTCGTCGTCGAACCCCGGCCGCTTCCCCCACCCGCCACAGACAGGTGAAGGAGAGGACGGCCAAGGCGAACCCGGACCACTGCTCCTTGGTTCGACAGGATTGGGCAAGTACGGACAGTGCCTCCAGTCCTCCATACGATCGCTGCTCCTCCGTGTTGCGGATGGTGGACTTTGCCATGCGCCAATGCCTGGCCTGGACCACCCCAGCGATCCACCCCAAGTCCTCCAGGGCTCGTACCGCGCTGATAGCCCCTCGCATGTATGATCTCGACCTGCCCTTGGCGAAGAGCGCACGTAAGTATCGGTCCAGCAATTTTGACTTATCGACATCCGGCTGCGAGGCTGCGAGTAACCCCAATGCCCGGATGTGAACGGCATAGTTGCTTCTGGTGCCAACGCTCCATGACATGGCGACAAGCGCATCGGAATACTCTGCCAGGTCTTGTCGAATGAGTCGCTTCCACGCCGCCCACCAAGATGACCAGTCTACCGACTCTCCCAGTACTCCCTCCACCTCTCCCGGCGGCGTCTCACCGACTGCCCTCCTCTCCCCCTGTTCTTCCCCCCCTTTTTGGCACCGTCACTCATAGTATGGGCAGGCAAAAAACCAATGCTTCTTGCCCGGGGCTCCATGGCTCTTGCACATGCGGCAACCCGTAGCAGGCGGATCCGTCATGTCGGTCCTCTGCTGATTATTGTTCTTCGGGATCCAAACCCTACGTCCGTTCTCGTACGAGAACTTGCTCCGCAGGCTAGCCAGACGGCGACGGACTTCCTCCACAGGGACCGTCGTGTCCCCAAAATTTTCTGGCGGCTCTCCCACTTCCTTTGGGGTCTCGCCCCCACGTCCACCTCCGGTGTGCTGATGGTATGATTCTCCGTACGTCCCCATCGCCGATACCAGCAGGATACACAGTCCCTCCACGTAATTGGCCACCAAGGCAGGAATCGGGGGGGTTCCCCCACCGTCCGACCCATCCATGGGGGCGGTCACGGCCTCCAGCCAAGCACCGGAGGTCCAGACCTCTTTGCTCTGCGCCTTCTCCGGAGACATAACCAACTCTTCTTGGAGGTCAGACGATTTCCAGGCTGAGGTGCACTCCATCAGTAGGGGATCCACCTTTGGACCGTCCAGGACGGCCTTAAAAAATACCAATAAACGGCATACCCACTGCGGTTTATGATCCATCTCCATCAAAATAGATAGCTCCTTGTGGCTCAACTTGGGGATCTTTCTGGAGGGCTCACTCTTCCCCAGCTGCACCTCCTCCAACCGCTGCTCCAACATCTCGAGCTTTTTCAGGACCTCGCTGATACCACTCTGCGACTGCTCATTGCTCTCCTCCACCGCCTTAGCGAAATTACCCGTATCCACATCGAATCGCAGGTCCTCCAACAGGCAATAACACGCTATGTACTCCACCAACTCCACTGTTGTGAGCTCCAGCCCATGCGCCTTGACTGCCTTCTCCACCCACTCACCCTTTTGATCACCCAACCTGTTAAGGTCAGTCTGGATCTCCATGCGCAGCCTCATAAAATCCTTCTGAGGCGCCACCAGGCTCCATTGGGCGTGCAGCCCCGACTGCGTATACTCCCGGAAAGAGATCATCTTTTTTCCTTTTCCTTTATCCTTCTTCGCAGTCTTGGCCCCCGACGGGGTGCCCTCCCGCGCAGAACCCTTGCGCTCCGCCTCCTCCCGTAAGGCCTCCTCGATCTCGTTCGGGGTAGCAAAACCAGGGTGCATACCCCCAACTCCACGCAAACGCACCTGCACATGACTCCCGCTCTGGGGCACCTTCATGTCGTCCGCGAGGGCACACCCCTCGCACAACATCCAAAAATCGTCGTCGTCACAGCCCCACAGCCTGACAACTGCACAGCGCAGCTGACGTGCTCCTTCGCAGGGAACCTGCACCCAACCCCGCGGGCTTTGTAACCAAACGTGGGGGGGGGCCGGGGCGCGTGGCCGATCCGCCCGTGGCAGAACCATCACCCCGTCCCCCTGAGCTAACCCCCCTGGTTCGGCCAAAGATTGACCGTTGTGTTTGTTTTGGGCACCTGGGGGGGTCGCCCAAGGTTCAAGGGATCCGGCGTCCAGATGCGGCTTCCCGGCAATCCCCGCCCCCCCCTTGCCTCGGCGTAGGGCTTCACTCAGCTCAATCGATCGCCCGGCTTTTGACCCGCCGGCCGGTTTCCCCCCAACACGCGCTCCTCCGGGCTCGCCCTGTCGAGGCACCAGCCCACGGGGCAATCAGAAAGCATTCCCCATCGACATACAAAATATAAAAGACAACTGAGCGGACAACCAGTGCAGACACATATACACTCAATCCTGCACAGACCAAACTTGGGTTTGCTTATGGCAAACCTCATATTTCACCCAGTGCCAACACCTCAAACCCCCTTTTCAACTGCCCCCATGCCCTCAAAACATATTTCACCCAGTGCCAACACCTCAAACCCGCTTTTCAACTGCCCCCATGCCCCGAAAACACATTTCACCCAGTGCCAACACCTCAAACCCCCTTTTCATCTGCCCCCATGCCGGCAAAACACATTTCACCCAATGCCAACACCTCAAACCCCCTTTTCAACTGCCCCCATGCCCTCAAAACACATTTCACCCAGTGCCAACACCTCAAACCCCCTTTTCAACTGCCCTCATGCCCTCAAAACACATTTCACCCGGTGCCAACACCTCAAGCCCCCTTTTCAACTGCCCCCATGCCCTCAAAACACATTTCACCCAGTGCCAACACGTGAAACCGCCTTTGCAACTGCCCCCATGCCCTCAAAACACATTTCACCCAGTGCCAACACCTGAACCCCCTTTTCAACTGCCCCCATGCCCTCAAAACACATTTCACCCAGTGCCAACACCTCAAACCCCCTTTTCAACTGCCCCCATGCCCTCAAAACATATTTCACCCAGTGCCAACATCTCAAACCCCCTTTTCAACTGCCCCCATGCCCTGAAAACACATTTCACCCAGCAACAACACCTCAAACCCCCTTTTCACCTGCCCCCATGCCCTCAAAACACATTTCACCTAGTGCCAACACCTCAAACCCCCTTTTCACCTGCCCCCATGCCATGAAAACACATTTCACCCAGTGCCAACACGTGAAACCCCCTTTGCAACTGCCCCCATGCCCTCAAAACACGTTTCACCCAGTGCCAACACCTGAAACCCCCTTTTCACCTGCCCCCATGCCCCGAAAACACATTTCACCCAGTGCCAACACCTCAAACCCCCTTTTCACCTGCCCCCACTGCGGCAAAACACATTTCACCCAGCAACAACACCTCAAACCCCCTTTTCACCTGCCCCCATGCCCTCAAAACACATTTCACGTAGTGCCAACACCTCAAACCCCCTTTTCACCTGCCCCCATGCCATGAAAACACATTTCACCCAGTGCCAACACGTGAAACCCCCTTTGCAACTGCCCCCATGCCCTGAAAACACATTTCACCCAGTGCCAACACCTGAAACCCCCTTTTCACCTGCCCCCATGCCCCGAAAACACTTTTCACCCAGTGCCAACACCTCAAACCCCCTTTTCATTTGCCCCCATGCCGGCAAAACACATTTCACCCAGCAACAACACGTGAAACCCCCTTTGCAACTGCCCCCATGCCCTCAAAACACATTTCACCCAATGCGAACACCTCAAACCCCCTTTTCACCTGCCCCCATCCCCTGAAAACACATTTCACCCAGTGCCAACACCTCAAACCCCCTTTTCAATTGCCCCCATGCCCTCAAAACACATTTCACCCGGCGCCAACACCTGAAACCCCCTTTTCACCTGCCCCCATGCCCTCAAAACACATTTCACCCAGTGCCAACACCTCAAACCCCCTTTGCAACTGCCCCCATGCCCTCAAAACACATTTCACCCAGTGCCAACACCTCAAACCCCCTTTTCAACTGCCCCCATGCCCTCAAAACATATTTCACCCAGTGCCAACATCTCAAACCCCCTTTTCAACTACCCCCATGCCCTCAAAACACATTTCACTCAGTGCCTACACCTCAAACGCCCTTTGCAACTGCCCCCATGACCTCAAAACACACTTCACCAAGTGCCAACAACTGAAGCCCCTTTGCAACTGCCCCCATGCCCTCAAAACACATTTCACCCAGTGCCAACACCTGAAACCCCCTTTTCACCTGCCCCCATGCCCCGAAAACACATTTCACCCAGTGCCAACACCTCAAACCCCCTTTTCAACTGCCCCCATGCCCTCAGAACACATTTCACCCAGCAACAACACCTCAAACCCCCCTTTGCAACTGCCCCCATGCCCTCAAAACACATTTCACCCAGTGCCAACACCTCAAACCCCCTTTTCAACTGCCCCCATGCCCTCAAAACATATTTCACCCAGTGCCAACATCTCAAACCCCCTTTTCAACTGCCCCCATGCCCTGAAAACACATTTCACCCAGTGCCAACACGTGAAACCCCCTTTGCAACTGCCCCAATGCCCTCAAAACACATTTCACCCAGTGCCAACACCTGAAACCCCCTTTTCACCTGCCCCCATGCCCTGAAAACACATTTCACCCAGTGCCAACACCTCAAACCCCCTTTTCATCTGCCCCCATGCCGGCAAAACACATTTCACCCAGCAACAACACGTGAAACCCCCTTTGCAACTGCCCCCATGCCCTCAAAACACATTTCACCCAATGCCAACACCTCAAACCCCCTTTTCACCTGCCCCCATGCCCTGAAAACACATTTCACCAAGTGCCAACACCTCAAACCCCCTTTGCAACTGCCCCCATGCCCTCAAAACACATTTCACCCGGCGCCAACACCTGAAACCCCCTTTTCACCTGCCCCCATGCCCTCATAACACATTTCACCCAGTGCCAACACCTCAAACCCCCTTTGCAACTGCCCCCATGCCCTCAAAACACATTTCACCCAGTGCCAACACCTCAAACCCCCTTTTCAACTGCCCCCATGCCCTCAAAACATATTTCACCCAGTGCCAACACCTGAAACCCCCTTTTCAACTGCCCCCATGCCCTCAAAACACATTTCACCCAGTGCCAACACCTCAAACCCCCTTTGCAACTGCCCCCATGCCCTCAAAACACAATTTACCCAGTGCCAACACCTCAAACCCCCTTTTCAACTGCCCCCATGCCCTGAAAACACATTTCACCCAGTGCCAACACCTGAAACCCCCTTTTCAACTGCCCCCATGCCCTCAAAACACATTTCACCCAGTGCCAACACCTGAAACCCCCTTTTCACCTGCCCCCATGCCCCGAAAACACATTTCACCCAGTGCCAACACCTCAAACCCCCTTTTCATCTGCCCCCATGCCAGCAAAACACATTTCACCCAGCAACAACACGTGAAACCCCCTTTGCAACTGCCCCCATGCCCTCAAAACACATTTCACCCAGTGCCAACACCTCAAACCCCCTTTTCACATGCCCCCATGCCCTGAAAACACATTTCACCCAGTGCCAACACGTGAAACCCCCTTTGCAATTGCCCCAATGCCCTCAAAACACATTTCACCCAGCAACAACACCTCAAACCCCCTTTTCAACTGCCCCCATGCCCTGAAAACACATTTCACCCAGTGCCAACACCTCAAACCCCCTTTTCAACTGCCCCCATGCCCTCAAAACACATTTCACCCAGTGCCAACACCTCAAACCCCCTTTTCAACTGCCTCCATGCCCTGAAAACACATTTCACCCAGTGCCAACACCTCAAACGCCCTTTTCAACTGCCTCCATGCCCCGAAAACACATTTCACCCAGTGCCAACACCTCAAACCCCCTTTTCAACTGCCCCCATGCCCTCAGAACACATTTCACCCGGCGCCAACACCTCAAACCCCCTTTTCAACTGCCCCCATGCCCTCAAAACACATTTCACCCAGTGCCAACACCTCAAACCGCCTTTTCAACTGCCCCCATGCCCTCAAAACACATTTCACCCAATGCCAACACGTGAAACCCCCTTTTCAACTGCCCCCATGCCGCGAAAACACATTTCACCCAGTGCCAACACGTGAAACCCCCTTTGCAACTGCCCCCATGCCCTCAAAACACATTTCACCCAGTGCCAACACCTCAAACCCCCTTTTCACCTGCCTCCATGCCCTGAAAACACATTTCACCCAGTGCCAACACGTGAAAACCCCTTTGCAACTGCCCCTATGCCCTCAAAACACATTTCACCCGGCGCCAACACCTGAAACCCCCTTTTCACCTGCCCCCATGCCCTCAAAACACATTTCACCCAGTGCCAACACCTCAAACCCCCTTTTCAACTGCCCCCATGCCCTCAAAACACATTTCACCCAGTGCCAACACCTCAAACCCCCTTTTCAACTGCCCCATGCCCTCAAAACACATTTCACCCGGCGCCAACACCTCAAACCCCCTTTTCACCTGCCCCCATGCCCTCAAAACACATTTCACCCAGTGCCAACACCTCAAACCCCCTTTTCAACTGCCCCCATGCCCTCAAAACACATTTCACCCAGTGCCAACACCTCAAACCCCCTTTTCAACTGCCCCCATGCCCTGAAAACACATTTCACCCAGTGGCAACACGTGAAACCCCCTTTGCAACTGCCCCCATGCCCTCAAAACACATTTCACCAAGCGCCAACACCTCAAACCCCCTTTTCACCTGCCTCCATGCCCTGAAAACACATTTCACCCAGTGCCAACACGTGAAACCCCTTTTCAACTGCCCCCATGCCCTCAAAACACATTTCACCCAGTGCCAACACCTGAAACCCCCTTTTCACCTGCCCCCATGCCCCGAAAACACATTTCACCCAGTGCCAACACCTCAAACCCCCTTTTCAACTGCCCCCATGCCCTCAAAAAACATTTCACCGAGCAACAACACCTCAAACCCCCTTGTCAACTGCCCCCATGCCCTCAAAACACATTTCACCCAGCAACAACACCTCAAACCCCCTTTGCAACTGCCCCCATGCCCTCAAAACACATTTCACCCAGTGCCAACACCTGAAACCCCCTTTTCACCTGCCCCCATGCCCCGAAAACACATTTCACCCAGTGCCAACACCTCAAACCCCCTTTTCATCTGCCCCCATGCCGGCAAAACACATTTCACCCAGCAACAACACGTGAAACCCCCTTTGCAACTGCCCCCATGCCCTCAAAACACATTTCACCCAGTGCCAACACCTCAAACCCCCTTTTCACCTGCCCCCATGCCCTGAAAACACATTTCACCCAGTGCCAACACGTGAAACCCCCTTTGCAATTGCCCCCATGCCCTCAAAACACATTTCACCCAGTGCCAACACCTCAAACCCCCTTTTCACCTGCCCCCATGCCCTGAAAACACATTTCACCCAGTGCCAACACCTCAAACCCCTTTTTCAACTGCCCCCATGCCCTGAAAACACATTTCACCCAGTGCCAACACCTCAAACCCCCTTTGCAACTGCCCCCATGCCCTCAAAACACATTTCACCCAGTGCCAACACCTCAAACCCCCTTTTCAACTGCCCCCATGCCCTCAAAACATATGTCACCCAGTGCCAACACCTCAAACCCCCTTTTCAACTGCCTCCATGCCCTGAAAACACATTTCACCCAGTGCCAACACCTCAAACCCCCTTTTCAACTGCCCCCATGCCCTCAAAACACATTTCACCCGGCGCCAACACCTCAAACCCCCTTTTCACCTGCCCCCATGCCCTCAAAACACATTTCACCCAGTGCCAACACCTCAAACCCCCTTTTCAACTGCCCCCATGCCCTCAAAACACATTTCACCCAGTGCCAACACCTCAAACCCCCTTTTCAACTGCCCCCATGCCCCGAAAACACATTTCACCCAGTGCCAACACCTCAAACCCCCTTTTCACCTGCCTCCATGCCCTGAAAACACATTTCACCCAGTGCCAACACGTGAAACCCCCTTTGCAACTGCCCCCATGCCCTCAAAACACATTTCACCCAGTGCCAACACCTCAAACGCCCTTTGCAACTCACCCCATGCCCTCAAAACACATTTCACCCAGTGCCAACACGTGAAACCCCCTTTGCAACTGCCCCCATGCCCTGAAAACACATTTCACCCAGTGCCAACACATGAAACCCCCTTTTCAACTGCCCCATGCCCTGAAAACACATTTCACCCGGCGCCAACACCTCAAACCCCCTTTTCAACTGCCCCCATGCCCTCAAAACACATTTCACCCAGTGCCAACACCTCAAACCCCCTTTTCAACTGCCCCCATGCCCTCAAAACACATTTCACCCAGTGCCAACACCTCAAACCCCCTTTTCAACTGCCCCCATGCCCTGAAAACACATTTCACCCAGTGGCAACACGTGAAACCCCCTTTGCAACTGCCCCCATGCCCTCAAAACACGTTTCACCAAGTGCCAACACCTCAAACCCCCTTTTCACCTGCCTCCATGCCCTGAAAACATATTTCACCCAGTGCCAACACGTGAAACCCCCTTTGCAACTGCCCCCATGCCCTCAGAACACATTTCACCCGGCGCCAACTCCTCAAACCCCCTTTTCAACTGCCCCCATGCCCTCAAAACACATTTCACCCAGTGCCAACACCTGAAACCCCCTTTTCACCTGCCCCCATGCCCCGAAAACACATTTCACCCAGTGCCAACACCTCAAACCCCCTTTTCAACTGCCCCCATGCCCTCAAAACACATTTCACCCAGCAACAACACCTCAAACCCCCTTTTCAACTGCCCCCATGCCCTCAAAACACATTTCGGCCAGTGCCAACACCTCAAACCCCCTTTTCAACTGCCCCCATGCCCTCAAAACACATTTCACCCAGCAACAACACCTCAAACCCCCTTTGCAACTGCCCCCATGCCCTCAAAACACATTTCACCCAGTGCCAACACCTGAAACCCCCTTTTCAACTGCCCCCATGCCCTCAAAACACATTTCACCCAGTGCCAACACGTGAAACCCCCTTTGCAACTGCCCCCATGCCCTCAAAACACATTTCACCCAGTGCCAACACCTGAAACCCCCTTTTCACCTGCCCCCATGCCCCGAAAACACATTTCACCCAGTGCCAACACCTCAAACCCCCTTTTCATCTGCCCCCATGCCGGCAAAACACATTTCACCCAGTGGCAACACCTCAAACCCCCTTTTCAACTGCCCCCATGCCCTCAAAACACATTTCACCCAGTGCCAACACGTGAAACCCCCTTTGCAACTGCCCCCATGCCCTCAAAACACATTTCACCCAGTGCCAACACCTCAAACCCCCTTTTCACCTGCCCCCATGCCCTCAAAACACATTTCACCCAGTGCCAACACGTGAAACCCCCTTTGCAATTGCCCCCATGCCCTCAAAACACATTTCACCCAGTGCCAACACCTCAAACCCCCTTTTCACCTGCCCCCATGCCCTGAAAACACATTTCCCCCAGTGCCAACACCTCAAACCCCCTTTTCAACTGCCCCCATGCCCTCAAAACACATTTCACCCAGTGCCAACACCTCAAACCCCCTTTTCAACTGCCTCCATGCCCTGAAAACACATTTCACTCAGTGCCAACACCTCAAACCCCCTTTTCAACTGCCCCCATGCCCTCAAAACACATTTCACCCGGCGCCAACACCTCAAACCCCCTTTTCACCTGCCCCCATGCCCTCAAAACACATTTCACCCAGTGCCAACACCTCAAACCCCCTTTTCAACTGCCCCCATGCCCTCAAAACACATTTCACCCAGTGCCAACACCTCAAACCCCCTTTTCACCTGCCTCCATGCCCTGAAAACACATTTCACCCAGTGCCAACACGTGAAACCCCCTTTGCAACTGCCCCCATGCCCTCAAAACACATTTCACCCGGCGCCAACACCTGAAACCCCCTTTTCACCTGCCCCCATGCCCTCAAAACACATTCCACCCAGTGCCAACACCTCAAACCCCCTTTTCAACTGCCCCCATGCCCTCAAAACACATTTCACCCAGTGCCAACACGTGAAACCCCCTTTTCAACTGCCCCATGCCACCAAAACACATTTCACCCGGCGCCAACACCTCAAACCCCCTTTTCACCTGCCCCCATGCCCTCAAAACACATTACACCCAGTGCCAACACCTCAAACCCCCTTTTCAACTGCCCCCATGCCCTCAAAACACATTTCACCCAGTGCCAACACCTCAAACCCCCTTTTCAACTGCCCCCATGCCCTGAAAACACATTTCACCCAGTGCCAACACGTGAAACCCCCTTTGCAACTGCCCCCATGCCCTCAAAACACATTTCACCAAGTGCCAACACCTCAAACCCCCTTTTCACCTGCCTCCATGCCCTGAAAACACATTTCACCCAGTGCCAACACGTGAAACCCCCTTTGCAACTACCCCCATGCCCTCAGAACACATTTCACCAAGTGCCAACACCTCGAACCCCCTTTTCACCTGCCCCCATGCCCTGAAAACACATTTCACCCAGTGCCAACACGTGAAACCCCCCTTGCAACTGCCCCCATGCCCTCAAAACACATTTCACCAAGTGCCAACACCTCAAACCCCCTTTTCACCTGCCTCCATGCCCTGAAAACACATTTCACCCAGTGCCAACACCTGAAACCCCCTTTGCAACTGCCCCCATGCCCCGAAAACACATTTCACCCAGTGCCAACACGTGAAACCCCCTTTGCAACTGCCCCCATGCCCTCAAAACACATTTCACCAAGTGCCAACACCTCAAACCCCCTTTTCACCTGCCTCCATGCCCTGAAAACACATTTCACCCAGTGCCAACACGTGAAACCCCCTTTGCAACTGCCCCCATGCCCTCAAAACACATTTCACCAAATGCCAACACCTCAAACCCCCTTTTCACCTGCCTCCATGCCCTGAAAACACATTTCACCCAGTGCCAACACGTGAAACCCCCTTTGCAACTGCCCCCATGCCCTCAAAACACATTTCACCAAGTGCCAACACCTCAAACCCCCTTTTCACCTGCCTCCATGCCCTGAAAACACATTTCACCCAGTGCCAACACGTGAAACCCCCTTTGCAACTGCCCCCATGCCCCGAAAACACATTTCACCCAGTGCCAACACCTGAAACCCCCTTTGCAACTGCCCCCATGCCCTCAGAACACATTTCACCAAGTGCCAACACCTCAAACCCCCTTTTCACCTGCCTCCATGCCCTCAAAACACATTTCACCCAGTGCCAACACCTGAAACCCCCTTTGCAACTGCCCCCATGCCCTCAAAACACATTTCACCAAATGCCAACACCTCAAACCCCCTTTTCACCTGCCTCCATGCCCTGAAAACACATTTCACCCAGTGCCAACACGTGAAACCCCCTTTGCAACTGCCCCCATGCCCTCAGAACACATTTCACCAAGTGCCAACACCTCAAACCCCCTTTTCACCTGCCTCCATGCCCTGAAAACACATTTCACCCAGTGCCAACACGTGAAACCCCCTTTGCAACTGCCCCCATGCCCTCAGAACACATTTCATCAAGTGCCAACACCTCAAACCCCCTTTTCACCTGCCTGCATGCCCTGAAAACACATTTCACCCAGTGCCAACACGTGAAACCCCCTTTGCAACTGCCCCCATGCCCTCAAAACACATTTCACCAAGTGCCAACACCTCAAACCCCCTTTTCACCTGCCCCCATGCCCTGAAAACACATTTCACCCAGTGCCAACACGTGAAACCCCCTTTGCAACTGCCCCCATGCCCTCAAAACACATTTCACCCGGCGCCAACACCTGAAACCCCCTTTTCACCTGCCCCCATGCCCTCAAAACACATTTCACCCAGTGCCAACACCTCAAACCCCCTTTGCACCTGCCTCCATGCCCTGAAAACACATTTCACCCAGTGCCAACACGTGAAACCCCCTTTGCAACTGCCCCCATGCCCTCAAAACACATTTCACCCAGTGCCAACACCTCAAACCCCCTTTTCACCTGCCTCCATGCCCTGAAAACACATTTCACCCAGTGCCAACACGTGAAACCCCCTTTGCAACTGCCCCCATGCCCTCAAAACACATTTCACCCGGCACCAACACCTGAAACCCCCTTTTCACCTGCCCCCATGCCCTCAAAACACATTTCACCCAGTGCCAACACCTCAAACCCCCTTTTCAACTGCCCCCATGCCCTCAAAACACATTTCACCCAGTGCGAACACGTGAAACCCCCTTTTCAACTGCCCCATGCCCTCAAAACACATTTCACCCGGCGCCAACACCTCAAACCCCCTTTTCAACTGCCCCCATGCCCTCAAAACACATTTCACCCAGTGCCAACACCTCAAACCCCCTTTTCAACTGCCCCCATGCCCTCAAAACACATTTCACCCAGTGCCAACACCTCAAACCCCCTTTTCAACTGCCCCCATGCCCTGAAAACACATTTCACCCGGTGCCAACACGTGAAACCCCCTTTTCAACTGCCCCCATGCCCTCAAAACACATTTCACCAAGTGCCAACACCTCAAACCCCCTTTGCACCTGCCTCCATGCCCTGAAAACACATTTCACCCAGTGCCAACACGTGAAATCGTAAGATCATCCTTGCAGAGGTGTCTTCCCTATCTAAGGTGAAAAACATGGATACGGTGGCTTGCATATGCTGTTTTGTTGTCGAAGAGCTTCAGAATGAGCGTTAACAACATTCAACCATCACTATTGTATATGTGCCGTGATGGCAAAGATCACTGTGGTTTTTAGTGTTTTTGAACATGGTACACAAAAAAAACACAGGATGACTGAAATGCCAAGTTTGCAGTTATTATGTAATTTAGGTATCCATGCGACATGAAGAAACATCTTTTGTTCAAGTTATATGAAACAAAATAACATTTTGTATACTAGAACAACTAACTTAGTTACTTACGTCTAATGGCCCGTATAATGTGATCTAACAACCCCTCTTTGACGTGCTTTCCTTGATAATGGGATAAGATTCCAACAAAATCAAAAAAAAAAATCATTCACATGTTCAAAATCTTTGTTCAAAATCACCAATACTGAGATCCATGGCGAAACTGGGCCTGAGAAATGAAGATGGAAACATGATGTCCTGTAGCAAAGACCCTAAAAGTGTATCACCATCTCCATTAACCGAGAAAAAGAGTGGATGTGCTGTAAATGAGTAAAAATTGTGTGTGAAAAAGTACAATGTGTGAAACAGGGTGAAAATCCAAAAATGGATGTACGTCGCGATACGTCTAGCGGAACATTATAATGTTACATCTGGTACGGTTATAATATTCCGCTAGACGTAACACTTATTCCGCTAGACGTAAGCAGAATTTTGTACGTCTACCGGAACATTATAGGGTGCCATTAGATGTAAGTAACAATGCTGGATGTTCCAGTAGACGTAAATATCCACACCATCCTATTTGTTGCATAGAAACCTCAAAATCAAATGTTTCTTCATGTCGTTGGGCCAAATGATAGCACATCCCCTAAATTACCCAATAAATCCAAATTTGGCATTCCAGTCATCCTATGCTTCTTTTAGGTGCCTTGTGAAAAAACCACAAAATCTACCTTGATCTTTGCCATCACGGCACACATGCAACAGTGAAGTTTGAATGTCGTTAACACTCTTCGACAAACAATGCGCATATGCGAGCCACCTTATCAATATTTTTCATCTTGGATTGGGAAGACACCTCTTCTCAAATGATGATCTTAAAGTTTTCTTTACCCCAATGCTTCTTCGGAACACTCACAAATCCAAGAAAACGTGGACCACAACAACACGATAATCCCATTTAGGGAGAAAATGTGCCACTTTTCGCCAACGAATTTTTAGGTTGTTTGTGTTATTTGCCCTAATGCATTCATGTGCACATTTAGTGCTATATTTTTATGGCGTATTAGCTGATGGACGGTGAATGCAACAAAAGGGAAAAAAATGATACACTGCTTCGATGTTTGGTCAACAAGTGTTTTGATGGCTACCAACCGGTAAGTGACCATTCATGGAAAAAAAAAAGAAAGCATGGATTTAGCAAAACTACATTCTCCATTCAAAACCCCTCATTTTCAAAACAAATGAACAAAAGAATTATGAAACAGGAAAACACTACTTTATCAAAAACCTTGTTTTGCATTTTAAGCAAATAGGACACAATTTGAAACGATGTCGGAAAAAAAGGTTTTTCTAATTCGATTATCGGAATCACAATTGTCACAAAAACTTCCGCCAATTCATTGCAACCGATTCCTTTGACTTTCACTTTCAAAAATGGTGAATTAGGAATATTTGACGAAATGGAAAACTTGTTCCAAAATGCATAAAACATTGAAATAGGTGTATGTCACACACCTGAAGCACAAAGTGGGAAAACAATGCCTATGCGACACGAGATCCCCAAACGAAAATGAAACATATTGGGATAGAAAAAACTGAAAACAAATGATTTGAATCTGAACGCACCGACAACACAGCACCCATACAAACCATTCTAGTGGTGCACCCCAAAATGAGAAAACAGTGGCCAACAAAACACAAAAAATTATCATTTGTGGCGGCACAGAATTTGGTTAAACATGTGGAGCATGGAAATTTGTGACTACATGTATGTAACAATGTAGAAATCCTTGTACTATTTCCTCTTTGATGTCCATTCATGCATTAGCCCAGAAAATCCGTTCTCTCTTTACAAAAATGTGGCTCGTCCTCTCAAAAATACATGTCAAAATTCCCCCAATATTTTCATTGCAAATTATCCATCGCCCCATGCACCCATCCACCTTGCACACGTCAAAGACGAACAATGAACCATTCACCTTTTGCGTCATTGCAAATTATCCATCGCCCAATGCACCCATCCACCTTGCACACGTCAAATGCGAACAATGAGCCATTCACCTTTTGCGATGTCTTCCTGGGGCACCTGCCCATAACCCATCTTTCTATTCGCTTCTACATCATTGTTTTATTCATAGGCAAAGTGTTTGCACTGCGTGCGCACTGCGTGTGCACTGCGTGCGCACTGCGTGCGCACTGCGTGCACATTGCAGTGAAACCCACCCCATGCCACCTCTGTATGACACTGCAAAGCAACAAAGCCAACAGGACACACATTGAACCACTACCAACCCGGCACTTTGATGTACCTGTGAACATCTCATGTAGTGTTGTAGAGTACCACTATGCAGTTGCAACCACTGTAACCCTTGTAAGCGCCATCGTGATTACCTACTTCATACATCAAAGAATTGTCCGTGCATTCGCGAAGGACCACGTTGATCCCAAATCGTAACATCCGCCGACTTTCCCGGCATAAGATCACATATCCATACTATATTCCCAAGGTTGTCCACGGCCACCGTTACCTTATAAACATGGCCTGTGTACTTGGGATTTAAGAGTACATCACATATACACATCATCCGAACAATTTGAGCGAGACATATAGGCACAGTTGTCCCAACTTGGAATTTGCCGAAGAAAACAAAGGTATTGGAAGGTCCTCCTGGGACAACAAACCTTCCGCGCCATACTTCATGCAGAATCCCTCCGCTATAACACAATCAACACCAATGAGGTTGACATGTTTATGGAGTTGTGAATATACTTCCCAAGGCTCCTTGGAGCGCCCAACGGAGCACTCATCAATCCACCAAGCCGTGTGGGAGTCCACATAATCCACCATCCATCTACAACGAGGTACATGCAAAAAAGGGGGGGGGGGGTGAAAATGGGTACAAATGGGTGAAAATAGGTGATAATGAATGACAATGCAAATTTGTCTTATCCTGAATGCATAAGAAGCTTAAAAAATCCTACTATTGAACAACAAACCTCCGCAAAAGGGCCAAAACTAGGGTTCAGGTAGTTACCGACATACAAAACTTTGCACTGCGTGCGCACTGCGTGCATGGCATTCCCATACACTGTTGTTGTGCATTGAACCATCTAGCATGTTGCCAAACTACCAAACCGCCTGAAAATCGCATACGCCCCTGACAATGGGCGCTGGTTTTCATTTCGATTTTGCCACCTCAACCATTGGGGGTCCAGATATCCTGCAACCAACAGAGCTCCCTGATTTTTTTTTGAGGGGGGAGGGGGGCAGAGGAGGGTCACCCCTTGGTAAGCTGGCAAAACCCTCACACCAGACAGGACTCAAGAGAATTCTCGGA
Organism: Eutreptiella sp. 'Long Island Sound 2002'; assembly: GCA_964036045.1. Lineage (NCBI taxonomy): Eukaryota > Euglenozoa > Euglenophyceae > Eutreptiales > Eutreptiaceae > Eutreptiella > Eutreptiella sp. 'Long Island Sound 2002'. The sequence goes on from OZ038382.1 coordinate 27,313,481, forward strand.
ATCAGGAATCAGAGCAGTCCACAGCTCAGTATGTGGTGGTGTGGTAGCAAACACGAGAGTAGGTAGGATGAGCGGAATCTGAAACCAGAAGATGCAGCAGGAACTGCCACGCCTGCAGGCATCCCAAGGTGCTACTGAAGCACATAAAAAGCTGAAGGCTGAGAGAAACCAGCTGGTTGCATTGCATACAATAAAAGCATCAGAGGGGGCGTTTTCGCACAGGGCGCACACAGTGCAGGCACAGCGCGCGCACAGCGCGCGCACAGCGCCAATTATCATGTTGTTTATCTTGAAAAAACCACTGAAAACCACCAACCTACATAAGCGTGCATGATCCATTCAAAACAGCATTGGGCGTGCAGAATTCAGGACCCTGGGACCCGTGGCAAGCATCAGACTAGAACAAAAAATCCCTGGTGTACCAGCAGGGGCTGTAGGGTGCAGAATTCAGGGGCTGTAGGGTGCAGAATTCAGGGCGCTGGGACCCGTGGCTACAGGTGGTGAAAAATAGCCAACTTTTCGCACAGCACGAGACGGATAGGGAGACAACTTTCAGCCCTAGTTGGTCACTGTGGACTATGGGACTGGGAACACTGCTGTCTCAGTTCTGGCTCAGGGCAATGAGGGGCTATGTTCCGTGCACAGTGTTATTTTGATGAAGAGGTCTGGGAGTCACAAGGCTTGGTGAGAGCATCTCTTGAGGCCATGCTCGGTGCATGGTGCTGGAGAAAACCTCTCTCCACAGACATGGGCCCACCTGCCGCAGGCTTGGCTGCCACCATAGCTACAGACACCACCAGCGTGGGTCAGCCTCAAGCTGCGGAGGGGGCCCAGATATCTTCCAACCACCATAGCTCCCTGATTTTTATTTCCTTGGCTATGTCACGGCTCATTACCACACCGCATTTCATCCGCGCGACAGTTTACGCGAAGAAGCGTTTTGCCGTAATTTCAAGCTTTGAAAATTCCGGAAATCTTCGGAACGAGACTGTTTGAAAAAATCTTTGAATTTGATCCCCCGCGCGTAGTTCTTGCTCCTAAAGGCAGGACTTAGCATGTTCTACTTGTTGATACCTGTGCATGAATGGTGAATCCCTACTTCCAAATGTCATCATGGTACTTCTTAGCTACAAACAATGTGTTTTGGCTTCCCCTAATGGACCTTCATTCTGCCCGCTTTGTCCAGGGTTGACATTAACATCCAATTGCTAACTCCTTAGTGAAGCTAAATTGTTTTGTCCTTCTCATTTATTGATATTTTGTCATAGTTAAGTTGTTAGTATTAAGCCACTTGAAATGGACATGGACTGAATTGCTGCATTTTTGCAACTTTTTTTATTGTAGGCCCATTTGCTTTTGACAGCATTGATGTTGTTGAAAAGTTCAGAAATTAGTAATTTTTTTGAAAAATATAGAAATTGGTTTTCCATACATGCATACGTCTTGCGGAATAGATAAGATTGGTTCTTACGTCTAATGGCCCATATAACATTCCGGTAGACGTACAAAATTTGACTTACGTCTTCTGGAACAAGTGTTACGTCTACCGGAACATTATAATGGACCGGATTTAACATTATAATATTCCATTAGACGTATCGCGACGTACACTCTCCAAAAATGCCGTATGCCCAATGCATCAAAGCCGACTACCAAACAACAATGATGCCCAAAGTACCACAAAGTACGGGTTTCTACTACAGCCAGACACCCAAATATTTGCACTGTGCGCGCATTGCACTTAATCCACCCCCATGAAATCAGAATCCAATTTATGGATGGCGATAGATTTTTTTCCTGAAACCAAAAAAAAGGAAGAAAGCAAGAACCGGCAGGGGGGGGGGGGCTAGGGGGAGGCAGCTAGCACCCCACAAGATACAGGTAGGTAGGTAGGTAGGTACGTATCTTCGGGAGCTCGGGATGCCTCCTTTGACAATGCAGGAGGAAGGTCTTACCAAGGGGACGTCCTGTCCCTCCCACTGCCCTATGTCAGGTGCCTCTTGAGCCGCTCCCGCATGTGCTTGGGAAGGCATTGTCGCGGCCACCCGGTCCATGTGTCCCAGGTGGGAGGGTGTCCCCACATGTGTCCCTGGGTAGGGCCACATGCCCCCTTCTTTGGGCGGCAGCTCTGGGGGCTGCCCAGCCGTGTGGAGTATCTCTCACCACAAGGGGTATTGCTCCCGCTTGTCTACGGTACGACCGCCTCACCCTTGTGGCTTGAGTTGCGGGGCCACTCTGCGTGGCAGGTGACCCCCTCCTGGACTGTGTACCGGCTCGCCTGTCACCGGTTGCTTCCATGGCTCCGGGTGACGTTTGCCATGGTCCCTGATGCAGCCTGGCCGGGCTCGGACCAGTGGCCTTGGAGTACCGCTCCTGCCACTGGCCCGATGGGTCGGCTGGGTCGCCCCAGTGCGTCCGACCCATGGGGTATTGGTTCTTTCCTGTCCCTCGGTCGCCCTACGTGTGTGCAGTGTCCTGGGCCGCTGGGCTCCTGTTCACCGGTGTGCCCGCGCGGTTTGCTGTGTTGCGTCTGCGGTGTCCTGGGCCACCTGGCTCCCGTTCACCGGTGTGCTTGCTCGGTGTGTTGTGTTGCATGTGCGGTGTCCTGGGCCACTCGGCTCCCGTTCACCGGTGTGCGCGCTGTGTGCGGTGCGCGTGTGCCATGGGTGGTTGTGTCCCTCTTCCTCCCCCCCTAATTTTCGTTTTTTTTTGTGTTTTTTTTTCTTTTTTTTTTTTTTTGAAAAAAACAACAAAAAAAAGAAAGAAAGACAGGGGCGCGCGTACACTGCAGGCACAGGCATGGGCAGCTGGTGCGGTGGTGCAATAGCGTTGTGTCCTCTGGCGTGTGTCGTCGGTGCTGTGGCGGCGGTCGCGCCCCAGGGGTGCGGCTCGCGCGTCTTGATGTACACGGGCTTGGGTCAGGGTGGGTTTGGTGAGGTGTCTCTTTGCTTCTGGAGCTGGCTGGTTAGGCGGCTGTGTGGGCTGTGGGTGTGGGCTGTGGTTACGTTGTTCCCTCGGCGGGCCTGGTTAGGAGTCAAGGGTTAGCGGTTTCGGGGTGTGGCTCGGGTTTGATTTGTGCTTGGGCTCTGGCTCGGTTTGGCGGTTGCGACGGTAGCGGGCCTGGGTTCGGTGCCTTTGGGCGTAGTGGTGCCCGTTGTCGTGTGCGTTGGCGTCCTTCGGCGTCCGGTTCGTTTGGTGACTTCTGGGCGGGGCTTGGCGTGGCGCCCCGTGGTGGTGGTTTGCCGGGTAACGGGGTTAGGTGGCGGCGCCGCTTGCGGGGGGGTCAGGCGCGTCGTGTTGTGTGGCGCGCAGGGCTCCTGGGGTGCTGTGGGTGTCGCCGGTGTCGGTGCGCCGACGCTTGTGGGGTGGTGAGGGGGTGTGTTTGTGCGGGGCTGGGCTTTGGGTGATGTCCCACAGGCGGATGCCGTCTCGCTGCGTCTCCTGGAGGGTCTCCCGCAGGCGCCTGAGGACATACGGGTGGTCCTGGGGCGCGGGGGGGTTGCAGGGGTGGACTCCCAGGGGGTGGAGCGCATCGGCCAGCATGGCTTCCCATGCGGCCTGCGGCATCCAGCCCCCCGCCGGCCGGAGGCGGCAGTTCTCCACCGACCCCTTGCGGGGCCGATGGACCAGGCCCTCGAGGGAGGGCTCTCCCCGGGCCCACTTTCGCAGCACCCAGAGCTGCGTGTGGGTCCAGCGCTGCCACCACTGTTCCTGGGCGGGCCTGCGGTCTTGGGCGGAGGAGTGGGCGTGGGTGGGTGTGACGGGGTCTGGGGACCGCTGGCGGTGGCGGGCCTGGGGGATTCCTCGTAGTCCTGTTCCGTGGGGGTGCGTGGGGAGTGGGGGCGCGCGCGGATGTGGACCCGCGCACGGTCTCCGCCTCGTGGTTGGGCGGGGATTTGCGGCGGCGGCGGTAGTGGGGCATGCGCTGTATGTGGGCTGTCATCGAGGGTTGGTAGGGGGGCGGGGACGCTGCTGGCGGACCCTGGCGTCGTTCTGGCCTTGTCGGGGGCGGTCCGTGGGCCTGGGTTGCGGGCTTTGAGAGGTGGCGGGACGAGGTGCGTCGTGCTTCGGCCGCGGCGCGCTCCACCATGAAGGTGGTGGCGGTGGCGTCGGTGACGGTGGGGGGGCGCCGCGTTGGGCGCTGCTGCCTTGGGGCCTGCGACGGCTGGGGCCGAATGTCATAGAGGACGTCCTCAGGGGGCCGGGTGCGCGCTGTCGTCGTGGCGCCGGGTTTGGACTTGGGTTTGGGCTTGGCTGCGGGTTGCGGTCGTGGCGCGCTGACGGGTTTGGGTGGCTGTTTGGCGGCGGTCTTGGGTTTCGGCTGGGTCGCGGGTGTGGGCCTCGTCGGGGCGTGGGCCTTGGCGGCGGCGGGGTTGCTCGCGTTGGGGGCATGTTCTGGGGCCCGTTTGGGAGGTGTCCCCCGCGGCCTGGGGGGTGGATTGCTGGATGAGGACGTGGTGGTGGCGGTGGATGAGGTGGTCGTGGTGGTGGAGGTTGTGGAGTCGGAGGCGGAGGAGAGGGCTGTGGGAGACGGCGGAGGGTCTTGGGCTTCGGGGGCGGGCGTATGATGCTGGGTCCCGCAAGTAGTGAGAACGAGGGTGCGGGTTCGGGCACCGGGCGTGTGCGCGCGTTTTCCCTGGTGATTTGTGCGTGCTGGTGCTGGTGTGGCGGCGTTGCTTGGCTGCGCGGGCTGCACGACAGAACTCAACGATAGGATTGAGAGGCAAGCTTTTGTAAATGTATTGGTAATCGTAGAGGTACACCAACCCAATGCCAGCACCATGCAAACGATGGGCACAATCCAAATCGTTGAAGACGTGATTTACAAAAGCGATCCCTTGTATATCGAGGGTTGGTAGGGGGGCGGGGACGCTGCGGGCGGACCCTGGCGTCGTTCTGGCTTGGTCGGGAGCGGTCCGTGGGCCTGGGGTGCGGGCTTTGAGAGGTGGCGGGACGAGGTGCGTCGTGCTTCGGCCGCGGCGCGCTCCGCCATGAAGGTGGTGGCGGTGGCGTCGGTGACGGTGGGGGGGCGCCGCGTGGGCGCTGCTGCCTTCGGGCCTGGGACGGCTGGGGCCGGATGTCATAGAGGATGTCCTCGGGGGGCCGGGCTCGCGCTGCCGTCGTGGCGCCGGGTTTGGACTTGGGTTTGGGCTTGGCTGCGGGTTGCGGTCGTGGCGTGCTGACGGGTTTGGGTGGCTGTTTGGCGGCGGTCTTGGGTTTCGGCTGGGTCGTGGGTGTGGGCTTCGTCGGGGCGTGGGCCTGTAACCGCTGCATAGTGGTTGATCTTTCTTGTGATTGCGAAGCCTGTAGCCTTGATGCCCCAGGGGTCGTAACGCCCGACACTGCCCCTGATATCTCCGAACCCAACTGACCCTCTTCAGACCCATATCCAGCCTCTTGGAGCGACATATGCGAAGCACTTGTAAGTCCTTTGAACTCCATGGTGAGATATGAAGAGTACGAAAACCCGGTCTACAAAAATGAAGCAGACATAGAATCTCAATGCGCATTCATCGCACATAATGACACGACGTGAAATCATTCGAAATAATTTAAATAAATCCGATTGGGAAATCACGAAAGAAAAATGCGACTCGACGCACGCTCACAGGCGACATCTGGCGGCGAACGGAAAACATGAAAACAAGCGGAAAATTTACTGCACCAATGTACATCTGAGAATCATTGAAATTCTGATCACATCAGTGTATAATTGAGTGCTGTCACTGCTGCCGTTACACTCCCCCTCTGAAAACATACGCCAGTATGTCAGGCTGGGTCAAGTGAAGTGAACGAAACGGCGAAAGTGACAAAAAACTGCCTAATCTAAGGCAAAATGTGTGAAATTGAGCTGAATTGAGCAAAATTGTGCTGAGATACGTGCTTCGCGATGGCCATCGACTTGAATGAAACGCATAGGTACCTCAGGGCACACAGAAAAAGCTTCGTTCAAGCTCGAAAATTCGAAAATTGAAAGTCTGAGTGAAGAATGTACATGATGATCCATGATCCATGATTCATGATGAAATCAGGATCTGACATCTCACTGCCAGAAAACAGAAAACGAGCGTCGCCATGTCGTCGAGCGTCAGAAAAATAGGGTATCCCTTCATGGAGTCCAAGATATGTGAAACTGGCTGGTGTCATTTGCAGTCATGAGACCAGATGCCAGATTATGGTACAAAATGTGCCTGAATTGAGACCAAATTCAGTGAATTACCCACGGATTGAAGGTGGCGAAGTCTGCAGTAAGACAAAATAGGTCCAATTCATTGTCGATAGAGTCTGTGTGTAGTGCTGAACGGAAATCCAGTTCTCATTCATAGCCAATCCAGGTCAAATCCTCATGATGATGATGAATCCCATGATGGAAATCCAATCATTTAAAGTAATGATAGCCAAGAAAACCCAGTGGGGTATCCCCACACTGTCAGTATTGTTCCCAGGGCTTCATGTTTCATCCAGTATGAGCCAGAAGGGGTAATTGACTCGTTATAGTCCCAGAATGTATAAGCATCCAATGCTTGGTACTGGGAATTTGCCAAAATTGAGCTGATTCTGAGGGGGATTCCAACACAATCCACAGATGAACAGCGAGTCGACACAAGTAAGAACACCATCGTCGTCACTTGGTCTATATAAGCCCTTTGACAGTGGTCGTTTGGAAGAGAAACCAACTGTCTCAATGTAAGAGCTGATGGAAATCACATCCTGAGCAGATCCGTCAAACACATGAAATGGATCAGACTCAGTCATGTGCCAGAATCTCTGTAATGAGCACGAACTCGAACGAGCCCTTCCCAAGGCGAGTAGAGGGGTCCAGTCGACAGCTAAACACGAGAGTGTCGTCGTGGTTGAGGATAATGGCCTTTCGATCTTCGGATTGGAATCATCTGAGATGAAGCACATGATTCACATGATGACCATGATGGGAATGATGGATGGAATGACCAGGATGACCCCAGAATGTCCCATCATCTGTTCGTCGAACCACATAGACGATGCGTCTGGACTGGTATGTCCCCATGCCAAGGGTATATGTCTACCGTAAACCTCTTGGAAAGTTCCGGCGACCTAAATTCTGATCAGATCTTGTCTCGAATGGATGATGCCACGATTGGAGCTTCTTGTTGTGCTTGTAAGTCTTCCTTGGTGACACAATCCTTGATCAGCGAGAGCTCTTTGTCAATCTCAGGGTGTTTCTTCAGGAACTTGATGAAAGAGTCCGTATACCCATGGATAAAGCTTGAAGCTGGCTCCTATTTGTCTTCTTCTGGACCGAATCCTTTCCATCTGCACAGAAAGTACCACTTGCCTCGAGCATTCTTCTTGTACTCAAGAATCTTTTCCAACTCGAAACTGCTTGTGACCATCTTCCTGTCGCTCAGGTACTTCGAAGTCCAATAGAGAGGCTTGAACCTTCCTTTGGGGCAGGGTACTTCGGCCTTCAAACGATCTCGATGTACTTCTTGATGCCTGCCTGGCTCAATCTCAATGTTGAATGTAGTCTCACTTAGTTGACTCTTGACTTGGAATGGGCCATCCCACAAAGGTAACAATTTGTTGTCGTCCTTCAGGGTCTCGTCTGACTTACGAAGCCAAACTTGCTGGCCTTTCTCGAGGGGTTTTCCTTGCGTTCTTGACTTATTTTTGAAATTCAACCAATCTGCTTGATTCTCCACTTTGGCTTGGATCCAGTTGGACTCTAGATCCTTGATCCTCTCAAACCATTGCGAGGCGTCGTAGCACTGCCTTGGATGATACATCACTGGTCCTGGACCCATCTTCTCACAACCAAAAACCAGCTCATTCGGACTTAATCCAGTGTAATTCTTGGTGCGATGGTATCTTCTCAAGACACAGTAAATTGTCTCCAACCAATTGTAGTCTTTTTCAGTCGCCAGGAATTTTCTCAGAATGGAGATAAGAATCCTTCCAGCGCGTTCAGCAGGGAGAGCTCGATGGTCGTAGACTCGGGCACGAAGGTGATGAACTCCCAATAGGGCACACATGTTCTCCCACCAAGTCCCAATGAACTCTTTCCCACTGTCCGTCAGAATTTCACTGGGTACATCCCAGTTACTCATCCACTGACTTGCAGTCCACTTGGCAGCCATTTCAGAGGTGAGATGCTTCGTGTTGCAAGGGAGGACCTGGATGTAGCCACTGTGGCGGTCTTGAATTAACAAAACCCCATCGATAGGCTTCCTCGTGTAGAGACATTCCTCTTGGATTTGTCCCAACTCGAAGACATCCGCCGTCACCTTGTCGAACAACCTCTCAGGAATTGGCAATCCCTTTAGTAGCCCTTCTGCCTTTTGATTCTTGGGGATGGTCGCCTGACATTGCTTGCATCCTTTGGCAACTCGTTCACAGGCACTCTTGAGGTCCCTTGTGTACACTCTGTGGCGTAGCTCCTGCTTCAGCACACGAGAATGTGTGTGGGCTGTCTCATTCCGATGCCAATGTTTGACATATTGGTCAGTCAGACAATCAGGAACACAAATCCGTCCTTGCCAAAATAACTTGTCGCCTTGGATTTTGAAATCAGACGTCTCTTCAGAGTCGTAAGGCTTGTCCCCTTTCAACTTGTGGTAAACAGACCCAAAGAACCTGTCCTCCTTGTACATCTTCGTCCAATCCACATAGAGGAAGGAAGTTTCCTTGTCCTTTTGCTGTGGAGGGAGCGTGGATTTCGCTTTGGATCTTGTCGTCGGAAACACATTAAGGAGTGGCAGCGACGACTCAGAGTCAGAGTTAACTCCTGCAGTCTGATCTGCCTTGGTAATCTCCTTGCATCTGACCAAATCCACCTTCATCCGATTTTTAATCGAACATTGAAGACAATGTTTCTTGATCAGTGCTTGTTCCTCCTTGTCGAACTCGATCACTTCAGCTTTATCCGTCGCTGTCCCATGAAAACTCACTTCAGAGTAAGCCTCTGAGGCTGGGTAGGCCCAGCGACTCAGGGCGTCCGCCACTGTACTGTAGCGACCCGGAATGTAAGTCACATGGAGGTCAAATCTGCTGAGAGTTTCATGCCAACGGCCTCTTCTCCGAGCTGGTCGACCAGGGGTATCCACATGTTCTGTCCTCCAGCTCTCCAGTGACTTGTGGTCAGTCAGTACCTCAACGCGATGGCCCAAGATCCAACCTTCATAACGCCGTAAGGCACAAAGGATTGCGTAGGCTTCTTGTTCCCTTGGACTCCAATTTCGCTGCCTTGTTGTAAGCTTGCGAGACCAGAAAGCCAGAGGGTGATGGTGACCTTCGTCATCAACTTGTTCGATCGTAGCACCAATGGCGTAACGACTGGCGTCTGTACGAATATAAAAAGGTCTTCCATCCAACCACGGAGTCTTTAATGTAACCACATTTGCCAATGCTTCCTTGAGACCAGTAAAGGCTTCTTCACATTCTGGCGTCCACTTGAGCTTGACTTGAGATCCCTTCTTTCCTTCTATTTTGCCAACCTTGAGTAACTCTGTCAATGGACCAGAGAACTTGGCGTAGAGAGGATGGAACTCGTGGTAGTAATTGCAGCAGCCTAAAAAGGCACGAAGCTGCGTGATGGTTTTAGGTCTTTCCCAGAGCTGCAGGGCAGCCATTTTTCCTGGGGCTGGTCTTGTTGTCCCATCTTCCAAGACAGAGCCACAAAATTTCACACTCTGGAGGAACATCTTGCCCTTCTTGGGTCCACACACGAGCTTCTCTTGTCGAAGGACTTCGAGAACTTTTCGAACTTGTTCTTCGTGCAACTTCAGGCACTCATCAAAGTTGTTTCCCAACGGCGTGGCAATCAGAAGGTCGTCAATGTAGATGCTGCAGAATTCTTCTAAATTCAGAGACTTGTGCTTCTGAAATAAAATAGTCTCCATCATCTTCTGGAACATCGACGGCGCATTCTTCAGACCCATCGGCAGTACAGTCCACTGGACAGTGCCACAGGGCGTGCACATTGCCGTCAAATGCCTATCCTCCTTTCGAAGGGGCATCTGATGAAAGCCATGGCGCAAATCCAACACAGTAAAGAGCTTGCCTTTGGCTCTCGCGGCGATCTCCTTCTCAATTAAAGGAAGAGGATGCGCGTCTGGTACTGTGGCGGCATTCAGGGCTCTGTAACCCACCACTAGACGCCAAGCATCTATGCTGGATTGGTCAGCAGGTGGGGGTTTTGGCACAGTAAATGGTGCTGAACACCACTCAGAACTCATGCAGCCCTCCAACCAACCGAACTCATAGAGATTGCGCTCAATAATCTTTCGCAGGGCATCTGCTTTGGTGCCGTGGAGATAGAATGGACGTTGTTTGTGCACCTTTGAGCCTTCGATTATGTCAATCTTGGCTTCCCCATTTTCACATCAAATTGAGGGGTTTTTCCACAACTTCCCACTCAGCACGTCATCTTGATAATCTTCGAACACTGTGTCCCTTCTTGCAGATATCTTGTCTCCGTCGACCTGATTCCCACATTTAATCACCGACATTATGTCCACCAATTTGCGAATTGTTGGTCGTGGTCTCATGTTCTTGGCCACTTCATTCCAAACTTCTTCGTCGCATTGCTGGCGGATGAAGCTCACCTGAGCTCACTCCTCCGTGGGATCCCACCAATGAAAGGGGTCCACGAATGTCTTGAAGGGATGGTCGGACAAATTCAGGTTCATTCCTGTCAATTCAGGCGAGATTCTTGGAGATTTGTCTTCATTCTTGCTTGAAATCTTAACTTTTTTGGCTTGATTCTTGTCTGATGGGGACGAATTGTAATGGATGGAGGCGTTCTCTTGAGGGACGCCGATTGTCCTTCCCTCCTTCCGCGACGATACGTCGGGATTCCGCTCTCGATCGTCTTCATCCACCTCAGTTTCGTCGATTCTTGAGGAATTTGATGTGACCTCCTCTGTTCCCATTTCACTGCCATCTTGCCAATAATCTCCCAGATTCCCGTCAACTAAGCACGCCAACGTGCTCCACGAACGCTGTGGCAAAGGCTTGCCATTGTCTTCGCAATACAGCTTCACGCCCTTGTGAGGTAGCTCGACAATGTCGATTGAAATGTCCATAATGTCCTTGAACCACTCTTGTCTTGGCCAATTGGGGACAATTAAAATCGCCTTCGCGCCGGATTGCTTCAGCTTCTGCACTAGACGAGGGAAAACGTCGAAGGGCGGATTGATCCAAAGAGGTTCAGACCAGTCCTCACTCCAGGCATCGTCGTAGAACTTCTGAAATCTTTTATTCTTTTTGTTTGCAAAGGCATCAACTTCAGGACGAAAATTGTGGTTCTTTTCGAAATAATCCACCAGAATGTCCCGCCATTTGTCGACTACACGATAGCAAACTGACTTCCACTTCTTGCTGTTCAACGAATCCACCTTTCCTTCGTCGAATTCTTCTTGATTCCTTGTCCATTCCTGCCCATCTTGCTGAAAATGTAGCTTATTTCGCTCTTTGAATTGGTGGATACTCTTGGTATATGGGTGCAGATAATACAGGTCACTGGTCGACGGATCCTGGAGGAAGCATGTCCTGTGTCCCATGGGCGACACACGGTGGGCGTGAAGCCAGGGTTGACCCAGGAATAAATCATACTTTATGGTGGCTTCATAGAATTTTCCAGAAAACCACTCCTCCGTGACCGTCTCTTCCACGCTCCACACAGATTGTTTCACCAATCTGACCGCCAATTCTGCTTCTCTGTCGCCACCGTCAAGGCGATGTCCGCTGACGCCCTCCAGCTGGACAGGGTTCGAGGACATCTTCGTCTCATCCTCGTGCAGAAAGCCTTTCCTCACCAGATTGACCTCTGAACCATTGTCAATCAGACATCTGGCAAGTTTAACCTTACCATCCGTCCATCTGACCTGGATCCAGCAGACAAACTGGCGCTGCTTGCCTCGCCGGACAGCGCTGAGGACCCAGGCAGGGTACAGGAGGCCGGAGGAGCGCGCCAGCCGGTCCCAGCAGCGTCCATCCACCGCCCCAACTACCCTGATGGGTTTTGTCTCCTGCCACTCAACCCCAGTGTTGGGATTTGGGTCAAGTTGGCTTCCCTATTGCCATTCTTCTTCTTCGTTCGGCTGTACGTCCTGTACTTGTCCTTCGTCAACCCATTCTTCTCCTGCTTCGACAGCATTCACTCCTTTTCCACGTCCACGACCACCAAATGATTTTCCACCACCACCTTTCTTACCACCTTGACCTTTGTTGTTGGGGATGTTGGAATTGGGGTTGGATTCGTTGGATCTGCCCTTGCCTCGACCTCCAGTATCCTTGTTGTTGCCGAAGGTCTTGTTCGCTGGCGTCTCCGCGTACAGGGGGTTGCCATTCACCTTGGAATCATCTTGATTCCCGGACTTTCCCTTGCCATTTCCACCTTTTTGGCCATTTTTTCCACCAGTTTTTCCACCAGCATCAGTCCATCTTGAGTCGCTTGGATCTCCGCCTTGCTGCGAGTAATCTTTTGGTGTCCAGTCTCTGTTCTTTCCTTTGGACTGCCCTTTACCCTTTCCCCTTCCATGCTGGTCAGCATCTCGTGCTCCATCCTGCTGGGGATTTTTGGGAGAATTTCCCTTTCCATCCATTTTGGACTGAATTGTCTTGAGATCTGAGGGCGTCCATCTGTGATCTGCGGTCGTGTGAGTCGCTGCTCGACCTTCTTTTCCAAGGGCAATGCACACAGAGCATCCCTTCTCACCAACGGCGTTGACCTTGCCTCCGAAGCCATGTGCATCCTGGGACTTCTGGCGTTCTAAGTTTGCATACTTTTCAAGTTGGTCCCAGATCTGCTCGACTCCATACGAGAAGATCCACGGTCGTACTTTCAAAACTGTTCCCTTATACTTCACTTTTCCATCCACCATGCTGCAGAAAAACTCCGACTGCTCAGAATCGTGGAAACCAACTCTCCATCTGCCCTCGCGAATAGTGATGTCCTTCAATCCAGTAGCACTGATAGAGTGTAGTAACTCACGAACAGCCATTTTTCCCATAGTTTCCGGCAATCCTCGGACTTCAACCCAGTTGCCCAGGCCTTTTTGGTCCGCCTGAGAGTCCCTGATCTTCTGCTTGGTCTCCGGCGTGAGCTTGCTCAGGAGGATCTTCTTCATTTCGCCTTCAGAAAGTCCTTCTCCAGAGTTCTCCGCCTCTTGCACCAAAAACTCCCAATCTTGTCTTGCAATTTGGATCTCTTCCAGAAATAATTTCTTGATCGCCCTGAAGTTCTCCAGACGGTTCCTGTAATGATCTTCAGGAAGTCGAGAGCCTTTCTTCTTGAGACTGCGGTACAGCTCCTCATAAGTCAGGGGGTTCCCTTGATTTTGTCTTTCGACATAAAGGTTGTAGGTACTTTCCCTGAGCTTGCCCGTCAAGCAGTCCATCAGCCCAAGGATCCAGAGCTCCTTGTCCAGTTTCTCTGTCTGCAGCCACACCATGAACTGCCTCTCGAAGGACGCCCAGTAATTTGGGTGCCCTGAGAACTTCGGCTGCTTCATTACTGACCCTCTCAGCCTCATGTACAAAGGGTTCAGCAAGTGGTTCAGGTTGAAGTTGGTGGCTGTGCCGACCTGATCGACGAAAACTGGATTGACTGCGGCGCCTCCCATGGCCTGTGCCTGCGCGATTGCGGCCGCCAGCAACGCCTGGTCCACAGTAGGCTGCACGAACGGCGTTGGTTGAGCTTGATGCAGCCTCATCTCCTTCAAATTTCTTCTGCTTTTCTTTGATCTTGGCCTCGTTTTCTTTTTGCTGCCGGTCCTTCTTCTTCAAGGCCATTGATCGCTCCTTCACGGTGGTCCTTGCTTCTCCATCAATATCAGCAACAGTACCCACTGACAGTACAGACCTCTCCGACGAAGATTCTCCTCCTTCAGTACCCAGATTGAACCCAATAGGACTTCCAAATCCAGTAGGGGGGATACCAGAAATTCCAGTAAAAGCTGGATGGTGGCCAGTAAAAGCTGGGGGTGCTGGAGAATGTGGAGTGCCGTAAGGCGTGGATGTGGGTGCAGCTGAGGAGGTAGGTGCTGGGTGGCTTGCCATTGTAGGCGCTGGTCCAGTGAGCCCAGTAGTGCTCAAATTTTGTACCAGATCTGTAAGCTTCTCCAACTTCTGTTCCATCTCCTTCCACTTGCTGTCATCATCCCTCTGTTTCTCCTTGGCGGCCTTCTTCAGCTCCTTCACCCTTGATTCCTGCGACGAAATCTGCCGTCGACAGGAGCAGTCCTTGGCGCACTCGCCACAGGAAGGGCATCTTGTCCCCTTTCCTTTGCTTCTGACCTCGTCGACCCAAGTGTCAACACTGGAGGCAGAGCTGGGGAGTTTGGACAGTTGCTCCCTGGAGAGGTGCGAATGTGTCGAATCACACCTCATTTCGTCGACCTCGTCGTCGTTCCGACCCCAGACGCCCGACGGACCAGCGTGCGGATGCACATTCTGGCGTCTCTCCTCGGCGATGATGGCCATCTGCACCATCACGGCGGCCTGATGGTCGAACTGGTCCATCAGCTCCTCCCAGTACTCTTGCTCCTGCAGCTGGGCGTCGAATCTTGACCGGCCGCTGTCCCTGAGGAACTGGCACGACGCCCTGAACCAGTCCCTCAGGCAGCCACGATAGCCCGCCTCCGCCAGCAGCCAATTCTTCCTGTGCAGGAATTCCTCATTCCAAATCTGCTGGAAGTGGTTTTTCCAGTAATCACCACTAATTCCAGTACCAGACTGCTCTCCTTCGCTGCTGCTGTCTTCCAGATCAGGCAAAGCGTGAGAGGAGGAACCAGATTCACTCGAGGAGGGAGATTCTCGACCGGGCGTAAGGTTGGGTGGGGCGTTCACACAACAATCAGCACAAGTATGAACTCCAGGCCAATGCCTATGGCCACAGTAAGGGCACTCTGAAGGATGATCCTCGGTTTGTTGGGGAGATGCCACGAATGTAACCTCAGGGGGAACACGCAGCGACCCAGAACGAGTAATAGCCCCGCTAAAGTCCGACGATCTCAGAGTATCATTGGAGATTCCGGAAGCAGATCCATGATTTCCTCTGCTACCATGTAACCGCTGCATAGTGGTTGATCTTTCTTGTGATTGCGAAGCCTGTAGCCTTGATGCCCCAGGGGTCGTAACGCCCGACACTGCCCCTGATATCTCCGAACCCAACTGACCCTCTTCAGACCCATATCCAGCCTCTTGGAGCGACATATGCGAAGCACTTGTAAGTCCTTTGAACTCCATGGTGAGATATGAAGAGTACGAAAACCCGGTCTACAAAAATGGAGCAGACATAGAATCTCAATGCGCATTCATCGCACATAATGACACGACGTGAAATCATTCGAAATAGTTTAAATAAATCCGATTGGGAAATCACGAAAGACAAATGCGACTCGACGCGCGCTCACAGGCGACATCTGGCGGCGAACGGAAAACATGAAAACAAGCGGAAAATTTACTGCACCAATGTACATCTGAGAATCATTGAAATTCTGATCACATAAGTGTATAATTGAGTGCTGTCACTGCTGCCGTTACAGGGCCTTGGCGGCGGCGGGGCTGCTCGCGGTGGAAGCGGGTTTGGGGGCTCAACGATAGGATTGAGAGGCAAGCTTTTGTAAATGTATTGGTAATCCTAGAGGTACACCAACCCAATGCCAGCACCATGCAGACGATGGGCACAATCCAAATCGTTGAAGATGTGATTTACAAAAGCGATCCCTTGTATACCATTGTCTAAAGTACAAAGGAAAGATAATGTAATTGTTAGATAATAATCAATCACCAAAACAAACAATACACAATCTGCGAGTACTACTGTTGTGTGCGCGCGCTGTGCGTGGTCTGCTTGTGGGCTCCTGTCTCATGCATGTGTGTGCCCATTACAGGACTATGTTTCACAATACGTCCGATGGAACATTATAATGTTAAATTTGGTCCGGTTATGATGTTCCGCTAAACGTGGCACTTCTTTCACTAAATGTTAGTAGATTATTATACGTCCACTCGAACGTTATACGGGCCTTTAGACGTAAGAACCAGTCTTAGCTGTTCTGCAAGACGTATGTATGTATGGTAAACCAATGTCCGGTTTTTTTTCAAAATCCTAATTTCTAAACTTTTCAATAACATCAATGCTCACAAAAACAAGCAGGCCCACAATAAAAAAAGTTGTAGAAGTGCAGTAATTCATTCTACCTCAATTTTTGGTAGCTCAATACTAACCACATAACTATGACACGGTATAAATAAATGAAAAGGAATTTTTTCTTTGTTTTTGGTGATTTGGATCCATGCTGCGCTTATCTGCCATGAATGAACATCTACCCGTTGGTAGTCATCAAAGCCCTTGTTGACCGAGCATCCAAGCAGTATGTCCTTTTTTTACCCTTTGTTGCATTCACCGTCCGTTAGCAAACATGTCACAAACATACAGCACTAAATGTGCACATGAACGCACCAAGGCAAATAACACAAACAACCAAAATTTTCTTTGGCCAAAAGTGGCACATTTTTTCACGAAATGGTTGAATTACCATGTCGTTTTGGTCCACGGTTTCTTGGATTCGTAAGTGATCCAAAGAAGCATTGGGGTAAAGGAAAAATTAAGATCATCCTTGCAGAGGTGTCTTCCCTATCTAAGGTGAAAAACATGGATACGGTGGCTTGCATATGCTGTTTTGTTGTCGAAGAGCTTCAGAATGAGCGTTAACAACATTCAACCATCACTATTGTATATGTGCCGTGATGGCAAAGATCACTGTGGTTTTTAGTGTTTTTGAACATGGTACACAAAAAAAACACAGGATGACTGAAATGCCAAGTTTGCAGTTATTATGTAATTTAGGTATCCATGCGACATGAAGAAACATCTTTTGTTGAAGTTATATGAAACAAAATAACATTTTGTATACTAGAACAACTAACTTAGTTACTTACGTCTAATGGCCCGTATAATGTGATCTAACAACCCCTCTTTGACGTGCTTTCCTTGCTAATGGGATAAGATTCCAACAAAATCAAAAATAAAAAAGTCATTCACATGTTCAAAATCTTTGTTCAAAATCACCAATACTGAGATCCATGGAGAAACTGGGCCTGAGAAATGAAGATGGAAACATGATGTCCTGTAGCAAAGACCCTAAAAGTGTATCACCATCTCCATTAACCGAGAAAAAGAGTGGATGTGCTGTAAATGAGTGAAAATTGTGTGTGAAAAAGTACAATGTGTGAAACAGGGTGAAAATCCAAAATGCCGTATGCCCAATGCATCAAAGCCGACTACCAAACAACAATGATGCCCAAAGTACCACAAAGTACGGGTTTCTACTACAGCCAGACACCCAAATAGTTGCACTGTGCGCGCATTGCACTTAATCCACCCCCATGAAATCAGAATCCTATTTATGGATGGCGATAGATTTTTTCCTGAAACCAAAAAAAAGGAAGAAAGCAAGAACCGGCAGGGGGGGGGGGGGGGCTAGGGGGAGGCAGCTAGCACCCCACAAGATACAATGAATCATCCACATTCCTACGCAAACCCTGAAAAACAAAGCAAAACAGCAAAGAATAGCAAAGAATACCACCCGATGCCTTCTCTGATTGCACAATAATTGTGCACAAGAGTGTGTGTGAGATAAGGTTTTGTTGTAACACCAGCTTTCGCATCACTCTGGTATGCCTAAAAAGCCACAACTGTCCAAACACCCAAAAACACCGTCAACCACCAACTCTAATTCCTTTTGTAACAGAGCCAATCTCAGCAAACAAAACGTTGGAGGCCGCGTTCCGGTAGACATATAAAATTCTACGTGCGTCTAGCGGAATAAGTGTTGCGTCTAGTGGAAAATTATCACCGGACCGAATTGAACGTTATAATGTTCCACGAGACGTAAGCTGACATACATCCAAATTATTGCACTAAGTGTCGTACCCGATCGGGGGCGTAGCCTAGGGGCTCATAACTAAGCTACCCTGAATTTATCTCCAAAATCAAAAACCTAGAAATTAGTTATCAATAAAAAACAATACCGAAAACCCAAATATCCAAACCTAACCTAAATCCCTCAACACACACAGCTGCGGTGCAAACGCAATGGAGAAAAGAACTTGAACATGTTCTCATTGTCCTCTCTATCGGCTTCATGGAGAGTGGTCAGTCCTTCCATCATGGGATCTCGCTTGGCTTGGCATCTAAGCTACGTGTAGGGTCATCCATACACGTCGAAGACAATAGACGGATAGCCTTGCACTACACTCAATACTACGCCGATACAAAATCAACACTAACAAACCCAAAATCTGAGTTAAACATAAAACTTAACACCTCAGAACACCGCCCTTGCGCAATAATATCGGCACAAGTCTAAAAACCCACAATTTGACAAAAACATCTGGAGATGACCATCGCACTACGGCTCCATCTTTCACCGCCATTCATGATGAATATCTCCGCAGAGAATGCATGCCAGAATAAACCACAACCGCCGCAGCGAAGGCGCATCACAACTATTCAAACTCAGCTCACGAAATACCAGCTATGGAGTCACAAAAGCCAACAGGGGGATCAACTCCTGTCCGCACAGCCGACGATCAGCGTGTCGGAGCCCTCACGCACCAATTCAGAGAATCCGATGATGAGCACCTCCTTGACGAAGCAATTCACCGTATAGAAATTTGCAAAGAAGAGACTTAAAAATTTATGGCAATGTACGATCATTCTCTGTGTCTTATCCCCCCCCCTTTCCAAAAAGTAGGACCCAAGTATGGGGGGGGGGGGGGTACAGGGGTCAAAATCCAAACAAATCATGATGATTTTACAAAATGTTAGACATCAGAAACCATACGTTGGGGTATGCTACTCGAACGACCCCAAAAAAATTGGTATGCAACGCCCGTACCTATGGAGCCATAGTGCAAAAAACGTCTGCACAAAAAAACTCCAACTCCTTCCAAGCTGATGGTCAATAAATTCTTGCTGTTTCTGCCGAAACCTGTAACGGGCAGCTTAGCTTTGTTCTGGACACCCAATCTCACTTCTTTGACACCAAAGAAACGAGAGCAAACAAATCACCAAGGAAATGGAAACAGCACAACATCTCCGAAATCAGCTAACTGTGTCTTTGACAGCATTCAATGCAGCAGCTGCTGCCTGCTCACAATTTGAGTGGCTGAACTCATGCTTCCCACCCAAACTACCCCCCGCATGCCCCACACAAACTCATTCCAAAATCACCTGTCAATCGCATGTAGTTGTGGTTGTACATGGTCTGGGCATGCCATTTCTCACTGAACCAACAACAGTACAAACACTCACCTGGAACTCATTGTGGATGCCTGCACGTCCAACCAACCACTTGCCTCAACCACACACATACACACATACACACACACAAAGACACACACACACACACACACACACACACAGCTGCAAATAGCAAATAAACTGCACCCAAACCTCACCGAAAGATGGGAAACGGGCCCACAAAGAGCACTCCTAGACCCCAAGGGTGAGCAACTCAATTAGTCCACCCTCCACCTTAACCACCACCCGCTTCACCACAGGATGTTCCCTTTTCTTTGGGCATGCATGCGTGGACTCATCACTGTTTGCACCAATGCAGCACCGATTCGACAAAATAGCAAAGATAGGTTTCATGGTTAGATATTGTAGGCTGCAGCCCATCAAAGGAATGGTCATGCACTCTGCACGTCGTGTGAAAATCTGGATTGCAGCAATTGATGCAGTACGTCAACAGCCTGTCAGCAACCTGATTGTACCTCTCCATGGCTCATGCACGTGAGCGTGCAGCTCTTTCAGGCGGGCAACTGGGTTGAATCAGGGCTGCAAAACAAAGTGTCAAACTGCCCAACCCAAGCCAATCCCCAAATTAGCAGGTACCCCGCTCGAAACAATACGACACCCCCACAACTGGTCAAAGGGCTGGCAAGTGCCCGTGCCAAAAAAAAAAAAAGCGACCACCACTGCCACATCTGTGGCTGTTGCTGGACTCGAATCAAACAGGTCTGCAAGAAGGAGTGTATTCAGGGCTTCGTGGGGGGCGATCTTGACCGTGCCCGACAAAGTCAAGCAACAACGAAGGTTCTTTTGTGAGCTAGTACATTCTTCTCCTCCAGGCTGTATGCAGCGCTGGATTAGCCCCAGAACAGTATGGATACACCATACGGCACTGAACTGAATCGGATACAGTGAGCATCGTGCGCTTCTTTATTGTCACTGTATACACGCCTTGGCCGGATTCCAATTCCCACTAGTACTTTGCACAATGGGAAACGCAGTATTTGCAGCACCCACGATAGTGGTGGGAAGGAATCACTGTGCAAAGAGTGAGACCATGGCATGAGCAGATGATGGCAACGCTATGGTAGCAGGCCTCCTAAGTAGCCGGCACAGAAGTCACCAGCCATTTCCATGGCTTCGTAAAAAAACTGAAAAATCGTTCAAAAAACTGTCAAAAAAAACTGTAAAAAAACTTGTAAATACCTCATACAATCCGGATGCACCCTCTGCCTGAGGAAATTCGATTTTGTGTGGATGAATGACTACAATTTTGGCCTTTGGTCTGCCAGCACTGCAAAACACTGCAAATTATACATCCAAACAGGCCCAAGCAACAGCGAGGCATACATGGGTCACCAGTCAGGAGCTCCAAGTTTGTTGAACGGTGGTTTCTCACACCACAACTGGCCCCATCCTTGGAAAAGCTTCCCCAAAATACAATTCAGCAAAAATGAAAAAAACAACATGCGCAATGCCCTTCCAATGCCCAATCACGAAGGGGAGAGCCAGCTGCAATACTCGGAGAATGCTTCACTGCTGATGTTACAGCAGTGGAATGCTGCTGGAGTGATAGAAGCCGTGAATTGGGCTGGAATTGGTTATCAGAGTATATTTACCACGCACTCGGTGACAACACAAGCTGGGCGGAGCTATTAATTGCGTGTTTCACATGGCTGTTTCATCCGGTTGTGTGTTGCTAAGAGCCGTCCATGCATGCACGTCGCCACAACTTTTTGCCACCACAATTGGCTTTTTCTTTCCCTCCACCCTCCAGCAACCCCGACACTCCCCGACAAAGTCCCCTTGCACGTCCTCTTGTTCTTGAGATGAGGGCTGTGCCACCAGAAGTCCCACGGTATGCGCCTGTCTCCTGACGCGCAGGAGCACGCAGGTCCACTGCTACGAACCTTATGCAGTGGCGTGGGGCTGCGGCGCGGTCTTCTTTGTTGGGCATCGCTGCTTCAGAGCAAGCTCTCTCTCCAGGATTCGCCGGAATGTGTTAGGTACAGTGGGCATGCCGTCATAGAAATCTTTGGTCCATCCGCTGACGATGCGGTCCCAGACAAAATCTGCCGAACACCCAGGCCGGCCAAACAAGCACACCTCCCCGGAGGAGGTCGCAGGGCGATACTCGTTATTTTCCATGAGCCCCAAGAACTGCCGTGCCACCTGTACCTGCAGAGCGCAAAAATGTGTGTAGGGGGGGGGGGGGGTGGCATGACCCCTGATTGTGGTGCTGTCGGCAGCTGGCGGCGCCTATTGGCCTCTCGCCACTTACTTTCCCTCCGTGGGCGGCTGCGCCCATCGGCCCCTCACCACCTTGTCCCCTTCCTCCCCCTGCCTGGCCTATCCTTACCTCCCTACTCCCCCCTTACCTCCCTACTCCCACTTCCTTTCCCTTTGGAGGTTGTGCCAACGGAGCCCCAAGACTTTCCCTGTCCGTGCTGTAAGTGAGGGCCACACAGAGGAGGGCAATGGCCCTAGCCGTTGGCAAGGTGCGTCCAAGTGGTCACTCCATACATGGGGGGTGGTGGGGGATGAGGAGAACCGGAACAGGGAAGCGGATTCGGGTAGGCCATCTGGGGCCCAGCATCACACCCGTGAATGGCAGTGTCGACCCACACGATGGAGCGCACTTTCGGGGATGGGGCCACATGCTGAAAAGGCGGGCGAACACTCCATCCCTGCTGCACCCCCCCCCCCACTTCCCCCCCGGCCCCCCACTCAGCAAGCCGTCCCTTAGCCACACCCCCAACCACCTCCCTGCCCCTCCCTCAACCCCATCCCGTGTTGATCATGTGTGTGTGTGTGTGTGTGCTCTGTGCTATTAACGAGGGAGACCCATGTATGACTGCTTGCTGAGATTGGCTTACCGAAGTGTACACCCGAGTGTGTACCTTATTGGACTGCCTGCTCTCTGCGGTCAAAAAGTCAGAACCTCTGCGCCGACATACTTATGTTATTTCCGTAGAAGCTCTCCCGTGCTCTGCACCAAACAGAAGTCGGCTGACATGCTCTGGCTCTCCCTCTCCCGTCATCTCGCAGGGCTGCGGGGCGGGGGGGGAGGGGGGGCATGGTGACTTGGGTCTCCGTCGTTTTGGGGCGGGCGGTGTGGCTGGTATGTGCGGGGAGCGTGCATGCTCCATGTGTGTGCGTGCGGGGCGGCGGGCGGTGCGCAGCCGTTTAGCTGGTCGCGTGTCCGGCGCGGCTGGCCGCTTGCGCACGGGCGTGTGTACTTTGTGGTGCCCTCTGGCACAGCAGTTTCGAACCCCCCTTTGCATTCTGGTGCATCTGGCGCATGCCGGCAATCCATGCTGGCGGCACGTGACTGACAGGGGTAGCCTGTCCACATATCCTGGCCGGTGATGTCCGAGGGCATAGCACGCGTCCCCTGACTTGCGCAGGCGCTTGCATGTGATGCACGGCGCGCGCTGGTGTGTGTTGCATAGGTCGAGAGCCCGTGCGCATGTATGTGGTGCCGGCGCTGCCACACATGCTTGCGGCGCCGGCGGAGCTGCGAACTTGCGTTGCCTGGTGGTCTGGTATGGTGCCTGCGGGGCTTTGCCCTGTCCAATGACGGGGAAGAAATTCGCCGCGAAGCCCCCCCCCCCCCTTTGGCAGTGTCAGAGGAGGAGGGCATAAGCCCGGTGTTTAACGCTCCCATGAGGGCCCGCTGGATCCGGGCTTCTTCCACTTCCGCTGGACTGCGCCTGTGCCTGTACACATACAAGCGTGCCTTGTTCTGTCTGGAGTGTGCGCGCAGTGCCCATGTGTCTTCGCAGTATTGACTGAGCTTAGCAATATGCCCCACCATGGCCTGTCTGGACCGTGTGTGTGTGTGTGTGTTTGGCAGGGGGGGTGAGGCTTGGGGACCATTTGAACAGGTAGCACGGTTGACCTCGCACACTGAGGGCTATTACACCTGCGCACGGCAGGTGCCACATGCGCCGCAAATAGGAATAATTCTTTTCAACCGCAGAAACAGTGAAACTTGCAACAAGAAGGAAAAACCACCATTCTATGACCATTTGGAGTACTTGCTCGTACAAAAGCTACTGAGTGGGTGGGGTTAAGGCAGGAGGGGGGGGGGGGCATTGATCTGTTGACACCATCGCTCTCAACAATGGAGAGACTATGGCCTTGGCTCAATATGCACAACGTGGTAGGGAATCTCACCCTTCTACTGTGGTTTTGTAGGAGGGTCATATACAAAGTAGGAATACCAGAAGTGGCCCAGCAACTCTCGGTTCCATCATTCGATTTCTGGCCCACTGTGTCGCCGCGGGGATGAGATATGTAAATTCGACTCCCTCTGAACCCCTCCCCACACACAGTACGAGACAGTCCATCATAACACGGACAGTCCGCCTTCACAGCTGGGTTCCCAGCGTTACACCCTCTGCGAGAAGCATTAGAGCCCAATTGCTGCTTCTCCTTTCCCGTTATATGCCCCTTTCCAGTTGGGGATATGGACTGGCCCCTTTCCGGTTGGGGATATGGACTGGCTCCTTTCCAATAGTGCAACACTGCGCATCATCCATAGACACACATACACATTACCACACATACCGCAGTCTCTATGACGACCAACCTTCTTTGCCCTTTGCCAAGCAACTTCTCCTTGGGGTATGGTCCCCAACTGGAAAGGGGCCGGTCCATATCCCCAACTGGACGCAAAAAGCGACCCCCTCCCAACTTCCCCCGTCAGCATCGACTGCCCCTCCCCATCCCTGTGCTCTCCAAACCCGCTCCATCAAGTGAGCCGTTCCGCCCAGGGGAAGGGGGAAGTGGAAGGGGGGAGGGTACCTCTCCAGCCAAAACGGCCGCCGGATACCGCTCCTGCAGCAGCAGCCCGTTCGCCATCCCCTTCGAAATTATCCCCCGGCTCGGCACATGCGTGATCGCCTCCCAGACCCGGCGCAGCTTGCCCACGCCTCGCGCGATGTCCAGCCCCCGCTCCGTCGCCTCGACGTCGCCCAGCGCCCTGAGGTCCGCCAGGAGGGCGTCCACGCGGGACGCCTTCAGCCCGTGTGGCTGGCAGGACCGGGCCACGAACTTCCCGACGAACGCGCCGAGGGTGGGGCTCGGGTAGTGCAGGACGCAGGGCATGTGGAGGAAGATCGCGTCCGGTGGGGGGGTCACGAGCCGGGGGCCCCCGGCCCCGGGCTCGCGCACGAGGAACCCGATGGAGTCCGTGTTCCAGGGCATCGGCTGGGGGCCGTTGTCCCGCAGCCGCACGGCGCCCTTGTACTCGGGCTGCCCGTGCTCGTACACGCCGTGGAGCTGCACCCACTGCTGGGCGGCGGGCACGGCGCTGTCCGGGAGCGTGACCAGCGGCTCTTTGAAGTGTTCGGTGGTGTGGAAGCGGCTGCCGTCCGGCGCCGGGGCCTCGTACACCGCCTCTTTGACGCCGTAGACGGCGTCGGAGAAGTTGCGGGCTTGCAGGTAGGCGAAGTGGTGGTGGATGTCCTGCACCGGAAGAGATGGGTCGTGTTGGCGGGGCAGAAAGGCGAAGGAAGTGGGCCGGGTGAACCCCCCAATGAACGCAATTGTTTAAGTTTTGGAGGGGATTTTGGACACGATTCGGCAGGGGGATGATGATGCCCCCCCCCCCTGCAATCTCCCCCCCGAGCGCGCGACGGTCTCCCGGGGGCAAGTGACGGTCCCCCCCCCCGAATTCTAGTATAACCCGAGGAAAAATTCTATTGCCTTCGGCAATGCACCTCGAAGAGAGGTTGACAGTCAGCCAATCAGTCCCTGAGCCAGCAAGCAGGCAGTCAGATACACACAGCTTGGGTTTTTTGTCAGTGGCAGATGCGGCCCCAAGCAGCAGGGAGGCCCTTCGCCGGAATCCAAGTAGTGGCCGAGTGGTAACGCAGCCGACCGGCCCCGTGTGGTCGGCGGTTCGAACCCCAGTCTGCCCACTTTGGCGCCGCCGCCGCCGGCGGCGCTAAAAGTCGGCAGGTCAGGATTCGAACCGACGCCTGCACACCTGTTGTCGGCTGCGTTACCATTGGACCGCTGGCCGTGTTACCAGCACCGTGCGTCCCCACTGCTTGTAGCCTATTAAGCAAAAACTTTTGACCCCCCCCCCACCCCCCCCCCACCCACCCCCCCCCACCCCCCCTCAAAAAAGTGATATCCAGTTTTAGGGGGTAGAGGCCTCAAAATCAAAAAATCCATTGGGGGATGCTCTTATTGGGCAAAATAATGATTTTACAAGGGGTTGGACATCCAATATCATGCCTTGGGGTATGCTACGCGAATGACCCCAAAAAAGGGGGGTATATGACGCCCGCGCCTGCGCTTGATCTAACAACCTCTCTTCGAGGTGATTTTCTTCGCGCCTTCGGTGCCCAGTATTTCCTATGCTTTTCGGGCCAAGTGACGGTCTCCCGGGGGGGGGGGGGGGGTTGCAAGGGGGGGGAGGGGTACCATTGTTTCATTGAATTCTGATCCCGGAGGCCCTCAAGGGCACCACGACACATGGCACATGGTGCGGTGGGCGGCGGCCAGTCCACTGCCGGCGCCGGCAGCCATGACTTTCAGTCATTCCCACACTTTGACGATCTGGGGGATGCTCTCCACCACATCTGATGCGGGGATTGTAAAACGGGGCATTCGCTTTGCCAGTGGATAGTGCTGGCTTGACGCACTTGGGTGTGTTTTGTGGAGCCGTGCACCCCGCCGTGTGTGGTTCTGGGGGGAGAGGGGGGAAGGGGGACTCCACCTGTCCCAGGCCCGGCCCCGATAGTTCCGTTATTCACACCAGGTGTCCCACTGCTCACAATCGCCGCCTTCTGCCATTGTGGCGTCACTCCCCCTGCCAGCACTTGACAGGCCTCACACTTAGCCACTCCCCAAGGGGGGGGGGGCGTGTAGAGGGCTGTGAAGCCCCATCAGGGGTCCGTCCATCAGGCCTCTCCCTACGAGGGCACCCGCAGGCGTTTGATTCCAGGATGGTCCCGGCAGGGTGCCGGCTGATTGGGGGCTGGAGCTCACCGGATTAAACCGTACCTGGGGTTCGGCGTACTTGTCGGCTCGGCGTACCTATCGGCTCGGCGTACCTTCGGCCGGCCGATCGGCCGGCCGAAAGTATGGTTTAATCCGTCACCCCCCCCTTGTTTTGGCCGAAAAAATGGCCGGAGGTACGGCCGTACCTTCGGCCGGCCGGCTCGGCCGGCCGAAAATCCGGCCGTACCTCCGGCCGGCCGAGTCGGCCGGCCGAAGGTACGGTTTAATCCGTCACCCCCCCTTGTAGTAATACCCCCATATACTAACAACCCCCCCCCCTTGTATATTAATAACAGGACGCCTGCAGTGGCCACAGACCGCCTTTTGTGTGCACCGCCTTCTGTGTGTACCGCCTTGCCTGTGGCCCCTTTAATAACATGACTCCTGCGGTGGCTATAGACCGCCTTTTGTGTGTTCCGCCTTTTGTCTGTACCGCCTTCTGTGTGTACCGCCTTGCCTGTGGCCCCTTCAATAACATGACTCCTGCGGTGGCCACAGACCGCCTTTTGTGTGTTCCGCCTTCGGTGTGCACCGCCTTCTGTGTGCACCGCCTTGCCTGTGGCCCCTTTAATAACATGACTCCTGCGGTGGCCACAGACCGCCTTTTGTGTGTTCCGCCTTGTGTGTGCACCGCCTTCTGTGTGTACCGCCTTGCCTGTGGCCCCTTAAATAACATGACTCCTGCGGTGGCTATAGACCGCCTTTTGTGTGTTCCGCCTTTTGTGTGTACCGCCTTCTGTGTGTACCGCCTTGCCTGTGGCCCCTTTAATAACATGACTCCTGCGGTGGCCACAGACCGCCTTTTGTGTGTTCCGCCTTCGGTGTGCACCGCCTTCTGTGTGTACCGCCTTGCCTGTGGCCCCTTTAATAACATGACTCCTGCGGTGGCCACAGACCGCCTTTTGTGTGATCCACCTTGTGTGTGCACCGCCTTCTGTGTGTACCGCCTTGCCTGTGGCCCCTTTAATAACATGACTCCTGCGGTGGCTATAGACCGCCTTTTGTGTGTTCCGCCTTTTGTATGTACCGCCTTCTGTGTGTACCGCCTTGCCTGTGGCCCCTTCAATAACATGACTCCTGCGGTGGCCACAGACCGCCTTTTGTGTGTTCCGCCTTGTGTGTGCACCGCCTTTTGTGTGTACCGCCTTGCGTGTGGCCCCCTTAATGACATGACTCCTGCAGTGGCCACAGACCGCCTTTTGTGTGCACCGCGTTTTGTGTGTACCGCCTTGCCCGCGGCCCCTTCAATAACATGACTCCTGCGGCGGCCACAGACCGCCGTACCTTCGGCCGGCCGATCGGCCGGACTTTCGGCCGGCCGATCGGCCGGCCGAAAGTACGCCGAGCCGATAAGTACGCCGAGCCGATAGGTACGCCGAACCAAGGTACGGTTAAATCCGGCGGGCCGGGGGCTGGGGATGTGTGGGTTCCAGTTTGGTTCCGGGTTACTTTAGGCTGGTACCAAGAACAACTCAGAACCAACCCGGTACAATCTTGCAACCATCTTGGAACCAACCCACAGCCATCGCAGAACCAACCCGGAATCGACCCGGGACCAAAGAGCGGATCCTTTCATGCAACGTTGTAGAAGGCGGGTTGTGGCATCATTGTTGTGGTGTAGTGTGGTACTCCTTGTCCGGTGCTGATGGTATGAACTCGTTGCGGCGTGTTTTTGCCGTGGTTTATCTTGTTTGTTTTTGGCACGTGGGGGATTGCAGTTATGGAACATGCCTGTCGCACAGAGAAACGCCATTCCATTGGCGTTGTTGGGCTAATGCTGGTAGCACGATGGCTCATTCACAGAAACATGGGACGTGGACAGGGTTGAATATGTGCAAATGTGCGCGCAGTCACAGGTCTGGGGTGCTATGCGTCTGCCCCCCCCCCCCTTGTACAGCAACCACCTGCACGTGACGGTATCCTCACACCCCGGAGGGATCATACCCCAAATGACGGTTCCCTCACCCCCCTGATTGCTATGCAATGGACCCGCGACACGAAACAAGACATGCAGAAACGAGGGACTGTGAACCACAAAATGAGCTGGAAACTGCCTGTTGGGATGCTCACGCAGCTCTACTGAGAGACAGGCTCTGTGTGCCACTTTTTCTGGCGGGAGTATTTGACTTTGAAGAGCTGCACACGCTCAACAGGGGCCACAGGAGTAGGCTCTCCAGCTGCTGGCTTGGCTGCAGGCTTGGCTGCCACCTGGGGAGCGGGTTTGGCTGCACTCTTGGCTGAGGGTTTGGCATAAGGTTTGGCAGCTTTGGGAGCAGACGGGGGCAAGCCACTCCGAAAATAAAACTTCAACATGCTGCCCAAGGCGCTTATTTATTTTTTGTCTTATCAACCAGAGCGCTCATATGTGATGGGCCGGTAGTCATTGACAACAGCACCAGGTGAGTACACGTCAATATGATCGACATCCATGGCTGAATTGCATGATGCAGGGTATAGTGGAGTGCCCTGGGTGCAAGAAATCTGAACTACACAGCAATGCACCAATGATATCACCATGTCCAGCCAGCAAACGCACAGGAGAACTCAATGTCCAACCTTCTGACTACATTTGCAAAATGGAAAGTGACGATTCCCTCCCCCGCCCCCCACTCCCGGTTACTATGCAAAGGCGGTTACTGTACAAGGGGCGGGGGGGCTACAGCACCGCGGCTCCCCCACTCATAGATCAGCCCCACACCCCTGGAAGGCCACAGCTTCGTCACCATCCAAGAGGGAACAATCCCCACTCTTCCTCCAACCCCCGTGTGCGCCCAGCCGGTCAGCCGCCCACGCCCACGTGCTGCACCCGTGCATCCCTGCCAGACTTTCCAGAGCGAGCCCTGCTTGTGCCTGCGGGGCCCCTGTTGTGCCCTGGCCTGCCCCGCCCTGCCACGGCCACCCCTGCCCTACTCCGCTCAAGGCAATGCACTGGAAGTCCAGCTCAGCTCAGGCCTGCCCTCTATGCCATGGCCCAGGCAGGGTAGGGCAGGGCAGGGTGAGGCGCTCCCAGAGGTGTGTTCTCAACTGCCTACGGGGCATTGGGTGTCACTTGCCACTGATTCCTCCACTGTCCTGGCGCGCCATGCGCCATGTGTCGTGGTGCCTTCGAGAGCCTCTGGGGTCAGGATTGAACACAAGAACAATGGTACTGCCATCCCCCGTTTGAATCCACTTCAGGCAGCGTTGCCCACACATGACACGCAGTCACCGTATAATTGTACCAGGTACCAACTGAGGGCTCAAGGACCCAGACGAGAGTGGCCCGGCATGGGTACGTGAGCCGAGCGAGGGATTATGTGGTGCGCAATTGCAGTGTCAAAGCACAACGACGTCAAAGAGATCAGCTCGGCCGAAAGAGTGCAAAAATGGGGGGCGAGGATGGCAGGAGAAACATGTACGTGCGCGCGCGCGCGCGCGCGCGTGTGTGTGTGTGACCAAGAGTGGGGATGGGGTGGGGCATCATCCTTTTTCCATCAGGGTACCCACGATGCATGCGCGACCGTTTGCTGGCGGGCACACCCCTCATGCGCTTTTGAGGTGTGTGTCTGTGTGTGTATGTGTGTGTATGTGTGTGTATGTGTGTGACCGGGAGGCGTAATAGGGGGCTGGTGCGCAGGATGACCAGTCCGCCCCCTTCCCCCTGAGCAGGAGGCGATGCAGCGCATTCAGCCAGCAGTCGGCCGGGCGCAGGGTCGCCAGGCAAAAGAAGCGTCGAGGCGCACCGAGTACCGTGACGTACCGAAGGCAGAGACACGGGGGAGAGGCGCGGCATCAGCGGAGCGGACTGACGCTCCGGGCAGAGGCACACGCCAGGACCGGCGTGGGTGTGGGAGAGCGAATGCGGTTGAGAGGCGGTTACTGGCAGTTGGGGATGCGGTTGGGGCTGGTGTTGGGGGATGGGAAAGCTTTTGGGGCAGAGTGAGGGCTGGTGTCTTTGTGGGGAGGGGGTGGGTGGTCACCAGACAACTCCAGAGGCATCACCAGAGATCTTAGAACAGCGCAAGAAGCTAAGAAACCCACGCATCGTGGCCGCCAGGGCCAGCGGCCGCCAGGGAAGCAGTGTGGGCCGGGCTTCACTGCGCCTGGGTCGACCAGGGTCTGTGGTGGCCTGTAGCCCCCAGTCCAGAGCGCGAGGGAGGGGGGGGTCAGACGTCCTGACAGGTCTGCTGTGGTACCCGCAGGGCAACAGCGCTCCAGAGTGCGTCAGTGCTGGTGTTTGACATACTCCCACCCCATCCCAACCCCAGGCCGTCTGTGAGGGGAAAAGGGGGGGGGGGGGGCGGGGGGGACCCTTCGTCACAGTGACAAAAAAGGTGACTCACGGCTACCCTTCTACCGCCATCGGTTACCCCCAACCGCCGCCGGTTGACCCCCCCCCCCCAAACGGGGCGCCATCCATAATCCCTGTCTGTCAGAGGGCAACAACATCTGGATCCTTCAGGACGGTCCGGTCCATCCCCATTGGGGCCGGTCTCTGATCGCGTTCCAAAACCCTTCCGGAGCTTCGGAGTCCTGCCCGCGCGTCTGACCGGCCCTCTGCCAATGGCCCAGATGTCTCAACACCCCCTCCCGCCACCTGCCCCCCTGCGGAAATGCAGAGGGACGCTCCCTCCGGTGGGGCCACAAAGCGACGGGGCACCTGCGGATAGCAAAACAGCTCATCCGGATCGAGGAACAAGAGCCAGTCCAGGTCCATCTGCAGCCCCAGGCGCACTGCCCACTCCATATTCATCATCCGTCGTGCGTAGACGTCTTCCACGCACCGCTCCTGCGGACGAGGGAATGGTGCAGCGGGGCTGGGGGGTGTGGCATGACTGGAGGCTGTGGGCTGGTTAGCGGGCGCTGCTTGGGAGGCCGTGGGGGGATTGCGGGGAGGCTGTTAAGGGGTTGGGGTGCCGTTGGCAGGTGTAGGTTGTGGGGGAGGATAGTGGGAGGGTGTTGAGGGGCTGTTGGGGGGGTGTTCCACTTAAGGGGGAGGGGGTCCGAGGGGGGTACCCCCCTGTGTGACACTCCGTCCGGTTGTTGTTTCTTTACAGGGCCCTGGACAGTCCCCCGTTCTTCCCTTCGCATGTTGCGTCGGGTCGCTGCGTCCTGTCGGCTGCTGCGGCCGGTGCTCTTGCTGGTGTCGTTTCCGCGTTCGCGGAGCCCAGTGGTTGGTGTGCCGGGGCTGTGCTGAATGTGGCGGGGTGTGCCGTTTGCACGTCAGCGGCGCCCAGTAGTTGGCGTATTGAGGATGTGCTGGTTGTTGCCGGGGTCGTTTGACTGTTTTTGCTGTCCACACGCCTACGCCCCCCCCCCGGTCCCGAAGGAACGGAGAACACGTTTTGGGACAGCCCAGAAGTACATTGACCCCCATTGGCCAGGGGGCGCCGTATTGTGGTGCACGATGGGCGTTCCAAGCCCTTTTCGAAATCCTGCAAAGGCAAAAAGAGCGCAGCTTTGCAATGGCATCTCCCCAAAGGGACGTGGATGTGCTGCAGTGCCACGCCTGCTATCTTATGCCATGGAAAGTTGCGCCAAAGGCGCGGAGCAAAATTTGGCCCACTCACTTAAGAGGCGCGGGGGGGGGGGGTCTGGAACCCCCCCACCCCCCCCGCCCCCGAGGGCTGAGTTGTTGAGTGGAACTCTTCGGGTTTTGGGGGGTTATTGGGAGGCTTTTGGGGTGTTGTTGGGAGGTTCTTTGGACCCTGCACCTTCAGCCGTCAGGTGTCCCCACATAATCCGGGGCCTGCGCACTACGTACGCCGTGACCCTCAACAAGCGAAACACCCCTTTCAACACTTGCATGCACGTCACTTCTTCTGCAATAGATGGATGGATCAATGCAACGCAACTCACTCTCTGCCCAAGAAACTTGGCGTGAAAAAGGCCTAAACCGGTTGCCAGTGTACAAAACTTGGCACCGCATGCACGGCATTCCGGTAGCCCCGCGCATAAAGTGTGTCGGGGGGGATGGGGGGGGGGGCAGCGACATCAAAGAAAAGAAAAGGGGGCCCCTCACCCTCGGTGGCAGGCAGTGCATATGTCCCAAGTCTTGTACCAACATTAAAAGCGCCGCTAATTCCACTGAGGGGATTTGCAAAGGCGGAGGCTTAGAACGCATGGACTCATTAAAAGCCACCAAATTCACAGCGATTGGTGCCCCCTTCTTTCCTTAGCACCTCGCGGGCGACGTTTAGCCGGCTGCGTCCGGCAAGCGATGAGGGAAATATCATGGCACGTGCACTCATTGGTCAGGGGGTGCTGGTTCCAGTCCGTGACCCAGACTTGGGCCCTAACGGGTCCTTTTTCCCGGTGCCCAACAATCGGGAAGGTTCCTAAAGGGCCCCCTGAGTGCAAGTCATGGCACAGGGGTGCAGGTATACCGTCCCGAGGCGTTGCATGGTAAAAGACCCCATGAGCTGCCATCGCAAGACATCCGTGGGAGGGATGACCACCACGCGTTCCTTCCATTCGGGCTTGCCAGCACAGGCCCCTTGGACGCTACGGTCAATACTGACGGGGTCTGCGGTGCATTTGTCGCCGAACACGAGGATCGAATCGAAGCCCAGTTCCAAGTGGAAGGAGAGCCATGCGTCGAAGTCCACGGGGTTGAGGACCGTCGTCACCAGGCCCACACGAAAGGAAGGGTCCCCATTCCATCCCTGGAATGTGGCGGAACGGTCCTGGTCGTCTTCAGCCGCAGCCGATGGCCCTGCCTCAGGCTGTTCATCTGAGCTGCAGGTCTCATAATCATCCAGGCACCCGCGCTCCTCGGCCCCTTCCTCTATCTCCACCGCTGAATCTGACTCCGCCTCTGCCGCTGCCTCTGCCACTGCCCCTGCCTCTGCCCCTGCCCCTGTCTCTGCCACTGCCCCTGCCTCTGCCCCTGACTCTGCCTCTGCCCCTGCCTCTACGCCTGCCCCTGCCCCTGCCTCTGCCCCTGCCTGTGCCCCTGCCTCTGCCTCTGCCTCTGCCTCTCCTACTGCCCCTGCCTCTGCCTCTGCCTCTGCCTCTGCCTCTGCCTCTGCCTCTGCCTCTGCCTCTCCTACTGCCCCTGCCTCTGCCTCTGCCTCTGCCTCTCCTATGGGTCCTGCCTCTGCCTCTGCCTCTCCTACTGCCTCTGCCTCTGCCTCTGCCTCTCCTACTGCCCCTGCCTGTACTTCTGCCTCTGCCTCTCCTACTGCCCCTGCCTCTGCCTCTGCCTCCGTCTGTGCGGCTGCCCCTGCCTCTGCCCCTGCCTCAGCCCCTGCCCCTGCCCCTGTCTCTGCTCCTGCCCCTGCCTCTGCCTCTGCTCCTGCCCCTGCCTCTGCCCCTGCCTCTGCCCCTGCGTGTGCCCCTGCCTGTGCCCCTGCCCCTGCCTCTGCCTCTGTCTCTGCCCCTGCCCCTGCCTCTGTCTCTGCCCCTGCCCCTGCCTCTGCCCCTGCCTCTGCTCGTGCCATCGGCGCTGAATCCTCCGCTATTGCGTGCCCAGTGTCATTCCCATAGCTCGTCGCAGGATGTTCGTGATCTTGCTGATCTCCAGGAGGTCCAGCAGCGGCCACAAGAGCATCCCCTATCGCTGAATGCAGCGTCCCCAGTTCTCTTTCCGGCTCCGCAGAGCCCGAGAGACCGTTTCCTGCGGCATGTGCATCGGCACGAGGAATAGCGGCAACACGTTGCACATCGGCCATATGCCACAGGCACCTGTACAGACAGGGCAGGAGGGGGTATCCCAACATGGTCGTACAACCCGGACCCATGTTCTCCTTTCAGAGCCCCTCCAAATGCTGTCCCTCGGAGGCTGCTGGAGTGCGCTGTTGCTATCCTCCAAGATTTTGTTGCGCAATGTGCACTGTGCACTGTGATTTTTCGTGGTGCATTTTGAGGTACAGTGTTGGTGTGAGGGCCTTCTCTTCATTCCTAAGGGGGAGGGGGGGGTCACAGAATACACGTACGGTGTCCGAGACTCCTCGAGCTCCAGCCCTAAGGCTCACCCTGACCAGGAAAACAACTTGTTCCTCAGCAAGCAAGACAGGGGCCCAGCTTTCCCTTGTCGAGCCAGTTCCAGCCCCACCAGTCGCAACCTAAGCCACAACTCTGAGGCGCATTTCTGCACATCTGCCGCTGGCACAGCCAGTTCCAGCCTTTCACCTCGACCCCAATTCTGTTATCATTCACTTGGGACCCGTGTGGAGTTGTGGAAAATGTGTGGGGGGGCGGGGGGGCGTGGTGCGTGTCCATGAGTGGCCAGACCTCATCGGTGTGGTGTCATTTTGGTCATCACGGCCTTGCTCTTTGCCCGACTCATCCTTTTACTGACGTCTGGTTGATATGCTTGACACTTTGGTGGATTCCTTCCTGGCCGTCCGTGTGTGTGTGTGTGTGTGTGTGTGTCGTCTTAGGTTTCGTGTGGCATTGCACCATGGACTATTATGGACTCCCGGCTCATTTATTCACTCTCCATTTTCTCAGGCTCACTTCCAGGCTTTTTAGAACACAGGGCTTGAGATGCCGCAATATCGGACAACCATCATACCCCTTAGAAGTCGTCATGGTTTGGACACTGTGCCCAAGCCACCTTGGGCTCGGTGGCAGAACTTAGCTCATTTGGTCAGTGATGATTGCTTGGAATGTCCCTGCTCAGGACCCTTTTAGCCATTCGTCCAAACAATGATGAGCAAACAAACACATTCAATGCGTCCCCTTGCTGGTTGGGGAGCACACTATGTACGCGAGATGAAATTCCTTCGGATTACAGGAGCATTTGCTTGTCACGTGGCCAGATGGAACTGATGGTGGGCAGGGGGGGGGGGGATCAATACACAATTGCTGCCCAAAGGATCACTGCACAGCATGCTGCCAGCCCAACCCCTACCCACAGGTGACGACTGTACTTTCAAGTCCCATAGTTCTGGGTTAGTTTGACCTGTCTCCAATTGCAGGCCAGTAGTCGTGTGCGAAACTCATTCGCTTGGTGGATGCACTGGCACTTCGTGCGGTGCAGTACCTGCTACATACCTACAGCCCATGGGAGCATGCCGAGGTGTACCCTGTATTCTGTCCTGCAACACACCTGTTGCCTACAAATACAAGACCATTTCTGAGAGGATGAAGTCAAACATAGAGGCACAGCAGTGACATGTGCTCCATTGGACAGCTAGGACTCCACAACGGCCATCTTGCTTTTGAACAACGAGAGACGACACTAGGGTTCCATGGGTTGGGAGTTATAGATGCAAAATTGCCCAAATAAAAAGTTCTGCGTTGCGCTCAAATCGACCCTCCATGTATCCCCGACCAAGGACCTTATGCTCCTGAACTTGCAACTAATTTGGATGGCAGTTGGCTGTGGATCAGAATACCTCTGTGTCAGACCACGACATTCAATTCAAAAAGGAAAACCATGGTACATTTCTTGGAATAATTACTGCACGCAAGTGCAACGTCGAAGTGGCCTAGAACTCCCTGATCCAGGTCTTTCTCCGGCTATTTCTAGGACGCAAATCATTCTCCTGCACTGTCAACCCAGCCCTGCCCTCATCTCTTGCTCTTGATGGCTCAGTCACTGCCATTGCTGGTAATATCTGTGTCATTTGTGAACTTTATGTAAGTACCTTAACTTTCACTGTCGCCTGCCTCACCTGTGCCAATTTCTGCCCCCCCCCCCCCCTCCCACTCCACGCCCAGAGACTTGCTTGAGCGGAACAGGGAGGGGGGGGGGGAGGGTCTGGGGGAAGCCCCCCCCACCCGTGCCGGAACGTACCCAATACCCAGCAGGTTGAAACATTGTTCGACAATGACCCAGTCAGTACATGTACATGTTGTTCACAGGAAACAAAGCCGGGGGGGGGGGGGGGATCATCATTGTAGGCCAACTCAGGGTTCCCTCACCTAATCAATGCACCACAAACACAAGAAAGCGGCACACGATTGCCAGCCACCGCAGTGATCTCCACTGTCAATTGGAATTAGATGCCCCTCAACTGGAGTCATGCAGTAGGGAAGGCACTGTGCGGTCTTGCGCCACCATTTCCCCTGCCACAGTGACAAACTCGGACAGCGTTACCATTGATACGCTCAAAAACAGTGTGCTTTTAGTGCGTCGCTGTATGCTTCTTGTCTCTTCTGTCCGGTAAACCTATTCTTTGAACCTAAAATAAAGGAGCATGTCAATAACGTCTTTGCGTTTCACGTGGTGCGGCAGTCGACCCAGGGACCGGAAGCATGCAGACAACGAGCGCAGGGTCAAGGTAATCTGCAAGACAATGAACATAGAATACACATGGCGTGTTAAGCAAACACTCTAATGCGCGCCAAAGGTGCGCAAATTTTTTTTCGGATCACTGCAAAAATTCCCAAGATCCAAGTTTTCATATGATTTGGAGCAGAGGATGAGTGGTGGAGGGGTCCAGGGGGTCCACGGGGGAGCCCCCCCCCCCCCCCAGCCCTGCAGGACTGCCAATCTTCCTGTTCTCATGTCCTTGTCAAAGGCGTCAAATACGTTCCAAGTCACCATCAAAGGGCAGATTGATAGTGAATCAGAAAGATGCTGCTTGTGTCTGCCCCTCGAGTCTTGTGCCTGGGACTCCACCATCGCAATCACAACTGAACCTCCATGGAGGATCATGCTTGTCCTTTTTTGTAATCAATGGAGTGGCTCCGCGCATCTATGCACCATGCCACATGGTGGGGGCACTTTGAGCAGGTGTCATGATCGTGCATTTAAAACATCTTTTGTCGTGCCATACTGCTCTCATTGGCTGTAGCCGCCTATGCCGGTGGCGAGCCGCCTTGGGGACTCACCCTCGCCAAGGCCTACCTGAGATGACCCAAATTGCAGGAACCGTGGAGCAAACACAATGTAGAGAATGGAAGACTTCGTGTCTCGGCTAAAGCATGGAAGAGACAGAGATGAACCCACCTCTTGCGTCCCCCACGGCGTGACTGACCTGTGCCAGCGAACAATGCTGCCGCAGCACGGCACTCGGTGCTGCAGCCACAAATGTGTTGCAATGCGGATTGTCATGGAGAAGAAACCTGAGATGCACCTTTCCCCTCCTCTTGATGCGCCTTTCCGAATTGCCCTCGGGGAATGGAGAACAGAGACTCAGGCTTTGCCAGCCACAAAAGGATCTCAAACATTTTTGAGCCCGGGGTCGGGGTCTGGTCTAAAGTACACTTGGAGACCAAGGAACACTCTGTATAATGAAAAACAGGGGCTGTCCTCCCACAGTATGTCCACCTCACTACTACGTATGTCCCATTGGAGGGGTTGCATTGCAGTTTTCATATAGACTGTCGTTGGGATGACCTACTTTTTGGTTAGGGTCAATTGGGGTAGCGGCGGGGGCAGTTGGGGGTGAGAGTGGAATGTCTGTGCCACAGCTCCCAATAGCGCATCCAATTCCGTGCCATGCAAGCGGACGGGGTTTCCAATTCACAACATGTTGGACATCAGTGGCCTTTGCCCGTGGTGTCGCCGTGAACCATAAGCCTGGTTCCGGGGTTTGCGTATAGGCGCATGGTTCTCGCCTCATGCCTGATTCGTTCCATCCTCCCCATCCTCCGGGCATCCTCCCTAGTTCTCCGCCATCTCCCCCACATCCCGAGCGATCCCGTGCTCCTGGTCCGGGTAAGGGTTACGCGGTATGGGTCAAAGATATATAACCTCAACATCCGGGCATGCTACAATTAGCCATTACCTGCCCCGCTACATGACCACGACCCCCGGCCCGCGCACGACGCGGCACAAATAGATCTGTAGTGGCTGAGGAGTACTTCCAACACCCAATCTTAACCGTGGGTGGCAATGCCCAACTCGTCCGCCCTTGGTCTCGCCATAGTCCGAGGAAGCAACCACCCGCACCTGCCGAAGTCAGCTTCCGTTTCATGCGAGATGTTTTGAATCTTGCAAGTGTTCTCCCACGAAACCTTGCTTCTATTAGCCAAATGGCCATCCGTGTCATTCAACCCCCACACTCGCTCACGGAATAATTGTACAACCCCTTGCGGCTTGTCACACAATCACGCAGCGTGGATATATGCAACGTGTGGTCTACGACGTACCACCAGCCTTTCGGACCTTGCACACGCTATCCATTGATTGGACAACCGACTTGACATCGCTCTCAATAGAGTTAGCCCAATTTGTGACATCGCCTAACTCCTTCAACGATTTGTTGAACTGGTCGAATAGCGTAAGCCAATTCTGCGTTTGTTTGGTAAACCTAGCAACAAACGGTCGAGTAGAATGAGACGTGTTTTGACAATCAGAATGTTGGCTTCGATGATTTGTTTGAGGTATCAATGTTGGAAATTTGAAGGGATTGTGGGCCAACGCCACACCCTCTGCACGAAAAGAAGCAAATCAAAATGTTAGCAAAAGCGTGGTACACTTGTACGAAGGCTTTCTATTTGCCAAAGCATTCTCTGCATGGGCAAGCACAAAACGTGAACTCCCTTCGCGCGTATATCCGTTTGCATGACGAAGTCTCGATGATCATTATGTTCCTACTACAAGCGCACACCTTTGAGTGTGGAGCTGCAGCTCCTTCGCCTCCGCCTCCAACAAGTGTTGAGTGTTGAACACATCACAAACTTCTTTGTTCACACTGTCCACCAAAATAGAACTCACCTCATTGACGTTGGAAAAGACATCTTTGATACGTAAGTCTTGCACTTCCCTGCAACAATGCAAACGTGACACTAAAAAGGTGGACCAATAATGCAATCATCCCAACAATGCCAGCAAAATCTCGTTGCCCGCAAGAGACACCCGCCCACCGGCGATCTGTTGCAAACCTCCAGCGGACTCGTCATTTGCGAAACATGTTGGGCGTTTGTCCGATCATCCAATGCATACAACTAAGGGTTCGGGCACGATTCTTCGAGAGAGGAATCACATATGAGCTTCCCATCCATCCACAATTGTGTTCTCCGTCAACTAGCACATCATCCACAGAGGAGATTTTAGGGGTAGGGGTTAAGCAGCTGGACAATGAATGAATGAATGAATGGATCATTGGTGGGGTCTACGGTTCCCAACCTTGCCAATCCACCCCTTGCCTACTGCCCCCTCCCCCCCCCGGATTCCGCGGAAAAGCAGATTCCGCTTCCAATTTCGAAGATACGATGGGACACAAACCGGAAGAGGGATGGGTCTTCGTGTTGTTTCGCGGGCAAAGGGGGGGGTGGGGGGGAAACAAGCCGGGATGTGCGGAAATTGGCACCTTCAATTGCAGAGCATGCACAAGAAGATGCGCAACCAAATGGTTTCTGAAAGCAAGGTAGCGAAGCTGGGTGTACACGATGCATGATACGTGTGTAATGACACTTCTGGCATTAGTTTTTCTATCTATACAAGAGTCTAGTAAACCTCCCCGGCCTTGCTGGAGACAGAATCGCAAATTCAACGAAGCCATATGTGACGTTAGGGGAAGGAGTTCGGGTTTGCATAGCGGTCAAGGGGCACACATGTCACTTGCAAGTCCCACCACTTGTTATGTCAAAAATCCTCATATGCAAGTATTGGGCTCTAACACGAGCACCAGAGTGAAAAGAGTTTGTCTCCCCTCATTGATGACTTAGCGGCGTGGAATAAGCACGTACGGTGACAAGGACCTTGACCTCCTTACCCCACCGCCACTTTCACGAGTTGATGAGCAGCTAAATTGTGGGCTAACTCGTCAACATCACTTGACCTAGTAGATACCTCAATCTTGCGGACTCTTGCTTGCGCTCTTTGATCAACTGTTGGATCTCCGACATTCCGACAAAAAAATACAGCCTGTTAACAACAACGATCCAACTATTTATTTGGTTGTAAGCGACCCACCCTTCGCTTAGGGGGGGCCGACAAAAAAATACAGCCTGTTAACAACAACGATCCAACTATTTATTTGGTTGTAAGCGACCCACCCTTCGCTTAGGGGGGGCCGTGGTTTCAAGCCGACACTAACGTTAAGATAATATTTGTGTTTTTGGGAGTGCAAAGTGTCCCCTTGCCAGGAAATGGGTGTGTTTTTGGCTTTGCAAAGGTCCCTTGCCGGGAATTGGGTGTGTTTTTGGCGGTGCAACGTGTCCCCATGCCAATAGTGGGTGATTAAAGATTGCTCCATCATCTCACTTTATGTGGCTGAGCCTGTGTGACTTGGCTTTAGCTTCGGTGCCGGCTGCGCAATAATTGTCTTCGGGGCCACTTCTCCTATTCCCGCATTTCCTTGACGCCTTAATCATTTGGCCACTTGTTGTCAAGTTAGACGCAATGTTGCACTCTCCTCGTTTGCTTCCCTTGATGTTGCACTAGTTTGCTAGTTGATGCTGAGTGTGTCATGTAGTGATCGTCTCGTCTTCCCTTGACCACCTCCATGGTCCGAGTTGAAGTAAAAGTTGAAGTTTTGGATTGGATTGGAGAAAAAGCTATCGGTGCACATGCATTCCCGAACACCTCCATGAAAGGCCCGCTTCAATGCTAGCTTAGGGTGATTTGCCGATAAGCCAGCTGTTGCCAAATGACGTGTCCAGAACTGCGCGGGTCACGGTCAAGCTTAGTGAGTGATGTCACCGATGAGCTGGCAAAATCTAAACATATGTACGCGTAGGGCTTGACCCAGGCTACTCAGAAATGCCTTCGTTGGTTTGTTTTAACACGATTTACCCCATGGAGGGAGAGGGTTTTGCTAAAGAGTTCACTGCCCAACTGCAGTTTTTTGCTGATTTCTGTTTAGTACCGGTCACGGTCGCGCTTCGCGACAGGGTTCATTGGCTCACCACGCAAAAACCAAGTTGGTCATCTTGTAGAGGACGATCCACCCTACTCATATACACCAATTTTTCATGAAATGGACACATCTACCCCAAACTATGAGGCGCGAATGTAGATATAGCTGAAATCTGCATGCTGCCACAAATGTGGTCTGCTACACTAAAGGAAGGAGGGTATACCTTCGGCGCATGGGTGCTCTCACTAGGCCTTTTTGTCACGCCAACGGTGCTCATCTACGCACTGGAACAATGCTTGCTCAATACAATGCGGCAAGGTTGGTTTGCGGCCCGGGGTGCTTAGACCGTTCCGCAACCTTGTCATTCTTGCCCAGACCGCAGATTTAGTTGTGTGATGCCGGGACACTTGATGAATCGTGATTTTACCAATCATTCGAGCAACAGCACGATCAACGTTGCTCATCCTACGATCTTTCACTTGCAAATACCTCAACAGCAACTTTTATCCAAGTCTTCAACCTCACTAGCAGAAAACAGCAGTCCCTCTGAACTGCTTGACTGCTCCCTGCTCAAGGCCACACTATTCTCCGTTTCATCGAGTAGAGTAGCCACAAAAGGATCTTTTTGAGCCAACCAGAGACTCATGGAATCTGCCCACTTGAAGGACGAAGAAAACTGTCCTTCATCAAGACCAAGGTTGTTGTTTTCCATGGACACCCTTAGGAAAAACCACAAAAACCGCCGTGAAAAGCACGAGGTACCACTAGTGCCCAAGGCAGAAAAAGAGCCCAACCAGAAAAAACCCACAGGATTGTCCCTCCTAC
Organism: Eutreptiella sp. 'Long Island Sound 2002'; assembly: GCA_964036045.1. Lineage (NCBI taxonomy): Eukaryota > Euglenozoa > Euglenophyceae > Eutreptiales > Eutreptiaceae > Eutreptiella > Eutreptiella sp. 'Long Island Sound 2002'. The sequence goes on from OZ038382.1 coordinate 27,355,289, forward strand.
CTAGCCTGGGTCCGTAGCTACCCGTAGAACCACGATTTACAAGATTTGGTGCTATGTAGCGCTCAAACGAGCTGTCACTGTGACCTGTGGCGCCATTTGGCAAATGCCGCATTTAGCGCATCCCCTGAGGGCCCTCTGTTGCCAGCGGTATATCTGGCGATTTTTACCACCAAATCTGGATGTTTTTACATCAATCGAGAGCCTGGCTCTCAATATGTAGATCCATCCAGAAAAATCCTGCAGACCCCAAAAAAATCTTGAGAAATCGACGCGACTGTGACCCACGGGCGGAAAACGCTCGGAGTTCGGCAAATCACCCTACGGGAATGGCTATGCAGGACTAGCGCTTAGGACTGCGCGCATCCACTATCGAATTTTGACAAGAACTGAAAGGGTGAAAACCCTTTATTTTTCTCGGAATACATTTTGGACAAGGGGAACAGATGTTCTCTGCTCTGCTCCATCGCATGGTGCATCTCTCTTTGTTGATTCAGATTTTCAAATTTTCAAGTCAATGTCTCGCAAGCAGCAGGTGAGTGGACAAGGCTTGTTAGAAAAGTTGAAACACCTACTTGGGGGGGGGAGGGGGGGTTGTTTGGGCACATATGGATGTAGTAAACACACTTCAATGGTTTTTTCCCGTGGCCCGCCCTTGGACGTGTCGTTTCTAGCCTACGCCCGGTTGGTAGTTCTCAGCCAGCCCTGTCTGCCACTGCTAGGGCTAGGGTTGGGGCAAGGCCACACGATAGCACTACACAAAGGCAAGCAATAAGTCATTGGAGCAGCTTCACCATTCAAAATGTTAAGCAACACAATGTTGGATTTACTTAAGCTGGTCCGTATGGGCACAAAGCATCAATCAAGGAGCCGGCGCGGGATGGCGCGGGCCCGACCTGAGCGACTGGGCTGAGCAGACATGTTCACGATAGCCTGTGCTTCAGGAGCAACCACCCTACGCTTAGCCTGGTGAGCTGTGTGCATGTCCGGTGCCCTCTCCCGTTTCTTGGGTGGTGGCCGTGGTGGCTTTGCTTTGGCTCTCTCTTCCCTTGCCTGTGCTGCCTGTGCTTGTGCGTGCTGTCTGGCCCGTTTGGCTTCCTCTTGCTGTCTCTGAGCCTGCAGGATGTCATCCTGCTTACGTTTCGCGAGCTGAATGCGGAAATTCTTTACACACTTCCCATGCATTTCCTCTACACGGGCAGCCCGGTGAATAAGTTGAGGGACATCCTCCTCTAAGACGGGCATGTCAACACTTGCATTTGCACGGCTGATAGCCGTAGCAGTGACACGCCAGGGAGCAGCAGTGGGACCCATCAGTTTCCATTGATCTGATAAGGCTTTGCTCAAATACGGAAGTACATGGTGTTGCTTTTAAAGCAGATAAGTGGGTAGAAGAGGTAGGATCCAATGCACCACCATTTCTATAAGCAATAGTATACTTCTCCCACCGCTCCCAACACGCTTCCAACACGGACGTGTACCACGATTGCAACATGATGGCAATTGTTGGCCTAAATTGTAAATCAAGGTTGTAATGACCACAATGCAAGGAGTCACACCTTGAAAGTTTGGGTTTAGAGCTCACTCGGAGTTGCTTTGTTAGCTTTGAGCGTGTCCTCATTGAAACTTGTCCACATTCTCCTTAAAAAGTCTTGGTTTGGAACTTTTGAACCTTGAATCTAGACAACCATGCCATACCCTCAGTCCTACAATCACCAACATAACACCATTGTGGCTTCGCACCACACTTCACATGAGGTGGCGGCGGTTTCAAGGGTAGCTCAGCTGGCGGCGAGCGCCACTGGGTCGAGACTACCTTGTCACCATGCACCCAACACCATTTCCTTGTCATTACGAGAGCGCCATCAGGATGCAAAGATCTGAGACATGGAGTAAGAAAAAGTCACTGCCTTGTCTTTCTTGGAGGGCTTGATCCAGGCCAAGCCCCCTTTAAAACCCTTTCGTTGATGCTAAGACTAACTTAAGCATTTTTATCACTCTTTTGAAGCTTAAAGTACACTTTCTCAAAGTAACTAGGGTTGTAACCCTAGCCCCCCATGAAGTTCACCCCTACCACTCAACTGAGCGGAGGTATCTTCCTTCATGAGGGATATACCGAAATAAAATAGGCATTTCATGCTTTAGGCCTTGGAGGTTAAGCCTAGTGGTCTCCCACCCCAAGACCCCTATACTCAATTGTTACTACCACTTATTGTGGTCCTACGTTGTAACTATTTCTGAATTCAGTTGCTTGGCCAAGTCATATTCTGTGTCTGGCCTGACACCTATGCCCCAGATTCCTAACCAGCACCATTTCACCCAAAACAGTGCACATGAAGTGCTTGATGCTATCTTTGAGGCTAGAGTCAGCCCAGTTTTCATATAAAATCTTTTGTATTATCCATTTGTGATTGAATCTTTGTGTTTATACCTGCTTTGTCTATCTGCAGCCCTTGTGTGTTACACTGGATTTCAAACTATTCATTGATTCGATCCACATCCTGTTCTTGCTCTACTTGCTCCTTTGGTTTTGGGATTTCGCCATCAAAAACCTGCAGGATTTCATCAAAATCTATAGGGCACTAATCAAGGACATCTTTCCGGTAGCAGAGGCAAACCCTGAGAACCTTTCGAACCGACTCTGAGCAGAAGCACAAGAAAAGCACACTGAAAAGCACATTGAACATGTCCACTCAACTGTTCTCCTGAACCTGGCCGATCAGATGTGTACAAGTGCAACATGGCTGACTGTATGGGTGGCTGCACGTCTATTTTTTCTCCAACCACTGGCAGGTTGGCCACAGCATGGTTCGTTTGGTGTCTATTTTTTCCCCCATGTTGTGGGATGCCACCCTGGTGTACCCCCACAGTGCTGTGTTATTATCGTGTCCTTGTGACACTGTGGTCCTGTGTTCTGTCTTACCCTGCACCCTCCATCTCCGTCTTTGCTCCCAGATCATTAATTATTGATTACTGTACGTCTCCATTGCCCTGCCTCCCCCCGGGTTTCTCTGCAGTTTTTGTTTTGTTTCCCCGCCCAGCGGAGATCACTTTTTTTTTCTGCAACCCGTTACCGATTCGAGTTGGCGCCGGCTGTTACAGGCGCCCCCCCTATCTCAGATCCTGCTTACTTCAGTGTTCCTGTCTGCAACCGAAAACACAAAAAAAAAAAAAAAAAAACGTTGTTACGTCTCTTCGCTTCTTCACAACATTTTTTTTTGAACCCCAAGGAGGGGAGTGTACCGTGGACAGAGCCCACCTCAGGCCTCAGTCCACAGAAAGGATTCCCGCGCGCGTGCAGAACACTAACATACACGCGCACAGACAGACTTTGCTGAGGTACAGACCCAGAGAAGGAGTTTTCGAATCGGATTTTCTGTCAGTATTTAGGCATAAATGATATTACACGTGTTGAGATGATTTGTACGGCTAGATCGACCTGAGTGACAAGTGACGAGATATATTTGTTTTGCATCATGTTTTCAAATGCGAATTGCTCAGTGAGTCATATGCATGCATCATACAAGATTTCAGAATATTTTGCATGCATTGTAACAAGAGCTTGAACTCATGTGCCATTTATGCACTTGTCTCTCTTTTAGAATGGACCTCATGTGCCGGACGCTTAGTATCTTCGTAAGTTTGTAATATTGTTTCATTGTGTTTGTGTGTGGGCTTGTGTGTCTTGCATCTTGCGTGCCTATGGGATAAAGTTTTCTTTTTCTTGCATTTTAAAGTGTTTTCCAAGTGAAATTTCCAATCAAGTTTTAAGCAATTATTTTACAATATACAACAAAGCCCATTACAGTACATGGTAGCGTTTTGGTTGGCACACTTGCTTGCTTGTTGTGGTGTTGTAGTATTGTATTTGTAACGTGCGTCCGTGAGCCCGGTCCTTCGACAAGCCGTGATCCGAAGTCTCCAAGGACTTTGTGAACAAGGTCACGAATCCTTTGACAAATTCGACAAGTTCGAAAGGTCGGCTTCACAAGGCCGACGCATTCGGTGGCAAGACGCCGACGAAATTAACAACTCAAAGCCGACGTCCACGAGCACACACCGGCGGGTTCGAACGCCGTGAATTCAAGACTTCATTGAGAATTGAAGGTCCTTGTTGACTCTTTTGCATCTTTGGACATTTGTTGGTCATTGGTGCTACAATTGGTCGTTGGTGCTACGATTGGTCATTGGGGCATATTCATTGGCATTGCATTGGTTATCTCTCCTCTTGGAAATCTTTGAGCTTTCCGTTGTGCGTCCCGTTTTCTTCGCTCCGCTCATTGCAATTCCGTTGTCAATCTCGTGCCACTTTGCTTGCTCTACCATCGTCATCTTTGAATTCTACGGGTTTTGTTCAATTCTTGGATTGGTGATTCTACCTTTGGACAATAACAATTGAAGATTATCTCCAACGACTATCGAATTCGTTAGATATTGCAATTGGCTAATTCATTTGCGTTGAGATCATTTTCGTTGAGACCATTGGGACATTTCTTTGAGCATCGCAATTGGAATTTTATTTGAAGATTGCCATTGATTAAAAGTTGCTCTTGGTTAATTATTGAATTCATTGAGAATGCAACAACCGCGCGTCGGCGACCTCATTACCACGTGCGTGGACAATTCAACGACTTCGACGTCCCAATCACAGGTATTGCCATGGGATCCAACGTCCAATCCACTCCCGCCGCCTGCAAATGTACTCCTACAACAACACACATCACAAATTCCCGAGCAACAACCACAATCACCATTACTCCTACAAGAACACCAAGCACGCATGCCCCAACAACCACACCAATCGCCGCTACCCTTACATCAACAACAAGTGCATCAACACTCACCGTGGAATCCCACATCGCATCCACTTCCGCCACCCGCGAATATACTCCTACAACAACTCCATCCACGTCAATATTGTAATGTATGTTGTAAGAGTGTATGTGTGTGTGGGCGGGGGGTACAAGAGTTGGTGCGTTTTTACGAAACAAACTCTCTTGCGCTTGCCCCCACCCCACCACCCCAAAGCCCCCTTCGCAGAGACCTCCTCCTTCAGAGCTTGGGAACAGAGGAAGAGGTTGGTCTCGCTCACAACCCGCACTTGCACAATGCGAATCATGCGAGCCATGGGCATTCGGGGACATTACAAGTTGTACATACGGCTCACGGCTCTTTGATTGTTGAAACAACTAACCCGGTATGTGTTGCACTGGAGGCGCCACATGATGTTGGCGCTACCTATGATCCTGCACAGAACTATGGTGGTAATAATGACACGGATGCGGTTGATGAGGTTGAAGTGTTGAGTGTACCAGGTAATGAGCCCATACCCACGCGCCGCAATTGGAACGTGGACGTGGCCCCTGTGGCTACCGAGTCTACCCCTCGACTCCGAGGAATGAAAAAGGACTGGTCCGCTCCATTGGCCATGGAGTCCCAATCCGTGTGTGAGGTACCCGACACACCGGTTGGGCCCATGCCCAGGCGCCGCGACTGGGGCGTGGACATGGCACCCACCTCCATGGAAGCCACCCCACAGTTCCGCGGGGCCAAACGCAACTGGGCGGCACCTGTGGCCATGCGCGCGGGTACGGGAGATACCGGGACTCCCATTGTGCGCATGACCGAGGACGCGTCCCAGGGACCGTGCCATACTCCACAATACGAGCCCCGACCGTGTGAACAGGAGGTAAACGACATTTTGGTGGAAGAGGACCGTTTTTCCCAAATTGGGCAAATGGACCCCAACAAAATTGCTCTTTTTCACACCTTTTTACAACAACCTCCACACACCTCCCATTCCCCGATTGGACAAATAAACCCTCATTTTGTGGCCGCAATTCATGAGGCTATGCCCATGGACGAGGGGGAAGCAGGGGAAAACACGGGCACCGGGGCCCTGTGGAGACAACAGCAGGCGGCCATGCAAGCACAACAGCAAGCAGCCATACAAGCGCAACAGCAGGCCATGCAAACACAACAGCAGGCAGCCATGTAAGCACAACAGCAAGCGGCCATGCAAGCACAACAACAGCAAGCAGCCCTGCAGGCACAGCAAGCGCAACAACAGGCCATGCAAACGCAACGGCAAGAAGCCATGCAAGCACAACAGCAGGCGGCCATGCAGGCGCAACAACAGCAAGCAGCCCTGCAGGCACAGCAACAAACCGTGCGCGCACAACAGCAGGCAGCTGCAGCCATGCAGGCACAACAACAAGCAGCCATGCGGGCACAACACCAGGCCGCGGCACAGCAAGCGGCCATGCAAGTGCGACACCGAGACGCCATTGAGGCGCAACGACAAGCAGCGATGCAAGCTGCACAGGCGGAACAGCAGACGGCACAGCCAGGGCCCATGCCAGCACGGCTGCCAGCAGTGGTGTGGAAAACTGCCACCCAGCCGGCCGAAGCCGTGCAAGCAATGGCCTCCAGCCCTGAAGGCCCGAGGGCAGCGACCTGTATCCATCACAGTGTTTGCAACACGTGTACGGGCCCAAGCCCCTGTGTGCAAACACAGTGCCCGTTGCAGATGGTGACACGGTCAAATTCGTCTGCCGGTTCCGCCATAAACCCCGGAGACAATGCACAGAGAGACCCGCATGTCCCTTTGGAGCCACCGCCGTCACCCTTCCGGACGCCAGAGCCACAGGTCACTGTGCCATCTGGGGCCCGGGTAGAACATACGGTGCGATGGCCCCCTGGGGTGCATGTAGTCCTCTCAGGGATGTACGCGGACGTTGTCGATTACATTGAGTCAACCGATCACGGAAAGGTAATGACTTTGCCTGACGACCCCGGGGTGCTGCCGCAACTTGTCCAGTACTGTGGCAATGTGCAAATCAGTGTGGACAAGATACGGAGCGTTCTAGGGGAGGCAAAGCCCCCTTACCGTGACCTGGTGCAAGAACATAATGCTGCCCTGGTGGAGGCCATGGCAGAGCATCAGGCGTGTGTTGACGACATTCGGGAGGCCGTGAACCGAGGTGATAGCTTCACCCCTTTCCGACGCAGGGAGCCGCGGTTACGCAGATCGTTTGAGCTCATATACGTCGGGTGGATGAGGGTAATTGAACCCATGATCTACCCTTCGTCCTACCGGGTCTACCGCCCAGAACAGCCCATTAACGATCCGCCGAGGCCGGTATCCCCCCGAGACTACGGGTCAGGAGTAGGGTCCGAGAAAGGGGACAGTGTGACCTCCCTCCACGGAGGCCATTGCGCTTCCTCGTGCTCGTGCCGTACTACCAGTACAACCCGACAGAAAAACGTGGAGCTGGAACGTACAGTGGCCCATTTGAGGCGGCAGGTGGAGTTACTGACTGTTGGCGCTATTGACAAGTCAGACGCCCCACCAGCCCCCACAGGGACACAGCACCACCCAGGTCCCCGGGTGTCCGCAACTATTCCTGAAACTGAGTGCATTGTCATAGATGAGGTAGAGCAACGCCCACCCCCACCCGGGAAGATGCGTTCTAGGCTTTCCGGTAGACTGGTGGACTCCCCCCAACCGCAGACACCATACCCAGCAATAGAGTTGCGTTATGATACCCCTATATTGCCGCCGGTGGCCACTGAGGCCGCCATTCATATGGTACAACAAGCTAACACGGCAGTCCACGCACTGGGAGCACAGAGTCCCCCAGGTTGGCAAGCCCTGATGCACCCCGCTTACGCGTCACAATGGGCACGCGACCCACAACCACGCTTTGAAGGACAACCTGCGAATTGGTTCATTTTTAACCTATCGTGGGAACCCTGGTTCACACGTTCTGGGCTGCCATTGAGCCAAAAAGTGCATTGGCTTGGGGCCAGCCTAGACGGGGACCTCCGTGATGCATACTTGCAGCTCCAAAACGAGAATGCCAATTCTTTGACCTTTCAGGAGGTGTGGAGCTGGCTAGAGGACACGTATGGGAGAGTACCCCCGGGTATCCTAAAGAAAGCGTTGCTTGAGTATCCGCCGCCCAAACACTTGAACAGTGCCAATCTGGTATTGTTTAAGTTAGGGTACGAGACGCGTCGTGACCGGTATGCTAAGGTCATGGGAGGCTTGGCCCCAGAACGCGACAGAGAGGTTCTCCTCTCCAAATTGGGTGCTTATGAGGAGAAACTCGTTTCCCAGGAAATTGAGCGCCAGTTCAGTGAATACTGGTGCAAGGTTTCAGGACTGCCAGTTGGCGTTGACACCCCCGCAGTGGCGCGATTGGTACGTTCACTACATCGAGAGTCTGAAATTCCGGTCCACAAGGTGATCAAACGGGTGGAATTCAATATCCACTATGTCATGATCAAAGTTCCCACACGTTGGCAGCGAGATTTGTTGATCTCCCTCCTAAATGGGAAGGCAACCAACAAGGGGACTACGATTACGGCTGTGGAATGGATATACACCTTTGACGCCGCCGCAATTTTCCATGAAATGGAAAAAATCCTGAAGAAGGATTTGGACCGGCGAACAGCCTTGGAGGCCCAGAATTTAGCGGTGAACGCCATCCACCAATCGCCACAGCACCAGGCAAATGGCCCATACTATTCCCGTTTCGGGTCGCAGCGCCCTTCCTACCGTTCCTGGGGTTATTCCCCAAAAGGGGAAACAGCGAAGGGCGGTAAGAAGGGCGGCAAAGGCGGAAAGCCTGCCCTGGGGGCCAACGTACACGGCAAACAGGGCGCCCCGAAAGGAGAAAAAGGGGGTGCCGACAAAGGACGCGGCAAGGGGTACCGTCCCACATATGGAAAATTCCAAGGAAAAGGAAGTGGCAAGGGCCAGCCCAAAGGAGGTCGCCCCGGGTACGCCCCAGGCAAGGGTACAAAGGGCGCTAAGGGCGCTTTTGGGCGTGGCGTGCGGGAAGTTGAGGCCTATCCTGCAAATGCCAGTGAATGGGACGAGTACTATGGGGACGAAGGACAGTACGACCGGGATGGTGCTGCGGATTGGGATGAAACTGATGAGATAAAAGTGTGCGCGGTTGAGGCTGCTGATGTGGTTTACGGGGAGTGGCATGATGATTGGTATGATGTGTATGAATACGAACCAGCCGGGGACGACTGGGAGTATGATGACGACTGGTATAAGACTAATGAGGCCTGGGAGGTGGCTGAGGTGCAAGCTGAAGTGCAGGAACAGACAGGACCCAGCACTGCACTGAACAGCCCCAAAGACCCCGTTGCCACAGACCCGCCACTGTCAAACTGAAGGGGCCGTGGTGATGGGGCACCCGGCTGTCCGGCACACAAATCCCTGCAAAGAGTACCCACACCCCCCATACCCCTGTATGCGTTTGAATGGAATGGACTGACCCGGACAGCCTGGGCACAATCTCCTTTTCCCCAAGTTTCTGCCACCCGAGCACGCCTCCTGGCACACCGCATGGTTTGCCATGCGTATGGCAAGGCTATGACCCCCAGCAAGAAAGCGCAGGACACCTCAGCCACCCCCCCCCCCCCTTGAGGTCCCCGTGCGGTCTACCACAGTCCATCTGCAACAGTCTCAGCCTTCTGACCTTCATCCATCCTCCGAGATCCCAGTTTCTTTGGCAACCGAAGCCCCGGTTTCATTTGTGACGGACACGCTGCATTCTTCAGTCCCAGAATCTGTGATGCATCCTGAGGCTAGCAGTGCCCGTCTGACTGTTGGGGCAGATCCCTGCACCTGCGATCGCGATATTTGTCAGGTCTGCTTTGCAGGGTCTGCGTCTACACCTTTTCCTGGTGCTGAGACTGTGTGGGACCCGCCTTCCATGTTGGTGTCTGAATATAAATATGCCTCAACTGCAGCCACACCCGAACCTGATGAAGCTTGCGCCCCGTTTACGCCTCCATCTGATTGTAATCCGACAGCCTGTGAACCTCAAATTGATAGTGCTGGAATCGGGATAGTGCCTGAATCTGAGTACGATTCTGAGTCGGACGTGGTGGCCTTGGAGTCATGTAGTTTGAACCTGGGGAGTGATGCTGAAAGTATTTCTGTGGCGACCAGACCGGGTCTGGACCCCAAAAAGGGGGGTGTTCCAGACTGTGTTCCAGACTACAACCCATGTGTCAACAATTCCGCAGAAGCCTGCATTCGAAATGTGCCGTTGGCTGGAACCATGCAGCCAGTTGGTTGCTACATTTCCTTTGTTGGAAAAAGCCGAAATCGCTTTTCAATGAAAGTGCCTATCCGTCTTTCCAACGGTGTCGAGGTCATCGCCCATGTACTCGTGGACGATGGCGCGGAGCTAGTTTTGGTTCGTTCCGGTTTCATTAACGACATTAGCGACCAACTCTGGCAAAAACCTGAACAAAAGGTCAACCTGGTGGTGGCAAATCAAACACCGTTGGGCGGAGGCTCTCGCGGGTGTTCGCTTGACCTGAAATTTCTTCGCCAGCGCCTTGATGGACGTTTTTCTGGCACGAAATATTTTTCAACTTTTGCCTACGAAGCGGATATAAATTTCGATATTTATATCGGAAATCCGTTTCTGTTTGACCACAAGATTGCGCCCTTCGCACATCGCGGAAATTTTTTCACGATCAGGGCGAGGGCTGTTGGCTTTGGCCGTGGAGAGAGTCACCACAGGCTTTGATGGATTATGTGTCAGACTACTGCCCCCCTGAATTGCAGGAAAGTCTGCGGAATTCACTGGTTGACAAACGGCTGGCGGGAAAATCTCTCTCCGCCGTACAGGCCCTGGGTGAGCTGGACCTTGAACCATATGTCCCTGAATTGGACATGGCGCGTCCCCCCACCAAGCAGCAGTTTCTTTCGAGCGTTGCAGCCGAGAAAAACGTGATGCCTACAGGCTGTTCCAGCTACAAGTTCACAATGTACCGTGACTGGTACACTCGTGTTGTGGCCAAACTTTGCCCTGCAAAAGGCAAAAAGGGCTGGCCCCAGCTGGACGTCTTTGGTAGTCGCGGTGCTCGGGTGGTGGAAAACGAGGATGGCAAACCGGCCCGCCTGGTCAAAGACCCATATAACATGTCCTGGACGCGCCAGTTCCTCTGGATCTTGGCGCCCTGGGAACATATGGACAGGGTCCTGTACAAGCTGGCTGAGGATAAGGCACGCGCAATTGTAGTTGTGCCAAATTGGGTACACCGTAAATGGTGGCAGCCGTTGATGACTATGTGTACTGCCACCTATACGCTGCCTTGGGACAGCTTGTACGCCTTTGATGATGCGGGTAATTCGGTATCACTGCCAGCTGATCACCGGTTTAAGTTGGTAGCCTGTCTGGTGGACGGATCACTCCTGGGCGCAGAGTGCATCCCTTCGTTGTTCCCTGAAGCGACTGTTGATGCGTCCGTGTGCTCTGTGGCTGATACCCCCCCCCCCCTCCTCGACTATACGTGTCTTGACGGAGGATGGGCGACCCGGATCGAGCCGTGCGACTTGGGTACACGGGTCTATGATGCCTCCAACCGTTTCCTTGACTTTCCCCACAAGTATTCCTCCGTCCAGGAATTCATTCAGGAACGTAACCCGACCATTCCCGTTCATCAAATCAGTTTTCAGACAGAACCAGAAAATACACAGCCGCCCTCCTCCCTACAACAGCCTGCATCCATTGAAGCCATTCTGCCTGACGTCAAGGTTCATTCCGGTCATGAGCCCCCCCCTACCCCTGAGCCTCCGCCACAGATTTGCCATTGCATTCGGCGTGTGTGCGCATGCAGCGTGGGTCAACGTGAGTGGGCATTTGCAGCAGTACATCAGCCTGATCGGGTACAGCAACACCTGATTCTGCCCTGGCTTGAGCCTACGTCCCAGTTATGGCGTGGACACCGCGGTCGCTTGGACCAGCGCCACCAACGCGTGCGTTCGTTGCGTCATGACCCAGTCACGGGTGCAAATAGTTTGGGTAGAAGTTCTGAAGTTGAACCCTGTTTGTGTATTGATGACTGTAAGTGTGTTCGGTCTGTGATCCACACATCTGATGAGGTAACTGACTCTGCTGCACAGAAATGGCGTGATGCTGTACAACAGCAATTTGGTGCTGACGTGCTGGCGGGTGAGGTTCCGCCGATTGAACCTGACATAGTGCGCGGACCCTTCGGGTACGCGAGAGTTAATCTGAAGAGCAATGCAGCTCCGCGACGGCAGCGTCCTTTTCCCCATCTGGGGGAACGGGGGGAAGCGCTTTCTGCCATTATTGAACGCAACCTTCACAAACGTGGATGGTTGGAGCATGCATCCTCTGGTTCTGACTGGTCGTCGCCGCCGTTCTGTGTCCCCAAGCCGGTCCCGCCTGGGACGCCCCTGCTGGATAAGTGGCGCCTGGTCATTGACTATGGCTACTTAAATGAAAATACGCGGGATGACCAGGCTCCGCTTCCTCTCATTGAGGATATTTTAGAGCGTCATCAACCGCATAAACTTTTCACTGTGCTTGATTTAAAGCATGGCTTCCATCAGATGCCATTGCTCCCTGAGCAACGGTATCTGACAGCGATCCCAACTCCCCTGGGCACCCTGCAGTGGCGGGTGCTCCCTATGGGAGTGAAAAATGGACCCGGGCAGTTCCAGCGCATGATGGACTGGGTGCTCAACCATAGGCGCGGTAAGCAGGACCGAAATGGTGTGTGGCAGGGAATTCCTGATCCCATCCGGTGCGCCAGCATTTACATTGATGATCTCATCATTGGCACTGGTGGGCCCGAGGATGGCCTGTATGAGCGCCACCATCAAGACGTTTGCCGTGTACTGGAGCGCCTCCAAGATTGGTTTCTGGTGTGTGGACTGAACAAAAACAAAATGTTTGTTCGCTCCGTCGAATTTTGCGGACAAATTTTGTCTGCAGGCACACGGAAACCAGCCCCAGGGTCCATGCTTGCCCTGGAAAAATGGCCGAAGCCTGTTACTGTCTCCCAACTGCGGTCGTTTCTTGGGGTATGTAATTATTATCATATTTACATACCCCAATATGCGACTTTGGCGGCCCCGCTGCAAGAACTCTTGAAAGGAGATCGGGCGGCAATGCGTAAAGGGAGTACTCTGAAGCTTCAGTGGACGGATGTCCACACTAGCCATTTTGAGGCTCTCAAACGCGCCGTCATCGGCATTAAAGAGCTGATGCTCTACCGCCCTGATGCCGATTTCTTCATGCGTTGTGATGCCAGCCTGTATGGTGTTGGCTGTGTGCTGGAACAGCGCGATGAGGAAGGAAACTCCTTCCCCATTGCGTTCTTCAGCCGAAAGCTTACGCCTGGTCAGCGTAAGTGGTCTCCAAGGGAGAAGGAGACCTACGCGATTGTCAGCGCTCTACGTAAGTACGCTACGTGGATCGGTAACAATCGCGTCACTATTTTGACTGACCATCAGGCACTGGAAGGCTGGCATCGGGAACACGTGGACACGCCGAGCGGCCCCAGTGGGCGCCGAGGCAGGTGGCACGAAACTTTCAGCCGTTTCCGGCTGGAAGTCGTCTACCTGCCCGGCCGCGATAACGCGGTGGCCGATGCCATGTCCCGCTGGGCGTACCCGGCTTGCCAGCTGGGTAATCACGTGTGCAAGCACGGTAGTCTGGCGGACAAGTTAGCCGTAGAGGAACTTGAGCGTCTGGAGCATGCTGAGGAGCAGCAGTGTATTCATGCGGTGGGTTGCTTGGACCTCAGACAGCCTGAGCAGTTGCGACAGTTTTTGCACCACTTGCCCCCTAGTGACAAACTGGGATGCAAAGACTGTGGCGGGACTCTGAGTTTCCCAGACAGTCACCATTGTAATGAGTGTTACCTGGTTCAGGTTGTAACCAGGGCACAGGCCCGGGGTTCCAAAGCTTCTGCCCGGGTGCCTGTGTCTGCGCCCCCGACCCGCCTCCAGGTTACTCCTGCGCAGCCTGCACCTCTTCCGCACGCCCACCCGCGTATCCAGCACTTGCCTGCCGCTGCACTGTGCCTGCCGAAGCCCCGTGCTGCGAAGCCTCGTGCAGCCAAACCCCCACCAGCGAAACCGTCAGATGCTGAAACCCCGCCTCTTGTTGAAGCACGCCCTGCGGCTATTTTTTCCCCCAGTATCTTGTGGGATGATTGGGAGAGTTATTATCTGCGGGATTCCGCACTCAAGGACGTTTTTCAGGCAGTACGGGCGTTCAGTCCTGACCCCGCATAGGAAGCTTATCGCATCAAAAACGGCAGACTGTTTAAGCACGCGCGTTGTGTTGTTCCTGAGGGTATTGCGTATAGCGTGATTTTGGCCTGGCATCAAGAGGTAATGCACAACGGCGCTGCCAGTGTGATTCAGGATTTGCAGCGTCGCTTTATCATCCCTGGTCTGACCCATAAATGTGCGAAGGTGGCTAAGCACTGTCCCGTGTGCCAGGCAACACAGCCCCTGAATCAGCGCAGACGTGGACATCTGGAACCCCACCCTGTGCCTGACCGAGTGATGAGTAGCGTGTGCCTTGATCTGTTTGAGTTGTCACCTGTAGTTGATGATGAGGGTACCACGTGGGATGGTGTACTGCTCTGCACTGACCGGCTCAGTGGATACATGATTGGGAAGCCGATCTGTTTCAAGGGACTGACAGGGGAGAAGGCGGCAAAAATTCTGCTGGACGCCTGGGAAAGTTTTTTTGACGTTCCCACTGAGCTGACCACGGACCGGGACCCAAAATTTTTGTCCGCCTGGTTTTCCACAATTTGTGCGGGGCTGGGAATCAATGTGGCATATTCCCAGGCCTACAGGCACCAGGAGAACGGCAGGGCGGAGGTGGCCAACAAAAATGTGTTGAACACTCTCCGCAAGATGCGGGCGTCGGTCGGTGACACAGTGCAGGGTGAGTCTTGGTTTGCCGCACTTCGTGCTACGATTCGTAACCACAATCAGCGCGTGGATCCTGAGTTGGGGCTGAGTCCACAGGAAATCCTGACGGGGCGAGCACGTTTGGGACCCGCACCATGTCTCCCACCGGTCCGTGAATGCGTTGGTGCTTCACAGTGGCTTGCCCACATGCGTGATATGGACCTGTTGGCCAAGCAACATGTCCATTCACAGCAGGTGGCCATACGGGCGCGATATGATGCCTCCCGTGAGAAGCCACATCACTTTGAAGTGGGTGACCGTGTTTGGGTTCGCTATGAGCGCAAGGTGGGTGATAATAAGTTGGTGCCGTACTGGCTGGGACCAGCGGTCGTTCGCGAACCACTTGGACGTAAAACCTTTTTGGTATCCGTTAGTGATACCAAGTCCGAGGAACATAGCGTCTCGGACTTAAAGCCATACTATCCGGCCTTACAGGGTGATTCTGTGCCTCTGTATTGGAGTAGGCAATACATAGTGCGACCCAAAAAGTCTCCATCCATGGAGTACTTGGTGTCAAAAATTTTGGGCCATGAGACCCGAGTCTGCAAGTCCACGGGGGTGGAAAAGCTTTATTTCCGGGTCCGATGGCAGGGTTTTGGTCCCAAGGACGACACTTGGGAGCCGGCAGAAAATTTTCTGCCCGGGTATAATCTGCCATGGGTCCGGTATTGTGTGGACCAGGGCATTGCTATGGACTTGAAGCAATGCCTGCCCTGTAGCGGTCACTGATGTATGAGTGTGGTGAGTGTGATGCGTTTTCTGGATAGCCGGGGTATGCTGCCCCCCCCCCCCCACTGATGCCTACCTACAATAACGTAAGGGGACACGATGGCGCAGGGACACATTCTTGCCGCTGCCCTGTCGTACCCTGAGTTCCAGCACTGCACTGTATGGGTGGCTGCACGTCTATTTTTTCTCCAACCACTGGCAGGTTGGCCACAGCATGGTTCGTTTGGTGTCTATTTTTTCCCCCATGTTGTGGGATGCCACCCTGGTGTACCCCCACAGTGCTGTGTTATTATCGTGTCCTTGTGACACTGTGGTCCTGTGTTCTGTCTTACCCTGCACCCTCCATCTCCGTCTTTGCTCCCAGATCATTAATTATTGATTACTGTACGTCTCCATTGCCCTGCCTCCCCCTGGGTTTCTCTGCAGTTTTTGTTTTGTTTCCCCGCCCAGCGGAGATCACTTTTTTTTTCTGCAACCCGTTACCGATTCGAGTTGGCGCCGGCTGTTACAGGCGCCCCCCCTATCTCAGATCCTGCTTACTTCAGTGTTCCTGTCTGCAACCGAAAACACAAAAAAAAAAAAAAAAACGTTGTTACGTCTCTTCGCTTCTTCACAACATTTTTTTTTTGAACCCCAAGGAGGGGAGTGTACCGTGGACAGAGCCCACCTCAGGCCTCAGTCCACAGAAAGGATTCCCGCGCGCGTGCAGAACACTAACATACACGCGCACAGACAGACTTTGCTGAGGTACAGACCCAGAGAAGGAGTTTTCGAATCGGATTTTCTGTCAGTATTTAGGCATAAATGATATTACAGGTGTTGAGATGATTTGTACGGCTAGATCGACCTGAGTGACAAGTGACGAGATATATTTGTTTTGCATCATGTTTTCAAATGCGAATTGCTCAGTGAGTCATATGCATGCATCATACAAGATTTCAGAATATTTTGCATGCATTGTAACAAGAGCTTGAACTCATGTGCCATTTATGCACTTGTCTCTCTTTTAGAATGGACCTCATGTGCCGGACGCTTAGTATCTTCGTAAGTTTGTAATATTGTTTCATTGTGTTTGTGTGTGGGCTTGTGTGTCTTGCATCTTGCGTGCCTATGGGATAAAGTTTTCTTTTTCTTGCATTTTAAAGTGTTTTCCAAGTGAAATTTCCAATCAAGTTTTAAGCAATTATTTTACAATATACAACAAAGCCCATTACAGTACAATTCTGGGCCATCTACAGACATGGCGGACACAGTATCACTACCGAGACGACCGAGAGTACACGAACACCCGAGAGCAAGGCATCGAGACCTACCGATAATGGATCCTCTTCGCCCTGAGCCCACCCATGGGGCTGTGGATCGTACGGCCGAACTTTTGGCCAAACTTCTATCCGCATCGGAAGACCTGGATGTGACAGCGCTGTCAGAGGCTGTCAAAGCTAAATTGGGTATCACTGAACCCTTACCCAAGCCAGCGCTACTCTCACCTTCACCCGGATTGAGCATGTCGGCTGATGATCTCAAAAGATCAAGGGTGTCCAGGTTGCTACCCAAGGTCACTTGCCCCAGCCCTTTTCACCCTCGCGCCAGGACAGTCCCTATTGCGGAACTACAGGACGTGCCGGTGAGGAAGACTGAGAAAAGAGGGCTATCCGCCCTGGCACCTCTTGCCGGCGTATCTCCTTCTTCTTTCGGCCTAACCCCAGGGGGTGGGAAGATGGGCAGACCTATAGCCCAGGCGAACATCCGGCTAGAACAGCCGGAGTTCGACCCGAAAACTCTGCCTGAATGGGGAGAAGAATTTGCTGAGTTTCTTTTGCTCACTGGCCAATCCCATGTGGATGTGCCCCAAATGCTCCTTGCTGAAACGCGCATACAAAAAGAAATTTTTGCAAAAACAGGTGAAACAGATTGTGAAAACCTGTTCAACCTGGGTAGAGGTACTCCAAAGATTGGAGAAAACATTCCCAGTCTATGAGACTGACCTTAGTGTGCGCACACAGATAGAGGAGCTACCTATGCTCCCTGAGTTTCCTTCCGCTGCGCGAGTCTCTGAATACGTGTGCGACCTGGAGTATCTGTTTTCACGGATGAACGTGGGCTCCTACGGAGCCACTGAGCCCCTCCTGTGGCTCATGAGTAAGATCCCCCAACATACGTGGGATGACTGCCACGCTACTTCTGAGAGGAAAAGCCGGACCTACTAGTACGACGAACTGGTGGACCTGCTGATTGAGCTAGCTCTTGAGAGGGAGAATGACTCCCACATGGAGAAATTCCTCAAGAAGCACTTGGGTCGAGGTGGTGCCCCTACCCCCGAACGTGGCGAAGGGAAAGGGCCGAAAAATCGCACTAACACCAACCAGGGAGGTGGTAAAGGGCCATGAATGAGGTTAAACCTGATGCAGGTACACCCCCTCTGTTCTGGTGCAAAGTTGTCAATGACAAGGGGGGGCCTTGTCATGCCCCTGACTCCGATCACCGCAGTAGCTGTATGCTGCAGATGAAACGACAGCAGCATACCAAGGATGGGAAACCTGTGACCCATCAGGGTCATTTCAGGTGTACCATCACCTGTGGCTATTGTGGCAAACGTCGTCACGACGAAGACGAATGTCACATAAAGAAACGCGAGAGTGATAAACTCAAGCGACAGGAAGCTGAACGCCAGAAGACCCAAACAGCCACCAGAAATCCCCCGAATGGGAATAAAGGTGGTAAAGGAGGTGGTAAGGGGGGTGGCAAAGGTGGACCCCCTAACCCCCAGAGACGCTCATCAGCGCCCGCTGCTACTCCCCCTCCTGCAGCAAGTGACCCCAAGAAGCGCCCACAGGGGGATAACGCTTCCCCTGAGGGGAATAACTCTAAGAAGAGGCGACTGGCCTGGATGGCCAAGTCCCTCATGGCTGCAGGGGTGGATGTCAAGTTCCCTGATGAGGAGTAGGGGGGCGGCTCCGAAGAGGAGGACTTGGTTTTCTGGATCCTCGTGAAAATTGGGGATCAAGCTTTTCGAGCGGTGCTTGACACCGGTGCAACACTTTCCATAGTGGCCCGGCGCCCGCTAAGGACTTTCAAGAAACCTAAGACAGTGGCCATAAGAGTAGGGGATGGGCGTACCATCCATTCCTTGGGGGGAGTTGATGTGACTATATGCTTGGGCGACGAAACTGTGACTCAACACTGCAGAGTGCTGGACACCGACGCCTTTGACATCGTCATTTGTACCGACTTCCTACGAAGAAACCCCCAGGTAAAAATGCTGTCTCTCCAGCGCCCCTATTCTTTGCACTGCGACTTTGGCAGTGGGCTTTTCTCCGTACCTTTGGAGCTATCAGGACGAAAAGAGTCTGGGCTGCGCTACGCATCAAATACTAACCATCATACTGAAAACTACCAATTGGCCGGTCACATTCTTGAAAATGGGCTGGCGGCCCTTCAGGTAAACCTGGATGAGATCCAGGTGGAATTGTTTGCGAGCCGACAACAGCACATCATGCAGTTGTACTGCTCGAAACATTTAAACAACGCTTTCCGTTTCTTCTGGAAAGCAATGGGCCTAGCGTATGCTAACCCTCCCTTCTCCCTGCTCGCGAAGGTTCTAACAAAATCGCTTATAAGGGAGGAAGGGTTGTCATGTGCACCCCTGACTGGGGCTGCTCTGGTGAACACGCTTACTGGCGCCGTATGCTAGATCGAATGACCGTGGGAAGAGTGCAACTCCCCGACGGTCCCATCTATGTGCCCGAGGACTCAGACGCAGCTATGCAGGCCCCTGAGTGGGGCCGTGGGCCACTTTCTTATCCATCGTGGATGGATCTCTCAATCCTGTACCCCTGTGTGACCTAGACCACGTGCTACTGAAAGAGGTCATGGCCAAAAATCGTGGCCTGACCCTTTCTGATCTCAAAAACCGATCTCCTGAGCACCTATCTGCCACACTTACAGGATGTGAATCTCCCGATGGCTATCTGGAACCTTCAGCTGTTAAAGAGGATGCTAACGACCAACTGTCTGAGATCGCCAGCACTATCCCTCCTGTTGATCCCAACTGTGTTGACCTAAAACACAGTGCCTTCCTACCCCAGCTGTTGCTGGAGGAGGCAGATCTAGAGTCCACCTCAGAACCCGCTCCCCCTGTTGGGAAGCCAGTGCTACACATGCAGCCTGTGCACACAGGTGAACCCGTGGCCCGGATTGCTCATGCTCTGGCGCGGCCTGCTTCTAATAACATGCCACTGTCTGAACATGACACTCAGGAACTCCGGCGGCTGTTGTACCTGAAGGCCGAAGGTATTGAGCGCCAAGAGCGGCTGCAATACCTCAGAGAGACCCGGAAATCCTCCATCTCGTCTGAGGAGGACGATGATTCCTATACGTTGCCTGATCCTGAGATACCGCTAGTGTATTCTCTGCACTATGGGCAGCAATGTTCCCCTGAGTGGGACGATGGTTCTGTGCCTGCCAAAACTGCTGATCGGCAGAAAAAGAAAGAACATGGAAAGAGCAACCTCCATGCTGAGGAGGATTTCCTGCAGAAACTCGAGAGCCTCAACTTTGACCCCCGACTGAAGAAGCTGCTGATAACCTATGAGGAGGTGTTTGGCGCCTTGCCGCCCCCCCTCTCTTGTAAAAAACTGGTCCAGATGGACCTGAAACTGAAACCTGAATTTGAAAAGACGCGAGTCAGGCGTCGTCCCTATCCCGCTCCACAGGAACAGATTGAAGAAATCGAGCGCCAGATCCAGGAATGTATTGATGCTGGCCCCGTTGAAGAATATAAGAAGGGGGACTACCCCCATCACTGCAGTCCCTGTTTCCTGGTTGCTAAACCAGGGTCGACTGCCCTACGACTGGTTTTTGACTATGGTGAGGTCAACAAGAAAACCCAGAACCACTCAGGGAGTATTCCTAACATGGAAAATACCCTGGAGCGTATTGCCAAATGCAGGTACAAGAGCAAAATGGACAAACGCTCCGGTTTCTGGCAGGTGGACCTAACCGCCGCAGCTCAGGAGCTGCTCGCTTTTATAACCCCTAAGGGTCGTGTCTTTAAGTGGAAGGTCATGCCTTTCGGGGTGGCTAATGCCTCAGCACTCTTCTAGCAGCTAATGAACAAAATTCTGTACATACTGAGGCGCAGGCCTCTAGTACAAGAGTTGATTTCTCGGGGTGCAGAAATGCAGGCCAACATCGACGACATGAGTTTGGGTAGTAATACCCAGAAGGCCATGTCCTTCTCCTCCGTGAATTTTTCATTGTTTGTCAAGAAAACCATCTCCGAATCAAACTCGCAAAAATGTGAGTTTATGAAAGAGGAGATGGAATATTTGGGTTTCGACATGGGGTATGGCTGGTGGAAACCAGCCGCGTCTAAGATGCAGCCCCTACAGGACATGCAGATTCGCGATGACTCTAAGAAGGGTCTACACAATGTGAGGAGTTTTGTGGGCGCCTGTAATTTCTATCGGCGTCACATCCACAATTTTACCTACTCCTCTGCCCCCCTCACTGACCTAATCAAGAAAACTACTCACTGGAGGTGGACCGCCAGGGAGGAGGAATGTTTCCAGGAGTTGAAGAAGAAAATTGCCTCCTCCAACTGCCTGGGAGTGCCCCGCCCTAAGGGCGAGATAGTCCTGATCACTGATGCCAGTGATGTAGGGGGGGGTGGAACGATCTACCAATGGCAAGAGCTTAACCCCGCTGAACTAACCCACTGCCATTATCGTACCAGTGGACTGAACCGTGATGGCTCGTTGAAACATGACTATCCTACCAGTGAGTGGCAGCTGGTGCCACTAGGACACTGGAATTGGAAATGGAGCCAAGCGCGTTTCAATTACAGCACCTATGACCAGGAACTCCTGGCCGGTATGTTGGTGCTTTCGTCACAATCCCGACTCCTGGGATCTAACCCAATTGTCTGGCTATGTGACCAGGAACCTGTGAAGTCTTTTCAGAAGGGCCCACCGCCACAGAAAGCTCAACTAAAGCGGTGGTGGACTTACCTGAGCCAGGTCAAGTTGACAGTTCATCATATCCCCGGTATAAAAAATTAACTGTCTGACTATATATCGCGCAATAACTTCGATGCGCTTATAGGTGAGAGCTCTGAGGCGCTCGCCAAAGAGGCTTTCCAGCGTATGGATGTCCAACTTGACATGTCCATGCGCACTGCTGGAATCCTGGAGGGCTGGAGTCTAACCGACTATCAGCCAGAGTATAAAGAAATTCTCCAAACTCTCAGCACTGGTCTCGAACCCCGTGTCATTGACGGGCACCAGTGGTATAAAAACAATCAGTACCTCTTCTAGGAGGACCGAATTGTTGTGCCTTTTTTTTTTACGTAGACCAGTTCGAAACAAAGTTCCGGGCCGGGGCACCACCCCATGCTAAGTACATTGGAAGGGGGTATAACGTACAAGAAGGGAGGTAAGGTCGCGGGTCATGGGTCATGCATGGCAGTTGTGTGTAAGGTTAGCCCTGTTACTTCTTAATTCGCTTTTTGGGTGGTGCTGAGGAAGGTTTGGGTAGAGGCCTTGACCTGGATTGCGGTGAAGGTGGTGTGGGGGAGGGTCGTGCTGGTGGTGGTGGTGTTGTGCGCTGCGGGAATGATTGAGGTCTAGTTTACTGTGACCTGGAGCTGGGCTATGACCTCTTTCTCACCTTCAGTGGTATGGGTGGCGCCGGAGTCTACCCCTGTGGTGCGCGCCGTTTTTTATGCTCTGGAAGGAACGAAGTGCTGTAGATGGAGTTCGGTGTGCTGAAGTGGTTGATTCCTGAGCGAACGGTTGGAAGTGACCGAGGGGGGTGGTCCTGCAGCCACTGGTGACAGGTGTGGACCCCTGTGGTAATGGCTGGACGTCTGTGAACCAGAAATTCAGAGAGCTGCTCTGGCGTCATTCCCATCGAGGCTTTAAGCTTGGCATGCAGTGAAGCTGGCACAAGTGTGCGAATAAGGTTTCGTTTATCGCCGGGACGTGCGGACGACCACCAAGGGAGCACAAATTGCCAGGTACTCGAAGGCCAGGCTCTCAAGAAAAGGTCTTGCAGGAACCAAAGCGAAGTGCAGTGACTCAGCATAGATAATGGGTCGAAAGAGTGAAGTGCATGGCACATGTAACATCGGTAGGAGAACATGTCCTGGTGAGAGGGGAAACCTTCAACCCACAAGGTCGCGGATGTCCAGAGAAATGGCAGATTGTCGAGCTTGGATGAGTGACGGTACCAGTCATAGCTAGAGAAGTGATGGAGTGCAGAGTGAACATGCATTGGGGAGACATGCGACAGATCTTTGTTTTTTAGTTTGTTCGTGAGTGGAATCCCATTGAGAGATATGCAACCTTTGGGGGGGGGTGGGATCAGGTTAGGATGTGGGGGGCAGGTGCAGTAGATCCACTTTGCAAGCGCATCAGCGACTTCATTTCCCAAAAAACCCACATGGGCCTTGATCCAGGCCTCTTCTACTACTGCCTGGATATTGTGTAATTCGGTTTTGAATGCTACCAACCAGTTGTAACAATGTGTCTCTGACTTAGGCTGAGTCGGGCGCTGTGAAGGCTGATCGTCTGCTGCTTTATCGAACACAGAAACTACCTCAGAGTTATGTGAAAGGATGCAGATGTGCTTGGCTGGGAGGTGAAGCCTGATGAAGCGCAAGCAGGAAACAAGTGCCCAAAACTCTGCATCACCCGACCCGCGAAAGGGGGAAGCGATGGTAATGGCGAACGTAGCGGCATTGTGCGGGAAAAAAACTGCCGCTGCGCCAGTGAGTGAATTTTTTTCCGAACCATCAATGTAAACCCATAATGCTTGAAGGGGTGCGCGGAAAAGTATCTGGTATGCTTTGGAACATTTCCATTCATGCAGATCGCTGGAAAACAGGCGGTGTTGGAAGGCCGGGAGAGAGACGTGCAAACCCAGCTTGCAGGAGGGGCCCAGGGTCACCCCGTGGGGGATAGGCGGTGAGGAGTGTGGCTTTGGTAAGTCCTGAATGAACGGAAGGAGTTGCTCTGACGTCATGAGATGTGTGGGTATGGGAAGGTCCGTCAGTGGCCGAAAGGAAAAAGAATGTGAGTTTTTTAGCGTGAAGTTGCCGTGTGGTGTAGAAATTTGCGCGGACTTGGCCGAGGTTGATGAAACCGTTGCTGTAACCCATCCATCCGATAATTCAGCAAACAGCTTGCTGTCTGTCGGCAAGTATTGGGTAAGAGCTGGATTCCAGACTCCAAAACCGTGGATGTCAAGTTGGAGGGCATGGGCTGCATCTACCAACCTGTTTTGCAATGGATTCGGGTTGAACTGGAAGTAGGCCGAAAGGACTGCCTGATGTACTGATGGAGGACTGTCCAGCATAAGGTGACGTATGGCTCCATTGACTACAGATTTGTGCACAAAACGCAGCAGCTCCCATAGTCCCAAGCCCCGGCGTACAAAGGATGAGTGTTCGTCCTTAGGGGACGTAGCCAGCGAAAGTCTGGATTTGCAGGCGAGCGATTTCCAGATGCGATGTTGCAGGGAGCAAAGTTGCGCTGCCTGAGGCACGACTTGAGGGGTGCCTACAGTGGTCCCATCTCAGTTCTGGTCACACTGGCGCTAACCGCTCAGTAGACTTCTTCCGTGAGTGTTTCTACTCTAGTCTAACCCTGACTGAACTGAGGTCGCGTATGGAGACCATTGCGGATGCTTGTGGCTGTCATGCCAGCAAGCAGAGCGACAGTAGGGATAGGGGCCTGATTTCTAGCTTGCCCATACCCTATTGTGCTAACTCTCTTCTCTACGTGGATTTCATCCACGGCCTACCACGCTTCGGCGGCTATGATAGTTGCCTATTGGTCACCTGTGGCCTATCTCGCTTCACCCGTGTGTTCCCTTGCAATAAGAAAATCACAGGTGAGCAGACTGTGAAAATGTTGGTCGAACAATGGTTCGAACCCTATGGAGCACCTAAGCAGGTGCACTCTGATGAAGATGTACGCATCCGCAGTGACACTGGGTGTTACAAACGAGTGCTAAATGCCCTCAACGTGGAGGTAGCCACCGGTGTGCCCTATACCCACACGTCTAACCCTCTTTGTGAGAGACAGAACGGTCTGGTGGAGCAAAACTTAAGAATGATGAAACAGGAGCGTACCAAGAACTGGGTACGCCTAGTGCCCTGGGCAGTGCTGACCATGAACTCACAGCGGAGCTCTTCTACGGGTTTCACCCCCACGAACTGTTCCATGGAGGACGACCTGCTTGGTTCTTCAAAACCCCCTTTCCTGAGGACTTCAAGAGCCCTGTTGGAGATTGGCTGGAACACAAGCAGTCTCTGGCTAACCGGGCTGGGACTAACCTGAGACACATTTGTGACCGTGAACTGAGCCGACGGAACCGCCTACGGCGACCTGCCAGCTTCAAGGTTGGTGACCTTGTTTTGGTTCACCATTCACGCCTACCCTCCTGCCCACGTAACTGCCTACAGGACCCTTATTTTGGACCCTATGGTATCATCAGGATAGATGGATCCGGGATCCATGTTAGGTGCAGTCCACGTCTAGGTGGTGAACTGCTGTGTGCACCTAAACAGTTGAGGCACTATCACTCCCCTGACGATTTGTTTTTGGATGAGTGGCGCCTCAGCGATAGTGAGGTCAAGCGTATAGACGTAGAAAACGCTGCCAGTCAAGAGGAGGCAGACGAACTCGAAGAGATGACTGCCGATGAGATGGCAGTCGATGGTTACTACGTGGTTGCAGGTATTGCTCGCTACGAGTATAAACAGGGCTGGAAATTCCTAACCCTATGGGATGGCTATGGGTTATCTGAGTCGACCTGGGAACCTATGTCAGCCTTCATACAACCAGATGGGAGTATCAACCCCATCTTCCGCTCCTATCTCGTTGATAACAACGAAGGGAAGCTATTAACCCGTGCTGAGACTCTTTCCCGGCGTAAAAGGAAAAACTAATTTCCCTGTTTCAGTCTACTGACTGTGTTCCAACCTCACAGGTGCAGTGAGCGCTCTTGTGCAGACGTGCCTGTGTATGGGTGTAAGAGCAGTTGTCACAGTTGCCCCGCATTGCATCGCAGGACAGGACCGTTAGCCCCCCGTGACAACCACTCCCTGGCCGAAGGCCATTGGTTTTTCACAGACTACTGCTTACTGAGCACTGCACGGACCCTGTCTGTGCCCTGCAGACCCATGCCTATGGTTTCCAGCGTGGACCAGGTGGCCGCTTATCAGGTTTGCAGCCACCCGGCGAGTGTATGCCTTGTTGACCATGTGTTGCATGGGGACTGCCCTGATGTAATGACCTTGGGGAGCCAACGAAGAACGGTGGCTTACTACACCAGGGGGGAATGACAAGCAAGGTGTTACGAGGCAAGGTGTGCCTTCCCTCCTTGGGGACAAGCGAGCCCACAGTTAGGACCTCTGACTGGTCCAGACCCATGCGGTTCTACCCTTCCTTACTGGGTTTACCTTACCCCTAAGTGTGCTACGTATGTCTGTGTGTGTCTCACTTCTCTCCCGGTCGTGGCTCCGAACTCAATGGGGTTCGCTGATGTCGGACCGAAGGTCCTAGTCAGTTACTATTACCACTCCTATGGCGCCCAATTTCTGTGCTGGTGACGCGTTCCCGTGGGGGGCCTGGCCACGGGACGCTGCGGTGGACACGCGCAAGTGAGCAGGCAGGCAAAGCACTACGCTCACAGGGGCATCATTGCGCTCATGTCATGTGACAAAGCGTTTCAGGATCCTTGCCACTCTGAAACAAGGGAACAAAAGTATGTACAACAACACATCAGGATATGTACACATGGGGTTAAGACTGGACTGGGGTAAGGGCATCACGGGATAATAGACACTCAGTCCCAACTCATATCCCAATCCCAGGTCCGACCCTCTCAGTGGCTGGTGGGGGCGGGGGCTCAAATACAACCCATGCCCTGCTCAGTCCGGACCCTGAAACCCTGCCAAAAGGGGGGGTGTCCCGCCCAGCCATAGGCGAGTTCCTGGGAACCAGGGAGCCCCAAGGCCAACTGACAGTGGCTCCCCATGCTACCTTAACGGCAGGTCCCAACTCCTCTCTGAGCCAGAGATATGGCCCCGCCATTATCCCCTAGGAGTTGGTAGCTGAAAATGGGCTGTTTCAGCCCAAACTGATATTAGCTCAAAAATCTCCAAAATTGACCCTTCGTCCGGACCCGCCAGAGGTAGGGACGAGGCAACTGACCCTATGCCCTTCAAATACGAGCTCCCTGGAGCCCTCACCCAACCTGGTTCCCTCTGAGGTTCCGGCATCAGGGCACCACGGGTTCGTCAAGTGGGGTCATGATGCCAAAATCACCAAAATTGGCGTCATTCTCACGCGCGGCTTGCCCGACCAGGGCAAGGCCAATGGCTCACAGGATAGGAGACAGGACCTAGGACTTATATCTGAGTGTACAACTTGAAATTAGGTCCGGGCTCACTGTGGGCATAGACAAATAGGACCGCCAATTGACCACACGGGGGGTTGAAATTGGGGTCCCAAAAGGGGGTCATTTTGGCTGCTCAAAATGAGCCAAAATTCGGGGGTGCTCCCAATAGTATATCTCCACGCCGGCTTGGAGATGGGATCCGCCATTCCATATGCGATCCACCGGGAGTCGAACGAAGACTCCCATGGAGATGGCTCCCAAAGATCTCCATGCCACTCGGCGTGGTGACAATCCCAATTGGGTCCATAAATGCCAAAATGGCAAAATTGCCCACACTCACTTTGGGCTAGCACCTTAACGAAGGTTGCTCCGCTTCGCCCACATGGTGTGTGAACCATGGGGACCAATATGCATAACACCCATGTCATATATGGTCCATTGGTCCATGCGTCCGGCGTGCACGGGTGGGCTGAACATAGTGCACGACGGGCAGAAAATGTGGAAAATTGCTCAAAATGGCCGAAAATGCGCACACTCATGGTTGGGGCAAATGAGGCACATGCCCGACTTGGACCGGAGTGTGCCATAGGATTGGTATCAAGTCATATGTGTCCAACATATCTTTTGGGCGTTGCCCAACTCCGCTGGTATTGGGAATGGCAGGGTCGCCAAGTGAGCCTATGATTTGGGATAATCCCAAATCGCCAACATGGCGGCCACGGTTCGCCAAGCCCAAGAGGAGTTATTCGCCGGGTTCAAGATATGGTGGGCACCGAAGTATGTATCCTTATAACATAATTGAGTCATGATGTCAATTGAGCGCAACGTTGAGATACACGGTCGCAACTTGACATCATGACGGGCAAAAAACAGCAATATTGGCGAAAAAACACCCAAGAGTGCCTTGAAAGGCTCACAAATATATTATGATATCTTCGGCTTGGATTGAGTAATCGACCCATCCTTCTAAACACAATGACCTTCGATTCCACATATATGCTCCACTTGGGGCGCTTTGAAGGGTTACGAGCGCTACTTCCCAAGCGGGCACATGAAAATATGGAAAGTTGCAAAACACACACCTTGCTCCCAACGCATCGCTTTGGGATCGCCACACAAGCTTTCCTCCAGGAAGGTTAGGCTTGCAATTGATCGTGGGGAGTATAAGGAAGGGCCTCGTGCAATATGAGGTCCATTGGTGGGTGTATCGCTCTTAGCCAAACCCGCCAAATGGGCACGCAATACAACACATGGCACATACCACATATTGCCCAAAAAGGTAGCCCCCCCCACGATATGTCATGCCCCTCCAAGGGCATAACTTTGTGTCAATCGCTCATAGGAACTCAAGGAGAGTTCCTATGCAACACCAACACTCGCGCGCTACACTCGAAAGTTATCTTAACGCACGCAATATCATGGCCAAAGAGTTATAACGCAAACTCTGCCCTCTTGACCATGATCCATTACCCTAGCGCGCACGTGTGGAGACGCAAGGCGTATAGAGCTTCCTAAATTATGTCGGGAGTATTTTGAATACATCCCACGTTTCCTTATTGTCATTCCTCGCAAGCGGCACGAGATATGACCCTCACAAGTGGCCTCACGAATCAACTTTGTTTTGCCCATATCTCTAAGACAAATGGAGGGCAAGACATAAAGGAAAGTTGATTCGTGCATAGGGAAGCACGTAGGTCCACTCGAAAGAGGTCAAATCAAGTGCGGGGATGTCGAAGTCGAAAATCCGATTTCGACATCCCGAAAAATTCGGATTAAGGTTGCGAGTGTAAGATGTGAAAATTGCGGATGCATCAATGCAATTCCTGAAGACTTTAGAGTCTTCGTCACGATTTGCGCTAAAATATCTGTATATAACAGTTAAACTGGCGGTTACGCTAAAGTCGCGAACTAACCGCCAGCTGTCAAAACAGTGAATATCAGAACGGAAGCGTAAAAATTGACGGAAACAATATGAAAATAAAACCCTGTTGATTCCTGATATTCTGATACTCAAATCTCCGCTGGCGGTGCATCGGTTGCCGATGCGGGGCTTTACAGCACGGAACACGCTCCCGCCGGGCTCGCACCGGGCGTCAACGGGCGTCTTCCCTTCCGTACATGGGGTTAGTGGACCGGAGACCGGTCTTCCCTTCCGTACATGGGGTTAGTGGACCGGAGACCGGTTGTATGCCCTACCCTAGCCATGGGGTTCTGGGTACCGCTTCACCCCCCTCCTTAGAGCAAACCCTGGGGGGGGCTCGATAACACCCACGCATGGCAGCGGGTACCCAGGACCATCTCCTGAAGGGGGGGGGGGTATCACATCCTCACTTCAGGCTGATTCGCAGGTTAGGCTGCCCAAATCCCACAGTAAAGACAGGTACGGTGCTGTAGCTGTTAGCAACTGCAAGTATAGTATCAAGTATCAAGTCCCGGGTCCTGGCGGCGGTTGTTCGGCATCCAAAGGACCCGTTAACCCATACCAGGCGCACCGGGTGCCGGCTGCGACGGTCACTACCACAGTGGCAGTGGCATACACGGCCAACATAGGCGTCACACGACAACCGAGGTGGTCCCACAGGTCGAAAGCGACCACAAAGATCCATCAGGCTACCCCAAGCTTCCCAAGGCCCGCCGGCTGGGGGAGAGTCCCCACGGGTCATTCCTCGGGCGCACCATGTCCATATGCACGACGCGAGTCCAGAGTGGTACAGCCGAACGAGCTCCTCCTTAAGGGATCGGGCATCAAGGCCGTCTTTTCCCTCGCCCCATTACCACGAAGGCCATACATGAGGGAGTCCTCATGCAGTGTGGGCGGAGGCGTCGACTCCTCAAACCACCAGTTTCCCAGGCAAACCTTCCCCATCCGACTGCAAGTGCGTCTGCGAGTCGGCAGGCTCACACTGGGACTGACAGTGGCGGACCGCTGGGAGTGTAGTCAGGCAACTGGGCTTCCCGCCTGGCGCCATCAGGATCTCCACATCACAGCGAATAGGGCACACGGTATCACGGCCACTCAAACAGAAGAATCTGTACTTAGGTACTGGTCCAGGCTGGACCTTATGTAAAAGCATGTAAACGGCGACTCAGTGCGCCCTTGTATTCCGATGCGCATCCCTTCGGGGGAAAAAAAACAGTCCACACTCAGTGATGGACTAACATACAGATGCACATATCCTGGGGGACAGAAAGACAAGCAATAAGCGGGGTAATAGGCGTGTAAACACACTCTGGACAGAGCGCCAAACCATGCCCTGGTTAGGATAAGGCATGTCCAGGAGGGTGGACAGGAAAACGCCTGAGTTCAGGCCATATGTAGTCTGCAGACACACGTCGACTGGTCTGGATCCCGCAAGTGCCATGGGACCAGACCCCACACCAAAAAATCGCAATGCCGATGACAGCGGCATCCGTTGCGCAACGACGTATGGGCTTCAAGGCCTCAAGAGCTCAGAAACATGAAGGTCAGTCGCCCTACCTGGTTTCCCAAGGATTCAGCAGGTGGGGAGTGACGAATAGAATCGAAAGAGAGGGGCCATCCTCCTCTGGATTCAGCAGGGGGGGGTATATGGCCACTCTGATTGCAGGTCACCGAAAGATGGAAGAGAGAAGGCAAGTAAGGAACGATCCGTCAACCTCACAAGCGCTGAAAACACATCAGGGGAGAGCTCAGGGCAATCGCCCGGGTGACTGCTGCCAAGTCCGAGACATGGATCTTGGTCTTGTGCTTGCGGATGTACTCCATGAAGGGAGTATTAACCCGCGGCACGAACGAGGAGATGGGTTCCCAGGTGTCGTGGGACGGCCCATAGCCTCGCCAACGAACCTTGAACTCCAGGCCTCCGGGTGCCGAGGCGTTCGGACGCTGAGCAAGGATCTTCTCGACTGTATAGTCGTCCTGCTCAGCATAGTCGTCGTCCGAATCGGCCTCATGTGCGGCGTAGCTCAGGGACACATGCTGGCCACGGAGGTCGGGTTCCCGCACACGGAGTTGACTCTCGTTGCGCTCCCGGAACTGTCCGTGACCCACCTTGATGCGGTAGGTGTCCTCACCAATCCTGCGGACCACCTCTCCGGGTGTGAACCAGGTCTTGGTGCGGTGGGTGCCCATAGGGCGGGGTCTGATCACCCACACCGGGTCTCCCACCCTGAACTTCTGCGCTGTCGAGCTCGGGGCGGAGTTCTGACGCTCAGCATGCTCCTTCTCGAGCTGCTGGCAGATGTCCCGCGCCGTTTGCTCTTGCCGCGCGAAGAATTCCTTGGCGTCCATAGCCATACCATCACCAGACAAGGGAAGTCCCCGACCCAGGGGGTCCCTGCCGAACAGAATCTGGTGAGGGGACAAACCGCCCGGAGTGGGGGTGTCATGATGGGACTTCAGAGCAGGCCACATCTCCTCAAACCAGTTCCGCCGTGGATTGGTGATGTGGATCTTGCGCAGCTTCTCGAACAGCTGCCGTCCTGCCACTTCAGCCCGGCCGTTAGACGGGCTGAGATAGGCGACGCTCTTGGCATGACGTATTCCCATGAGGGAACACATAGCCTTGAACCAGGCACCAGTAAACTGGGGCCCTCGGTCACTGCAAATGGTGCGGGGGATGTCAAAGACGGTCAGCCAATGACGAATCATCATGACTGCCACTTCCTTGGCAAGCAACCCCTTTTGGCGTGCCGGAACGGCTACTACGTAGCCACTGTGGCGATCCACGCAAAGAACCACACAGTCAAAGGTCTCCTTGCCAATGTGCACTTCGGGCATGGAGAAGACGTCCATGGCCACGCTCTCCATCGGTTGGTCAGGAACCGGGGTCCATTGGGCTTCCCCCTTGACGTTCCGGCTATCGGGATTGCAGGCCTGACAGACCGAGCAACCCTTCCTGACCTTCTTGATGGCGGTGTAGAGAACGATATGGTCGATCTCGAACCGGCGCTGCATGTCAAGGGCTTGCTTCTTGACCCCTGGGTGCAGCATGTGGTGGTGCCAAGCTTCACATAGCTCGAGCACCCGGGACTCCGGTACTAGCAGCTTACCATTCCGGTAGAGCTTGCCATCTTCCTCAGTCAGCCCCTCTGGCCACTTCTGCCCGTCGTCAGGGTCGGTCACAGCCCTATACTCGGCCGCAAAGGCCTCAGACTTGGCGTAGTTGTCGGTCCAGTCGTCCTGGAGGCAAGACTCCGGGAAGAGGTGCTTTTCGGACTCAGCTCCCTCAGGGGCGAGTACTCTGACCGCTCTGCCCATCCTCATTCCGAGGGGGGCATCCGCAGCTATGACGACGAAGCATTTCACACCCTCCTCCTCCATCAGGCGCTCCATTTCAATGATCCTCTTGGCTTCAGCGGTCTCAGCCTCATCGCCATGGGCAGAGATGTCCGTCATGCCCTTGCTGGCGGGATAGGCCCACCTGCTGAGACAGTCCGCCACGGTGTTATCCTTTCCAGGAATATACACAACCGTGAGATAGAACTTGGCCAAGGTCTCATGCCATCTTGCCCGTCGGGAGGCGGGACCTGAGGGGGTGTCCACGTGCTCCTTGTGCCACGACTGCAGACTCTGATGGTCGGTGCAGACGGTGACGGGATGGAGGGCTATGTACCCAGCCCATTTCCTGAGAGCCATGACGATGGCATACACCTCCTTTTCTCGGGGCGTCCACGTCCGTCTCTGGCCTTCCGCCAGGACTCGGCTCCAGAAGGCCACGGGCACGTGCCTCCCATTGTC
Organism: Eutreptiella sp. 'Long Island Sound 2002'; assembly: GCA_964036045.1. Classification (NCBI taxonomy): domain Eukaryota; phylum Euglenozoa; class Euglenophyceae; order Eutreptiales; family Eutreptiaceae; genus Eutreptiella; species Eutreptiella sp. 'Long Island Sound 2002'. Next base: position 27,387,922 of record OZ038382.1, read on the forward strand.
AAGCACTTGCTCCAACACAGCGCCTACGGCGTAGTCGGAAGCGTCGGTGCGCAGGACGAACCCTCGGTCGGGATCCACGAGGTGCAGACCCACTGCGGATAGCAGCGCCTGCTTCATCCCCTCAAAGGCACGGTCGGAATCAGCATCCCAGACCAGAGCCTTCTTGGACCCCTTCTTGGTCTCCTCTCGGTGGCCCTTGACCATGGTCGTCATCGGGGCTGCATACTCGGCATACATCTTGATATACCCCGAGTAATAGTTGCAGAACCTCAGATACACCCGTAGCTCAGAGACCGTCTTGGGCTTTTCCCAGTGCTCGATCGCAGCCACCTTGCCAGGTATGGGCTTTCGCTGCCCGTTCCGGACTACGTGGCCAGCGAAGACCACCTCGCTTACCGCAATGGTGGCCTTGTCACTGCTGCCCGTGAGTTTGTGCCGAACCAGGAGGTCCAGCACCCGAGTGACGTCCCTCTCATGTGCCTCCAGGAGCTCCTCGTAGCTCGTACTGGGGTCCCCGGACGCGATGATCACGTCGTCCACGAAGGGGTCCGCACAGTCACGCACCGGCTCAAGCAGGTTCTCCAGCATCCGCTGAAAAGCCGCATTGCCGTTGGTAACGCCCATGGGCATCACCTTCCACTGGAGAGGTCCAAGTGGGGTGCTCATGGCTGTGCAGGCACGGGACTCCTCGGCGAGAGGCATCTGATGATAACCATGTTTCAGGTCAATCACCGTGAAGATCCTCCGCCGGTGTTGTTTCTGCAGCATGTCCTCAATGAGGGGCAGCGTATAGCTGTCGTGCTGCGTTTGGGCGTTTAGGCCGCGGTAGTCGACCACGAGCCGCCACTCACCGGCCACCTTCTTGGGGACGACGAAGCACGGAGAGGCCCACTCGGAGTGGCACGGCTCAAGCCAGCCTCTCTCGATGAAGTCACGGAGGATCTTCTCCATGGCCTCCTTCCTCTCGCCCCTCAGGGCGAACTCCCGTCGACGATACACACGGGGCTCCTGCTTCAGTTGTATCTTGGCCTCGCCATACGGTCCACGCACCGGTGGGGGAAACATAGGCTTTCCGCTGAAGAAGGTGTCGCCATACTTCTGCTTCAGCCTGGCCCTCAATGCCTGGATCTTGGGGCAATCATCGGACTCCGCCTTGGCTTTTCCGGGCACCTGGACCACTGAGCTTACTTGAGGGGTAGCGACCCCGCTCGGTTTCGGCTCAGGTGGTCTTCCCAGGTGGCCCAAAGGGCCATCTCTGGTCTTGCCTCGGAATAGATCGCCGTAGGTGGGTGGGTTACCCCCGATTGGCTCGTCCTGGCTGGACATGTGGTCCAGTACCCTCCGAACAAAGGTATCCCCATCATAGGAACCAGAGACGATCGAGTCCACTTCCCACCAGGCTTTATCCTGGCCTTTGCCCTCACGCTGGTTTCCCCAGTCGTGAAAGGGCTGATCCATATACCCCTGAAGCAGATCCAGCTCCTCTTCAGTGAGGGGGTCACCCGATTCTCCGATGTCAACGGGGGGAACCGCAAAGCATTGTCGCCATGGCTCTGCTATGATGCGGTTGACACAGACGAAGTCCGTGGTGTCGGCCTGATCAAGGCCCCCATCCACATAGTGGAATTCCGTTGGCCATATCTGGGGTGGCATGGGCTGTCCCTTAGCGTCCTGATAGACACTCTCTCCAGCCGGTAGGACGACCTTGTTTAAGGTCATGTTGGTCAATGAGACTACCCAATGTCGGGTACTTTCCTCCTCGGTGCATCCCATAGGAACAACCAGCACTGCCTTGGAGCGGTCCTTGCGAATCTTCGCTATCGCTCTTGGAATGTCCCAACGGGGGCAATGGATCCACATCAAGCCCTGATGCGGACCCCAGTGCTTCTTCCACGCGGAGTCCTGGGCGCTCCAGTACTTCTCACACACCCGAAGATGGGCGGAGGTTCCTGAGTAGAACGCATCCAGGGCCAGATCCGAAGCTCCCAGGTCCGCAACCACTCGGCTCGCCACTTCCAGCCTTACGCCGTACTCCTGGTTTGCTGGCCCAGCTGCCTCAGTGCCCGGTGCGGCTACTTCGAGCTGATCGTGTTCGGGGTGGATGCATTGGCATTCCACATGGTGCTCAGGTGACAAAAGCCACGAGAGCTGGTCGTCCTGGTACAGGGTCATGGACGCCTGGGCTGGGAGGACGCCGGAGTCCGTCTCCATCATGAAGTCGTACCCAACGATCATGTCCCAGTCCATCTCGGCCTCGTAGAAGCGACCTTGCAGGAGGATTTCCTTGCCCAGGTCTGGGCGGCTCAGCTCACGATGGTTCACGAACTGCAGCCCCATGGCCGCTTCCTTTGTGCCTCCCACCATGTACTGGCCGTTCGCCACCTTCAGCCTGACAGGTTTCGGACTGTCGGTCAGACACTCTGGCGGAAGTAGGCCAGCCTTGACCAAGCTGACCTGTGCTCCCGCGTCGACCAACACGTTGAAGACCTTTTCCACTTCCCCGCATAAGGCACGGACCTTAAGGTGCAATTGCCGCTCACGCCCCACTCGGAGCACGGCGTGCAAGCTCAGGATCTCCGGCCGTTCCAGAAGCTCAACAAGTGACTGGTGCAGGTCGTGGACAATGGGCTCAGGCTGCCCATCTGCAGCATCCAGCTGCGGTCCGGGTGATCCTCCGATACTCTCGGAAAGATCTTGAAGTACACCAAACACATTTTTGGTCGCGAAGGACGGACGGGCGCAAGGGTTCGTGCCTTCACGTGCCCTCACCCCGCCTCCGCGACTGGGTGCCGGACCGGGCCTTCCGCCCGCGGCAGTCCCTTTGTGCTTATCGACTCCCGACTGGGATGGTTCGGCGCTTCCCACGTCACCATCCTGCGACCGCCCTAGCTGGGGCCCTTGGCTGCAGGGGCTCCGCTAGGGGGCGTCGGTTGTGGAGGTAGGGGTGTTCTCCTCCGCATCAACCTCGTTGACGCCCTTCTTCCTTCCCCTTCTAGTCTTCTTGTCCTTCTCCTTGTTCTGGTCATTCTGGTTGTTCTCCTTGTTCTTGTTGTCCGACCTGGGGACCCAATTCCTCTTGATCTCCTGGATCTCCTTGGCCAACTCGGTCCCCTGCGACATCAGCTTGGAGAGCTCGTCCTTGTCCACCTCCACTTCGGCCTCCCGGATACCCGCAGGTGCACGCTTCTTCGACCCGTGCGCCTTCTTGTAGGCCTCCGTGTCGGCCTTGTGGATGGGGCATGTTCGGTGGTCATGGTTGAAGCCTTTCTTCCTTCCATAACACGAAACAGCCCTGAGGGTGAGCTCGTATGAACTCCCCAAAGGACAGCGGAGGGTCGCCAATGCGGCGAGGGTCCCTCTTCTCCTTCTTCCTCCAACCCTGCTGCAGGGGCTTCCAGTTTCCCGGTTTGCTCCCCGCGCTCAGGTTGTTGGCCACAAAGGCGCAAACGGCCACCTCGGCGGGCTCATTGTCGTCGTCATGGTCGACGAGAGTCTCATCGCCGTCGGCTCCCGCTGGGTCCATGGCAGCTTCCCCGCCAGGTCCCTCGCCAACGCAGTTGACGTCGCGGTCGCCAGGCCTCAACCCGCGGTGTGGTGGAGGTTCCGGTACTCCTTGAGCACCTCCTCTCCAACCAACTGCAGGATCTCGTCGCAGCTCATCCGCGCCAGGATGGCCTGCAGACGGATGGTCTGGCCGCTCACGTCACACTCGTCAAGGCGCCACATAGCGGTCTTTTCGCGATCGCCCGAGACGGTGATGAGGAGAGCATTTCGCAGGGAGTGCCGTTTGACATCCCGGGCCACGTTCTTCCTCGTCCAAGCCACCACGTTCGTATGATACTCTTTGGGGAGCATCATCTTGACTGTGTGGTTGGACTTGGCCCTCTTGGCTTCCTCCTTGGTGACCCTCTTGATCCAGGCTTCCGGCAGCATGGAGAGCAGGCGAGCCTGCTCGTCACCCTCGTTCCAATCCTCCACGTTGCGGCGGAAGAGGGTGTATTGCCCTCGGAAGTCCCGCCAATCCCGCAGGCGAATCTCCCGTCCGTCATGCTGAAGCTTGATGGACTTCCACCGCTTGGCAGCCACCTGCGGAGCGTCCACCCGCTCCTGCTCGTTGAGCCACTTCTTGGCTTCCTTGAGGGTCTTGATTTTCCCCTCCTTGGTCGCCACGAAGTATAGCTCTTGCAGCACTTCCGGCAGGCGGTACCTGAACCGTCTGAAGACATACTTCTCCGCAACAGCGGGATGCATGTCCTCAGTAACGGTTACCCCCCAATCGTCCAGCTTCTCCAAGAAGCGGTCGAGGTTGAGGGGGTTGCCGTCGTACATGGGGGGCTTGATGTCCTTCAAGTCTTCCCACAGGGCGGCATCCGCGGCCTTAGAGACCATGAACGCCGGCCGCGAGGTCGACCGAGGTTCCCATCGGCCTCTCCCATGGACTCCCACGGCTGCCACGTCGATCTCCTCCATGGAATCCCTGTGGCTACGCTGCGGTTCCTCCATGTACGCTGAACCCAGATGTTCACGCCGTACTCCTTCCATGTACGCCTCCTCATCACGGCGCCGGCGGCTGCGTTCAGCGGCCTCCCGTCGTACGCCACGCGGCAGGCTGATGTCGAACTCCTCCAAGTCCAGATGTAGGTCCTCACCTCCACCGACATCCCACTCCACGTCTCCCCTGGGGACCTCATCCCTGAGTCCACCATAACGTCCACCAGCCATTGGGATTGGCTCCGGGGCTGGTGCGGGGCGTCGGGGGCGTACCGGTGTCCGCGGTGGAGCACGGCGGTTGTGGTACTCCGCGCTGAGCCACTCATCACGCCAATCCTCACTGCCACTGCCGGGGGGCACGCGCTCGTTGCGGCGGCCCGCGCTGTGGTGAGAGGGGGCGCTGAGAGAGGGGACACTGGCGCTGGAGCGACTCCTGGGGGCTCCGCCGGGGGCGTGGGGTCTGCCTGGACCTGGTCCGGGTCCCCAGCCGTCGTCCGACGAGCCAGACTCCAGGGGTGGCTGGTCGCTGCCGACGCTCCCACGGGCATCCAGCGCGTCCAGCCTCTGCTGCAGGCCGCTGATGACCTTGTTCAGCGACCTGGTCTCGCCCCTGGCGATGTCCAGCAGCCTCTGGGTGGCGGTGGCGACGCTGGCGCTCTTGACCATCTCGATCTTGGCGATGTCCAGCTCTCTCTGCGCGCGCGCGGCGACCCTGGCGATGCGAGTCATCTCGCCCTTGCCTGTGTCTACCTCGTGCTCGAGGAACTGGACCCTCCTGCGGAGGTAGACAATCCACCGCCAGGTGGTATCCGGGTCGCCGTTCCCTGGTGGGTCGTCGGGGTCTCCAGGGCGTCCTCCAGGAGGGCCTCCGCCGGGTCCGCCCGGTCCAGGGGGTCCTCCCCCGCCCGGTGGTCCGCCTCCAGGGGGTCCACTTGGTGGGCGTCCTCCAGGGGGTCCTGATGGTCCTCCGCCAGGGGGTCCCGGTGGGTCTCCGCCGGGTCGCCTCGGTGGGTCCGAGGATGGGCGCTTCTTCGTGATGTCGAAGTCCATGTCGTCATCCTCGTCCATGTCGCCCCACCTGGGCGTCTCGGTCTCGGAAGACTCCGAGCTCCGGTAGGGAGGAGGGGTATCCTCATCCTCACCTTTCGGCTCCTTGGGGACGTCTCCGCCTCCTCCGCCCGTCCAAGCCACCACTCGGCGATGTCGGCGGTCTCGTTCATCCCCGTCGCTGGCGGTGAAGAAGGGGTCGCTGTCGTGGGGGTGTCCACCCGCTGGCCTCCGTGGCCTCTCGGGGGTCTTCCCCTTACCCTTCCTCCGTCGATGGGCAGTGGGGCCACTGCTCCGACTGCTGCCCGTGTCGGCCTCGTCCAGCGTCATCTTGGAGGAGGCGTCCCCTTCGAAAAGCTTTCGAAGGGTCTCCACTCGTGATCCTCCCGGGGGAGTCTCGCGGCGGAGTTTGGCCTCTGCCTCCTCCATTGCGGCGGCGGTGGCTGCAGCAGCTCGCCTTTCGGCCTCCTCCCGGGCACGAGCCGCCTCGGCCCCCGGGTCTGCTCCAGCCGCGCCTTCTCCGCTTCCAACGCCGCCAACTCAGCCTCCGTCTTGGCCCTCTCCTCAGGGACCTTCCGTCGCGCGGCCTCGATGGCGTCCTTCTTGGCGGCGTCCGCCTGGGCCTTAGCCGTTTCTTCGGCGTGGGCCCTTTCCTCCGCCTCCTTCTTTGCCCTCTCTTGGGCAAGCGCCTTTTCCAGCGCCTTCACCTCGGCCTCCTTGCAGGCAATGGCCTCCTGCGTCAGGCGGGCTTCCTCGTAGGCTGCCGCCACCTCACCGTTGACCTGGGCAGTCGCTGCCCCATGGGCGGCTACGGCCTTGAGTCCGGCCGCAATGGCCGCCACGGTCGAGGCGTGGATGGCCATGCCATGCGCCCACTCTGCAGCCTCCTGCTGGGCGATGCAGGAGGCGCCCTCCATGGCAGCGTTCTGCTGCATGGCCCGTTGCCGGGGAACCCGAAGGTTGCAGGGCACCCCACAGGCGCGCTCACAGGCGCGCGCCACGTCCCTTTGGTCGGGCGCGACGCTGCTGCTGGAGCTGGCCTGGTCGACCGGCATCCTCCCGCGGTGGGCCGACTCCACGTCGCTGCTGGGGCCTGACTTCCTCAGGAGCAGCGGACGGGGCTTGGCCTTGGTCTGCTTGGCGACTTGGAAGTAGTCGCCAAGGGTGGTGTGGCCGGGCTGTTGACCGCCACGGGTCCGTTCGGGGCTGGGGGCTGGTGCTCCACCCCTGGCGCCTTGGGCGGCTTCAGCGGCCAGGGACTCCTGGTACTCCCGCCACCTCCGGTCGCGCTTCCTGTCCCCGGCGGACCGCTTCTCCTTCCCCGGAGACGCGCTGCTGCTGCTGCCCTGCAGCCTGCGCTCGCTCCCCGGTTCCGGGAAGTTCTTCTAGATCATGTCCCACATGGAGACGTTGATCGAGGCGCCCGACGGGTACTCGTTGGGCTTCTCGTCCTCCTCAATCCCGTCGGGGCGCAGCCCTTCGCCGGGCCTGTCCGGCCGGGTCCAGGTCCTCTAGCGCCTCTGCTGGAAGCGGAAGGCAAACCCTTCCACCCGCAGCCAGTCCTCCACGGCCTGCAGGCAGTCGGGGGCCATGTCCGTGCGGAGCTCGAAGCTCCCGGGCATGCCGCCTTCGCACTGGGGGTGGCTGTGGCGATAATGCTGGTCCCACACCAACCCACGCAGTAGGCGTACCGCATGGGGGTGGGGCCGCGGCCACGTCTTACCTGCTTCTTGCCAGTTTACCATGGCAGCGGGGGGCGTACTTGGTCTTGAGGTCCTTGGTGTGCACTCATTCCACTCAACGAACTGGTCCTGGTGGTGTTTGTTGAGGCGGGTGCTGCAGCACTGGACTGGGAGTGCGGCCGGTGCTGGTCGGCCGGTGGTTGTGGAAGTGGTTGACGCGACTGGGTGTGCGGCCTTGCTGGTCGGCCGAAAGGACTCGCTGATGAGGGAGTCCTGGTCAGTCCACCTCCTTCACGGTCGCGGCGCTTCCGTGGTCGCTCAGGTCGATGCTCTGGGCGACGCTGCGGGCCGCTGCGCTGCGCTGCAAGCTGCGAGCTGCGAGCTGCTGCGCCGCGCTGCTCGGGTTTGGTGGCCCCGAGTGGCACGCGAGGGATGGGTAACCCCCCGGTGAAACACTTTTGACGCGTTCCCGTGGGGGGCCTGGTCACGGGACGCTGCGGTGGACACGCGCAAGTGAGCAGGCAGGCAAAGCACTACGCTCACAGGGGCATCATTGCGCTCATGTCATGTGACAAAGCGTTTCAGGATCCTTGCCACTCTGAAACAAGGGAACAAAAGTATGTACAACAACACATCAGGATATGTACACATGGGGTTAAGACTGGACTGGGGTAAGGGCATCACAGGATAATAGACACTCAGTCCCAACTCATATCCCAATCCCAGGTCCGACCCTCTCAGTGGCTGGTGGGGGCGGGGGCTCAAATACAACCCATGCCCTGCTCAGTCCGGACCCTGAAACCCTGCCGATAGGGGGGGTGTCCCGGCCAGCCACAGGCGAGTTCCTGGAAACCAATGGGCCCCAAGGCCAACCGACAGTGGCTCCCTATGCTACCTTAACGGCGAGTCCCAACTCCTCCCTGAGCCAGAGATATGGCCCCGCCATTATCCCCTAGGAGTTGGTAGCTGAAAATGGGCTGTTTCAGCCCAAACTGATATTAGCTCAAAAATCTCCAAAATTGACCCTTCGTCCGGACCCGCCAGAGGTAGGGACGAGGCAACTGACCCTATGCCCTTCAAATACGAACTCCCTGGAGCCCTCACCCAACCTGGTTCCCTCTGAGGTCCCGGCATCAGGGCACCACGGGTTGTCAAGTGGGGTCATGATGCCAAAATCACCAAAATTGGCGTCATTCTCACGCGCGGCTTGCCCGGCCAGGGCAAGGCCAATGGCACACAGGATAGGAGGCAGGACCTAGGACTCATATCTGAGTGCACAACTTTGAATTAGGTCCGGGCTCCCTGTGGGCATATAGATATGGGGCCGCCAATTGACCACACGGGGGGTTGAAATTGGGGTCCCAAAAGGGGGTCATTTTGGCTGCTCGAAATGAGCCAAAATTCGGGGGTGCTCCCAATAGTATATCTCCACGCCGGCTTGGAGATCGGATTCGCCATTCCATACGCGATCCACCAGGAGTCCAACGAAGACTCCTATACACTTGGCGCTCAAAGATCTTCATGCCACTCGGCGTGGTGACAATCCCAATTGGGTCCATAAATGCCAAAATGGCAAAATTGCCCACACTCACTTTGGGCTAGCACCTTAACGAAGGTTGCTCCGCTTCGCCCACGTGGTGTGTGAACCATGGGGACCAATATGCATAACACCCATGTCATATATGGTCCATTGGTCCATGCGTCCGGCGTGCACGGGTGGGCTGAACATAGTGCACGGCGGGCAGAAAATGTGGAAAATTGCTCAAAATGGCCGAAAATGCGCACACTAATGGTTGGGGCAAATGAGGCACATGCCCGACTTGGACCGGAGTGTGCCATAGGAGTGGTATCAAGTCATATGTGTCCAACATATCTTTTGGGCGTCGCCCAACTCCTCCGGTATTGGGAATGGCAGGGTCACCAAGCGAGCCCATGATTTGGGATAATCCCAAATCGCCAACATGGCGGCCACGGTTCGCCAAGCCGAAGAGGAGTTATTCGCCGGGTCCAAGATATGTTGGGCACCGAAGTATGTACCCTCATAACATACTTGAGTCATGATGTCAATTGAGCGCAACGTTGAGATACACGGTCGCCACTTGACATCATGACGGGCAAAAAACAGCAATATTGGCGAAAAAACACCCAAGAGTGCGTTGAAAGGCGCAGAAATATATTATAATATCTTTGGCTTGGATTGAGTAATCGACCAATCCTTCTAAACACAATGACTTGACACTAATGACCTTCGATTCCACATATGTGCTCCACTTGGGGCGCTTTGAAGGGTTACGAGCGCTACTTCCCAAGCGGGCACATAAAAATATGGAAAGTTGCAAAACACACACCTTGCTCCCAACGCATCGCTTTGGGATCGCCACACAAGCTTTCCTCCACGAAGGTTAGGCTTGCAATTGATCGTGGGGAGTATAAGGAAGGGCCTCGTGCAATATGAGGTCCATTGGTGGGTGTATCGCTCTTAGCCAAACCCGCCAAATGGGCACGCAATACAACACATGGCACATACCACATATTGCCCAAAAAGGTAGCTCCCCCCACGATATGTCATGCCCCTCCAAGGGCATAACTTTGTGTCAATCGCTCATAGGAACTCAAGGAGAGTTCCTCTGCAACACCAACACTCGCGCGCTACACTCGAAAGTTATCTTAACGCACACAATATCATGGCCAAAGAGTTATAACGCAAACTCTACCCTCTTGACCATGATCCATTACCCTAGCGCGCACGTGTGGAGACGCAAGGCGTATAGAGCTTCCTAAATTACGTCGGGAGTATTGTGAATACATCCCACGTTTCCTTATTGCCATTCCTCGCAAGCGGCACGAGATATGACCCTCACAAGTGGCCTCACGAATCAACTTTGTTTTGCCCATATCTCTAAGACAAATGGAGGGCAAGACAAAAGGAAAGTTGATTCGTGCATAGGGAAGCACGTAGGTCCACTCAAAAGAGGTCAAATCAAGTGCGAGGATGTCGAAGTCGAAAATCCGATTTCGACATCCTGAAAAATTCGGATTAAGGTTGCGAGTGTAAGATGTGAAAATTGCGGATGCATCAATGCAATTCCTGAAGACTTTAGAGTCTTCGTCACGATTTGCGCTAAAATATCTGTATATAACAGTTAAACTGGCGGTTACGCTAAAGTTGCGAACTACCCGCCAGCTGTCAAAACAGTGAATATCAGAACGGAAGCATAAACATTGACGGAAACAATATGAAAATAAAACCCTGTTGATTCCTGATATTCTGATATATAAATCTCCGCTGGCGGTGCATCGGTTACCGATGCGGGGCTTTACAGCACGGAACACGCTCCCGCCGGGCTCGCACCGGGCGTCAACGGGCGTCTTCCCTTCCGTACATGGGGTTAGTGGACCGGAGACCGGTCTTCCCTTCCGTACATGGGGTTAGTGGACCGGAGACCGGTTGTATGCCCTACCCTAGCCATGGGGTTCTGGGTACCGCTTCACTGGCGCCTATCCTTGGGGGAAAACGGCAAAAGCCCTACCTACTAGAGGGGAGGGGTGGCCAAGTGTGCTAAGGGCATACAAAACGTACATTTCTGCTAAGGCCAAAAGCTAACGCACTCCCCTGCCCACGTGGAAATGCACGCGGGACAAGAGACATCACTACGCTACACTCACTAACGCCAGCACCGGCCTTCGAAGGCAGGGTGAGCACTCATCACTTGCACTCAACCCCTGCCAGGCCTGCTGACCCTAACACCTACACACGCTACTTGGTGTTGCTGTTGAAGGAGTCACGGGTCCTACTGACCGTCCTGTGAGAAAGCAAGAGAACACAGCGCTACTAAGCGGCTGTGGCCTAACAGGGACGCCACTAGGTGTTTCCCCGTCAGGGCTTGGAGGGAGGGAGTGCTCAGCGTGCGTGCACAGCGTGGATGGCGGTGAAGTCGGACTGCACTCACCACTCCTAGTCCAGCTGCAGTTATTTGTTTTTGTGATCCGCGCAGCATATTTTAGCGCTGCCAAGAGGGACTGCACCAGTCGCCCTTACCTTCCCACCTGTAAAGCAAAGGCCAATGACTGAGGTTCAAGACTGAGGAACCAAGACAGTCTCCACGTGGTATACGCTTCTCAGGCTGCCCTATAATACGCTGTTCCTGAACCTCAGTACAAGCAAGCAAGCTTAAGGAATTCCACCCGTTCTCTTAAAGAACGTAGGGTGGAGCCCCTGGGTAACCTAAACAAGAGTTATACCGTGCGCACTTCGTGTAGCCTACCCTTTAATGCGTCATATGCATGCACAAATATGCACAGGGTTCCCAAATTTTCCTTCTCTTGCCTAATGTTACACAACTTAACCAATCAAAGCGTGACTCAACCAGGAGGTGAGCTCCTCTTGGGCTTACTTACCTTACTCACCACGCATCATGTGAATGCCGAGAAAAACACGAGCGCAAAAAAACCCTACCCGCTTAAACCAACCTACGGCGAATTATAAACCACCCTAAGCGATTAATGCACTGTGTGTCATGCATGCTACCCTTGTCTTGTCTCCTGCAGAAAGCGGAGAGAGAGTGGCAGACTGCACAGCGCAAAACAAGCCTAAGCGTTTTAAGCAACCCTACTTTAGCGCTACGGCAACACAAACACGAGCAAGCACTTTCTTTTCTTACCTGTGTAGAGAGAACAAGGGTGAATTAGGGTACAGGGAAAGCGCCACAGCGTGTGAATGCCTCAATTGAGCACATGCATCGCGAGCACAGCGCATATTCTAACCCTACGTGCGCGCTGCGCGCTCCATTCGCATCGCATACCTTTCATTCCTGTTTTGACCTGTGCAGAACAAGAGAGAGGAGAACCCGAACCCCCAACGAACACCGCGGTGACAACCCTAACGTTTGAACGAAGCAACCAACAAGAACGCAATGCATGCGGTTGAAATGACACTAGAATACTTGAGAGGTGGGTTGTCCACATGCTCTGTGGTGTGGGTTGAGTTTGAATACTTTTCCCTAAAGTTTATAAAAATTTTAATGCAACTGTGCAAAAATTTCCTATAGAACTTTAACAACTACGGCTCATACCTTCTTTTTCAAGAGCCTTTTACGCTTGCGCAACCCTGTTTTTGAAGTCCGCTTCCGTTGCGCTTGTCTGCGACTTTGAGTTTTGGTGTAAAAATGACGATTTCTCGCGTGATTTCGTGAATTTTTAGCGATTTGACTTCTTAAATCGCTACACCTTTCGCCAAACCACAGGGATCACTCCCTGTTGGTTACATTTTCTATTTTTTTTCAGCTCCTGGAGATTTGTGTCCTCCATTAGGAGTATTGCTCCGCCCTGGCCCTTGGTCAGGACGTTTACTGAAGCGGTACCCAGAACCCCATGGCTAGGTTACGGCATACAACCGGTCTCCGGTCCACTAACCCCATGTACGGAAGGGAAGACGCCCGTTGACGCCCGGTGCGAGCCCGGCGGGAGCGTGTTCCGTGCCGTAAAGCCCCGCATCGGCAACCGATGCGCCGCCAGCGGAGATTTATATATCAGAATATCAGGAATCAACAGGGTTTTATTTTCATATTGTTTCCGTCCATTTTTACGCTTCCGTTCTGATATTCACTGTTTTGACAGCTGGCGGTTAGTTCGCGACTTTAGCGTAACCGCCAGTTTAACTGTTATATACAGATATTTTAGCGCAAATCGTGACGAAGACTCTAAAGTCTTCAGGAATTGCATTGATGCATCCGCAATTTTCACATTCTACACTCGCAACCTTAATCCGAATTTTTCAGGATGTCGAAATCGGATTTTCGACTTCGACATCCTCGCACTTGATTTGACCTCTTTCGAGTGGACCTACGTGCTTCCCTATGCACGAATCAACTTTCCTTTTGTCTTGCCCTCCATTTGTCTTAGAGATATGGGCAAAACAAAGTTGATTCGTGAGGCCACTTGTGAGGGTCATATCTCGTGCCGCTTGCGAGGAATGACAATAAGGAAACGTGGGATGTATTCACAATACTCCCGACGTAATTTAGGAAGCTTCATATGCCTTGCGTCTCCATACGTGCGCGCTAGGGTAATGGATCATGGTCAAGAGGGTAGAGTTTGCGTTACAACTCTTTGGCCATGATATTGCGTGCGTTAAGATAACTTTCGAGTGTAGCGCGCGAGTGTTGGTGTTGCAGAGGAACTCTCCTTGAGTTCCTATGAGCGATTGACACAAAGTTATGCCCTTGGAGGGGCATGACATATCGTGGGGGGAGCTACCTTTTTGGGCAATATGTGGTATGTGCCATGTGTTGTATTGCGTGCCCATTTGGCGGCTCCATCGCTCCAAGCCAACCCGCCAATGGACCTCATATTGTGCAAGCCATTTCTCCATACTCCCCACGATCAATTGGAAGCCTAACCTTTGTGGAGGAAAGCTTGTGTGGCGATCCCAAAGCGATGCGTTCGGAGCAAGGTGTGCGTTTTGCAATTTTCCATATTTTCATGTGCCCACTTGGGAAGTAGCGCTCGTAACCTTTCAAAGTGCACCAGGTGGAGCACATAGGTGGAATCGAAGGTCATTGGTGTCAAGTCATTGTGTTTAGAAGGATTGGTCGATTACTCAATCCAAGCCGAAGATATTATAATATATTTGTGAGCCTTTCAAGGCACTTTTGGGTGCTTTTTCGCCAATATTGCTGTTTTTTGCCCGTCATGATGTCAAGTGGCGACCGTGTATCTCAGCGTTGCGCTCAATTGACATCATGACTCAAGTATGTCATAAGGGTACATACTTCGGTGCCCAACATATCTTGGACCCGGCGAATAACTCCTCTTGGGCTTGGCATACTGTGGCCGCCATGTTGGCAATTTGGGACTATCCCAAATCATGGGCTCGCTTGGTGACCCTGCCATTCCCAAAATCGGAGGAGTTGGGCGACGCCCAAAAGATATGTTGGACACATATGACTTGATACCACTCCTATGGCACACTCCGGTCCAAGTCGGGCATGTGCCTCATTTGCCCCAACCGTGAGTGTGCGCATTTTCGGCCATTTTGAGCGATTTTCCACATTTTCTGCCCGCCGTGCACTATGTTCAGCCCAGCCGTGCACGCCGGACGCATGGACCAATGGATCATATATGACATGGGTGTTATGCATATTGGTCCCCATGGTTCACACACTATGTGGGCGAAGTGGAGCAACCTTCGTTCGGGTGCTAGCCCAAAGTGAGTGTGGGCAATTTTGCCATTTTGGCATTTGTGGACCCAATTGGGATTGTCACCACGCCAAGTGGCATGGAGATCTTTGAGAGCCAAGTGCATGGGAGTCTTCGTTGGACTCCCGGTGGATCGCGTATGGAATGGCGGATCCGATCTCCAAGCCGGCGTGGAGATATACTATTGGGAGCACCCCCGAATTTTGGCTCATTTCGAGCAGCCAAAATGACCCCCTTTTGGGACCCCAATTTCACCCCCCCGTCTGGTCAATTGGCGGCCCCATTTCTCTATGCCCACAGGGAGCCCGGACCTAATTCCAAGTTGTGCACACAGATATGAGTCCTAGGTCCTGGCTCCTATCCTGTGAGCCATTGGCCTTGCCCTGGCCGGGCAAGCCACGCGTGGGAATGACGCCAATTTTGGTGATTTCCGCATCATGACCCCACTTGACGAACCCGTGGTGCCCTGATGCCGGGTCCTCAGAGGGAACCAGGTTGGGTGAGGGCTCCAGGGAGTTCATACTCAAAGGGCATAGGGTTAGTTGCCGCGTCCCTACCTCTGGCGGGTCCAGACAAGGGGTCAATTTTGGAGATTTTTGAGCTAATATCAGTTTGGGCTGAAACAGCCCATTTTCAGCTACCAACTCCTAGGGGATAATGGCGGGGCCATATCTCTGGCTCAGAGGGGAGTTAGGACCTGCCGTTAGGGTAGCATGGGGAGCCACTGTTGGTCGGCCTCGGAGCCCTCTTGCTTTCTGGAAACTCGCCTGTGGCTGGGCGGAACACCCTCCCCATTGGCAGGGTTTCAGGGTCCGGACTGAGCAGGGCATGGGTTGTGTTTGAGCCCCCGCCCCCAACAGCCACTGAGAGGGTCGGACCTGGGATTGGGATATGAGTTGGGACTGAGTGTCTATTGACGCGTTCCCGTGGGGGGCCGGCCACGGGACGCTGCGGTGGACACACGCAAGTGAGCAGGCAGGCAAAGCACTACGCTCACAAGGGCATCAATGCGTTGTCATGTGACAAAGCGTTTCAGGATCCTTGCCACTCTGCAAAGAGGGAACGAAAGTATGTACAGCAACACATCAGGATATGTACACATGGGGTTAAGACTGGACTGGGGTAAGGGCATTACAGGACCATAGACACTCAGTCCCAACTCATATCCCAATCCCAGGTCCGACCCTCTCAGTGGCTGATGGGGGCGGGGGCTCAAACACAACCCATGCCCTGCTCAGTCCGGACCCTGAAACCCTGCCAATGGGAGAGGTGTCCCGCACAGCCACAGGCGAGTTCCTGGAAACCAATGGGCTCCAAGGCCAACCGACAGTGGCTCCCTATGCTCCCTTAACGGCAGGTCCCAACTCCACTCTGAGCCAGAGATATGGCCCCGCCATTATCACCCAGGAGTTGGTAGCTGAAAATGGGCTGTTTCAGCCCAAACTGAAATTAGCTTGAAAATCTCCAAAATTGACCCTTCGTCCGGACCCGCCAGAGGTAGGGACGAGGCAACTGACCCTATGCCCTTCAAATACGAGCTCCCCGGAGCCCTCACCCAACCTGGTTCCCTCTGAGGTTCCGGCATCAGGGCAACACGGATGAGTCAAGTGGGGTCATGATGCCAAAATCACCAAAATTGGCGTCATTCCCACGCGTGGCTCGCCCGGCCAAGGTAAGGCCAATGGCTCACAGGGTAGGAGGCAGGACCTAGGACTTATATCTGAGTGCACAACTTGGAATTAGGTCCGGGCTCCCTATGGGCTTAGAGAAATGGGGCCGCCAATTGACCACACGGAAGGGGGAAATTGGGGTCCCAAAATTGGGTCATTTTGGCTGCTTGAAATGAGCCAAAATTCAGTGTGCTCCCAATAGTATATCTCCACGCCGGCTTGGAGATCGGATCCGCCATTCCATACGTGATCCACCGGGAGTCCAACAGAGACTCCCATGCCCTTGGCTCTCAAAGATCTCCATGCCACTCGGCGTGGTGACGATCCCAATTGGGTCCACAAATGCAAAAATGGCAAAATTGCCCATACTTAATTTGGCCTAGCGCCTTAACGAAGGCAGCTCCGCTTCGCCCACGTGGTGTGTGGACCATGGGGACCATTACCCATAACACCCATGTCATATATGGTCCATTGGTCCATGCGTCCGGCGTGCACGAGGGTTAGAACATAGTGCACGGCGGGCAGCAAAAGTGGAAAAATGCTCAAAATGGCCAAAATTGCGCACACTCATGGTTAGGGCAAATGAGGCACATGCCCGACTCGGACCGGAGTGTGCCATAGGATTGGTATCAAGTCATATATGTCCAACATATCTTTGGGGCGTCGCCCAACTCCTCCGGTATTGGGAATGGCAGGGTCGCCAAGTGAGCCCATGATTTGGGATAGTCCCAAATCGCCAACATGGCGGCCACGGTATGCCAAGCTCAAGAGGAGTTATTCGCCGGGTCCAAGATATGTTGGCGACCGAAATATGCACCCTCATAACATACTTGGGTCATGATGTCAATTGAGCGCAACGTTGAGATATAAGTTCGCCACTTGACATCATCACGAGCCAAAAATGGCAAAATTGGCACAAAGACACACAAAAGTGCATTGAAAGGTGCACAATTATATTATAATATCTTTGGCTTGGTTCGTGCAATCAACTAATCCTTCTAAACACAATGACCTGACACCAATGACCTTCGATCCCACATATGTGCTCCACTTGGGGCGCCATGAAAGGTTACGAGCGCTGCTTCCCAAGTGGGCACATGAAAATATGGAAAATTGTAAAACACACACCTTGCTCCCAACGCATCGCTTCGGGATCACCACACAAGCTTCCCTTCACGAAGGTTAGGCTTGCAATTGACCGTAGGGAGTATGGAGAAGGGGCTTGCACAATATGAGGTCCATTGGCGGGTTCGACTTGGAGCAATGGACCCGCCAAATGGGCACGCAACACAACATATGGCACATACCACATATTGCCCCAAAAAGCAGCTCCCACCACGATATGTCATGCCCCTCCAAGGGCATAACTTTGTGTCAATCGCTCATAGGAACTCAAGGAGAGTTCCTATGCAACACCAACACTTGCGCGCTACACTCGAAAGTTATCTTAACGCACGCAATATCATGGCCAAAGAGTTATAACGCAAACTCTACCCTCTTGACCATGATCCATTACACTAGCGCGCATGTGTAGAAACGCAAGGCATATGAAGCTTCCTAAATTACGTCGGGAGTATTGTGAATACATCCCACGTTTCCTTATCGTCAATACTCGCAAGCAACACGAGATATGACCTTCACAAGTGGCCTCACGAATCAACTTTGTTTTGCCCATATCTTTAAGACAAATGGAGGGCAGGATAAAAGGGAAGTTGATTCGTGCATACGGAAGCACGTAGGTCCACTCGAAAGAGGTCAAATCAAGTGCGGGGATGTCGAAGTCGAAAATCCGATTTCGACATCCTGAAAAATTCGGATTAAGGTTGCGAGTATTAATTATGAAAATTGCGGAAGCATCCATGCAGTTCCTGGCGACTTTGGAGCCTTCGTCGCGGATAGCGTTAAAATTTCCATTATAAACAGTTAAACTGGCGGTTACGGTGAAGTCGCGAACCAACCGCCAGCAGTCAAAACAGTGAGTATCGGAACGGAAGTATAAAAATTGACGGAAACAATATGAAAATAAAACCCTGTTGATTCCTGATATTCTGATACTCAAATCTTCGCTGGCGGTGCATCGGTTGCCGATGCGGGGCTTCACGGCACGGAACACGCCGTGCATGGGGTTAGTGGACCGGGGACCGGTTGTATGCCGTAGCCTGGCCATGGGGTTCTGGGTACCGCTTCACCCCCCTCCTTAGAGCAAACCCTGGGGGGGCTCGATAACACCCACGCATGGCAGCGGGTACCCAGGACCACTACCTGAGGGGGGGGGGTGTCACATCCTCACTCAGTAAGTCACAGTAAGATAGGTATCCCACAGTGGGACAGGTATGCTGCTGTAACAGCCTGTAGCACATGTATAGTATCAAGTATCAAGTCCCGGGTCCTGGCGGCGATTGTTCGGCATCCAAAGGACCCGTTAACCCATACCAGGCGCACCGGGTGCCGGCTGCTACGGTCACCACCACAGTGGCAGTGGCATACACGGCCAACATAGGCGTCACACGACGGCCGAGGTGGCCCCACAAGTCGAGAGCGACCACAAAGATCCATCAGGCTACCCCAAGCTTCCCAAGGCCCGCCGACTGGGGAGAGTCCCCACGGGTCCTTCCTCGGGCGCACCATGTCCATATCCATACGACGCGAGTCCAGAGTGCCATAGTCGAACTCCTTACGAACCCCAAATCGTAAGGGAACTCCTCCTGAAGGGATCGGGCATCAAGGCCGTCTTTTCCCTCGCCCTACTACCACGAAGCGTGGCCATACATGAGGGAGTCCTCATGCAGTGTGGGCGGAGGCGTCGACTCCTCAAACCACCAGTTTCCCAGGCAGACTGACCGAGGTCAGGAGCACCGGAGGCCGCCATCCGAATGCAAGTGCGTCTGCAAATCGGTAGGCTCACACTGGGACTGACAGTGGCGAACCGCTGGGAGTGTAGTCAGGCAACTGGGCTTCCCGCCTGGCGCCATCAGGATCTCCACAAACACAGCAAATAGGGCAACACGGTATCACGGGCACTCAAACAGTAGAATCTGTAATCAAGTACTGGTCCAGGCTGGACCAGGCTGTAAGGATATGTACACGGCGACTCAAGGCGCCTCTGTATCCCGATTCGTGGTGAAAAACAGTCCATCCCTCAGCGATGGGCTGATGACACTTAACATACAGATGCACATATCCTGGAGGGCAGAAAAGCAAGCAACAATTTGGGTAAATAGGCGTGTAAACACACTCAGAACAGAGTGCCAAACCACGCCACGGTCAGGATAAGGCAAATGCAGGAGGATGGACAGGATAACGCCTGAGTTCAGGCATATATAGTCTCGAGACACACGTCGACTGGTCTGGAATCCGCAAATGCCATGGAACCAGACCACACACCAAAAAAATCGCAATGCCGATGACAGCGGCATCCGTTGCGCAACGTCGTATGGGCTTCAAGGCCCCAAGAGCTCAAAAATATGAAGGTCAGTCGCCCTACCTGGTTTCCCAAGGATTCAGCAGGGGGGGGAGTGACGAATAGAAATGAAAGAGAGGGGCCATCCTCCTCTGGATTCAGCAGGGGGGGGTATATGGCCACTCTGTCACCAAAAGATGGAAGAGAGCAAGCAAGTAAGGGACGGTTCGTCGGCCTCACAAGCGCTCATAACACATCAGGGGAGAGCTCAGGGCGCTGATCAGGCACCCCTGGCTGCAATCGCCCAGGTGAGTGCTGCCAAGTCCGAGACATGGATCTTGGTCTTGTGCTTGCGGATGTACTCCATGAAGGGGGTATTGACCCGCGGCACGAATGAGGAGACGGGTTCCCAGGTGTCGTGGGACGGCCCATAGCCTCGCCAACGAACCTTGAACTCCAGACCTCCAGGTGCCGAGGCCTTCGGACGCTGAGCCAGGATCTTCTCGACAGTATAGTCGTCCTGCTCAGCATAGTCGTCGTCCGAATCGGCCTCATGTTTTGCGTAGTCCAGGGACACATGTCGGCCACGGAGGTCGGGTTCCCGCACACGGAGTTGACTCTCGTGGCGCTCCCGGAACTGTCCGTGACCCACCTTGACGCGGTAAGTGTCCTCACCAATCCTGCGGACCACCTCGCCGGGTGTGAACCAGGTTTTGGTGCGGTGGGTGCCCATGGGGCGGGGTCTGATCACCCACACCGGGTCTCCCACCCTGAATCTCTGCGCTGTCGAGCTCGGGGCGGACTTCTGACGCTCAGCATGCTCCTTCTCAAGCTGCTGGCGGATGTCCCGCGCCGTTTGCTCTTGCCGCGCGAAGAACTCCTTGGCATCCATAGCCATGCCATCACCAGACAAGGGAAGTCCCCTACCCAGGGGGTCCCTGCCAAACAGAATCTGGTGAGGGGACAAACCGCCCGGAGTGGGGGTGTCATGATGGGCCTTCAGAGCAGGCCACATCTCCTCGAACCAGTTCCGCCGTGGATTGGTGATGTGGATCTTGCGCAGCTTCTCGAACAGCTGCCGTCCAGCCACTTCAGCACGGCCGTTAGACCGGCTGAGATAGGCGACGCTCTTGGCATGACGTATCCCCATGAGGGAACACATAGCCTTGAACCAGCCACCAGTAAACTGGGGCCCTCGGTCACTGCAAATGGTGCGGGGGATGTCAAAGACGGTCAGCCAATGACGAATCATCATGACTGCCACTTCCTTGGCAAGCAACCCCTTTTTGCGTGCCGGAACGGCTACAACGTAGCCGCTGTGGCGGTCCACACAGAGAACCACACAGTCAAAGGTCTCCTTGCCAATGTGCACTTCGGGCATGGAGAAGACGTCCATGGCCACGCTCTCCATGGGCTGGTCAGGAACCGGGGTCCATTGGGGTTCCCCCTTGACGTTCCGGTTGTCGGGATTGCAGGCCTGACAGACCGAGCAACCCTTCCTGACCTTTTTGATGGCGGTGTAGAGAACGATATGGTCGATCTCAAACCGACGCTGCATGTCAAGAGCTTGCTTCTTGACCCCTGGGTGCAGCATGTGGTGGTGCCAAGCTTCACACAGCTCGAGCACCCGGGACTCCGGGACCAGCAGCTTACCATTCCGGTAGAGCTTGCCATCTTCCTCGGTTAGCCCCTTTGGCCACTTCTGCCCGTCGTCAGGGTCGGTCACAGCCCTATACTCGGCCGCAAAGGCCTTAGACTTGGCGTAGTCGTCGGTCCAGTCGTCCTGGAGGCAGGACTCTGGGAAGAGGTGCTTGTCGGACTCCACTCCCACAGGGGGTGCCGGACCGGGCCTTCCGCCCGCGGCACCCACAGGGGCGAGTACACTGACCGCTCTGCTCACCCTCGAAGCGAGGGGGGCATCTGCGGCCATGACGACGAAGCATTTGGCACCCTCCTCCTCCATCAGGCGCTCCATTTCAATGATCTTCTTGGCTTCAGCGGTCTCAGCCTCATCGCCATGGGCAGAGATATCCTGCATGCCCTTGCTGGCGGGATAGGCCCACCTACTGAGACAGTCCGCCACGGTGTTATCCTTTCCAGGAATATAAACAACCGTAAGGTCGAACTTGGCCAAGGTCTCGTGCCATCTTGCCCGTCGGGAGGCGGGACCTGAGGGGGTGTCCACGTGCTCCTTGTGCCACGACTGCAGACTCTGATGGTCGGTGCAGACGGTGACGGGATGGAGGGCTATGTACCCAGCCCATTTCCTGAGAGCCATGACGATGGCATACGCCTCCTTTTCACGGGGCGTCCACGTCCGTCTCTGGCCTTCCGCCAGGACTCGGCTCCAGAAGGCCACGGGCACGTGCCTCCCATCGTCAAGCACTTGCTCCAACACAGCCCCAATGGCGTAGTCGGAAGCGTCGGTGCGCAGGACGAACCCTCGGTCGGGATCCACGAGGTGCAGACCCACTGCGGATAGCAGCGCCTGCTTCATCCCCTCAAAGGCCCGGTCAGACTCTTCAGTCCAGACCAGAGCCTTCTTGGACCCCTTCTTGGTCTCCTCTCGGTTGCCCTTGAGCATGGTCGTCATGGGGGCTGCATACTCGGCATACATTTTGATATACCCCGAGTAGTAATTGCAGAACCCCAAGTACGCCCGTAGCTCAGAGACCGTCTTGGGCTTTTCCCAGTGCTCAATCGCAGCCACCTTGCCAGGTATGGGCTTTCGCTGCCCGTTCCCGACTACGTGGCCAGCGAAGACCACCTCGCTTACCGCAATGGTGGCCTTGTCACTGCTGCCCGTGAGTTTGTGCCGGACCGGAAGGTCCAGCACTCGAGTGACGTCTTTCTCGTGTGCCTCCAGGAGCTCCTCGTAGCTCATGCTGGGGTCCCCGGACGCGATGATCACGTCGTCCACGAAGGGGTCCGCACAGTCGCGCACCGGCTCAAGCAGGTTCTCCAGCATCCGCTGAAAAGCCGCATTGCCGTTGGTCACGCCCATGGGCATCACCTTCCACTGGAGAGGTCCAAGTGGGGTGCTCATGGCTGTGCAGGCACGGCACTCCTCGGCGAGAGGCATCTGATGATAACCATGTTTCAGGTCAATCACCGTGAAGATCCTCCGCCGGTGTTGCTTTTGCAGCATGTCCTTAATGAGGGGCAGCGTATAGCTGTCGTGCTGCGTTTGGTCGACCACGAGCCGCCACTCACCGGCAACCTTCTTGGGGACGACGAAGCAGGGAGAGGCCCACTCGGAGTGGCACGGCTCAAGCCAGCCTCTCTGGATGAAGTCACGGAGGATCTTCTCCATGGCCTCTTTCCTCTCGCCCCTCAGGGCAAACTCCCGGTGACGATACACACGGGGGTCCTGCTTCAGTCGTATCTTGGCCTCGCCATACGGTCCACGCACCGGTGGGGGGAACACAGGCTTTCCGCTGAAGAAGGTCTCGCCATACTTCCGCTTCAGCCTGGCCCTCAACGCCTGGATCTTGGGGCAGTCATCGGACTCCGCCTTGGCTTTTCCGGGCACTTGAACCACGGAGCTTATTTGAGGGGTAGCTACTCCGCTCGCTTTCGGCTCAGGTGGTCTTCCCAGGTGGCCCAAAGGGCCATCTCTGGTTTTGCCTCGGAAAAGATCGCCGTAGGTGGGTGGGTTACCGCCAGGCGGCTCGTCTTGGCTGGACATGTGATCCAGCACCCTCTGTACGAAGGTATCCCCGTCACAGGAACCAGAGACGATTGAGTCCACTTCCCACCAGGCTTTGTCCTGGCCTTTGCCCTCACGCTGGTTTCCCCAGTCGTGAAAGGGCTGATCCATATACCCCTGAACCAGATCCCACTCCTCTTCAGTGAGGGGGTCTTCGGAGTCCGATTCTTCGATGTCAACAGGGGGAACCGCAAAGCATTGCCTCCAAGGCTCTGCTATGATGCGGTTGACACACACGAAGTCCGTGGTGTCGGCCTGATCAAGGCCCCCATCCACATAGTGGAATTCTGTTGGCCATCTCTGGGGTGGCATGGGCTGTCCCTTAGCGTCTTGATAGACACTCTCTCCAGCCGGTAGGACGACCTTGTTTAAGGTCATGTTGGTCAATGAGGCTACCCAATGTCGGGTACTTTCCTCCTCGGTGCATCCCATAGGAACAACCAGCACTGCCTTGGAGCGGTCCTTGCGAATCTTCGCTATCGCTCTTGGAATGTCCCAACGGGGGCAATGGATCCACATCAAGCCCTGATGCGGACCCCAGTGCTTCTTCCACACAGAGTCCTGTGCGCTCCAGTACTTCTCACATACCCGAAGATGGGCGGAGGTTCCTGAAGAGAACGCATCCAGGGCCAGATCCGACGCTCCCAGGTCCGCAACCACTCGGTTCGCCACTTCCGGCCTTACGCCGTACTCCTGATTCGCTGGCCCAGTGGGCTCAGTGTCCAGCGCGGCCACTTCGAGCTGATTGCGTTCGGGGTGGATCCATTGGCATTCCACATGGTGCTCAGGTGACGAAAGCCACGAGAGTTGGTCGTCCTGGTACAGGGTCATGGAAGCCTGGGCCGGGAGGACGCCGGAGTCCATCTCCATCATGAAGTCGTACCCGACGATCATGTCCCATTCCATCTCGGCCTCGTAGAAGCTACCGTGCAGGAGGATTTCCTTGCCGAGGTCTGGGCGGCTCAGCTCACGATGGTTCACGAACTGCAGCCCAATGGCCGCTTCCTTCGTGCCTCCCACCATATACTGGCCGTTCGCCACCTTCAGCCTGACAGGCTTCCGACTGTCGGTCAGACACTCTGGTGGAAGTAGGCCAGCCTTGACCAAGCTGACTTGAGCTCCCGTGTCGACCAACACGTCGAAAACCTTTTCCACTTCCCCGCATAGGGCACGGACCTTAAGATGCAACTGCCGCTCGCGACCGACACGGCGCACGGCGTGCAAACTCAGGATCTCCGGCCGTTCCAGAAGCTCCACAAGCGACTGGTGCAGGTCGTGGACAATGGGCTCAGGCTGCCCATCTGCAGCATCCAGCTGCGGTCCGGGTGATCCTCCGATACTCTCGGATAGATCCTGTAGTACATCAAACACGTTCTTGGTCGCGAAGGACGGACGGGTGCAAGGGTTCGTGCCTTCACTTGCCCTCACCCCGCCTCCGCGACTGGGCGCCAGACCGGGCCTTCCGCCCGCGGCAGTCCCCTTGTGTTTACCGACTCCCGACAGGGATGGTTCGGCGCTTCCCACGTCACCATCCTGCGACCGCCCTAGCTGGGGCCCTTGGCTGCAGGGGCTCCGCTAGGGGGCGTCGGTTGTGGAAGAGGGGGTGTTCTCCTCGGCCTCAACGTCGTTGATGCCCTTCTTTCTTCCCCCTTTACCTCCTCCTTTACCCTTCTTGTCCTTGTCCTTGTTCTGGTCATTCTGGTTGTTCTCCTTGTTCTTGTTATCCGACCTGGGGACCCAGTTCCGCTTGATCTCCTGGATCTCCTTGGCCAACTCGGTTCCCACCGACGACATCAGCTTGGCCAGCTCGTCCTTGTCCACCTCCATCTTGGCTTCCCGGATACCCGCGGGCGCACGCTTCTTCGACCCGTGCGCCTTCTTGTAAGCCTCCGTGTCGGCCTTGTGGACGGGGCATGTTCGGTGGTCATGGTTGAAGCCTTTCTTCCTCCCATAACACACGAAACAGCCCTGAGGGTGAGCTCGTATGAACTCCCCAAAGGACAGCGGAGGGTCGCCAATGCGGCGAGGGTCCCTCTTCTCCTGCTTCCTCCAACCCTGCTGCAGGGGCTTCCAGTTTGCTGGCTTGGTCCCCGCGCTCAGGTTCTTGGCCACGAAGGCACACACGGCCACTTCGGCGGGCTCATCGTCGTCGTCATCGTCGACGAGAGTCTCATCGCCGCCGGCTCCCGCTGGGTCCATGGCGTCTTCCCCGCCAGGTCCCTCGCCAACGTAGTTGACGTCGCGGTCGCCGGGCCTCAACCCGCGGGTGTGGTGGAGGTTTCGGTACTCCTTGAGTACTTCCTCGCCAACCCACTCCAGGATCTCGTCGCAGCTCATCCGCGCCGGGATGGGCTGCAGACGGATGGTCTGGCCGCTCAACTCACAATCGTCAAGGCGCCAGATCGCGGTCTTCTTGCGATCGCCCGAGACGGTGATGAGAAGAGCGTTCCGCAGGGAGTGCCGTTTGACATCCCGGGCCACGTTCTTCTTCGCCCAACTCACCACGTTCGTATGATACTCCTTGGGGAGCATCATCTTGACCGTGTGGTTGGACTTGGCCCTCTTGGATTCCTCCTTGGTGACCCTCTTGATCCATGCTTCCGGCAGCATTGAGAGCAGGCGAGCCTGCTCGTCACCCTCGTTCCAATCCTCCACGTTGCGGCGGAAGAGGGTGTATTTCCCTCAGAAGTCTCGCCACTCTCGTAGGCGGATCTCCCGTCCATCATGCTCAAGCTTGATGGACTTCCAGCGCTTGGCAGCCACCTGCGGAGCGTCCACCCGCTCCTGCTCGTTGAGCCACTTCTTGGCGTCCTTGAGGGTCTTGATTTTCCCCTCCTTGGTCGCCACGAAGTATAGCTCGCCGAGCACTTCCGGCAGGCGGTACCTGAACCGTTTGAAGACATATCTCTCCGCATCCGCGGGAGGTTGGTCTTCAGTGACGGTCAGCCCCCAATTGTCCAGCTTCTCCAAGAAGCGGTCGAGGTTGAGGGGGTTGCCATCGTACATGGGGGGCTTGATGTCCTTCAAGTCTTCCCACACGGCGGCATCCGCGGCCTTAGAGACCATGAACGCCGGCCGCGAGGTCGACCGAGGTTCCCATCGCCCTCGCCCACGGACTCCCACGGCCGCCACGTCCATCTCCTCCATGGAATCCCTGTGGCTACGCCGCGGTTCCTCCACGTACGCTGAACCGAAATGTTCAGGCCGTACTGCATCCATGTACGCATCCTCATCACGGCGCCGGCGGCTGCGTTCAGCGGCCTCCCGTCGTACACCACGCGGCGGGCTGATGTCGAACTCCTCCAGGTCCAGGTCCAGGTCCAGGTCCTCACCTTCGCCGACATCCCACTCCACGTCTCCTCTGGGGACCTCATCCCTGAGTCCACCATAACGTCCTCCAGCTCTGGGGATTGGCACCGGGGCTGGTGGCGGGCGTCGGGGGCGTACAGGCGTCCGCGGTGGAGCACGGCGGTTGTGGTAGTCCGCGCTGAGCCACTCATCGCGCCATTCTTCACTGCCACTGCCGGGCGGCACGCGCTCGTTGCGGCGGCCCGCGCTGTGGTGAGAGGGGGCGGTGAGAGAGGGGGCACTGGCGCTGGGGCGACTCCTGGGGGCTCCGCCGGGGGCGTGGGGTCTGCCTGGACCTGGTCCGGGTCCCCAGCCGTCGTCCGACGAGCCAGACTCCAGGGGTGGGTGGTCGCTGCCGACTCTCCCACGGGCTTCCAGCGCGTCCAGCCTCTCCTGCAGGCCGCTGATGACGTTGGTCAGCGACTTGGTCTCGGCCCTGGCGATGTCCAGGTCCTTCTGCGCGCGCGCGGCGACCGTGGAGATGCGAGCCATCTCGCTCTTGCCCGTGTCTACCTCCAGCTCGAGCAACTGGACCCTCCTGCGGAGGTAGACAATCCACCACCAGGTGGCATCCGGGTCACCGTTCCCTGGTGGGTCGCCGGGGTCCCCAGGGGGTCCTCCAGGAGGGCCTCCACCGGGTCCGCTCGGTCCAGGGGGTCCTCCCCCGCCCGGTGGTCCGCCTCCAGGGGGTCCACTCGGTGGGCGTCCTCCAGGGGGTCCTGAAGGTCCTCCGCCAGGGGGTCCCGGTGGGTCTCCGCCGGGTCGCCTCGGTGGGTCCGAGGATGGGCGCTTCCTCGTGATGCCGAAATCCATGTCGTCATCCTCGTCCATGTCGCCCCACCTGGGCGTCTCGGTCACGGAGGACTCGGAGCTCCGGTAGGGAGGAGGGGGATCCTCATCCTCACCTTCCATGGGGACGTCTCCGCCACTTCCGCCCGTCCAAGCCACCACTTGGCGATGTCGACGGCCTCGTTCATCCCCGTCACTGGCGGTGAAGAAGGGGTCACTGTCGTGGGGGTGCCCACCCGCTGGCCTCCGCGGCCTCTCGGGGGTCTTCCCCTTGCCCTTCCTCCGTCGACGGGCGGTGGTGCTACCGCTCCCACTGCTGCCCGTGTCCGCCTCATCCAGCTTCATCCTGGAGGAGGCGTCCCCTTCGAAAAGCCTTCGAAGGGTCTCCACCCGCGATCCTCCCGGGGGAGTCTCGTGGCGGAGTTTGGCCTCTGCCTCCTCCATTGCGGCGGCGGTTGCTGCGGCAGCTCGCGCTTCGGCTTCTTCCCGAGCACGAGCCGCCTCGGCTTCCCGGGCCTGCAGCAGCTGCGCCTTCTGCGCCTCCAACGCCGCCAGCTCCGCCTCCGTTTTGGCCTTCTCCTCAGCGACCTTCCGTCGCGCGGCCTCGATGGCTTCCTTCTTGGCGGCGTCCTCCCGGGCCTTGGCCGTCGCCTCGGCGTGGGCCCTTTCCTCCGCCTCCTTCTTTGCCCTCTCCTGGGCAAGCGCCTCCCCCAGCGCCTTCACTTCGGCCTCCTTGCAGGCAATGGCCTCCTGCGTCAGGCGGGCTTCCTCGTCGGCTGCCGCCAACTCACCGTTGACCCAGGCGGTCGCTGCCCCATGGGCGGCTGCGGCCGTGAGTCCGGCCGCAATGGCCGCCACGGTCTGGGCGTGGATGGCCATGCCATGCGCCCACTGCGCAGCTTCCTCCTGGGCGATGCCGGCGGCGCCTTCCACAGCAGCGCTGTACTGCTTGGCCCGTTGCCGGGCAACCCGACGGTTGCAGGGCACCCCACAGGCGCGCTCACAGGCGCGCGCCACGTCCCTTTCGGGAGTGACGCTGCTGCTGGAGCTGGCCTGGTCGGCCGGCGTCCTCCCGCGGTGGGCCGACTCGATGTCGCTGCTGGGGCCTGCTGAGGCCTGCCGGGCCTTCAGGAGCAGCGAACGGGGCTTGGCCTGAGTCTGCTTGGCGACTTGGATGTAGTCGCCAAGGGTGGTGGAGCCGGGGTGGTGTCCACCATTGGGCCGTTGGGGACTGGGGGCTGGGGTTCCGCCCTTGGCGCCTTGGGCGGCTTCGGCAGCCAGGGACTCCTGGTACTCCCGCCACCTCCGGTCCCTCTTCTTGTCCCCGGCGGACCGCTCTTCCTTCCCCGGAGACGCGCTGCTGCTGTCCTGCAGCCTGCGCTCGCTCCCCGGTTCCGGGAAGTTCTTCTCGATCACGTCCCACAGGGAGACGTTGATCGAGGCGCCCGACGGGTAGGCGTTGGGCTCCTCGTCCTCCTCAATCCCGTCGGGACGCAGCCCTTCGCCGGGCCTGTCCGGCCGGGTCCACGCCCTCCAGCGCCTCTGCTGGTGGCGGTACTCGTACCCCTCCGCCCGCAGCCAGTCCTCCACGGCCTGCAGGCGGTCGGGGGCGATGTCCGTGCGGAGCTCGAAGCTCCTGGGCATGCCCCCTTCGCACTGGGGGTTGCTGTGGCGGTAATGCTGGTCCCAAACCAACCCACGCAGCAGGCGTGCTGCATGGGGGTGGGGCCGCGGCCACGTCCTGCCCGCCTCCTGCCAATTCACCATGGCAGCGGGGGCGTAGATGATCTTGAAGTCCTTGATGTGCACTCGTTCAACTCAACGAACTGGTTGTGGTTGTTGAGGAGGGTGCTGCAGCACTGGATTGGAAGTGCGGCTGGTGCTGGTCAGCCGGTGGTTGTGGAGGTGGTTGACGCGGCCTTGCTGGTCGGCCGTTGGGACTCCGGGTCGGCCGATGGGGCTGATGCAGGAGTCCTGGTCTGTGCACCTCTTTCACGGCTGCTGCGCGGTCAGGGCGGTGCTCTTGACGGCGCTGCGGGCTCCGTGACGAACTCGGCGCTGTCGCTGGGTGGCGCTGCGAGCTGCTGCGCTGCGCTGCGAGACGCTGCGTTGCGCTGCGAGCTACGAGCTGCGCCGCGCTGCTGCGACGCGCTGCTCGGGGTTGGTGGCCCCGAGTGGCACGCGAGGGTTGGGTAACCCCGCGGCGGTGAAACGCTTTTGACGCGTTCCCGTGGGGGGCCGGCCACGGGACGCTGCGGTGGACACACGCAAGTGAGCAGGCAGGCAAAGCACTACGCTCACAAGGGCATCAATGCGTTGTCATGTGACAAAGCGTTTCAGAATCCTTGCCACTCTGCAAAGAGGGAACGAAAGTATGTACAGCAACACATCAGGATATGTACACATGGGGTTAAGACTGGACTGGGGTAAGGGCATTACAGGACCATAGACACTCAGTCCCAACTCATATCCCAATCCCAGGTCCGACCCTCTCAGTGGCTGATGGGGGCGGGGGCTCAAACACAACCCATGCCCTGCTCAGTCCGGACCCTGAAACCCTGCCAATGGGAGAGGTGTCCCGCACAGCCACAGGCGAGTTCCTGGAAACCAATGGGCTCCAAGGCCAACCGACAGTAGCTCCTCATGCTCCCTTAACGGCAGGTCCCAACTCCACTCTGAGCCAGAGATATGGCCCCGCCATTATCACCCAGGAGTTGGTAGCTGAAAATGGGCTGTTTCAGCCCAAACTGAAATTAGCTTGAAAAACTCCAGAATTGACCCCTCGTCCGGACCCGCCAGAGGTAGGGACGAGGCAACTGACCCTATGCCCTTCGAGTACGAACTCCCTGGAGCCCTCACCCAACCTGGTTCCCTCTGAGGTCCCGGCATCAGGGCAACACGGATGAGTCAAGTGGGGTCATGATGCCAAAATCACCAAAATTGGCGTCATTCCCACGCGTGGCTCGCCCGGCCAAGGTAAGGCCAATGGCTCACAGGGTAGGAGGCAGGACCTAGGACTTATATCTGAGTGCACAACTTGGAATTAGGTCCGGGCTCCCTATGGGCTTAGAGAAATGGGGCCGCCAATTGACCACACGGAAGGGGGAAATTGGGGTCCCAAAATTGGGTCATTTTGGCTGCTTGAAATGAGCCAAAATTCAGTGTGCTCCCAATAGTATATCTCCACGCCGGCTTGGAGATCGGATCCGCCATTCCATACGTGATCCACCGGGAGTCCAACAGAGACTCCCATGCCCTTGGCTCTCAAAGATCTGCATGCCACTCGGCGTGGTGACGATCCCAATTGGGTCCACAAATGCAAAAATGGCAAAATTGCCCATACTTAATTTGGCCTAGCGCCTTAACGAAGGCAGCTCCGCTTCGCCCACGTGGTGTGTGGACCATGGGGACCATTACCCATAACACCCATGTCATATATGGTCCATTGGTCCATGCGTCCGGCGTGCACGAGGGTTAGAACATAGTGCACGGCGGGCAGCAAAAGTGGAAAAATGCTCAAAATGGCCAAAATTGCGCACACTCATGGTTAGGGCAAATGAGGCACATGCCCGACTCGGACCGGAGTGTGCCATAGGATTGGTATCAAGTCATATATGTCCAACATATCTTTGGGGCGTCGCCCAACTCCTCCGGTATTGGGAATGGCAGGGTCGCCAAGTGAGCCCATGATTTGGGATAGTCCCAAATCGCCAACATGGCGGCCACGGTATGCCAAGCTCAAGAGGAGTTATTCGCCGGGTCCAAGATATGTTGGCGACCGAAATATGCACCCTCATAACATACTTGGGTCATGATGTCAATTGAGCGCAACGTTGAGATATACGTTCGCCACTTGACATCATGACGAGCCAAAAATGGCAAAATTGGCACAAAGACACACAAAAGTGCATTGAAAGGTGCACATTTATATTATAATATCTTTGGCTTGGTTCGTGCAATCAACTAATCCTTCTAAACACATTGACTTGACACCAATGACCTTCGATCCCACATATGTGCTCCACTTGGGGCGCCATGAAAGGTTACGAGCGCTGCTTTCCAAGTGGGCACATGAAAATATGGAAAATTGTAAAACACACACCTTGCTCCCAACGCATCGCTTCGGGATCACCACACAAGCTTCCCTTCACGAAGGTTAGGCTTGCAATTGACCGTAGGGAGTATGGAGAAGGGGCTTGCACAATATGAGGTCCATTGGCGGGTTCGACTTGGAGCAATGGACCCGCCAAATGGGCACGCAACACAACATATGGCACATACCACATATTGCCCCAAAAAGCAGCTCCCACCACGATATGTCATGCCCCTCCAAGGGCATAACTTTGTGTCAATCGCTCATAGGAACTCAAGGAGAGTTCCTATGCAACACCAACACTTGCGCGCTACACTCGAAAGTTATCTTAACGCACGCAATATCATGGCCAAAGAGTTATAACGCAAACTCTACCCTCTTGACCATGATCCATTACACTAGCGCGCATGTGTAGAAACGCAAGGCATATGAAGCTTCCTAAATTACGTCGGGAGTATTTTGAATACATCCCACGTTTCCTTATCGTCAATACTCGCAAGCAACACGAGATATGACCCTCACAAGTGGCCTCACGAATCAACTTTGTTTTGCCCATATCTTTAAGACAAATGGAGGGCAGGATAAAAGGGAAGTTGATTCGTGCATACGGAAGCACGTAGGTCCACTCAAAAGAGGTCAAATCAAGTGCGGGGATGTCGAAGTCGAAAATCCGATTTCGACATCCTGAAAAATTCGGATTAAGGTTGCGAGTATTAATTATGAAAATTGCGGAAGCATCCATGCAGTTCCTGGCGACTTTGGAGCCTTCGTCGCGGATAGCGTTAAAATTTCCATTATAAACAGTTAAACTGGCGGTTACGGTGAAGTCGCGAACCAACCGCCAGCAGTCAAAACAGTGAGTATCGGAACGGAAGTATAAAAATTGACGGAAACAATATGAAAATAAAACCCTGTTGATTCCTGATATTCTGATACTCAAATCTCCGCTGGCGGTGCATCGGTTGCCGATGCGGGGCTTCACGGCACGGAACACGCCGTGCATGGGGTTAGTGGACCGGGGACCGGTTGTATGCCGTAGCCTGGCCATGGGGTTCTGGGTACCGCTTCACTATTGTCTTGTGATGCCCTTACCCCAGTCCAGTCTTAACCCCATGTGTACATATCCTGATGTGTTGCTGTACATACTTTTGTTCCCTTGTTTCAGAGTGGCAAGGATCCTGAAACGCTTTGTCACATGACACGAGCGTAATGATGCCCTTGTGAGCGTAGTGCTTTGCCTGCCTGCTCACCTGTGCGTATCACCCGCAGCGTCCCGTGGCCGGCCCCCAACGGGAACGCGTCAAAAGCGTTTCACTGCCGCGGGGTTACCCATCCCTCGCGTGCCACTCGGGGCCACCAACCCCGAGCAGCGCGGCGCAGCGGCTCGCAGCTCGCAGCTCGCAGCGCAGCGCAGCGGCTCGCAGCGCCGCCCAGCGACAGCGCCGAGTCCGTCACGGAGCCCGCAGCGCCGTCCAGAGCATCGCCCTGACCGCGCCGCGACCGTGAAGGAGGTGGACAGAGCAAGACTCCCTCATCCGCGAGTCCTATCGGCCGACCAGCAAGGCCGCACACCCAGTCGCGTCAACCACCTCCACAACCACCGGCCGACCAGCACCGGCCGCACTCCCAGTCCAGTGCTGCATCACCCACCTCATCAACCACCCCAGAACCACTCCATCGAGAGGAACGATGGTGAATTGGGATGAGGCGGGCAAGACCTGGCCGCAGCCCCAACCCCATGCGGCGCGCCTACTGCGTGGGTTGCTGTGGGGGCAGCAGTACCGCCACAGCAATCCCCAGTGGGAAGGCGGCATGCCCGGGAGCTTCGAGCTCAGCGAGGACATGGGCGAGGAGCGCCTGCGGGCAGTGGAGGAGTGGCTGCGGGCGGAAGGGTATGAGTACCGCTTCCGCCACAAGCGCTGGAGGACCTGGACCCGGCCGGACAGGCCCGGCGAAGGGCTGCGCCCCGACGGGATTGAGGAGGACGAGAAGCCCAACGAGTACCCGTCGGGCGCCTCGACCAATGTCTCCATGTGGGACATGATCGAGAAGAACTTCCCGGAACCGGGGAGCGAGCGCAGGCTGCAGGGCAGCAGCAGCAGCGCGTCTCCGGGGAAGGAGAAGCGGTCCGCCGGGGACAGGAAGCGGCACCGGAAGTGGCGGGAGTACCAGGAATCCCTGGCCGCCAAAGCCGCCCAACGCGCCAGGGGGGGAACCCCAGCTGACAGCCCCCAACGGGCCAATGGTGGTCACCACCCCGGCCACACCACCCTTGGCGACTTCATCCAAGTCGCCAAGCAGACCAAGGCCAAGCCCCGTCCGCTGCTCCTGAGGAAATCAGGCCCCAGCAGCGACGTGGAGTCGGCCCACCGCGGGAGGATGCCGGCCGACCAGGCCAGCTCCAGCAGCAGCGTCGCTCCCGACCAAAGGGACGTGGCGCGCGCCTGTGAGCGCGCCTGTGGGGTGCCCTGCAACCTTCGGGTTGCCCGGCAACAGGCCAAGCAGCACAGCGCTGCCATGGAGGGCGCCGTCGGCATCGCCCAGGAGGAGGCTGGGGAGTGGGCGCATGGCATGGCCATCCACGCCTCGACCGTGGCGGCCATTGCGGCCGGACTCACGGCCGTAGCCGCCCATGGGGCAGCGACTGCCAAGGTCAACCGTGAGTTGGCGGCAGCCGACGAGGAAGCCCGCCTGACGCAGGAGGCCATTGCCTGCAAGGAGGCCGAGGTGAAGGCGCTGGAAGAGGCGCTTGCCCAAGAGAGGGCAAAGAAGGAGGCGGAGGAAAGGGTCCACGCCGAAGCGACGGCTGAGGCCCAGGCGGACGCCGCCAAGAAGGACGCCATCGAGGCCGCGCGACGGAAGGTCCCTGAGGAGAGGGCCAAGACGGAGGCGGAGTTGGCGGCGTTGGAAGCGGAGAAGGCTCGGCTGCAGCAGGCCCGGGAAGCCGAAGCGGCTCGTGCCCGGGAGGAAGCCGAAGGGCGAGCTGCCGCAGCCACCGCCGCCGCAATGGAGGAGGCAGAGGCCAAACTCCGCCGCGAGACTCCCCCGGGAGGATCACGAGTGGAGACCCTTCGAAAGCTCTTCGAGGGGGACGCCTCCTCCAAGATGATGCTGGACGAGGTCGACACGGGCAGCAGTGGGAGCAGTGGCCCCACTGCCCATCGACGGAGGAAGGGCAAGGGGAAGACCCCCGAGGGGCCGCGGAGGCCAGCGGGTGGACACCCCCACGACAGTGACCCCTTCTTCACCGCCAGCGACGGGGATGAACGAGACCGCCGACATCGCCGAGTGGTGGCTTGGACGGGCGGAGGAGGCGGAGACGTCCCCATGGAGCCGGAAGGTGAGGATGAGGATACCCCTCCTCCCTACCGGAGCTCGGAGTCTTCCGAGACCGAGACGCCCAGTTGGGGCGACATGGACGAGGATGACGACATGGACTTCGACATCACGAAGAAGCGCCCATCCTCGGACCCACCGAGGCGACCCGGCGGAGACCCACCGGGACCCCCTGGCGGAGGACCTTCAGGACCCCCTGGAGGACGCCCACCAAGTGGACCCCCTGGAGGCGGACCACCGGGCGGGGGAGGACCCCCTGGACCGGGCCGACCCGGCGGAGGCCCTCCTGGAGGACCCCCTGGGGACCCCGACGACCCACCAGGGGACGGCGACCCGGATGCCACCCGGCGGTGGATTGTCTACCTCCGCAGGAGGGTCCAGTTCCTCGAGCGCGAGGTAGACACGGGCAAGGGCGAGATGACTCGCATCGCCAGGGTCGCCGCGCACGCACAGAGAGAGCTGGACATCACCAAGATCGAGATGGTCAAGAGCGCCGGCGTCGCCACCGCCACCCAGAAGCTGCTGAACATCGCCAGGGGCGAGACCAGGTTGCTGAACAAGGTCATCAGCGGCCTGCAGCAGAGGCTGAACGCGCTGGATGCCCGTGGGAGCGTCGGCAGCGACCACCCATTCCTGGAGTCTGGCTCGCCGGACGACGACTGGGGACCCGGACCAGGTCCAGGCAGACCCCACGCCAACGGCGGAGCCCGAAGGAGTCGCCCCAGCGCCAGTGTCCCCTCTCTCAGCGCCCCCTCTCACCACAGCGCGGGCCGCCGCAACGAGCGCGTGCCCCCCGGCAGTGGCAGTGAGGATTGGCGTGATGAGTGGCTCAGCGCGGAGTACCACAACCGCCGTGCTCCACCGCGGACACCGGTACGCCCCCGACGCCCCGCACCAGACCCGGAGAATCCCCAGGGTTGGCGGACGTTATGGTGGACTCAGGGATGAGGTCCCCGGAGGAGACGTGGAATGAAACGTTGGTGGAGGTGAGGACCTGGATCTGGTCCTGGAGGAGTTCGACATCAGCCCGCCGCGTGGTGTACGACGGGAGGCCGCTCAACGCAGCCGCCGGCGCCGTGATGAGGAGGCATACATGGAAGGGGTACGGCGTGAACATCTGGGTTCAGCGTACTTGGAGGAACCGCGGCGTAGCCACAGGGATTCCATGGAGGAGATGGACGTGGCGGCCGTGGGAGTCCGTGGGCGAGGCCGATGGGAACCTCGGTCGACCTCGCGGCCGGCGTTCATGGTCTCTAAGGCCGCGGATGCCGCCGTGTGGGAAGACTTGAAGGACATCAAGCCCCCCATGTACGATGGCAACCCCCTCAACCTCGACCGCTTCTTGGAGAAGCTGGACGATTGGGGGTTGACCGTTACTGAAGACATGGCTCCCGCGGATGCGGAGAAATATGTCTTCAGACGGTTCAGGTACCGCCTGCCGGAAGTGCTCCAGGAGCTATACTTGGTGGCGACCAAGGAGGGGAAAATCAAGACCCTCAAGGAAGCCAAGAAGTGGCTCAACGAGCAGGAGCGGGTGGACGCTCCGCAGGTGGCTGCCAAGCGGTGGAAGTCCATCAAGCTTCAGAATGATGGACGGGAGATCCGCCTACCGGACTGGCGGGACTTCCGAGGGCAATACACCCTCTTCCGCCGCAACGTGGAGGACTGGAACGAGGGTGACGAGCAGGCTCGCCTGCTCGACGATCCGGCTTGCCTGCTCTCCATGCTGCCGGAAGCATGGATCAAGAGGGTCACCAAGGAGGAAGCCAAGCGGGCCAAGTCCAACCAAACGGTCAAGATGATGCTCCCCAAAGAGTATCATACGAACCTGGTGGCTCGGACGAGGAAGAACGTGGCCTGGGATGTCAAACAGCACTCCCTGCGGAACGCTCTCCTCATCACCGTCTCGGGCGATCGCGAGAAGACCGCGATGTGGCGCCTTGACGAGTGTGACGTGAGCGGCCAGACCATCTGTCTGCAGGCCATCCCGGCGCGGATGAGCTGCGACGAGATCCTGGAGTGGGTTGGAGAGGAGGTGCTCAAGGAGTACCGGAACCTCCACCACACCCGCGGGTTGAGGCCCGGCGACCGCGACGTCAACTGCGTTGGCGAGGGACCTGGCGGGGAAGCTGCCATGGACCCAGCGGGAGCCGACGGCGATGACACTCTCGTCGACGATGACGACGACGATGAGCCCGCCGAGGTGGCCGTTTGCGCCTTCGTGGCCAAGAACCTGAGCGCGGGGAGCAAACCGGGAAACTGGAAGCCCCTGCAGCAGGGTTGGAGGAAGAAGGAGAAGAGGGACCCTCGCCGCATTGGCGACCCTCCGCTGTCCTTTGGGGAGTTCATACGAGCTCACCCTCAGGGATGTTTCGTGTGTTATGGGAGGAAGAAAGGCTTCAACCATGACCACCGAACATGCCCCATCCACCAAGCCGACACGGAGGCCTACAAGAAGGCGCACGGGTCGAAGAAGCGCGCACCTGCGGGTATCCGGGAGGCCAAAGTGGAGGTGGACAAGGACGAGCTCTCCAAGCTGATGTCGCAGGGGACCGAGTTGGCCAAGGTGATCCAGGAGATCAAGAGGAACTGGGTCCCCAGGTCGGACAACAAGAACAAGGAGAACAACCAGAATGACCAGAACAAGGAGAAGGACAAGAAGACTAGAAGGGGAGGGAAGAAGGGCGTCAACGAGGTTGATGCGGAGGAGAACACCCCTACTTCCACAACCGACGCCCCCTAGCGGAGCCCCTGCAGCCAAGGGCCCCAGCTAGGGCGGTCGCAGGATGGTGACGTGGGAAGCGCCGAACCATCCCAGTCGGGAGTCGATAAGCACAAAGAGACTGCCGCGGGCGGAAGGCCCGGTCCGGCACCCAGTCGCGGAGGCGGGGTGAGGGCAAGTGAAGGCACGAACCCTTGCACCCGTCCGTCCTTCGCGACCAAGAATGTGTTTGATGTACTTCAAGATCTTTCCGAGAGTATCGGAGGATCACCCGGACCGCAGCTGGATGCTGCAGATAGGCAGCCTGAGCCCATTGTCCACGACCTGCACCAGTCGCTTGTTGAGCTTCTGGAACGGCCGGAGATCCTGAGCTTGCACGCCGTGCGCTGAGTGGGGCGTGAGCGGCAGTTGCACCTTAAGGCCCGTGCCTTGTGCGGGGAAGTGGAAAAGGTTTTCGACGTGTTGGTCGACACGGGAGCACAGGTCAGCTTGGTCAAGGCTGGCCTACTTCCACCAGAGTGTTTGACCGACAGTCGGAAACCTGTCAGGCTGAAGGTGGCGAACGGCCAGTAC
Source organism: Eutreptiella sp. 'Long Island Sound 2002' (assembly GCA_964036045.1). Lineage (NCBI taxonomy): Eukaryota > Euglenozoa > Euglenophyceae > Eutreptiales > Eutreptiaceae > Eutreptiella > Eutreptiella sp. 'Long Island Sound 2002'. Next base: position 27,425,979 of record OZ038382.1, read on the forward strand.
ATGGTGGGAGGTACGAAGGATGCGGCCATTAGGCTGCAGTTCGTGTACCACCGTGAGCTGAGCCGCCCAGACCTCGGCAAGGAAATCCTCCTGCACGGTCGCTTCTACGAGGCCGAGATGGACTGGGACATGATTGTTGGGTACCACTTCATGATGGAGACGGACTCCGGCGTCCTCCCGGCCCAGGCCTCCATGACCCTGTACCAGGACGACCAGCTCTCGTGGCTTTCGTCACCTGAGCACCATGTGGAATGCCAATGGATCCACCCCGAACGCAATCAGCTCAAAGTAGCCGCGCTGGACACTGAGCCAACTGGGCCAGCAAACCAGGAGTACGGCGTAATGCCGGAAGTGGTGAGCGGAGTGGTTGCGGACCTGGGAGCGTCGGATCTGGCATTGGATGCGTTCTCTTCAGGAACCTCCGCCCATCTTCAGGTTTGTGAGAAGTACTGGAGCGCACAGGACTCCGCGTGGAAGAAGCACTGGGGTCCGCATCAGGGATTGATGTGGATCCATTGCCCCCGTTGGGACATTCCAAGAGCGATAGCGAAGATTCGCAAGAACCGCTCCAAGGCAGTGCTGGTTGTTCCTATGGGATGCACCGAGGAGGAGAGTACCCGACATTGGGTAGTCTCATTGACCAACATGACCTTAAACAAGGTCGTCCTACCGGCTGGAGAGAGTGTCTATCAGGACGCTAAGGGACAGCCCATGCCACCCCAGAGATGGCCAACGGAATTCCACTATGTGGATGGGGGCCTTGATCAGGCCGACACTACGGATTTCGTGTGTGTCAACCACATCATAGCAGAGCCATGGCGGCAATGCTTTGCGGTTCCCCCTGTTGACATCGAAGAATCAGAAGACCCCCTCACTGAAGAGGAGTTGGATCTGGTTCAGGGGTATATGGATCAGCCTCTTCACGACTGGGGAAACCAGCGCGAGGGCAAGGGCCAGGACAGAGCCTGGTGGGAAGTGGACTCCATCGTCTCCGGTTCCTTTGATGGGAATACCTTCGTACAGAGGGTGCTGGATCACATGTCCAGCCAGGACGAGCCGCCCGGCGGTAACCCACCCACCTACGGCGACCTATTCCGAGGCAAGACCAGAGATGGCCCTTTGGGCCACCTGGGAAGACCGCCTGAGCCGAAGACGAGCGGGGTCGCTACCCCTCAAGTAAGCTCCGTGGTCCAGGTGCCCGGAAAAGTCAAGGCGGAGTCCGATGATTGCCCCAAGATTCAGGCATTGAGGGCCAGGCTGAACCAGAAGTATGGCGAGACCTTCTTCAGCGGAAAGCCTGTGTTTTCCCACCGGTGCGTGGACCGTATGGCGAGGCCAAGATACGACTGAAGCAGGACCCCCGTGTGTATCGTCACCGGGAGTTCGCCCTGCGGGGCGAGAGGAAGGAGGCCATGGAGAAGATCCTCCGGGACTTCATCGAGAGAGGCTGGCTCGAGCCGTGCCACTCCGAATGGGCCTCTCCGTGCTTCGTCGTCCCCAAGAAGGTGGCCGGTGAGTGGCCGCTCGTGGTCGACTACCGCGGCCTAAACGCCCGAACGCAGCACGACAGCTATACGCTGCCCCTCATTGAGGACATGCTGCAAAAACAACACCGGCGGAGGATCTTCACGGTGATTGACCTGAAAGATGGTTATCATCAGATGCCTCTCGCCGAGGAGTCCCGTGCCTGCACAGCCAGGAGCACCCCACTTGGACCTGTCCAGTGGAAGGTGATGCCCATGGGCGTTACCAACGGCAATGCGGCTTTTCAGCGGATGCTGGAGAACCTGCTTGAGCCGGTGCATGACTGTGCGGACCCCTTCGTGGACGACGTGATCATCGCGTCCGGGGACCCCAGTATGAGCTACGAGGAGCTCCTGGAGGCACATGAAAGGGACGTCACTCGAGTGCTGGACCTTCTGGTTCGGCACAAACTCACGGGCAGCAGTGACAAGGCCACCATTGCGGTAAGCGAGGTGGTCTTCGCTGGCCACATAGTCTGGAACGGGCAGCGAAAGCCCATACCTGGCAAGGTGCCTGCGATCGAGCACTGGGAGAAGCCCAAAACGGTTTCTGAGCTACGGTTGATCTGGGGTTCTGCAATTACTACTCGGGGTATATCAAGATGTATGCCGAGTATGCAGCCCCCATGACGACCATGCTCAAGGGCAACCGAGAGGAGACCAAGAAGGGGTCCAAGAAGGCTCTGGTCTGGACTGCTGAGTCCGACCGTGCCTTTGAGGGGATGAAGCAGGCGCTGCTATCCGCAGTGGGTCTGCACCTCGTGGATCCCGACCGAGGGTTCGTCCTGCGCACCGACGCTTCCGACTACGCTGTTGGTGCTGTGTTGGAGCAAGTGCTTGACGATGGGAGGCACGTGCCCGTGGCCTTCTGGAGCCGAGTCCTGGCGGAAGGCCAGAGACGGACGTGGACGCCCCGAGAAAAGGAGGCGTATGCCATCGTCATGGCTCTCAGGAAATGGGCTGGGTACATAGCCCTCCATCCCGTCACCGTCTGCACCGACCATCAGAGTCTGCAGTCGTGGCACAAGGAGCACGTGGACACCCCCTCTGGTCCCGCCTCCCGACGGGCAAGATGGCATGAGACCTTGGCCAAGTTCGACCTTACGGTTGTTTATATTCCTGGAAAGGACAACACCTCGGCGGACTGTCTCAGCAGGTGGGCCTATCCCGCCAGCAAGGGCATGACGGATATCTCTGCCCATGGCGATGAGGCTGAGACCGCTGAAGCCAAGAGGATTATCGAAATGGAGCGCCTGATGGAGGAGGAGGGTATCAAACGCTTCGTCGTCATGGCTGCGGATGCCCCCCTCGGAATGAGGATGGGCAGAGCGGTCAGAGTACTCGCCCCTGATGGAGCTGAGTCCGACAAGCACGTCTTCGCTGAATCTTGCCTCCAGGATGACTGGACCGACGACTACGCCAAGTCTGAGGCCTTTTAGGGCGAGTATAGGGCTGTGACCGACCCTGATGACGGGCAGAAGTGGCCAAAGGGGCTGACTGAGGAAGATGGCAAGCTCTAAGTAACGGTAAGCTGCTAGTACCGGAGTCCCGAGTGCTCGAGCTATGTGAAGCTTGGCACCACCACATGCTGCACCCAGGGGTCAAGAAGCAAGCCCTTGACATGCAGCGCCGGTTCGAGATCGACCACATCGTTCTCTACACCGCCATCAAGAAGGTCAGGAAGGGTTGCTCGGTCTGTCAGGCCTGCAATCCCCACAACCGGAACGTCAAGGGGGAAGCCCAATGGACCCCGGTTCCTGACCAGCCCATGGAGAGCGTGGCCATGGACGTCTTCTCCATGCCCGAAGTGCACATTGGCAAGGAGACCTTTGACTGTGTGGTTCTTTGTGTGGATCGCCACAGTGCTACGTAGTAGCCGTTCCGGCACGCAAAAGGGGGTTGCTTGCCAAGGAAGTGGCAGTCATGATGATTCGTCATTGGCTGACCGTCTTTGACATCCCCCGCACCATTTGCAGTGACCGAGGGCCCCAGTTTACTGGTGGCTGGTTCAAGGCTATGTGTTCCCTCATGGGAATACGTCATGCCAAGAGCGTCGCCTATCTCAGCCGGTCTAACGGCCGTGCTGAAGTGGCTGGACGGCAGCTGTTTGAGAAGCTGCGCAAGATTCACATCACCAATCCACGTCGGAACTGGTTTGAGGAGATATGGCCTGCTCTGAAGGCCCATCATGACACCCCCACCCCGGGCGGTTTGTCCCCTCACCAGATTCTGTTCGGCAGGGACCCCCTGGGTCGGGGATTTCCCTTGTCTGGTGATGGCATGGCTATGGACGCCAAGGAATTCTTGGCGCGGCAAGAGGCAACGGCGCGTGACATCCGCCAGCAGCTCGAGAAGGAGCATGCTGAGCGTCAGAAGTCTGCCCCGAGCTCGACAGCGCAGAAGTTCAGGGTGGGAGACCCGGTGTGGGTGATCAGACCCCGCCCTATGGGCACCCACCGCACCAAAACCTGGTTCACACCCGGAGAGGTGGTCCGCAGGATTGGTGAGGACACCTACCGCATCAAGGTGGGTCACGGACAGTTCCGGGAGCGCCACGAGAGTCAACTCCGTGTGCAGGAACCCGACCTCCGTGGCCAGCATGTGTCCCTGAACTATGCTTCACATGAGGCTGATTCGGACGACGACTATGCTGGGCAGGACAACTATACAGTCGAGAAGATCCTTGCTCAGCGTCCGAAAGCCTCGGCACCCGGAGGCCTGGAGTTCAAGGTTCGTTGGCGAGGCTATGGGCCGTCCCACGATACCTGGGAACCCGTCTCCTCGTTCGTGCTGCGGGTCAATACTCCCTTCATGGAGTACATCCACAAGCACAAGACCAAGATCCATGTCTCGGACTTGGCAGCACTCACCCGGGCGATTGCAGCCAGGGGTGCCTGATCAGCGCCCTGGGCTCTCCCCTGATGCATTTTGAGCGCTTGTGAGGCCGACGGATCGTCCCTTACTTGCTTGCTCTCTTCCATCTTCCGGTGACCTGCCATCAGAGTGGCCATATACCCCCCCCTGCTGAATCCAGAGGAGGATGGCCCCTCTCTTCTTCTATTCGTCACTCCCCCCCCCTGCTGAATCCTTGGGAAACCAGGTAGGGCGACTGACCTTCATATTTTCTGAGCTCTTGGGGCTTTGAAGCCCATACGACGTTGCGCAACGGATGCCGCTGTCATCGGCATTGCGATTTTTTGGTGTGTGCTCTGGTCCTACGGCACTTGCGGGATCCAGACCAGTCTACGTGTGTCGCGACTATATATGGCCTGCACTCAGGGGTTTTCCTGTCCACCCTCCTGCACATGCCTTATCCTAACCAGGGCGTGGTTTGGCGCTCTGTCCAGAGTGTGTTTACACGCCTATTACCCCGCTTGTTGCTTGCCTTTCTGTTCCCCAGGATATGTGCATTTGTATGTTCGGTCTTGTCAGCCCATCACTGCAGTATGGACTGTTTTTCCCCCGACGGGATGCGAATCGGAATACAAGGGCGCCCTGAGTCGCCGTTTACATGTTCTTACATAGGGTCCAGCTTGGACCACTACCTAAGTACAGATTCTTCTGTTTGAGTGCCCGTGATACCGTGTGCCCTATTCGCTGTGATGTGGAGATCCTGATGGCGCCAGGCGGGAAGCCCAGTTGCCTGACTACACTCCCAGCGGTCTGCCACTGTCAGTCCCAGTGTGAGCCTGCCGACTCGCAGACGCACTTGCAGTCGGATGGGGAAGGTTTGCCTGGGAAACTGGTGGTTTGAGGAGTCGACGCCTCCGCCCACACTACATGAGGACTCCCTCATGTATGGCCTTCGTGGTAATAGGGCGAGGGAAAAGACGGCCTTGATGCCCGATCCCTTAAGGAGGAGCTCGTTCGGCTGTACCACTCTGGACTCGCGTCTTGGATATGGACATGGTGTGCCCGAGGAAGGACCCGTGGGGACTCTCCCCCAGCCGGCGGGCCTTTGGAAGCTTGGGGTAGCCTGATGGATCTTTGTGGTCGCTCTCGACCTCCGGGGCCACTCGGTCGTCGTGTGACGCCTATGTTGGCCGTGTATGCCACTGCCACTGTGGTAGTGACCGTCGCAGCCGGCACCCGGTGCGCCTGGTATGGGTTAACGGGTCCTTTGGATGCCGAACAATCGCCGCCAGGACCCGGGACTTGATACTTGATACTATACTTGCAGTTACTAACAGCTACAGCACTGTACCTGTCTTACTGTGGGATGTGGGCAGCCTAACCTGCGAATCAGTCTGAAGTGAGGACGTGACAACCCCCCCCTTCAGGAAATGGTCCTGGGTACCCGCTGCCATGCGTGGGTGTTATCGAGCCCCCCCCAGGGTTTGCTCTAAGGAGGGGGGTGAAGCGGTACCCAGAACCCCATGGCTAGGGTACGGCATACAACCGGTCTCCGGTCCACTAACCCCATGTACGGAAGGGAAGACGCCCGTTGACGCCCGGTGCGAGCCCGGCGGGAGCGTGTTCCGTGCCGTAAAGCCCCGCATCGGCAACCGATGCGCCGCCAGCGGAGATTTATATATCAGAATATCAGGAATCAACGGGGTTTTATTTTCATATTGTTTCCGTCAATTTTTACGCTTCCGTTCTGATATTCACTGTTTTGACAGCTGGCGGTTAGTTCGCGACTTTAGCGTAATGCCAGTTTAACTGTTATATACAGATATTTTAGCGCAAATCGTGACGAAGGCTCTAAAGTCTTCAGGAATTGCATTGATGCATCCGCAATTTTCACATTCTACACTCGCAACCTCAGTCCGAATTTTTCAGGATGTCGAAATCGGATTTTCGACTTCGACATCCTCGCACTTGATTTGACCTCTTTTGAGTGGACCTACGTGCTTCCCTATGCACGAATCAACTTTCCTTTTGTCTTGCCCTCCATCTGTCTTAGAGATATGGGCAAAACAAAGTTGATTCGTGAGGCCACTTGTGAGGGTCATATCTCGTGCCGCTTGCGAGGAATGACAATAAGGAAACGTGGGATGTATTTACAATACTCCCGACGTAATTTAGGAAGCTTCATATGCCTTGCGTCTCCACACGTGCGCGCTAGCGTAATGGATCATGGTCAAGAGGGTAGAGTTTGCGTTATAACTCTTTGGCCATGATATTGCGTGCGTTAAGATAACTTTCGAGTGTAGCGCGCGAGTGTTGGTGTTGCATAGGAACTCTCCTTGAGTTTCTATGAGCGATTGACGCAAAGTTATGCCCTTGGAGGGGCATGACATATCGTGGGGGGAGCTACCTTTTTGGGCAATATGTGGTATGTGCCATGTGTTGTATTGCGTGCCCATTTGGCGGGTCCATCGCTCCAAGCCAACCCGCCAATGGACCTCATATTGTGCAAGCCCCTTCTCCATACCCCCCACGATCAATTGCAAGCCTAACCTTCGTGGAGGAAAGCTTGTGTGGCGATCCCAAAGCGATGCATTGGGAGCAAGGTGTGTGTTTTGCAATTTTCCATATTGTCATGTGCCCACTTGGGAAGTAGCGCTCGTAACCTTTCAAAGCGCCCCTTCCGTGCCCAACATATCTTGGACCCGGCGAATAACTCGTCTTGGGCTTGGCATACTGTGGCCGCCATGTTGGCGATTTGGGACTATCCCAAATCATGGGCTCACTTGGCGACCCTGCCATTCCCAAAACCGGAGGAGTTGAGCGACGCCCAAAAGATATGTTGGACACATATGACTTGATACCAATCCTATGGCACACTCCGGTCCAAGTCGGGCATGTGCCTCATTTGCCCTAACCGTGAGTGTGCGCATTTTCGGCCATTTTGAGCGAATTTCCACATTTTCTGCCCGCCGTGCACTATGTTCAGCCCACCCGTGCACGCCGGACGCATGGACCAATGGATCATATATGACATGGGTGATATGCATATTGGTCCCCATGGTTCACACACCACGTGGGTGAAGCGGAGCACCCTTCGTTAAGGTGCTAGCCCAAAGTGAGTGTGGGCAATTTTGCCATTTTGGCATTTGTGGACCCAATTGGGATTGTCACCACGCCAAGTGGCATAGAGATCTCTGAGAGCCAAGTGCATGGGAGTTATTGGTAGACTCCCGGTGGATCGCGTATGGAATGGCGGATCCGATCTCCAAGCCGGCGTGGAGATATACTATTGGGAGCACCCCCGAATTTTGGCTCATTTCGAGCAGCCAAAATGACCCCCTTTTGGGACCCCAATTTCACCCCCCCGTCTGGTCAATTGGCGGCCCCATATCTATATGCCCAGAGGGAGCCCGGACCCAATTCCAAGTTGTGCACTCAGATATAAGTCCTAGGTCCTGCCTCCTACCCTGTGAGCCATTGGCCTTGCCCTGGCCGGGCGAGCCACGCGTGGGAATGACGCCAATTTTGGTGATTTCCGCATCATGACCCCACTTGACGAACCCGTGGTGCCCTGATGCCGGGACCTCAGAGGGAACCAGGTTGGGTGAGGGCTCCAGGGAGTTCGCATTCCAAGGGCATAGGGTCAGTTGCCTCGTCCCTATCTCTGGCGGGTCCGGACGAGGGGTCAATTTTGGAGATTTTTGAGCTAATTTCAGTTTGGGCTGAAACATCCCATTTTCAGCCACCAACTCCTAGGGGATAATGGCGGGGCCATATCTCTGGCTCAGAGGGGAGTTGGGACCTGCCGTTACGGGAGCATGAGGAGCTACTGTCGGTTGACCTTGGAGCCCATTGGTTTCCAGGAACTCGCCTGTGGCTGGGCGGGACACCCTCCCCATTGGCAGGGTTTCAGGGTCCGGACTGAGCAGGGCATGGGTTGTGTTTGAGCCCCCGCCCCCACCAGCCACTGAGAGGGTCGGACCTGGGATTGGGATATGAGTTGGGACTGAGTGTCTATTGTCCTGTGATGCCCTTACCCCAGTCCAGTCTTAACCCCATGTGTACATATGCTGATGTGTTGCTGTACATACTTTTGTTCCCTTGTTTCAGAGCTGCAAGGATCCTGAAACGCTTTGTCACATGACACGAGCGTAATGATGCCCTTGTGAGCGTAGTGTTTTGCCTGCCTGCTCACCTGTGCGTGTCACCCGCAGCGTCCCGTGGCCGGCCCCCCACGGGAACGCGTCATTACTACAACGCTGTTTATACAGCGATGGCCGTCCGCATTGGAGGGTTCGACTGTACCCTAGTGGGCAAGCATATGTGCTCCAGGGAGGGAGTCCTAGGTTCAAACCCCACTACCCCCAAAGTTTTACCAAACGTTTTCGTCGCACGCTGGCGACTTTTGAGTAATGCCCCATCGAAGGGACATCGTTCACGGTACATTACACTGTTTTTCAAGAGTACCTACAGTGTGATAGGCTTCTATGAACTGATGAGGATGTTTTTGGTAAGTTTAATGCATTTTCTGAGGTAATTTTGGGAATATTTGAGCCTTTTTCCTTGGTCCTAATAGCTTAGCTAACTAGTACTCCAGGGGGGAGTAAGAAAAAGTCACTGCCTTGTCTTTCTTGGAGGGCTTGATCGAGGCGAAGCCCCCTTCAAAACCATTTTGTTGTTGCTAAGACTAACTTAAGTATTTTTATCACTCTTTTGAAGCTTAAAGTACACTTTCTCAAAGTAAGTAGGGTTGTAACCCTAGCCCCCCATGAAGTTCACCCCTACCACTAAACTGAGCGGAGGTATCTTCCTTCATGGAGGATATACCGAACTAAGATAGGCATTTCATGCTTTAGGCCTTGGAGGTTAAGCCTAGTGGTCTCCCACCCCAAGACCCCTATACTCAATTGTTACTACCACTTAATGTGGCTCTACTTTTTAACTGTTTCTGAATTCAGTTGCTTGGCCAAGTCATATTCTGTGTCTGGCCTGACACCAATGCCCCACATTCCTAACCAGCACCATTTCACCCAAAAGAGTGCACATGAAGTGCTTGATGCTATCTTTGAGGCTAGAGTCAGCCCAGTTTTCATATAAAATCTTTTGTATCATCCATTTGTGATGGAATCTTTGTGTTTATCCCTGCTTTGTCTATCTGCAGCCCTTCTGTGTTACACTGGATTTCAAACTATTCATTGATTCGATCCACATCCTGTTCTTGCTCTACTTGCTCCTTTGGTTTTGGGATTTCACCATCAAAAACCTGCAGGATTTCATCAAAATCTATAGGGCACTAATCAAGGACATCTTTCTCATGGAATCGTCATAGAATGACTAATTCTATCATCCTATCAAAAAAAATTCTTGCATCCTGGTGGTGCACTACGATTTTCGATTCGATTTTGCACCAAAACTGACCCTTCCGCAGCAGCCTGCGGCCATCGCCGGCTGTCCCGTACCCGTCCATGGCTATTAGGTAGGAATCCACCCCTAATCCCCATTCCCACCTGTAAAAAACCCTCCAAAAAGGGGGTTTCACCAAGGTGCAAGGCGGCCCAGGGCCGAAGCGTACCGGCGCAATCTGCCGCAAGGTCCTCACAGCCCTTGTCCACCCCTAACTCTGAGTGCGTCGTTCGACTGGGTGGACCCAGAGCAAGGTTCCGGTCCCCATCCCTGGAGCATTAGAGCCCTCTGCTGCATCGAGCAAAGCATCTGCAGGGGGGTTGATCTGATCAAGAACATGCAATTTAGCTTCCACAGGGTGCAAATATGATTATGGCTGGGTTGATGGGCACAGAAACAAACTTGCCACCCTGCTTCCTGACAGCCAAAGCAGCTAGCAAGGTACCCATGCTCTTGAAATGCTTTTCTTCTACACAAACAAGCACATTGGTGTTGCCTTTTATGTCCAAAGTGATCAACTGTAATGGAAATGAGTTGCAGCGCTTGCAGTCGCGATAGCTGCAGAATGTAGGTCGCGCGTGAGTGCGGATAAAGATTAAACCGAGATTACGAATGATGAGATTCATGTGTATTTGTACATGTTTGTATGTGTTTTTTTATTGATATCATTCTTGTGTAGATATGACATGACCCGGACAAAGGGTAAAACAATCTGAGTTACAAGAGATGGGATTGTGCAGTTCTTTATGCGCGTTGAGGCTGTGGGATAATCCTGTCGCTTACAAGATTGTTACCTAAGTTCCGGGTTCTGACAGGCAGGTGGGGTTCCGTTGCCGATGCTGCCAAGGAGTCCCTGAAGACCTTTTTCGGTAGCGCTTGCTCAACATGTTGGATGACAACAAGATCGTCGAGTGCTGCGATGAGCTGCTGGTGAGAGGGATCATGAGCCCCACAGAGGGATCGGTACGAGAAATAGCGCAAGAGAGAGCAGTGAGAGCTTGTGCCATACACGCCGTAAACAGGGGACTGGGACTCAAGGAAGCAGCCGGCGATTTTGCTGGCGAAGCTGAGAAACGCTAGAACCGAGAGGTGTCGCAAGGGTAGAGAAGAGAGGAGAGGAGACCTTTGGGAGTGCGGAGCCGGCGGCATTGAACAAGCCTTGTGGGTGCAAAAACAAGAGCAACACATGAGTGATTGCTTCCAAGAAAATTTTTCACGAGCAAAGGAGGCGCCAAACGCGCTCACCAAAGTTAGATTTGGCACCCTCCTCAACAACAGCAAAGTAATGGGCTCATAGTATTGTAGTCTTCCAGCTTAGTCCATAGCAAAAAAGGGACTATGAAACACAATCATTATTTACACTCATGTTCACTCCTTACCTCTCTTCCACTCTCACCATACAAATATCCCTCTTGTAGTAAAATACACCTAGTTAGGACTTACCTAGGAAGCACCACGTGCTCCCTGGTGTCGCCGCCAGGCGCCTCTCCTCTATATATCTCTCTTCTCTCCTCTTGTGTTTGGGGCTTGGCTTAGGCCTAGGTATATTCTTGGGATCCCCCAATACATGAAACATGCTTGGGACCCAGCAAATAGGCATTAAAATACATGTAGAAGTAGGGACAACCATGGAAAAGGGTTGTAGAGTATATAGAGGTCCCTTAGGGGCCTTAGACTCCTTCGAAGGTAGTATGTGTGGTATCACTCACAAAATGAGTCAATCATGCATGACATGCATGACAATCCATGATGTCAAAAATGTGATCATCCAAATTCAAAGAGTTATGAAAAATGAATAATATAACCTTCTTAGGAACCCATAAGAGTGGGGTTGTGGTTGTGTTAGTTCTGAGCGAAAGTGAAGTTTTGGGTTGGAATGTGAAAAACACATGCTAGGGCGCCAGCATGTCATGACACATGATGCATGACACATGACACATGATGCATGATGAATGATGATGATGATGAATGATGATGATTGATCTGAATCTGCTCTGAGTTCAAATAAAGTACACTCTGAGTTCAAAATATATACTCCATGGGGCTCAATGTCACTCCCCCCCCGACTGAAGCCCTGGAATTCAGGAGTAAATACTCAGAAAAATAGGCTGAAAAATGATGTTGTGGCCATAATCATATGCAGCCCTGTGAAATCTCTTAGCATTTACTATTCAGTCCAGAACTGGACCACCTTCAATACCAAGTATGATCACTGCACCTCAGTACCACAGTAAAGAATGAGTGGAATGACTTCGGAAAGCATACATGTCAGTTACCTTTCTTACTATACCACTCTTACCACAGCACAATAGGTGATTAGTTTGGAGCTAAAAATGCAAATACCAGAAGTTCCAGAAAGATTGTGCTCAAAGTGATATATAAAGCATGGACAATGCGTAGGAATCCTTAGGGAAGCCTTACATAACAAATGCAGATACCGATTTGCGAAAATCAAAAGGAAATCGGCAATGAAGAACACTTGAAATTCAATCCAAAATGAAGCGTAGCTGAGCTTCTCACTCGCCAGGAACAAAAACTTGAAAAAGTATTTGGACACCTGAAAAGCGCAAAGTGTAGCGCTGGGAGTTTGGCGACTCCCGTAACAGCGCGCGTCCGCCGTGCGGGACTGGGGGCGAAGCCTCCAAAGTCCAAAAACTTTCGAACTTTTTGTAAAAAGCGCTTCTGAAGCTGCAAAAAGCGCAGTTTTGTAAAACAAAGAATTTGGAAAACAACGAGCAGCAAAAAACGCGATTTTATAAAGTGAGGCTTACAGACAGGCTAAAATTTTTGCGCGGGGAGGGTGCACAGTACAGCCATAGGGTAACTGTACGTTTTGCGCGCATCAATCCACCACTGTGCGTGTAATAGGCGAGTTTGAACATCAGCCACACATAGCACAACAGAAATGAAACATACGAGTTGGTTAGAGCTTGCACAACACGCGTAGCGTGTTTTTACCTTGCTTTGCAGTCTTGTGCACGCTCTTGGTGCCTCGCAAGGTCTGGCTTGGGCTGGCATTCAGGCAGGATTCAGGAGGGAAACAGGCCGTCACGCATGCAAAATAGCAGCGTACGCCCCGTCGTGCACACGTAAAAACTCTGAATCCACGTAGGATAGAGGGTAAAACCTTCATAAGGGAAACATTCAAGGTTTGGGAGGTAGGGAGAACCTTCCTTGCTCGCTCTGTAGGACAGCATGTATGCATAGCGGAGGCGCCGCTATATGCGTCACTGTCCTCTGTTTGTGGTTTTGTGGCGGAATGCCTGGTGAGCCGTTCAGTGCATGCATATGCTCACGTGCAGGCACCTAAAACACTCATATGTCTCACCGTGCCGCTCACACATGCAGCGTGTGTTAGAGAGTGTAGGACCGTGGGAACTCAAACTAACCAATGAAACTCTGGGGTGAGATTCCCGACTTGCAAGTTGCGCGGTTTGAGTTCTCCGAATGTGGGAGGAGTGTGGAGTGGGGAGTGGGATGTGGGTTGGAGGCGTTAGCAAGGGGCGCTCCTGCAAAGGGCTACTCCTTTGTAGAGCGTTAAGTTCAGCGTGTGGGAGACTGGGAAGGCAGGGGATTGGAATGGGCAAGGGCGTTCGCGTTGGTCAGCGTACGCTGGCCCTTGTTCCCACTCCCATTCTGATCCCTGACGGTTTTTTCCTGGTCTCCCCGTGTGTGACCCTCTCTCTTTTTCTTTTGGGTAGCCCCAAGGTAGAGACCCTGAGGTAGATTCACACACATGCTCGCCCTGCACCGCACATCCACGCACAGCACTGCACACACATACTCAACACAACACACTTTTGCGCGCCATTCACTCACTCTGCACGGATCACGTTGAGCTTCGGTTCCGTGTCCACACTTGCACGGGTGTCATCGGACCGGAGGCGAGATGCACCCAAAGCGTTCACTGTTTGTTCAGGGATGCTTGGTGTTAGCTACAACTTGACTTGCCTTGGCGTGGGCGTGTGTGTGGGAAGTTGTAGGATCAGGGTGTCTCGCGGTGTAGGATCAGGCGTTAGCATCTTTGACGGTGGGTGCCCAAGGCGGGGAGGTTTGCAGCCAAGGGGGTAGCCCTGGTCGTGGTTGGGCGGCCCATGCAAACTCTGCTCGTCCTGCAGCCCACCCAGTTCCTGGGGGAGGTCCCATCCCTGGGGAACACCAACCCTGCCCCTCCGGTGGTGGATGCTTGACTGTTCCAAAATGGAACCAGGTGTTCACCACCCGTAAGAATCGGCTTGCTTATCAGTAGTGTTTCACTTCTCTCCTAGGCAACACACTTCAGTTGGGGCTGTTGACACTCACACGCGCGCCAGTTACACACCGCTCATCTCTCTCCCTCCCTACATTGGTGAAAGCTGTCCCCCAGCCTCGGAGCTCCCTTGGAAATCCACGACAACTCCGTGGCTAGTGAGTGTGAACCACTGCTCAGTGAAACAGGGCCTTAGGACCATAGATGCACCGTTTTCACAGGTGCTATGAAACAGGAGGGAGTAGTCTCAGGTCCCAGCACGCTTGCGGGCCTGATTTTGGGCTGACTGCAGAATGTCACGCAAATCCTGAGATTTGCAGTAATCAGCAAAAACTTCGTTGACGTTACCGTCATCGAGTATGAAAGCCGTCACTGGCTCCCAGGTCAGAGATACAGTCAGAGATAGAATAGCCAGACCACTTTGTATAGAATCTCCAACCACGTTTGTAGGTGTGGCGGAGGATTCTTTCAACAAAGTAGTAGTCTTGCTTTTTCATCTCTGATTCAGTAAACGTAATGGGTTCACTAGCGCTTATTCTTTTGGGTCTAGCCTCTACGGCCGTAGGTGTAGGTACAGTAGGTCTAGAGAGAGAGATGTCCCTTTCGGGCATCCGTAGTGAACCGTCATCCTCCATAGGCGGCAGTTCTTCATCCCTATCCATAGGATCCGCGGCCAAATCTTCGGCTGCAGCTTCCAGGCTTTCTTGTAGATCTTCTTCCCAGTCGTCGAGGTCGTCTAGCACGTCATAGTGCTTAAGCTGTGGGTAACCCACTTCAACCAGACCTCCGTACTTAGGATGAGTTTTGATCCACACGGATCCTTCAGCTACATCCGTGACCAGAAATGGTCCGAAGTAAGGGCTGTCCAGCGTGTTACGAGGCCATGCCTTGAATCTTGTGTGATGTACCAGAACCCAGTCACCAATTTGGTAGATAGCTTCTTTTCTTTTGCGGTTCTTGGTACGATTCTCCTTACTTCTTTTCTTTTCCAGTAGTGATCGGCATAGATCGGCGATCCGTTCTTGCTCGGTGAGCCATTCATCAACTTTAGGATTTCCTTCGCTCGCGCAGGGGAATTCGAA
This sequence comes from Eutreptiella sp. 'Long Island Sound 2002', assembly GCA_964036045.1. NCBI lineage: Eukaryota > Euglenozoa > Euglenophyceae > Eutreptiales > Eutreptiaceae > Eutreptiella > Eutreptiella sp. 'Long Island Sound 2002'. The sequence continues at coordinate 27,441,089 of OZ038382.1, forward strand.
GTTGAAACCTGGCCTCCCTAGGAACAGTTCCGTAGGGGTGAAACCAGTCCTGCTACTCACTTGATTATTCATCAAGTAGATAGCATATGGGACTAGTTTTAGCCAGTTTCGGCTCTTCTCTTTCAGCATCAGAATCCTCATGACTGTTTTGAAACAGCCGATTTGGCGTTCGCATAGAGCATTCTTTGTTCGTAGGTAAGGAGTTCCGAACTGGACTTCCGTACCCATGGCTCTCATGACGCTTCGGTACCAACCAGTAGGGCTGGTAAACCGGATGTCTTGATCGCTATGGATAATCTTGGGTAATCCGTAGACTTGTACCCATCCTTCGAAAATCTCTTTCAATACTCCTTCACCATCCACCTTCTTAGTAAGGGGAAACACTCGGCTGTAGCGACTGAGTCCATCCGTCACCAGGAGGGCGAAGTCATGGCCAGCGAATTTAGGTAACTCCATAAAATCCACGTAGAGGATGGAGTTCATTTGGTTCGAAATCGGGAGATTCCTTACCTCACCACGATCCGCTGCAGTGTTAGCTTTAGCCTTAGTGCAGGGACACTCAGCGATGATCTTAGATAAAATCTTCTTGAGAGATGCATCGCTACTCTTAGCGAAGAAATACTTCTGGAAGAACCAAAGAGTTCTCTCCACCCCAGGGTGACCATCCGTTTTGTGTGCCCATTCCAACATAGTTTCTTCGTAGTCTTTGGGAACACAAATGAGGTCTTCCCTGTATAGGTGAGTTGACGTGCGGGACCATTGTACTCCATCCAGGATCTTTGAGCTCCCAATCGTCAACTGGTCCAAGATGTCCGAGTAATCGGCCGTCAGGTCTTTCATACTCCAGGACATGAGTTTTTCTTTCCTCGTAAAGAGATCGAGATGTTGATCCATCTTGGCGAAAGCTTCCTGGGCCATCATCTCGGTGTCTGCCCCTACCAGGGAATCAAAACAATTCCGTGAGAGATAATCACAGAGTTCGTTTTTAATTCCCCGGATGTGGAATGTAGCGAGTCGTAGTTGGCTCAGGTAGACCCACCACCGTCGTAGACGTTTTCCATCCGGCGGTGGTCTTTCCATAAAGTACTTCACGGAATCCTGATCACATAGCCACGTGATGGGATTGGTACCCAGGATCCTGTGTTGACTAGCCAACACTAGAACTCCAGCTAACAGCTCCTGCTCGTAGGTGTGATAGTGTGAGCGGGCTGCATTCCACTTCCAATTCCAGTGGCCAAGTGGAACTAGGCGCCATTCTTGGGAGTCATAGTCAGATTTCATGAATCCTTCTCTTGTGACACCTTGAACTCTTAGGCGATAATCAATGTCTTTACCTTGATCCGTAGTTAGCTTTTGCCACTGTAATAATGTCCCTCCTCCTCCAACGTTACTGGCATCCGTGATTAGAATCATCTCGCCGTAGCGTTGGGGTACTCCAAGTACTAGGCATTCTCGGATTTTCTTCTTGACGTGTTCGATTGCTTGCTTTTCAATAGGTCCCCAGCGCCACGGAGTCTCCTTCTTGTTGAGATCCGTTAGTGGTGCGCTGGCTTCCGTGAAATTTCGGAGATGCCGCCTGTAAAAATTACAGGATCCGATGAATTGTCGGATTTTCTGAACTCCTTCAGCTTTAGACATAGAATCCGTTAGGTCGAAGTCCATCAGGGGCTTCATCTTTTGATCCTGCGGTTTCCACCATCCATCTCCGATGTGGAATCCGAGGTAGTCTGTTTCCGTCTTGAGAAATTCGCATTTCTCCAGCTTGATGCGGAGGTGATTTTCTTGACAGACGGTGTAGAATTCTCGGAGTAGTAGGAGATGGTCATCGATGGTGTTCGTCCCTAGGATGACATCGTGGATGTGAGCCTCCAGGACAGCACCACGCTGTAGGAGCTCTTGGACGGCCGGTCGTCGTTTACACAGGGCGATGATTTGATTCATCAGCTCCTGAAACAACGCCGGGGCGTTAGCAATACCAAATGGCATTACCCGCCATTTTTAGACCCGTCCATCCGGAGCAATGAATGCCGTTAGATCTTGGGCACGCTCCGTTAGGTCAATTTGCCAGAAACCGGACCGCTTGTCCATTTTAGCTTTGTATCTGCATCCAGCAGCGGTTTCCACGGTGTTCTCCATCAGGGGCAACGAACCGCTGTGCAGTTTTATTTTCTGGTTGACCTTTTTGTAGTCGACCACCAATCTTTTTGCAGTGCTCCCTGGTTTAGCTACCAGGAAGCATGGACTGCAATGCTTAGGATAGTCCGTCTTTTTGTACTCGTAAACCAAACCGGCCTCCACGCATTCTTTGATTTGGCGACTAATCTCAGCCATGTCATCTTTTGATGCTGGGTACGGTCGACATCGAACTCGATCTTTGAGAAATTCTTCTCTTAGTTCTAGGTCCATGGTTACGAGTTTCTTCACCGATCCGGGTGGAGGTGACGCGTTCCCGTGGGGGGCGGGCCACGGGACGCTGCGGTGACACGCACAGGTGAGCAGGCAGGCAAGGCACTACGCTCACAAGGGCATCAATACGCTCGTGTCATGTGACAAAGCGTTTCAGGATCCTTGCCACTCTGCAACAAGGGAACGAAAGTATGTACAGCAACACATCAGGATATGTACACATGGGGTTAAGACTGGACTGGGGTAAGGGCATTACAGGACATTAGACACTCAGTCCTAACTCGTATCCCAATCCCAGGTCCGACCCTCTCAGTGGCTGGTGGGGGCGGGGGCTCAAACACAACCCATGCCCTGCTCAGTCCGGACCCTGAAACCCTGCCAGTAGGGGGGGTGTCCCGCCCAGCCACAGGCGAGTTTCTGGGAACCAATGCGCTGCAAGGCCAACCGACAGTAGCTCCTCATGCTACCTCAACGGCAGGTCCCAACTCCTCTCTGAGCCAGAGATATGGCCCCGCCATTATCCCTCAGGAGTTGGTAGCTGAAAATGGGCTGTTTCAGCCCAAACTGATATTAGCTCCAAAATCTCCACAATTAACCCCTCGTCCGGACCCGTCAGAGGTAGGGACGAGGCAACTGACCCTATGCCCTTCGAGTATGAACTCCCTGGAGCCCTCACCCAACCTGGTTCCCTCTGAGGTCCCGGCATCAGGGCGCCACTGGTTCGTCAAGTGGGGTCATGATGCCAAAATCACCAAAATTGGCGTCATTCCCACGCGTGGCTCGCCCGGCCAGGGCAAGGCCAATGGCTCACAGGTTAGGAGGCAGGACCTAGGACTTATATCTGAGTGCACAACTTGGAATTAGGTCCGGGCTCCCTGTGGGCATAGAGAAATGGGGCCGCCAATTGACCACACGGAAGGGGGAAATTGGGGTCCCAAAATGGGGTCATTTTGGCTGCTCGAAATGAGCCAAAATTCGGGGTGCTCCCAATAGTATATCTCCACGCCGGCTTGGAGATCGGATCCGCCATTCCATACACGATCCACCCGGAGTCCAACGGAGACTCCCATGCCCCTGGCTCTCAAAGATCTCCATGCCACTTGGCTTGGTGTCGATCCCAAATGGGTCCACAAATGCCAAAATGGCAAAATTGCCCACACTCACTTTGGGCTAGCGCCTTAACGAAGGTTGCTCCGCTTCACCCACGTGGTGTGTGAACCATGGGGACACTTATGCATAACACCCATGTCATATATGGTCCATTGGTCCATGCGTCCGGCGTGCACGGGTGGGCTCAACATAGTGCACGGCGGGCAGCAAAAGTAGAAAATTGCTCAAAATGGCCAAAAATGCGCACACTCATGGTTGGGGCCAATGAGGCACATGCCCGACTTGGACCGGGGTGTGCCATAGGATTGGTATCAAGTCATGTGTGTCCAACATATCTTTTGGGCGTCGCCCAACTCCTCCAGTTTTGGGAATGGCAGGGTCACCAAGTGAGCCCATGATTTGGGATAGTCCCAAATCGCCAACACGGCGGCCACGGTGTGCCAAGCCCAAGAGGAGTTATTCGCCGGGTCCAAGATATGTTGGGTACCGAAGTATGTACCCTCATATCATACTTGGGTCATGATGTCAATTGAGCGCAACGCTGAAATACACGGTCGCCACTTGACATCGTGACGGGCCAAAAACGGCAAAATTGGCACAAAGATACACAAAAGTGCATTGAAAGGTGCACAATTATGTTACAATATCTTCGGCTTGGATCGTGCAATCACTTAATCCTTCTAAACACATTGACTTGACACCAATGACCTTCGATCCCACATATGTGCTCCACTTGGGGCGCCTTGAAAGGTTACGAGCGCTACTTCCCAAGTGGGCACATGAAAATATGGAAAATTGCAAAACACACACCTTGCTCCCAACGCATCGCTTCGGGATCACCACACAAGCTTCCCTTCACGAAGGTTAGGCTTGCGATTGATCGTGGGGAGTATGGAGAAGGGGCTTGCACAATATGAGGTCCATTGGCGGGTTTGGCTTGGAGCGATGGACCCGCCAAATGGGCACGCAACACGACACAAGGCACATACTCCATATTGCCCAAAAAGGTAGCTCCCCCCACGATATGTCATGCCCCTCCAAGGGCATAACTTTGTGTCAATCACTCATAGGAACTCAAGGAGAGTTCCTATGCAACACCAACACTTGCGCGCTACACTCGAAAGTTATCTTAACGCACGCAATATCATGGCCATAGAGTTACAACGCAAACTCTACCCTCTTGACCATGATCCATTACACTAGCGCGCACGTGTGGAGACGCAAGGCATATAATGCTTCCTAAATTACGTCGGGAGTATTGTAAATACATCCCACGTTTCCTTATTGTCATTCCTCGCAAGCAACACGAGATATGACCTTCACAAGTGGCCTCACGAATCAACTTTGTTTTGCCCGTATCTTTAAGACAAATGGAGGGCAGGATAAAAGGAAAGTTGATTCGTGCATAGGGAAGCACGTAGGTCCACTCGAAAGAGGTCAAATCAAGTGCGAGGATGTCGAAGTCGAAAATCCGATTTCGACATCCTGAAAAATTCGGATTAAGGTTGCGAGTGTAGAATGTGAAAATTGCGGATGCATCAACGCAATTCCTGAAGACTTTAGAGCCTTCGTCACGGATAGCGTTAAAATTTCCATTATAAACAGTTAAACTGGCGGTTACGGTAAAGTCGCGATCCAACCGCCAGCCGTCAAAACAGTGAATATCAGAACGGAAGCGTAAAAATTGACGGAAACAATATGAAAATAAAACCCTGTTGATTCCTGATATTCTGATATATAAATCTCCGCTGGCGGTGCATCGGTTGCCGATGTGGGGCTTTACGGCACGGAACACGCTCCCGCCGGGCTCGCACCGGGCGTCAACGGGCGCCTTCCGTACATGGGGTTAGTGGACCGGAGACCGGTCTTCTCTTCCGTACATGGGGTTAGTGGACCGGAGACCGGTTGTATGCCCTAACCTAGCCATGGGGTTCTGGGTACCGCTTCACCCCCCTCCTTAGAGCAAACCCTGGGGGGGGCTCGATAACACCCACGCATGGCAGCGGGTACCCAGGACCATCTCCTGAAGGGGGGGGGGTGTCACATCTCCACTTCAGGCTAACTCAGGGTAGGCTGCTCAAATCTCACAGTAAGATAGGTATGATGCTGTATAAGCCTGTAGCACATGTATAATATCAAGTATCAAGTCCCGGGTCCTGGCGGCGATTGTTCGTCATCCAAAGGACCCGTTAACCCATACCAGGCGCACCGGGTGCCGGCTGCTACGGTCACCACCACAGTGGCAGTGGCATACACGGCCAACATAGGCGACACACGACGACCGAGGTGGTCCCACAGGTCGAGAGCGACCATAAAGATCCATCAGGCTACCCCAAGCTTCCCAAGGTCCGCCGACTGGGGAGAGTCCCCACGGGTCCTTCCTCGGGCGCACCATGTCCATATCCATACGACGCGAGTCCAGAGTGGTACAGCCGAACTCCTTAAGGGATCTTAAGGGGGCTCCTCCTTAAGGGATCGGGCATCAAGGCCGTCTTTTCCCTCGCCCTATTACCACGAAGGCGATACATGAGGGAGTCCTCATGCAGTGTGGGCGGAGGCGTCGACTCCTCAAACCACCAGTTTCCCAGGCAGACTGACCGAGGTCAGGAGCACCGGAGGCCGCCATCCGACTGCAAGTGCGTCTGCGAATCGGTAGGCTCACACTGGGACTGACAGTGGCGGACCGCTGGGAGTGTAGTCAGGCAACTGGGCTTCCCGCCTGGCGCCATCAGGATCTCCACATCACAGCGAATAGGGCACACGGTATCACAGGCACTCAAACAGTAGAATCTGTACTTAGGTAATGGTCCAGGCTGGACCCTATGTAAAAACATGTAAACGGCAACTCAAGGTGCCTTTGTAATCCGATTCGCATCCCCTCGGGGGGATAAAGACAGTCCATCCCTCAGTGATGGGCTGACAAGCTGAACATACAAATGCACATATCCTGGAGGGGCGGAAAAGCAAGCTTGAAGAGCAAAACAAGCAGGGTAAAGAGGCGTGTAAACACACTCTGGACAGAGCGCCAAACCACGCCACGGTCAGGATAAGGCAAATGCAGGAGGGTGGACAGGAAAACGCCTGAGTTCAGGCCATATATAGTCTCGAGACACACGTCGACTGGTCTGGATTCCGCAGGTGCCATGGAACCAGACCACACACTCAAAAATCGCAATGCCGATGACAGCGGCATCCGTTGCGCAACGTCGTATGGGCTTCAAGGCCCCAAGAGCTCAGAAATATGAAGGTCAGTCGCCCTACCTGCTTTCCCAAGGATTCAGCAGGGGGGGGAGTGACAAATAGAAAAAGAGAGGGGCCATCCTCCTCTGGATACAGCAGGGGGGGTATATGGCCACTCTGATGGCAGGTCACCGGAAGATGTAAGAGAGCAAGCAAGTAAGGGACGATCCGTCGACCTCACAAGCGCTGAAAACACATCAGGGGAGAGCTCAGGGCGCTGATCAGGCACCCCTGGCTGCAATCGCCCGGGTGAGTGCTGCCAAGTCCGAGACATGGATCTTGGTCTTGTGCTTGCGGATGTACTCCATGAAGGGAGTATTGACCCGCGGCACGAACGAGGAGACGGGTTCCCAGGTGTCGTGGGACGGCCCATAGCCTCGCCAACGAACCTTGAACTCCAGACCTCCAGGTGCTGAGGCTTTCGGACGCT